>BSBN01001413.1:42500-1242500 GCA_027924645.1 Cunninghamia lanceolata | reverse complement strand
CAATGAATGTGGCCTGCTTACTACGATTAAAAATAGATTGAAAAAGGTTCCAGTAGATGAGGAAGAGTGAAATTTTATTAGTTAGAAACAACCTACTTATGGATTTAATCAGTTTCAATACCAATATGCTCCAAGAGGGAACTCTTATAATGGACCCTGGGGAATGCAGATGCCAATGCAGTGGGGTTCATGGCCTCAGCAAGATTGGACAAATCAATCTTGGTCCAATCCACAATGGTCAAACTAGCAATAGTATCAACCGTAATGGGCTCCTCAATACAACCAAGTAATGAGAAGATTTCGAAACCAACCTCAGGCCCTACTTCTAGGACCTTCACAACCTAGAAATGCAAATCCCAATGAGCAAGTAAACCAACCATCAATGCCCGCACAACTGGTTCCAAACCCCAAGAATAATAGACCACAGCAATAGGTGTACAATACTGATCCAAATACAACAACCTTGAATGTGGTAGAGATCAATGATATCCAACTCTGATCTAGAAATGTGCCTGTAACTACACCTATTGAGGAAGTCATCGAAGAAGAAGAAGCAAATTCTAAAGATGATACACAACAGTCCAATAAGAAGGCTAAAGAAAAAGAAACAGAAGAGATTCTGAAGGAGACCCCTGTTCCATTCCCAAAATGATTGAAATAGGCCCCTCCACAATCTAAGGAAAATTGGCCCTCACACGATGACTCCCAATTAATTAGGGAACTTAGAAAAATGCATATTGAAGTTCCCTTGTTACAAGCGATAAAAGAAATCCCTAAGATAAATCAGACCATTAAAAGCTTGTGACTAAAACTTCCAGGCAGAAAAAGAAAATTGCTCAACACTATCCAAGTTGAAGGAAAACTTGCAGATGTCCTATCAGGCAATTTGATCCCTCAAAAGTATGGGGATCCTGGGAGCTCGGTCATAATAGTAGACATAAAAGGGGTATTTGTTTCAAATGCTTTAATAGATTTGGGTGCTGCCATCAATGTAATGACATTAGAAACTATAGAAACTTTGGCTTTAAAACACGTTCAACCAACCTCAACTGTTTTACATATGTAGGCATTCATTTGTAAACTAGATGATTACTAGCAAGCTATTGTGTTGCAAGAGCAGACTTGTGTGTTTTGTGTGTTGATATTTGTAGATTTGAGTATCAATCTCCTTATGGCATGAAGAGCATCTTCCTCCATGAGAGCTTCACTACAAGGTGACATATCATTGTGTTTTTATCATTGATTCCTTTGGTTTTTGGCCTCTACCTCACAAGGGCATGCCCTCTTTATCTAACAACGATGTTCAGAGACTTAAGTGTCCTTCAGAGTTTGACTGAGGCAAACCTCTAAACACCACAACCCCCAAACCAAGTCTTGTGATTACAGGTTACAAGTGTCACATTTAGGAAAAGTGGAGTTGTAGGAAGGCTTGGAAGACCTTAGGGATTTAGGATATGAAGGAAAGATAGAAAAAGGAGCACTTCTAGGACTAGGGCGCTCGCTCTAGTGTCCTCCGTAGATAGATTCTAAAAAACAAAAGTTATAGGGCTGATCAGTGTCTGAAGGAGGTCCAGATTCCCCAAAAAAGTAGGTACCTTGGACTTGGGCACCCGCTCCAGTGTCCCCGATTGTTCTTCTTCGGAACACCAAAAATAGGTATTCTGTAATTTGGTATTTTACTCCCATCTGTAAGAGGTTTTTCCGTAATTTATTAATTTGCTATCGTATTTGCATAATTAGGGTTTTAATGGACAATTGAGCATAGGAGAAGGAAAAATTGATAATTAATTCCCTAATCCAAGTTTCCCTACATCTGAAAGTGACTCTAGGGTATGATAGTGCTCGCCACTCGACCCTAGATCCTTCAATGTTAGGGTGAAAGGAGGATTTTAACATCTAAACCACAAAAGATTAACAAATCTAATTTTACCCTAAACATTTTGGTGAACCCATGTCTTTGAACTTAAATTGCAACTTTTTGAGTGTTTGTCTGCAAATTTGGTGTGATTTCATTCATTCATATAGGCATTTACTTTATTGCATTGAGAAAATTTCAAAAAAATTGAAAAATTGGAAAAATACAAAAAATTGCATTGTTGGGCTTACTAAATTGTGTCAATTCTTCCTAAATTTTACTAATTCATGATTTTTGCATCAGATCTGATATAAACTACAGAAAAATACAAAAATTCAAAATCTTGCTAGGGTTTTGTGGAAATTTTGACAATTTTTAGATAACCTAGTAATTCCAAAATCTAGGGTTTGTAGGCAAAATCTTTTATCATATTTTTCTACTAATTTTAGAGGCTCATTCAAATTTTCACTTGGATTTAGTCTTGCATTTTAGTTTGAATTTGCATTTAAATTTAAATTATTTGCATTTTTACATTGAAAATTTCAACAAAAACTAGTAATTTTCATGCATTTTCATTAAATTTGCATGGACATTTTGCATGATTAATCTTGAAAATCATTTTCAGATCTGAGATTATGTAATTTCCATAAAAAATCAGACTTGAAACCATTCGCATAGCATTTTTTCCAAAATCTCAAACCTAGGGCTTCGAAAACAACGATTTTCACTAATTTTGGCCTTATCAACTTCATAAATTTGCACCTTAGGTGTGTTGTGAAATATATTTTTGCATTAATTTTCTTTTATCAGGGTAATAATGTTCTTCCCCTCATTAAAAGCTGCACAACACCCTTTTAACAGGTTCTTGTAGTGAAAAATTGGCGAAAAACTACACATTTTGATAATTTTTGCCCTAGGGTTTGACCTAGTTTGCACTCCAAGTGTGTTGTGATCAGTTTTATGGATTGAGGTGATTAATATTATTTCCCTCCTAAAATTCCTTACAACACCTCCATTTATAGGTCTTGGAATTGAAAAACTGTGAAAATAGCCTATTTTTTGCTATATTTTCACTAGGGTTTTGCCTTAAGCAGCACTAAAAGTGTGTTGTGTTGGATATTTTTCCATCAAGTGGCTGTAATTACTGATATTATTTTCTTTCCATCATCATTTTCCTCACAACACCTTTTGTTATGCTCTCTTGCATTGAATTTTGGTGAAAAAAGTGCCTATTTTGACATATTTTCACTATAATCGACTTGGCATTATCTTAAATTTGCATCAAGAGTGTGTTGAGTGTAAATTTATTTCTGTTTTGGACTGATATCAGACATATAACTTGTTTCCCTCAACTGAAATCCTCATAACACCCTTTGGGTCATTCATTTGCATTTGAAAAAGTACAAAAAAATCAAGGATTTTAGGCTACTTTTTGCTCTTGTCTTTTGCACCAATTTTGCAAAGATTTCAAAATCTTATTTGGCATTGAATCGAGCATATAAACATGGCCTCTAATCATAATAACAACAATAGGTTCCCTCCTAGACCTTACATGAAAATAAAAGCACCCGAACCTAAAATTGTCTTTACACCTCATGATAGAACAATCGGTGATTCTGAAGGACCCCTTTACATCACTGTGCAAATAATGGGAAAAAATGTGGAGGGAACTCTTATTGATTGTAATTGCAGCACTAATGTCTCCACTAAAAAATTCCTCTTTTTGAATCAATTAATACAAGGAGCCTACACCCCTTCGAACTTGAAGATCAAAACACATACTGGTGCCTTAAAGAAACCATTGGGTAAGAAATCATTGTTAGTAACTGTATTTGAGAAACATGTTGATCAATGGTTTGATATTACCCATGATTCTGATACCTTTGATATAAAACTCGGAATCCCTTGGTTAAAGGTTATGAAAGCAATCCCTTCAACTATTCATAAATGTGTTAAATTTCCTTTGAATGGACAAGTGCATGCCATCCATCGAAATACATACAAACCTTTAACTACACAACAATGCTTCACATTAGATTACTTTTGCAACAAAAATGATGACAAATTAGAGCTACAGACAGACTTCACATTTTTGAGCTATAGAAATTACAAAGCAAAATTGTTACATCTAGCACCTAGTCCTCCTAAACAAGAAATGACAAAAGATGAACAACCCGCATGTGAAGAGAACTTTAGATCGAAAGGACAAGGTCCCTATGCTGAGGTTCCTCACTGTTGGTCATGATGTTAGTCATTCACAAACATAGAATAAAAGTTACACAACAACCTTTACTCATCTTGAAAGATACGATGAATTCAGAGAATTCATGATCCCAAGTCTCCGTTGATTAGGTCTTAATCTACTGACGTTACTCAGTGGTTGATGTGTGTTGCTGTTTTCCATTCAGGGGCCTTATGTATTTCTGCAAAGTTCATCATTATTCTTCCAAATATCCTGCTCTGTATGTCTGCTCTGCATAAATCTCCAATAATTCTACCTCTGCACTGTGAATTTAGTTAAATAATGTGCCTACAGGCTGATATTTGCATGATTTCTACCATTATTTGCAATTCTTTGCATGATATTTTCAGTACTACATGCATTTAACTCAAATATGCTAATGATTTTCAGTTACCTACGGGATTTTAGCGTATTTCTCTGTTCTGCTTGTTATTTATCATGATTTGCAGTTATGGTGATGAATTTATGAAATTAAAAAAAGGAAAAGGGTTAAAGAATGAGATTCCCAAAACTACTTGACTGAGATCACTGATCCACATACAAGCTCCCATACATGCAATGAAAAGAAGGAAAATAGAATCATACTTCCCCAGGACATTCCACAAATCCTCATGATCTAGTGCAAATCTTCAAAGGAAAAGTTGACAACAACATGTAATGAAATGAAAGCACTTCCAGTTGAACACAGCATTCACCAGTACATATCCAGAAATCAACATGAAGATTACATAAAATTTACAATCGGGATGTAATCTGAAACTTCATATCCATTCAGTATGCTCAAGAACAGGTACATTTACAGTGATCTGAAGAAAGAACCTTGACATTTCAACAATTCTATCCTCATTAGTCTCAGTAATCTGATCTCCTAATTGATTCTACAGTAATTGGCCTTAATGCGCCAGATGCGTCTGTGTATATTCCTGTATATCCCCCTTTTTACAGCTCAGGATCTGGCCTTTATATAGAACAAATGCCAGAAAACAGTTACAATGATCCAAGGATCAGGATCCTCTCATAATAATCGACGGTCCAGATGAAAAGCACATGCTTCGCCAGTTGACAAATGTACAGCTGGCACAGAATATTCCAGCATCTTTGATTTGATTCGGTCTCCAGCTGGCAAACAGCATATTTGACAATATCCTCCTCATTTCTGGTTCATGTTGCCTCCTTGTGCAACTTTGTAATTATCAGCTTCAGCATCTCGGGGACTTCCTGCAATAAACAGACAAACATTAAGTTCATCATCATGTGGATAAACAACAGGAATTTAAACATTTTATTAACCAGGCCTCCAAAATGTGTAGCTACAGGCAATCAGGCTTTCAAATTTCTATCGTTCTGTTTTCCCACCCATTTTCATGTATATCGGGTTCCAAATATGATCATGTGTCTCAAAATATACAAGGAAATAACTACTTTTCAATTTATTTCAAATCCGGTTCTGTATATTTCGGCATGTGTATCGGGTTCACATCATATTCGCATCGGTGTGACCACATATGATCGGGGTGACAAAATTAGACTTGGCCGATGGTAAAACATACACCGATGCCAGAAATCATGATGACGTCCACCCATCGGGAAGACAACCAATATCGGAGTGAAAAAAATCAAGACAGGGCCGACAGTTAAAACTACGCCGATAGACAGCATATCGGCATGACTATCTCCATCGGGGAGAAAATATAAAGCATGGCCGATGGACAATCTTAGGGCTTTCTACCTATCTGCAGGATATCGTGAAATATGATGCTCCCCCTTCCGAATGCTCTGATGATGTCACCGTCATGTTTTGCTTCTGTATATTGGGGAAAAGAAAGACATCATCATCATCATGTCGAAGGAAAATAGGAGGATATGAAATATGATCCTGCTGCTGAGGAAAGGAATATCATGGTGACGTCATCGTCATATTCGGGCTTCATTAAAATGCAAAAGATGACGTCACCGTCATGTTTACTTAAGATCAGGGGATAAATGTAATATCGGGTCACCTAAGGAAGATGATCAGGTGGTGAATGTAATATGACCCCTTTGCGGCCAAGGTAACCCTCTCGAAAGATTAGGATGATGATGATCATCAGGATATCCGGGGCTTTTGTTTAAACTGAGAACATGACGTCATCGTCATATTCGCGAATCATCATCATGTCTTGGAAAAAATCCTGCCGAAGGGAAATGTGATGATGATGTCATCCTGATATTTGCTTCTTCATTTTTCAGGTCAGGATGACGTCATCAGGATATTAGCAAAAGGTCATATTTCTCGGCAGGAGGACATTACGAAATATCGGGTAGAAAACAAGATCATGATGATCTTGACAACATGACTGAGGATATAAAAATATGATGATCCTCCTCATCGAATATCATGATGACGTAACCATCATATTAGCGTCTTCGAAGTATGAGGATGAGTTGAGGTCATCATCAGGTTAGCGCTAGGGTGATATTTAAAATATGATCATGCTAAGGAATGGAATATCACCCTCCCTTAAAAGATAGAGTGATCATCATGATCATGCATAAGGAAATCAGGAGGATATGATGACGTCATCATCATATTAGCGAATATCAGCAAATATGACCCTCTCTTGAAAGATCAGGATGATGACCCTCCGATAGGACTTTGACGTGCGCATGCAAATATGCAGATAGTGGATTTTCTAAGCAGGGTGATATTATAATATCAGCATGATATTATAATATCAGGTGATGTTAAAAATATCATGATGCTCGTTGTTATGAAATATCGGGTTACAAACAAGATATTATGCCCACGATGCGCCTAAGGTCATTTGACGGGTAAAACACACTATCACCTAAGATTGACGTCCGGATATTTTGACTGCATGATTTTATCAGGTGATAGACCAAGATCAGGATGACCTTGACAACATGACTGAGGACATAAAAATATGATGATCCTCTTGCGAATATCAGGTTTGACCAAAACTTTGACTGCGCATAACTCCCTCATATGGACAAATTTTCAGGTGATGTAAAAGGCAAACCTGCATGGAATTTCAAGCTCTTTCTAAATATGAGGTCATAGAAACAAAATATGAACTTTGACAAACTGACCTCATGATGATGACCAACCTCATCGAATATCATGATGATGATGCACCTGACTCATTTTTACCAAACCGCCAGAAAGCAGACAACACAAGCCAAGCCAAAAAATTGGGTCCCTGTTTTGCCAAGTTAAAATGGGGCGTGTTGTGTAACCACACAACACTCACCTAAAATCCTTAAAAGGATCGGGAGATCATTGTCAACAACAAAGTGTTCCACCGTGACAAATGAGGTTTGATCCAAGTGCTTCATCTTGTAATTTGCACAATCCTATGAAAGAGGATAGCCCTATCTTACAAATAAGTGGTAAAACAAAACAAAATAGAAAAGCAAGAGAAAGAAGAAAAAGAAGACAAGAATATGCCATAAACCTTACCTCTCAACAAGAGAACATTAATCTCAATATTCAATCAAACAAAGACAATCCTATTGATGAACAACATGATGAACAAGATATGAATATGGCTATGGTACCATATGTCCCACTATCCTCCATCATTAGGGAATGGGACGATGATGATGACGATTTTCTTATAGATAGTTTCTAGCCCGACAGGGGTCCTATAGGTAAGTATCTCTAACCCTTTATCTCTTTCATGATGTGTTTCCCCTGTGATGTGTTATGTGTTGTTTAGGCCTCCTATGATGACCTCGGATTCTCCCATAAGGTTCGAGATACCAGAAGACCGCCTCTATTGTGACCTTCTATTTGTATCATGATTCTTCTATATTGCCTCTCTCTCTGATTTTATGGTTGTTTGTTGTGTCTTATGGACATAGCATCATGGTTGGTGACTTGGGGGCACCCTCCTATGTGACTGTCCCTAAGACACTTGTTTCTCCTCTCTTATTTATTATTTCTCTTCCTCTATTGTTTCCATCTAGCGGATGGATGATGACAAAAATTTATACTGATGCGGACCTAGTGTCCCTTTCGAGAGAAATAAAAAATGGACTTAGTTCCTAATATGACGATGGGGTTGTATATCTTATCCGACGCTTGGCTAGTGGAAGCACTCATGCTTTCTACGTAGTGAATTTATGATGTTTCTATCGCATTTACAAACCTTAACAATACTACTTCTCTATGCACCTTTTGTTTGCCTTTGAATCTGGCCTTGGTGGTACTTGATTCGAAGAGCTTCATGATATACCCCTACGGTTATCCTTGAACTCCAAATTCATTGTATAACATTGGCTCTTTGTGTGGTTAATCATATGCATTGATGTTGTTGTTTATCATGATGTTGTAGACACTAATATGTTTCTTGCAGGGATGTGTTTGTGGGAATATTTGGTGATCGTAAAGTACATGTCACCTCCGGAGGGCATGGGATTTGCGAAAGTCAGTGTTCCCTTGTGTGTTTTCTTCCTACCTTAACATGCTTGATATCGATAACTGATATCAACCATCTTAAGGTGGGGGCATATAAGGCAAGCTATTTGTTATAGATGTTAGCAATGTGTTTGATCTCAGATGCATAGACTTGCACCCCAGAGTAGTGCATCATGCATCCTGAGTTTGTTTGCAATAAATCAATCAATCATGTAAGCCCTCTATAGAGGTGGGATATCAAACATATCCTTTTTCTCAAGCCCTCTGGGGAGTCAAGGATGGTGTACTTCTCGGAGCAGATTACATCATCCTGTCATTTTCTAAAGTCCTCTGTAGAGATGGGGAGTTGTTATGTGACTAACTTAACCCTTAAGCATATTGTCGGCGATTGTTGTGGTGAAGCCCAATCGTTGGTGTGTACCTATAATGTGCCTGAGATGGTGTTGGACCTAGAAATAGGTACACTCCATCGCTTGTCTGCTGTGTTTTCTCCGTGTCTTCAAGTGTGTGTTTTGGCATGCTTGTTTTGTATGGCATATTTGTTGCCCCATATGCATATACTAGTGCCTTTAAGTAGTGCTTCATGCATTTTGGGAGGTTTTGCGTGTATTGCGTGTGTGTTGCCCCATATACAGAGACTGGCACCTTTGAGTAGTGCTTCCTACATTTGGGGAGGTTTGTTTACTTTCCCGTACTTGCATTTGCATTTCATATATATGAGAAAAAGAAAAGAAAAGATATCATTTCTATCTTCCATGCATTAACTATCTACTCTGTGTTCTACATGACTGTAACTGTCTTCTCCATGTTTTGCATGCTTGTTACTATTTTCTATGTGATTGGCATGTCTTCTCCGTGTTTGGTGTGTTTGTTGTGTTTGTGACCTTACTTTAATGCATATATTGGCCTCACATTTATACATACATTAAAGTGGGGGCTAAATGTAACGTCAAAAAATGTCCCCTTGGGGGCTTTTCCCTCATAAGGTTTAGCTCCTGGGTCTTTAGCATGCATTTAGGACATTTTAGTTCATATTTTAACATCCCGATGGAATGAGACCTAGGTTCCTTGGCAAATAGGGCCTAGGTGGACCCCTTGAGCTGTACCCTGCCCAAAATAGGGGGGAGGACTTGGGTGCCCATGCCCTAGTCCTACCCTATTTTGGGGCAGCCTCAATTTTTGGGTGTCAGTTTATGACCATTATTAGGTCCCTTTGCTGACACAGTAAGTTCAAATTTCAAATATCTTGGCGGGAGTGCTTGTAGATGCATATATAAACATATGCAGGCATTCATTTGTAAACTAGATTATTACTAGCAAGCTATTATGTTTTGAAGGTGATTCAAGGCTTTCTATTGTGTTGCAAGAGTAGACTTGTGTGTTTTGTGTGTTGATATTTGCAGAATTGAGCATCAATCTCCTCATGGCATGAAGAGCATCTTCCTCCATGAGAGCTTCACTACAAGGTGACATATCATTGTGTTTTTATCATTGATTCCTTTGGTTTTTGGCCTCTGCCTCACAAGGGCATGCCCTCTTTATCTAACAATGGTGTTTGGAGACTTAAGTGTCCTCTAGGGTTTGACTAAGGTAAACCTCTAAACACCATAACCCCCAGGCCAAGTCTTGTGATTGTAGGTTACAGGTGTTGCATCTAGGAAAAATGGAGTTGTAGGAAGGCTTGGAAGACCTCAGGGATTTAGGATCTGAAGGAAAGACGGACAAAGGAGCACTTCCAGGACTAGGGTGTTTGCTCCAATGTCCTCTGTAGACAAATTCTAGAAAATAGAAGTTACAGGGCTGATCAGTGTCTAAAGGAGGTCTAGATTCCTCAAAAAATCAAGTACCTTGGACATGGGCGCCCGCTCCAGTGTCCACAATTGTTCCTCTTCGGAACCCCAAAAATAGGTATTCTATAATTTGGTATTTTACTCCCATCTGCAAGAGCTTTTTCTATAATTCATTAATTTGTTGTTGCATTTGCATAATTAGGGTTTTAATGGTCAATTGAGCATAGGAGAAGGAAAAATTGATAATTAATTCCCTAATCCAAGTTTCCCTATGTCTAAAAGTGACTTTAGGGTATGATAGTGCTTGCCACTCGACCCTAGATCCTTCAATGTTAGGGTGAAAGAAGGATTTGAACATCTAAACCACAAAAGATTAACAAATCCAATTTTACCCTAAATAGGAACCAAGCAGTGAACTCTCCTTATATAGTGCCACTCAATAAGAGGTCTCTGGATGGCTCTAGAGAGACCTGAAAGGATCCTTCAAAGCTTTTAATTGCCCATACTCTAAAAAGATTACCTCTCATGTAAGTTACCAACAAGAAAAAAACTCTCCACCAAGTCATACCTCACCTTTGTCCTTTAAACACGTTGTTAAGTCCGTATAGAGAAATTCTTTCTATTCATACTGGCACAAAACAAATCCCAGTTCAAACCGACAAAGAACTTTCTATCAGTAGTTGGTTCATGGAAGGGGAAGAGATTCGATTGGCAAAATTGTTACAAAACCACACCCAAGATTTTGCATGGGAATACAAAGACATGAAAGGAATCCATCCCAGTGTTTGTACACACCATATTTACACTAAGGATGTTCGACCTGTTAGGCAACCACAGCGAAGAATCAATCCAGTTTTAAAAGACATAGTGAAGGAAGAAATTGAGAAATTATTATAGGTAGGATTCATTTATCCCATCTTTGACAGTCAATTGGGATCGCCATTAGTAATAGTGCCCAAAAAGAACAGAAAATGGTGAGTTCGCATAGATTATAGGGAGATGAACAAAGCTACAAAGAAGGACTATTTTCCACTCCCTTTCATTGACCAAGTCCTAGATAACCTGGCTGGAAGTCGCTATTTCTCCTTCTTGGATGGTTTTAGTGGCTACAACTAGATTTAGGTAGCTCTAGAAGATCAAGATTAGACAACCTTCAGCTATTCAGGGGGGACATTTGCCTACAGAGTCTTACCATTTGGGTTATGTAATGCGCCAGACACATTTCAACATGTTGTTTTAGCAATATTTGTTGATCTAGCAAATACCTGTGTTGAAGTCTATATGGATGACTTTACGGTGCATAGTAAAATCTTTGATGAAGCCCTGAATAGTTTAAATAAGGTACTTGAAAGATACAAAGAACACTAGCTATCTTTAAACCATGAAAAATGCTTCCTCATGATGACTGAGGGAATTGTACTTGGTCACCACATCTCACAGGAGAGATTGAAAGTGGACCCCAAGAAGATCAAAATCATAGTACAAATTCCTCTTGAAACTCAAACTAAGGTAAGGAGCTTTCTGGGACATGCTGGCTATTACAGAAGGTTCATTGAAAATTTTAGTCGAAAAGTTGACCCTATGTTCACTTTGCTAAAGAAGGACTCTAAATTTAAGTGGACACAAGAGTGCCAACAGCCATTTGAGACCATCAAAAGTGCCCTCATAACTGCTCCGGTAATAAAAGGACCAAACTGGGGAGAACCATTTCACATCCACATAGATGCTTCCAATCAGGCCATTGGAGCAGTATTAGGACAATTGAGTGAGTCTAGAGGTATGCATGCAATATATTACATCAACAAAAACTTGAACCCAGCTGAGAAAAATTACACCACAACTGAAAAAGAATTTTTGGTAGTAGTTTATGCTATCAACAAGTTTCACCACTACATCACAGGCTATAAAATCTTCATACACTAATCATGCAGCAATAAGATATCTGATGAACAAGGCTGTAGTAGGAGGTAGAATTATCATATGGTTATTATTATTGCAAGAATTTGACATAACCATTGTTGATAAACTAGACAAAGATAATGTTGTTGCTGACTTCTTGTCTAGATTGAATGTGTAGGGAAATAACGAACTAGTGGATGATACATTTCTTGATGAGCATTTGTTTGCTATCTCTATACAATCTTCGTGGTTTGCTAATCTGGCTAACTATCTTGTTTCAGGAAAATGCTCACAACACTTCAACTTGAAAGAAATCAGACGGCTAGTTCGGGGTAGCTCCAGATATAAGTGGGTAAATGGTTTTCTATTTAAAAATTGTCCTGATCATGTATTACGTCGATGTGTGTAGGAAATAGAGGTGTATGACATAATCCATGCATGTCACGATGAACCTTCTGGAGGACACTTTTCAGCCATCAGAATAGGGCACAAAATCTTGGGAACTAGATATTTTTGGCCAACAATGACCAAAGATATTCACCAATATGTCAAGCGATACGATCAGTGTTAACGAATGGGATGTCCAACCTTCACCACAAAGATGCCACTCCATCCCCAAGTGGCTTTAGATCCATTTGAAAAATGGGGGATAGATTTTGTTAGACCAATTGACCCACCATCTAGAGGAAATCACTACATACTGGTTTGCACAGACTATGCCACCAAATGGGTTGAAGCAAAAGCACTACCAACAACAAAAGAGGAGAAAGTTATAGATTTCCTGTACAAACATATCTTGCAATGGTATGGAGCACCCATAACTCTTGTCTCTGATCAGGGACCACAGTTTGTCTACCATGATCAAAGCATTTCTGGAAAGATATCATATCAATCACAGGAAATCCTCTCCATATCATCCACATAGCAATGGCCAGGTTGAAGTAACAAACAGAGAATTGGAGAATGTTCTCACCAAAACCATCTCAAGCAAGAGGATAGATTGGGCCGATAGAATGACAGAAGCTGTTTGGGCTTATAATACTACCTGGAGATCAATAATTAACTTCACTCCATATGAGTTGGTTTATGGGAAGCACCCAGTGCTACCCATCGAATATGAGGTAGAGACATTAAGGACAGCACTTGAAGTCAGCATTGATTTGACCGAGGCACAACAACAAAGGGTGTTACGGTTAAACAAGCTAGATGAGATGAGAATGGAAGCACTTCAACATGCTAAATTAATCCAGCAACAAAGGAAGGAATGGCATGACAAGCACATCATCAGCAAGCACTTCAAACAAGGAGATTGGGCCCTGTTGTATGATTCTAAATATCAGGATCTAAAATGAAAACTACATACCAGATGGTTGGGGCATTATGAAATTCAAGAAACCTTCAACAATGGAGCTATCCAGTTAGTTCCAATTGATGGAGATCATAGAGTTTTTCTAGTCAATGGACATAGATTGAAGTTGTATCATAGACCAGCCTCCAAAGAAGAATTCTCTGCCGAAATTCCATCTCAGATAGAACATTTCTCTATGGAAAATCTTTCTTCCATGGGAATTGTGCTCTAAATGATGATTCTTGAATGAATAAAGTAGTTGAGGTTGAAAACCAGAAATGGAGGCCTCTCCTATTAAAAAAAAGAAAAAAAAATTGGGCAAATGTTGAAAACTAGTAAGGTAGTTTTGCCTAGAGGGAAGACTCAAAACTAGCAATGGTAGTCTTTTCTTTGAATCTCCCTCCTCGTTCAATAAAAATCTTTTGCAAATTCTACAGATCTTTTTGTCATATAACGTGCTCCAAACGGATCCAGATAGATCCAGATAGCTCCAGATAGCTCCAGATGGCTCCGGAAAGCTCTAGACGGCCCCAGATGAAGACCAAATGGGTATCACCTTCTCAAATACATGTTGCAAGTATGAGCCTAACTAGTGTTGTCATTGATGTCAACATACTCCTGTTGCATTGATGATGAGGATTGGATGAGTTGTATGCTGAGGATATTGAGAAAATTAGGAATAGAGAAGAATAGTGAAGACAGTGAGGTAAAGATCCTAGCTAAGATGAAGATCAAAGGATGTGCATCAAAGGGTTTGTTGATATGTGTCTTAAGATGATCCAATAAATATTTGAGAGGTTTTCATGAAGATTTGGAGAAGTTATGGCCACTTGAGTAAAACTGGTTCTGGTAGATGTTTAGAGGTGACAGAGTGACACAGATAGGCCCGGTGAGATCCAAAAATGCAATATCTTGTTCTGCAGATTTGGTGGAGTGTTTAGGAATTCAATGTGAATTGACAACTCAATTGGTTCATGGTTTGGAGGTCTGCAAGCATCTATTCCAATATGACAGTGATGATAGACTGTGTTCTTGAGGTTCCAGATGAAGGAGAGAAAGATTTTAGTAAGCAAAAGTAGTGTGGATGTTCTTGGTGATTCAAGCAAGCTTGTGGAGGTCTTTGGATTGTGTCCAATTCATGTTGGTGGTCCGCATTGAATATTGAGCTCATAATTGAAGAATTACTTCCGGATGATGATGTTCTTCCTAAGTTTGGCCGACCAGATGAGTTACACATCCTGCGGATGATCTTGAAGATGTTATGTGAAGAATGGCATGTTCCTAAAGGAAGATTGAAGTCTTAGATCTGTGTGGCCGACAGTGTGGTGATTCACATGAAGTCCTTTTGTAATTAGTCATGTTGTATTTATGTATTTTCTTTGTAAAGTATACCGACTTGGATGATTATCCCAAAGTTAAATGTCTTGTATAAATAAGAAGTTGTGAAGTCATTTCAAAGGTATCTTGGTGGAGATGAGAGTGTGGTAGAGAGGAGCAGAGAGAAAGGCAAAGAGGAAGTATTGGGCTTAAATGGAACTGACTCAAGCATGGTGAAGATGCTATTCTTTAGTTCAAGTATGTAATATTTATTATTTTGTAGACAATGTGTCTCTTGTAGGCAGTGGGCCTCTTGTGAGCAGTGTGCTCGGGCAGTGAGCCCTAATTGGCATGTGCCATTTTGTTCTTATTATTCATTTAATAGAGAATACAATCTTGGGTTAGTCACCCCATGGTTTTTCCCTTAACCGGGTTTTCCACGTTAAAATCTTGGTGTCATATGTGTTAATGTGTTTCTGCTCTTGAATTGTTGCATTAAGTTTCCATGATTGATTTATTATTATACTGCTAAATGGAAGGATTTAAGTGATTAATAGGAAGAAAGTTTTGAGACAACCGATTCACCCCCCTCTCAGTTGTCTGTCTTGAGTCTAACAATTGGTATCAGAGCTAAGTTCCTCTAAAAGAGCTTAACCACTTGAGGAGATCCAGGATGTCGTCCTACAAGAAGGAGAGTCTGAGGTTTGATGGAACCAATTACACTCTTTGGAAAAGCTACATGGAATGTCACTTGCAATGTATGGGAATGCAATATTGGATCATGGCTTCAAAGAAGTATGTTCCTCCACAGAATGGTCCAAGAACTGTAGATGAAATTAGAGATGCTAAAAACAATCTTCAAGGTAAAGAAGCTCTACTAAGTGCCTTATCTGATTCAGAGATGAGAAATGTTATTGATCTAAAAACTGCATATGAGATTTGGGAAAAACTAGAACTTCTGCATGAAGGAGACAAGTATGTTAAATGTGCCAAGCTACAGAGTCTGAAAGGAAAATTCAAAAACCTGAAGATGAGAGAAGATGAAAATATCACTACATTTATGCCAAGAGTAAATGAGCTTGTTTGTGGCATTAGATGTGTTGGTGGAATCTTGGATGAAGATGAGATTATTGCCAAATTTCTTAGATCCCTTCCTAATTCTTACAAATACAAGGTTGCTGCTATTGAAGAATTCAGATCTTTTCCAAATATCACAAGAGATCAATTGGTTGGTAAATTAGCTGCATTTGAATTGGCCGAGTTTGGAGATGCACCCCCCAAGACTGAATCTGCATTCAAATCTAGTGCCTCTATAAAAGGAAAACAAAAGTTTGATCTGGGAGAGAACTCTTCAAAGAAACTATCATGATATGAAAAAGCAAGAAAAGATCTAGAAGAAGATAAAGCAGAAGTTGCTCAACTTGAAGCCCTTATTGTAAAAAGACTACCAAGAGGATCCGGTAAGTATGAAGGGAAATTGTCTTTTAAATGTTTTAATTGTAATAAGATTGGTCATTTTGCCTCAAGGTGTCCGGAAAGATTTTCAAGGCCAAATCCTAACAGATCAAGATTCCAAAAGAAATGTTACTATGTTCATGAAGATGATGATGATGGAGTAACAAATGATGAATTTGAGACAAGAAATAAATCTGGAAGTGACTGGGTGTTTATTGCCATCAAGGAAGACGATCCAATGCCCTCTGAATCTGTCAATCATAAAATGGTAGAAAGAGCTCTGGCTGCCCAAGTTGAAGAAAAGGATGATTGGGTCATTGACAGAAGATGCTCCCACCATATGATAGATGACAAAAACAAGTTCATAGATTTGGAAAGATATGGAGGAGTGGTAAAATTTGGCTCTAATTCTGCTGGCAGAATCAGAGGTAGAGGAACCATTTCTTTTGATGGAAAGAACAAAACCAGTAATGTACTATATGTTGAAGGTCTGAAGCACAATCTTCTCAGTGTTAGACAGTTGGTGGACAAAGGCTATGATCTCCGATTCAAAAATGGAAAATGTAAGATCTTTGAAAGTTCTGAAACAGAGATTGCATCCGGTACTCAAACAAAAGGTAATATCTTCCACTTGGTTGGTACTGGTAAAAATTGTTTATTTGTTCAAATTGATCAGAGTTGGTTGTGGCATAAGAGAATGTGTCATGTGAATTTTGATAATATCATCAAGATAAGCAACACTCAGGTTGTAAGAGATATTCCAAGATTGGTGAAACCTACTAATAGTTTGTGCAAAGAATGTCAGTTGGGTAAACAGAGCAGAGTCTCATTCAAAAGTAAGGAACAGTCTTCTACCAAATTGTTGGACTTAGTACATACTGATCTATGTGGTCCGACAAGAATTAGGAGCTTGCAAGGTGATAGATACTTCATGTTATTAATTGATGACTACTCCCAAATGATGTGGGTGACTTTTCTGAAAGAGAAATCTGAGGCTTTTGAGAAATTCAAAATCTTCAAGGCTATGGTAGAGAATGAAACTGGATTAAACATAAAATGTCTTAGGTCTGACAGAGGTGGAGAATTCACATCCAGGGAGTTCATAGAATTCTATGAGAAACATGGGATAAGAAGACAATTGTCTACTCCAAGGACTCCACAGCAGAATGGAGTAGTGGAGAGAAAGAACCGGACCATCTAGGAAGCATCCAGAACCATGATGATGGAAGCAAATGTTCCTTAGATCTACTAGAGAGAAGCTGTAAGCACTGCTGTCTATACTCTTAATCGAGTACAAATCAGAAGTAATATTGGTAAGACCCCTTATGATCTCTGGTTTGGCATCACTCCCATTGTGAAGTATTTTAGTCTTTGGTAGCAAATGTTATATTAAAAGAGATGAAGACCTTGGCAAATTTGATGCTAGAAGTGATGAAGGAATATTCTTGGGTTA
This sequence comes from Cunninghamia lanceolata, assembly GCA_027924645.1. Lineage (NCBI taxonomy): Eukaryota > Viridiplantae > Streptophyta > Pinopsida > Cupressales > Cupressaceae > Cunninghamia > Cunninghamia lanceolata. Next base: position 1,224,721 of record BSBN01001413.1, on the reverse strand, counting down.
TTCTACTCAAAGCAAAGCATACCGTGTTATAACAAGAGATTGAGAAAGATTATAGAAAGTACAAATGTGAAGGTTGATGAAGGTATTGAAAACCCCTCAAGGTTTTATGAATATGATGAAGATGATCAGAATGATGTTTTGGTCCAAGAAGTCCAAGCCCCTTCTGAAATTCAAATCTAGATTGATCTGATGAATCAGGAAGAAGAGTTAAGTTTGAATGAACCTGTTCAAGAAACGGAACTGCAAGAAATTCCCAAAATTCCCAGGTATGTAAGACTGAATCACTCTGAAGATCAGATCATAGGTGATAAAAGTAAAGGTGTTCAAACAAGAAGAAAGATTGCTTAAGACTCAGAAGAGTATTGTCTGATTTCAAAGATTGAACCAAAGATAGTGAATGAAGCATGCAATGATGAAAGCTGGACTAAAGCAATGAAGGAAGAACTGATGCAAATTAAGAAAAATCACACTTGGGATCTTGTTCCCAGACCTAGAAATAAAAATGTGATTGGAACCAAATGGGTCTTCCGGAATAAACTAAATGAAGATGGTGAAGTAGTCAGAAACAAAGCCAGATTGGTCTACAAGGGTTATTCCCAAGTTGAAGGAGTTGATTTTGAAGAGTCTTTTGCTTTGGTGGCAAGAATTGAAGCAGTCAGATTATTTCTTGCCTTTGCTGCCTTCAAGGATTTCAAGGTATATTAGATGGATGTCAAGTTTGCCTCCCTAAATGGTGACTTGGAAGAAGAAGTTTACATTGAGCAACTAGATGGATTTCAATTGTCTGATCATCAAACAAGCCCCAAGAGCCTAGTATGAAAGATTGGATAAGCATCTTTTGAAGATTGGTTTCAACAAAGGTATTGCTAACAGTAACTTGTACTTCAAAATTGATCATGAAAATATCTTAATTGTTGAAGTGTTTGTTGATGATATCATTTTTGGAGGAAGAGATAGTATGTGCAAAACTTTTGCAAATCAAATGAAAAGTGAATTTGAGATGTCCATGTTTGGGGAAATGAACTTATTTTTGGGTCTGCAAATCATTCAAACAAAGAAAGGAATCTTCATTTCACAAAACAAATATGTGAAACAATTGTTGAAGAAATTTGAGATGGAAGACTCAAAACCAATGAGTACTCCCATGGCAACTGGATGTAAATTGAGCAAAGATGATGACTCTCCTAAGGCTGATTAGAAAAAGTACAGGTCAATGATTGGAGGACTATTGCATCTTACTCAAACTAGACCTGACATTATGAATGTTGTTGGTCTTGTTGCTAGATTCCAAGCTGATCCTAAAGAATCTCATGTCATGGCAATCAAGAGGATTCTTAGATATCTAAAAGGGACAATTGAGTATGGTTTATGGTATCCTAGAGATCATGATTTCTCTCTTCATGCATATACAGATGCGGATTGGGTAGGAGATGTGGATGATCGTAAGAGTACCAGTGGTGGAGCATTCTTTTTGGGGAAAAGATTAGTTTTTTGGCTGAGAAAGAAATAAGATGCAATATCTATGTCCACTGCAACAGCAAAATATATTACAGCAACAAGTAGTTGCACTCAAGTATTGTGGATGAAGCAAATACTAAGAGACATCAGAATGGAGTATGAGGAGCCTATCACAATCTTCTGTGATAATTCAAGTGCAATAAATATATCAAAAAATCTAGTGTTGCATTCAAAGACAAAACATATATCCATCAAGTTTCACTTTTTGAGAGAGCAAGCGAACACGAATGAAGTCAGATTGGAGTTTGTGCCCTCCAAGGATTAGATTGCAGATATTTTTACTAAACCTCTACCTAAGGACTCTTTTGAGTATCTCAAGGAGAAGTTAGGGGTTATTACCCCTCCGGTTCTGAATTAAGGTGCACTGATGTGCATTAGTCCGGTGGATCTCACAGTCATATCTTGTGGTCTAGATTGATGATAGGAAGCTGTTACTCAGGGGGAGTAGTTGGTATGATTCTGAGCAATGCAAGTATGTGCCCTTTGCCATTGATGTCAAAGGGGGAGAGAAGACATGTGAAAAATAAAAAGTGGTTGTTGATCAAAGGGGGAGCAATAAAGGAAGAGAAGACATGTGAGTGGTTGTTGTTGATAGGGGAGTTATGTTAGTCAGTAAGGAGAAGTTCTTGTCTTGATGGTTAAAACATTTTTCACATTATATGTTTCCATTAATGACAAAGGTGAGAGATTGTTGCAAGTATGGGCCTAACCGGTGTTGTCATTGATATCAACATACTCATGTTGCATTGATGATGAGGATTGGATGAGTTGTATGCTAAGGATATTGAAAAAATTAGGAACAGAGAAGAACAGTGAAGATAGTGAGGTAAAGATCCCAGCTAAGATGAAGATCAGAGGATGCACATCAAAGGGCTTGTTGATATGTGTCTTAAGATGATCTAGTAAAAGTTTGAGAGGTCTGTATGAAGATTTGAAGAAGTTATGGCCACTTGAGTAAAACTGGTTCTAGCAGATGTTTAGAGGTGACAAAATGGCACAGATAGGTCCGGTGAGATCCAGAAATGCAATATCTTGTTCTGCAGATTTGGTGGAGTGTTTAGGAATTCAATGTGAATTGACAACTCAATTGGTTCGTGGTCTGGAGGTCCGTAAGCATCTATTCCAATATGACAGTGATGACAGACTGTGTTCTTGAGGTTCTGGATGAAGGAGAGAGATTTTAGTAAGCAGAAGTAGTGTGGATGTTCTTGGGTATTCAGGCAAGCTTATGGAGGTCTTTGTATTGTGTCCAGTTTGTGTTGGTGGTCCGCATTGAAGATTGAGCTCGTAATTGAAGAATTACTTCTAAATGATGATGTTCTTCCTAAGTTTGGCTGACCAGATGAGTTACACATCCTGTGGATGATCTTGAAGATGTTATGTGAAGAATGGCGTGTTCCTAAAGGAAGATTGAAGTCTTAGATCTATGTGGCTGATAGTGTGGTGATCTGCATGAAGTCCTTTTGTAATTAGTCATGTTGTATTTATGTATTTTCTCTGTAAAGTATACTGACTTGGATGATTATCCTAAAGTCAAATGTCTTGTATAAATAAGAAGTTGTGAAGTCGTTTCAAAGGTATCTTGGCAAAGATGAGAGTGTGGTAGAGAGGAGTAGAGTGAAAGGTAGAGCACAAGTATTGGGCTTAAATGGAACTGACTCAAGCATGGTGAAGATGCTATTCTTTAGTTCAAGTATGTAATATTTATTATTCTGTAGACAGTGTGTCTCCTGTAGGCAGTGGGCCTCTTGTGAGCAGTGTGTTTGGGCAGTGAGCCCTAATTGGCATGTGTTATTTTGTTCTTAATCTTTTAATAGAGAATACAATATTGGGTTAGTCACCCTGTGGTTTTTCCCTTAACCGGGTTTTCCACGTTAAAATCTTGGTGTCATATGTGTTAATGTGTTTCTACTCTTGAATTGTTGCATTAAGTTTCCATGATTGATTTATTATTATACTGCTAAATTACAAGAAGGATTTAAGTGATTAATAGGAATAAAGTTTTGAGACAACTGATTCACCCCCCCTCTCAATTGTCTGTCTTGAGTCTAACAATACCTACGGGCGCAAGACCAATGTGCGGTGGAAATTAATTCGGTGGAAAGATTGAAGTGACATAATCAAGGTCATGGGTACCTTATCTAGGTATACTCTCTTCTCAAAACTTATATAATTATTTTAATGTGTATGACTATGCCATGTGTTTCAAAAAGTAACATCATGCAGCTTCAACTTTTGGTACACAAAGATAGCATCCATAGCAATTATTGTGAGCTGACATGTGGCAAGATGGTACTTGATTGTGGATTCTGTGTATTCCCTAAGAAAACTATAGTACTTGGTCATTAAGATGGGCGAGTTTTAAATTATTGCCAAAAACGGAATAAAAGCCCAATTTGTAAAATCATAATAACAGTAATGATGACCAATTAAGAGGGAAGTACATCTAAATTGACATAAAGCCGTAGTGGAATGGCATCAGCTCTGAAAACGTATAAAAGGCAATTGAGATGGTAGCTCTAAAGAAAAATTTCACATGCACCACCCTATGGTAACACTTCGAAGTATCTGCCATGAGTACCAAAAGGACAACCGGAACAAGTGCCAACCTGCATGCAATTATCCAATGAATCTGTAGATGACAACTCATACTTCAAAAGCTTCCTTCTTCACCGGGCTGAAATAAAGACAGTCTTCAATAAACCAAGTTGTAGTATAGACCCCCTTGCTTCGAATTGAATTTCTTCAAACCAGAGTGGCAGACAGAGAGATAATCACTAGACATGGGGTATAAACAGAAGGCAGAACCAGAAAATGTAATCATCGATGACACCAGTGCTCAAATTTCCCAATAACCGGGGTGTCTTGAGTTCTTACAGAAGTTCGAGGGTTTCAAGGTAGAATTAATCCCAAAATTTGTCAAGAATTTCCACAAGACATTCACAACTGTAAGAGGGGTAAGGATTCCAATCAATTCTACTATCATTAGTCAAATTTCTAGAATAACTACAGTAGGAGTTGATTTATTTGCCACTAAACCCTCATATGAGGAGTTAATTCAGAACTTCCATGTCGCTCCAGAGCCCTTGCCTAGATACATTGTTAGCAAAGGTGCCACAAAAGGCATCGACAGGAACAGTCTTTCGGATCCATGGAAGACTGTAGTCATGTGGGTTATTAGTCAAATTTCTAGAATAGCTACAGTAGGAGTTGATTTATTTGCCACTAAACCCTCATATGAGGAGTTAATTCAGAACTTCCATGTCGCTCCAGAGCCCTTGCCTAGATACATTGTTAGCAAAGGTGCCACAAAAGGCATCGACAGGAACAGTCTTTCGGATCCATGGAAGACTGTAGTCATGTGGGTTATGGAGTTCTTTACCTATGATGGCTAGTACGGGACTGTACTCAGCCCTAGAATGGTATTGATTACACACCTCAGGCATGGTGCCAATAATCCACAGTTTCTGATAAACATTCTTGCCTTTTTGCACACTACATTAGTAAACATGCTGACAAAGTAGAAAAATAAAGAGGGTTAGGTTAGCCATGTGAGGTTAATTCATTTGATTATAAAACACCATTTCATGTAGCAGGAAGGTGGGTAGAGAAAATGGGAAGACTTTTTGGCTTTGACACCAAGGAAAAAAAGAACGAAGCACTCTTCTATTGTATCTATATCTAGCGAGGCCATCGCCATGTCTTCAAATCCTTCTGGAGTCTGCTTCAAAAGGCTTCGTAAAGGTGCAGAGCATCCACACCAACAAGGTGAAGCAACATCCTCCAGACTTGTACAAATAAGACATTCTCGCACTTTTGTTATTTCTTCAGATGAGGAAGATATTGAACCAGTCCCCATCGCTCCAGCAAGTCAACAGGTTAGTCCGCAAAGAACACAAGAAGCAGCTGAGGTGAGTGGCGGAGATGATATTCCACCAAAGGTACAAGAAACAATGGAGGAAGGTGGCGGCAATGGCATTCCAGCGGCAGATGAGCATGATGCTTCGAAAGCACCAAAGAACAAACCATTGCAACATGGCCACAGGCAGGGCAAATAGGTCATGACGGAGAACTCCAGCTTTGAGGATACCATGGCACAGGATACCTGGCATGCCCTTTCCATTTCAAAGATTGAGTTTGAGCTAAAGCAATGTAAAGCACAGATGGCAACATTGTCCCAGCAAGTAAAGGCAAAAGATGAGGAGCTAGAGGCAGAAAGGGAAAAGGCCACTAGGGAAAAAGAAGAAAAGGACAAAGAAATTGCTTCTTTGAAGAAGGAGGTGGATAGTCAGGTAGGCGTGATTACCCAAAAGGACAATAAAATCACTAGACTGAGACAGATTGCAGCCCAACAAACCCCTGCCACCACGTCCTTAAATGTTTATGCATAAAATCTGTAGTTAATTGGAGATAATAGACAACTCAGAGGTGAAATTGCAAAGCTCCAGAGAGAGATGGAGACCTTGAGGTAGGAGAAAGAAAAATTAGAGCAAAATCTGGCTCTCACCTGTGAAACAGGGGAAACCTTGTTAGCACAAAGGGCACCCTCATGTGTGTATGCTCTTTTTCTAAGAGAACAATTTCTGAGATGGAAACTACTATCCATTAGCTGTAATTTGCCTTTTGATTTTGAGAATGAAAAAGAATTCATTGAATGTTACCTTCAAAACCCACCAAATCAGAGGAACCTTCTCTATGAGTTTTTCCAACAACGCCACATTCTAGGCCATATAGATACTTCCATGCTAAATATTTATATAGGGGAACTCCAAATCCAGAGCTATCTGTCCCTATGAAGAACAATAGATTATGGGAAGATAGAATGGAGGAGAATGAAATTGCTGCTAGGACAATTGGCCTACTAATGATGCATGAGTGCCCAAAGACTACATGGTTCAGAAACACTTGCAGGGCAAATGTTTATAGGCAGGGTATCATGGGCCAATATATACAAAATCTAAATTCTTGTATTGCAGATTTCTTTGCTGTTGCAAATTACCTTCCTAATGGCACTGCGTCAAGTTGTAGAGCATGGTTTGAAACACTTCCCAATGTGCTAAAAAGAAGGGAACCAGTTTCCCTTACAAACATACGATGGATGACCATGAGAGTCAAGAGCCTCGTTCCAATTATTCAACAAAAGCAACAAAAGTGGATAGGAATGAGGTTTAGACCCCACTGTTGCTCATGCCAGCACCCAGGCTCAGCCATCCTCAAGGAGAGCCAATGCCATAGGAAAAACTTAGCAAATGGCACAACAGGATTTAGGAGAATGACGGGTTCCATCCCAAGGGTAGACAGTTGTTCCAGTACAATGATGATGACTACAACTGCAACACAATTATGGAAGGGAAAAACATTCTGGATGGGGCAGTACAGTAATGGCAATGAGGGCATGGTAGAAGCTAAGTGTGGAGGAGATGATGAACCAAATGATTGACTCATTTAATTATCAATATTTTCATGTTTTGATAAACTTTTAAAAACATATTGGCATATAAATACATAATATTATAATTATAGTCGTCTTGCAAATTGATTATGCTTATGTTTTGTTTCCATTACACTTTGATGAAATATCTTTAATATTGATACTTTAATGACATTTTCTATGTGCATATCTCATAATTTGTGGTATAAGTTGTGGATGTTAAATAAGGATTGCAGTAGTTGAACTTCGGCTAAACTCTAGATAGCTCCGGAGGCCAATACTTCCTAAGCATCATCCTCCCCTGAGTCGATGATTTCTAGAAAGCGCTCTTGAAGGCCCTCTAAGCCCTGCAACACACCTAGTTAGCACCTCAATCCTTGCCACAAATTTTGATTACACTACCATGTCACTGAACTTAGTGACCCCGATATCTGATGGCAGACGTCAGCTCCATCTATCATTGTCACCAGGTGCCCCACTATTTTAGAGAACTCATGGAGTTTGCCCTGCTAATTGCTTTGTTCAAATCATAGATCTAGAGTTCCTTGCAACTGATTGTGTAGTTAAGCAAATAATATAGCTGGTTGTTCTGATTCCAGTTCATAGGAATTAGTTAATAATTAAATTTTCCTTTCAATAAGCATGCAACTGGCTATTCCAGTTCGCTACAGTTAGACTCACAATTAGCATCTCTTTCCAATAAGGCTCGATTGTATAAGTAGAAGAGCCATCACACCTTATTTTAGTTAGTTCCTATTTTTCATCAATTGGTTGTTCATCACAGTTTGTTTTCAGTAGAAGGAAAACTTCTGGGTTTAGGCATGTACGTTCTTTAAATGAGAATAAAATGCAAATGAAGGGATGTTTCTTTTGAAAGAAGTTGTTGAGCAAAGAGGATCATCTCCAGCTCAGAAATTAGGGCCTGCTTCCCCATCTTGGAGGAGATCTCTCGGTATTCTATTTGTGTTGTTTCTATTCCTATTAATTTCTTTGCAGTAGATTGTTATATGTGTTGTTTTTTGTTATTTGTTCTCACCTGCAGGTTTATTCTTCCAAAAATAGAAAATCATAAAAATTAGATTTGTTATCTCTTTAAGCACTGTGATGTTCAGAGTATTGCATGCCTAAGAAGCAACAATAGATTTTCTTTCCGTTCATCTTTTATTTGCTACAAGCATGTTCATTTCTAGTAACTAGATTAAACTTTCATTTCAGCATGTGTGTTTGCTTCAAAGCAATTAGATTAGTGTTTATTTCAGCAAATATTAGAATAGTTTCTTTTCTACAAGAGTGTTTTTTCAAGCAAATTAAGGTAGTTTATTTCATGAGCAAGAAGATCAGAACTACAACTGTGTGAGGATTCCTAAACCGACCTTTGGTCCTCAACCATTCCATTCACAAAAAACCCCCCCACAAACAGTCTTATCGCAGATTACTCCAGACACCTCCGGATTGATAAAGAGTAAATGATAATGTATTAACAAAGCCTACTCCAACCTCATCATTATTCAAAAAGACCAAAATTGGGAAGAATAGTAATATTTCAAAGTTGCAAGGTTGAGACATTTTTCTTAATAGCTCTATTAGTAGGGGTCATGTGAAGAGAAGTGTTCTCATGGATCACAGACTAGTAAGGACCACCAAATTACTAGGTGACCATGACAAGTCACATGAAGCACACATGCTAGTGAGGACTGCCAAATCACTAGGTGAGTTCCATGTAAACTATAATAAACAAGTATGTAATAAAAAAGAACATAGCACAATGTATGCCCCCACCTTAAAGTGATTGCTAACTCCTATCAGGGAGCAATTGATTTAAGGTAGAATAAACTACAAGATAGGGATGCCAGCTTTTTGGAAGGACATACCCATATGATATGTGTTCCCAAAAGCTACATCACAACAAGGGGTTGTCCCCACAAAAGGAAAACTGAGGTGATGTTGCGAGCATGATACACAATGGCTTGTGTAGTCATGGTATGATATTGAGCATAGCAACAAGGTGCCATGTAAATCAAATTACACAATAATAATAATAATAATATTAATAATAATAAACAAGTTAAATTGAATACTATAAAGTAACAACACAAAGGGATCTACCTGACTAGCGTCAGTATATGAATGGTTTTATAAAATGATTATAAATATTAGGAACTGTCATAATCTACCAGTTGGTAGAACTACATAGAAAAAGGAAGAAGTATCACATTAAATCAAAATAAAAACCTTGGGTCAATAAGGAAGAATGACAAACCATCCCACACCTTGTGTCATCCAAGGGAAACAACAATGCAACTTACGACATATATAAGAATGATGATACAAATAGAGAGAAAGTCACGTATTTCAATCCCTTTGTATCCTTGCACCTACAAGGGTGTCAAGGGTCATCCAAAGAGAGATTAACAAGAACAACATAAATAAAGCATCAAGAAACACTTTATGGGGGAAAACAATCACATGCACTCATGACACAATAGAAATAGGGGCCACACGCATAAGTTGGCCTAAAGAAAACCCTCCTCCTCCTAACATTTCTCATCACCAACTTGGGAAGGTGGACAAGATGCAAGAGGAACTATAGCAAGTGTGGTGTAAAGAACAAGAGCCATACCTATATCATTATTACCTTTAGGTTTGCTATCAGAATATAGCATGATAGGTTATGTTGTGGGTTGTGAAATATTATCTTTCACTAGAGGAGACAAAGCACTAGTAGATAGCACCTTGGAAGTTTGAAAATATTGAAATGGACACATACAACCTTGTAGAGGAAACATAACATGCGGAAACAAGAGAAAAATCCACATCCAGTGCTAGGATAAAAGTCCACAACTTTGCAAAAAGGACAGGAAACAAAATTTAACCAAAATAAAACACTCAAGACCTTTTTCACATGACTTAAACATTTCATGAATCAATCAATTAGCCATCCAAATGCTAAAAATCACTTCTCATTATACAAGGATCTAGAAACAAGACAAGACAAAAGACAAAAGGAAACAAAAATGGGAGGTGGTCTACATTTTTTCAAAGCCAAAATGGGGTGTGTGTGCAAGGCACAACAAATACTAGATGTGGGAAGAATAGAATACATCTAACTTAGGTGAGGCAACTTTCACAAACTTGAAGAAACACTAGCAAATGACCTAGAACACTCTAAACTTAGATTTTTTTAGATTTTTGACAACTTCAACGCATACTAAGCACATTAGGGATGACATTAAAAAATACTAAGGAAACATTTGACCAACGAGAAACCCACTTAAAATTTCTCAAATTGGTTATAAATGGTGGGTTAAAATAGGGCAAGGAGACAAAGGGAAACTAGACTTAGGATATTTGTATTTTATGAGGCCTGTGAAACTAGGCTCCAACAAGATTGACCTAGGTCAATTGCACAATGGTAAAAATAAACCTAGAACTTTAAAAATCAAAATTTAATTTGGGGCCAAATGCCCTTTTCCTAATTGAACATTATGTACTAACTCAAGAAGAGCAAAATGTTTCACTTGTCACTTTTGGAGTTGTATATAAGGACTAACCCTAATTCATTTTATACATCAATGAATCATTCTAGAGCTTTCACTATGACTTGCATCAACATTCCAAGAGCATTCAAGTACTATATTATTTGCTTAAATCAACATCTAGGACATATTGCATGATTGTTTGTTGTGTTTAATCTTTGTTTCTAGCCATTAAGTTGGCCCATCTAGGGTTTTACCCAATGGAGAATCCTCCTACCTAGCAAACTCATCAAAGGTGTCCTTAAACACTACTAATTGTGTTATTGCAAGTCTAGACACCTAGACAAAAAAATTTGTTGCAAGTATCAAGAGTCACAAGCATTAAGTTCAAAATCAAGGACCTCAAAGTTCACTTTCACACACATGGTTCATATCTAAACTTGTAGTTCTAATTTGTAGTTCATTTCTACTCTCACAGACCTAGCCTAGTGAAATTCTAAGAATGATCTAGTTTAGATTTCATAATTATGCTTCCAATGCCTCCAAAAATAAGTGATTTTAAATTATAATTAAAAATTTATGATCAAAATAGTGGACAACTATCTATTGACCACCAAAATAAGAAAAGTGCTTTTATTTCTTTTAATTTCCAAAATTCTAATTTTTGACACAATGTGTAACAACTCTAAATTAAATTAATTGAATTATATTGCTTATTATAATCTTTAAACCTAATTTTATGTAAAGAATTATGTTTTATTTCCTTAAAATACCATAACGTCAATTATATTTATTCAATTTGAATGATTTAAATGTTTTCATCAATAACTTACTTATATATTCTCATAATTTATACAAAATATTGTACATAAGTTTTTTAAAAACTTTTTACTCAAATTTCATTTTAGTATTGATAAATTTTTTAAATAAAATTATGTTACAATGTAATTATAATAAAGGATAATATATTTATTATAAAGCAGAAATTATTTTAATGCAGATTGACAACTTCTGTGATTGTTGTCATATGAACATGTTTTGAGGCTTCTTTGACAAGAAAGCAAAAAGAAATTGTAGCTGTCATGATTATTCAAAGAAATAAAGAGGCTCTGTTTATGATTATGTTCCCAAATGACGTGCCTAAAACCATACAACAAGATTATGTTATCATCTGGCCTTGCCAATTACATTGCTAAGTAAATATTATTGGGGCTTATCATTTGTACATATTCATTACTTAATGGAAGAAAAGATCAGCTTATCATTTGTTAAATGAGTAATTGTTGGGGCTCAACTTAGAAATGTCCTCTGGTCACAAATGATTAATTCTTTTATCATATCTAGACTTTTATTATACCTTTTGACTAAAAAATCTTGAGGGTCCTGAACTGACCTGTAAGTAAAATGATTGTTATATATGAAATGCTCAATGGATTCTAGGATTTCTCAATTACCATTATTATTATCACCTGTCAATATGGCGTGCACAACTCTGCCTTCAACTTGTAGAAATTCAATTGGATTATGTTAAAATCCATTGAATTTTTCCCAATTTAGAGGCCACTATGATGGGTCCTCTTTTGAATTATATCCACCTATATCTGCCAAACCTCTTAAGATTCCCATGAAAAGAGGCAGGGGTTGGTATCCATTGGACCCTCCCTTACACTGTCTAGTTTAACTTTAAACAAAATATGGATAAAGCAGGGTGAGAAAACTCAATGAAGGGACCCATCCAAAGGCTGCTTTCTTCCTCTTAATCATTCACAACCAAAGTTGCGGAGCTGAATTTCTTAAAAGCAATATAAGAGGAAAAGGCCATTGTCTATTCTCCTTCTATCATGCATAGTCAGAGAATAGACTATTGCAAAAGATTTTGATATAAAAGCAAAGTACAAGCTCTAGCATCTGTCAATAACAAAGAAATCATGTAGAGAGAAATATGGGATTTAAGTAATATTGCTGGACCCATTTATAGAAACAACTTTATCCCATTTTAATGGAACGAGGAGATAACAGACCATCCATCATTTTGGGTTTGTGTCTCTATAAGTATTATATTGTACTGAACTCTTAATGTTTTTGGACTTTTTGGCTATGGGGTGTTATTGTGTTTTGTGCCATTCAATTTCATACTCTGTAATTCCAATTGTATTTCTGCTTCTCATGTCACTTCCCAATGTTTGACTGTTTACTCATTCAAACTGTCTTTTGGCCATTTTTTAAAAAATCCAATCTTTGAGAAAAACATATAAAATGTAATCGATACCTTTTCCTAGATGTTGAAGGACTTATTTTTTCTGCCTTGGTGACTGAAAACTCATGCAAGACAAAGAAAAAACTATGATGAAAATTTGACTGTTCACTGTCTAAAGTTTAAATAAAAAGCACCACTGCCAACATTCCCAAATTTGGCATGTTAGTAGCTCATCTTCCTAATCATGCCGCCCACTTGAATGTTTAATATACATGACAAGCCAATGCCCTTCACATGCAACTATTTGGACTAATTCTAAATATGGATTTGTAACTAAGGTGGTTTCCGATGTGCAAACCATTAGTGAAAATTATCCACCGTTATGTTGTCTATGTGATATAATACATGAAACTCAAGCTATAAACAAGAAAAAAATATTTCATGAGGTAAAATATTCCTTCTGAGACTCATAGACTTTGTACCCCATGTTAAGGTTCCCTGCCATTTGGAGTCAGTCAAAATGATTTAAAAATACAACTTGTTAAACACACTTATATAACTTCAGTGCATCCTTTCAATAAGCCTTGGCACTCGGTTTTGATGTCCAACAAAATGCTAAATAACTATGTGAGTTTGTAATGGTGAAATTTGTATGTTCATGTATGAATATATATATATGTATGTATGTATGTGTATGTGTATGTATGTACATACACATAAATACATATATAATTTTGCAAATGGCACAATCTTGTGTGAAGTTGGGTTAATTTCCCTAGTATGTTGTCCATTCATATACACACATATCCTTAATTCTTATACACACAATTTTCTATACATTCTACTTATCTATCCATTTATCACATTCACCTATGTGCCTACCTTCATTTATTTGCTAACCACATGGATCTAATCATTTACCCACACTAGAACATTTGCATGGTTGTGGGGCAACCATGTGGTTGTGGATTTGTCTCCTCCCTTTTCAAAATTCAAATTCAAATTCAAATATTGGTCAAATTGCACTATTCACCTTCCAACCTTGAGCTGACTAAACAATGTTTGGCACAATTTGATTCCATGTGCTACTATTTAAACATATTCAATGCATTCATTTTAATCATCAAATGTAATTGAGAAAATCATTCATCTTACTAGAGCATTGGAAGCAATTAATAACAACACATTTCAATTTTGTGCACTAAAAGGAGTAACAAATTTGCATACTAGGGCTATTGCCTATAGTTTCTAATCTTTTGTACACATTTCCAAGGGGTTGACCTAGGAGAACTTGTCTCCTCATGTTGTAATGACAATCCTTCAATGCATTTGTAAATACGACTAGCCCTATAGATATCAAAAAAGGTAGAGGACATAAAGATGCACTAGGTAAGTAGAAGAGTATAATTACACAGTGTGCAAGGATGAATCATGACTCAAGGGACTAGTCTATGACCATGAATATATCCAAAAATGTACAATTTCAACACCTATAAACTTGTCCTCTAATAGAGCACAAATCCAACACAAATCTTGAGACACTTCATTGACTAAGAGTCATTGCTTTATAAGCATATACCTAATAGGATTCAAAGTCTTTCTCAAAGGGACTCAATCTTTGGTTAATGAGCTGAGTACCATTATTTCTATTTATATTCCCACATTTAATTGTTACAAATTATTAAATTATTAGTTCCAACTCATAATTAACTATTCTAGGTTAATTGTGCTTATGTGGTTAATTGTTACAAATTTGTAGAAACTATTAATTTCATTTAAAAGTGATAATCAAAATAATCCAAATAATTAAAATTTATATTCTTTCAATTTGTATTGAACTATAAAGCATCTTCATCTATTTAGAAGATATTACTAATGACCATTAAATCATTTCTCACATAAGTGATTATAATGGTGTAAATTGCACACCTTACAATTTTCCCCTTCATTTTGAGTTCACTTTGACCTAATTATTTCTTATATGCAATGACAAGTGTATAAGTGACATGTTTTTTTGCTAAATATATCCATATAAGCTAAACCTTACCTATTTCCCCAAGGGATTCACTAAATAAACCAATGGCATAGCACGTGCATTCATATGGTACTAATAGATACCCCAAATTTTATGTCTACCACTCAAATGTATGTTTTTATACCCCTCTACATACACTACTATAATTTTAAACTACCACTTGTTACTAGGTATGTTGTGAACCTATTTTTTTCAAAACTATATTTTCGTATCTCCTTACTATTTCTACCCTCTAAACCAAGAGCACTACGTACATCTACATGTGACTAAAAAATAGTTTTGATTGTCAACCCATACATTAAAGCTTTGACACAAAAAACCTAGATGAGCTATGGCAAATATGTCATCTCATAAAAATATTTGATTTAAAAGAACTTATACATTTCAATCCCTAATCCCTTGCCACACAAAATCTAACAATGAACCCCTTTAATAACAAATATCTCAATTATAATATACATATTAATCTAAATTAAAATAACTAGTTTTAGGAAAGTTGGTTAGGATTGTATTAAACTTGCATGATCATGGTGTGACTATTGTTTCCTTTCTTAACTACATTAGATTTAAGATTAAGTAAGTGCCCCTAGGATTATGAGGCTTTGGCACATTACAAGACTATGTGGTGTAGAAAAAGACAACTTCACGACCTTAGCAAGACTAACATAGTAAATGGAATTTCTTCTAATTGACATTATGCAAAATGCTCTGTAGAGGATCTCAAAGTCCACTTATAAACATTCCAACCCTTTCTATGCATGCTTTTGAACCCCCAATTCCTATTTGTATCACATTAATTAAATTATCCCCTTTTCCTAATACTAAAGTGATGTATTGGGTCACATTTTGGTAATTTAAAAATCACAATTTGCATGCATGTGATAACATATTGCTTTATATGTAGATCCCTTGGGCCTATTTCCAATTGCACTCATTCCCATGGACCAATCTTGATCCTCAATCTTTCCATTTTCTACCTAGTTTTAGAGTTGTGATTTGCATGAGTGACATAAGTCATTTGCACTAGTGATGTGATTTGTAGAAATAAATCCACAACTTTTAAATTTTAAATTCAACTTTGTATCAAACTAATCCTTCCAATTAGTTGTTATATACCAACTAAAAGCACAAAATATTTTACTTGCCACCTTTGAAGTTGTATTTAAGAGATAACCCTAGTTCAATTTACACACATGATCACCTAGCACCTATAAATCTAGCACACATTTTGAAATATTCATTCACATAATCATAGCATTAGTTCTACATTACACTCTTTCATTAGAATCTAGGGCATTCTTTGTTATGATTTCTTATTATTTCAATCCTTATTTATAGAAGTTAAACTGGTCTGTCTAGGGGTATGACCAAAGGAGAATACTTCTTGCCTAGAAAACTCCCCAAAGATGTTTTTAAACATCTCTAGTTTAATAGAATAGATCATAGGTATTCTAGAGAACCAAGAAGTAGACATCAATTTCTTGTAGAAATAATGTCTAGATTGAAGTTAGATCTGCATGCTTAGGTTGGATCAACACTTGCACAAATCACTTATGCAAACATAAAAGTGAACCATAGTGATATTTAGTGAGCTTATAGATTTCAAGTAATTCATTTGGTTATTCTTGATTTTTCCTACATATTGACAAATCCCTTAGAAGCCTATCTCATAGCATTTATTTGCCTAGCTCATTAATTATCATTTATTTATTTACTTTTCACATATATTTCACCACATTACTTTTGATAGTTCATCTCTCAACTATTCAATCCTAATGTAATCATTTGATTATATTTGTTTAATTAATTTACCTTATGGTTTTATATTTCGGTGAACCCCTCTATCTTGCAACCCATTAGTGTTTATCCTTTGATTTCTAATTTCTAATTTTCTGACATGTGGCTAATTACATTTCTAAGATTCATATTATTAGCTATCCTAGATTTGTCATTGATTATCTTTATAGGGCTTGTTTATGCCAATATCTAATCAAAACCCTATTTAACCATTGAGAAGGAGTGCCCATCTAAACCCAAATATGACTTCTCATCCTACTAATCAAGATATCCCATTGAGTCTAGTTATAATGGTAAATCTAAGTTTGATCAAGATACATTTGGATAATTAAGTTCTTTCTCTCACCTCATGTTCATTTTTTAAGAGATTACTAATGTTACTTCTCCTTCATAGTTACCTATATCTATTTATAATTTGTTGTCTAACTTGTGTCCTTTGATATGACATTCTTCATGACATTGGTGTAATGATGGCCTCTTCTAGTTCTTTGTATGGTGCTTCTTCCCTCTACCAATACACCCTTCCTCTTCTATTGATTCTTTCTCTTCTCATACTAAGCTATATCCCCTCATTGTGCCTACCTCCCATGTTACCACTTCTAGTATGACCTACCAAAATTTGAGAAAATTTAAATTTTAAATTTGAACTACCAAACCTCCAAAATCCTAATTGTCACCCTAAGAATTTTTTCAATTGATACTTGACCTAAAAAAATCTATTTACGTACTTGAAAATCCTCATTTTCTCTAACTCACTCTCTTGCACATTCTTCCTTGCACTCTTACAAATGTTTCTTCTAAGATGATGATACTAAGATTTTATATCTCCATCAACTCTGACATTCCTCCATGGTTGAAAATATGCAAATCCTCCATAGGTCAAAATATAAAAATACCCCATAGTTGAGGCCTCTTCTTTGATTTAGATCTCTCTCCCCCATCCTAAAATTTATATCATTCCACATCCTCTCTTAGACTCACTAGGGTTTTCCATTCCAAAATCACCCATATGAATGCTCATTGTTGCATAAGTATCCTACAAAATATATCATTGTTGTATATTTAAAATATCCCTTGAACTAGCTCATTGACTCACTAGAGGTTTACATCTCCCTATCTAATCCATTGCATATGCACATACCACTTTAGCATTATACATCCTCATAGGGTTGTTTTGTAGCTATAATTCCTTGTGCACACCACAAATGCCCACACTTGGGGATACATACACTCTCAATATTTCATATGCTACATTATAGACTAAATATGCCAAATAGGGGACTAAGGAAACTTTTTTAGTCCTAACTAAAAATTCTTCCCCTATAATTCTACCATCATTTTATTTGTACTAGAGGAAAACATCAAGAATTTGCAAAGATATAAAGGGTTGGAAAAAATAGGCAAGAAAATCATGAAATTTGTAGGAATTCAAAGTTGAGGGCATGTGCATATAAGGAGGACAAGAGTGTCTATGCAAGACATAAGCACCATATGCTTAGACATGAGTGCTTGACACCCAGACATGAGCACCTCAAAACCCAAAGTTGTCAAAAAGTGCTAAAATCAATAGAGATGATCTTGCAACCTTCTTCAGTCGATTTATGTTAGGATTTGAATATTATTAGTTTTATCTATGTTAATCATTTACTATAATATAATGAAATAAAATATACAAAAATAAAAATGGAGATAAATATTGTACAATACACACAAAAATTTATAATTAAAACCCCACAAAAAGCATCACTCAATTGTATTGAGAAAAATTACATTACAAAAATTAGCTTTTATAATCTCTCCTCTCCTCCTCCTAGAAACACAACCTCAATAATGTAGACTGAAATTTACAAACTCACATATATCCATTGATATTAGTCCTCACATGGGAATCCTTAAATATGGCATGAAACCATCTAATACTGTTTAGGTGGTTATACCTTTTCATTAAGGCAAATGATATTTTAATCAATAAAATAATTATATTAAACTATTAATTATATGATCAACCACCAATGGTCATGTATGCCATAAATATAATTATAAGGATAAACCTTCTATTAGATATATCCTAATTAATTTTATTTGGACCATTCATAAATAAGTATAGCCCTCTAATAAATATTATGCTCTAACACTCCCCCTTAATGTTTATAGAATTTATTTTAAAAAGAAAAGACAAAGATGCTTAGTGAATATTTTTGACTAGTATGCCATAGGGATAAATTATATGCCAAGATGAAAATCATGTATTTGGACTACATGATTGACACCTTGTCATAGTTGATATCCCAATTTTCTTAGAATGATGCAATACATGTGGGACATACAAATCTTCTTATTAAAAGATTGTTGAAAACCTCATGCCCCTACTAGGTTCTCACTTATAAATTCTCTTCTCAACATGGAGAAAAATTATTTAAATGATACCTCCATACAACATCCAAAAGAGTTGGATTATTTTTATAATGATTTTTAATGGAACTGGAATACAACAAAAAGATGCAATAATACATAATATGTAGGTCTTACTGTTGTAAGTATGTGCTAATCGGTGTTGTCATTGATGTCAACATGCTTGTGTTGTCATTGGTGTCGACTGTCTTATGATATTGTTGATTGTTACTTGATTAATTTGTCATGTTAAAGTGATTTGAATTCCTTATAGATGTGCTGATGATGTTGGTATATTTCTATTATTGCTAAGCTTCCAAGTGTTTTTGAGAAAATTTTCTCTCTAGAGGAAATAGTATGTTGCAGAGTATTCTGGCTTGCAAGATATTGTCTGAGTTTTTGCTCCGTATTTCTTTTGTGTTGAAGACCAGAGTATGAGATTTGGATATGTTTTAGAGAAGTTATTGAAGATGCTAAATCCAGAATTTGGTGGTCCAGATCAATGTGCAATAGAAGTTATGTTCACCAGTTTTGAAGACTATAATTGACCGAGTTTCTGGGTTGTGCAGAGGTGTCTGGGAGAAAGTATTTTGCTTCATATTTCTTTGCAGAGTGGTTTTAGGTGGTGTGGTTCTAGAAATATGTTTATAAGGTCCTTAACTATCTTTATTCCAAAGGATTTGTGATTTGGTGTAGTAGATTTCGACAATGTTGGTTGTGAGCAGTTTGTGAACTGTCTTCAAGTGAGATTTGTTGTATCTAGATTTGTTGGCTTCCAAGTGATTTCATGTTGTTTATAGATGTCTCTAGATCATGTTGAAGGCTTGTGCTTGGTCCACAAGTTATGGTTGTGCTCTTGGAAGTGTGTACCTAAAGATCCTAGTGTCAACACCGGTTTTAGCCGACCTGGTTGTTTACACTCTTTGCGGATGTGTTTCATGGATTGTGGAAGTGTGTTGAAGCATGTGAAGATGTATTTAGGTCCAAGCTAAGCTATGAAATGTTCTTATTTCATTCCCTTGCTTTGCAAGATTGTTTAGGTCCAGACCTAATTTGAATTGTGTATGTTTGCTGACCTTAGAGATTGTTCCAAAGGTTGTAGAATGCGTTTCTGACCTTGATGCATGTTCCAAGGTTGGTGATTGGTATAAATAAGTGTAATGAATTCATGTGTAGTGAGTGTAAGAGCAGAGATGAAGATCTTTGTATTGTGAGGCTGTGAAGGTGATATGTATTTTACTTCATTGGAACTGAACCCAGGCATGTGGTAGATGCTATTATATCAATTCATGGCAGTGAGCCCTTTTAGCATCGAGCCACCCCTTTTGGTAGTGGGCCTATTGTAGTGAGCATCCTTTTGGGAAGTGAGCCCTTCGGCAGTGAGCCTCTTTATAATTTGGTATTGATACTACTATATATTGTGAGCTAATCCTCACCGTGGTTTTTCCCTTTTAGGGTTTTCCATGTAAAAATATGGTGTTCTCTTGTGTATGGTGTTGATGTGATTAAGTTTCTGTTATTTGTTTTTCATGTGTAATCTTCATTACAGAATTAGGGTTTAAGTGAATTGATATGGATGTGATTATGTTTGTGAAGGCTTAAAGTTTTTGATTCACCCCCCTCTCAGTTGTCTTGTGCAATCAGCACTTACAAGTTCGTAGCCTACTAATCTAGGCCTTATCCAATGCCTCCACATAATATTATAGATGCCTTAAACCTATAGGTATAGGCCTTATCTACTACCTTTTAGGTCTTACAAGCTCCTTGCATGTATATCTTTCACTTATATACATAGTTGGCCACTAGGAGGTGTCATTGTCATGCATGCTTTCCATCAATGAAAACTCCACGACTCTAGCATTATTCTAAATTTATAGATTTTGGCACTAGATGGAGCTGTTGTAAACATATCTACCACTTGATTATCAATTTTGTAGAATTGGATTGTAATGTCATCATTGAGATATTTTTCTTGAACTAAGTATGTGTGGACTAATGTGCTTTATTATTTTATGTAGGATATAATTCTTAGCAAGAAAAATTATAACTTTGCCTATCACACATCAAAGTGGTACTCTCATTGGTAACCATATGAAGCTCATCCAATTATTTCTTCAACCACATTGATTCCTTTGCTACTTCCATTGAACTTTTGTATTCAACCTCTATGGATAAAAGAGCCATAGTATATTGATTTTTAATACTCCATGTTATAGCAATTGCATTATATTTGAAGACATAGCCTGAGGTGGATTTTCTATCAACAAAATATCTAGCATAGTTAGCATCACAATAACTAAATAAATTAGCATTCTTGGTCCAAGAATATTAAAGACCATAGTCATGTGTACCTTTGATATATATATATATATATATATATATATATATATATATATATATATATATATATATATATATATATATATATAAGTATTATTTTTTCCATTTTTTGGTTATCCACATAAGGATCTTGCATAAATCTAGATGCAATACCTACTACATAGGTAATATCAAGTCTAGATATATTTAGGTAAATCAAAGTTCCTACTAATTGTTTTTACAAGGTATAATTGGTCATTTCACATTATTGTTTAAGATCCAATTTAATGCATACCTAAATAAGTATAATAGGTGGTTTATAATCCATCGTATTAAATTTTTGAAGAAAATCATGTCCATATCTTTCTTGATACACCACAACAAAAAATAAATCCTAGTATATGGTCATTCATTAGAAGTGATGAAGAAGACCTAAATTAGTGATCTCAAATGATTGATTCAATTCAATTTTATAATTGTGGAGTAGATAATTAATACTACTTGTAATGAGTAAGTCATCCACATATAACACACTTATAGTAATATAATCATATTAAATTTGAATAAATAAATCATTATTGGAATATCACAGAGAATCTAAGGGTTTGAAAAAACCTTGTGATGTTTACATACCAAGATTTAGGATCTTGTTTAAAACCATATAGATTTTCCTTTGTTTACATACATATGTCTCCTTGTTTTTTTGTTTAAAACCTTTGCATTGAAGCATATAGATCTATTCTTGAAGATCACCATCCAAGAATGAATTTATTGCATACATCTAGTGAATCTCCTAGCTATTTGGGCTGCTAAGGCAATAAGCATTCTTGCAATGCTCATTTTTCCACTTATGCAAAGATTTATTCATGATCCAAACCATGTCATTGAGTGAAGCCTCTAGTAATTAACCTAGCCTTATATTTGTCATTAGAGTTATATTTGAATGTAAAACATTTCTATTTGAGGTGGAGATGCAAGATCCCAAGTTTTGTTTCAAATTGGAGCACATCATACTCTAATTTCATTACATCCCTTCACTACCTATCTTTGTTAGCTTCTTCAAAAGTTTGAGGTTTAGTTTCATAGAAAGTCATTAAGGCACGATAGTTATGCTAACACCTAGTCGTTTTAGACGAGGAAGGATTCTCTATGTTAGCTTCTTGAATTTTGGTTTGAATCCACTAAGATATTTTGGGTTGAGGATTATCTATATAAATATTCCTCTTGAACTAATCGTATTGAGTTTGATTATTACCTTAAAAAATAGAATATTCTTCATAGGTTAAGTAGGTTGAATTAAGTACAAGGGATTTTCAAGTATATGAACATTTCTAATCAATATAACATCTATTTTTGAAGGGTCATATAGCCTTAAGCCTTTGATTATTCCTCCATATCTTGTAAATATACACTTGAAATAAGTTGAATTGAGTTTTTTCTTTTATTTTCATGTTTGAATAATGAAGTAGGGCTTCCAAATATTCTCATTTGGGAGAAACTAGGTTTCTTTTTATCCAACATTTCTAGGGGTGTTTATAAGTTTAATTCCTTTGAAAAACCCTATTAAGAATGTGAAATGATTGTATTCATTGCTTTAGCCCATTGGTAGAATCCATCATTGATCTAACCATTTCCATTATGGTTTTTTTTCCTTTTCACTACACCATTTTACTATGGAAAATGGAGAGTGGTATGTTCCTTATGAATCCCACAAGAGGTAAAAAAGTTCTCACTCTTTACTTATGTACTCTATTCAATTATCCATTCTAAAAAAAATTAGCTTAAGGTTAGATTGATTTTCAAATAATGCTTTAAATACTCTAAATTTAGAGAGAACTTCATTTTGTTTTTAAAATAGTATCCCCATATCATTTTGATGTAATCATCAATACATGTTAGGGTATATAGAGATCCACTAATAAATGGAACTTGTAAACATCCCATTAGGTCAATATGGACTAGTTCCAGAGGGTTAGAAGGATTATTAATATGACACTTTTTGAAAGGCAAAGTGTGTTGTTTACCATAATCTAGATTAATTTTAAGTTTATGTAAACTAATCACAAGGTCATGATGATACATATCATTTAGTATTTTTATATTTAGATGCCCTAGTATTTCATTCCAAAGTTGATTATCATCTTTGGTTTGAGTAGAAAGACAAGTTTCTCTTGAGAAATAACTAAAAATATAAAATCAATTCTTCTAAATGCCTTGGGTAATTATGGAATGATCATGATTTTTAATAAACCAAGTATCTTTAATAAGAATAATTTTGTAGATTTCTTGTGTTAGTTGAGAAGTGGAAAGTGTATTTTTTCTTAATTTTGGAATAGATTATAATACATCTATAAAATTATTAGATATTTTAGCTTTACCTTGCTCTTGCGCTTCTATAACTGAGTTATATTCTAGATATACTTTCTCACTATAATACTTACTCTCTGATATAATATCATAACTATACATAATATGCCTTTATGCATCACTATCTAGAATTGTGTGATGCCCATTCCTATGTAGCATACTTAGTTGCACTATTAGACCTATTATGGTTGATATATCTGGGTATTAGACTATTAATTTTGAGACTTATGTTCTTTTGGTAGATTATTGTGGATATTGATTTGATTAGAATAGTTGATTTACATTGCATATCTTGATGATGACTAATTTGAGACAACTATGTTAGATTTTTTTTATGTGATGGACGTATGCTCTAAATTAGTTATATATGTTGTTTAATTATGCTTTAAGGATTATGAAATTGAACTACTAGATGTGAATTGGAATTGGATATATGTGGTCAATAGATTAGTGTGATGAAACTATAAGATATTGTGAAATAAGAATTGAATTGAATTGATATGTATTTGATGCTTAAATAGAGTGTGATTATAAATTGAATTATAGATGTTTGTAATTGGTTGTAATTATGTTTGAAAATTTCATTTATTGTTTCTTTGGCTATATATACATATTGGACATATTGATGCATGCAATTGAGTTGTACAGGTACCATTCTATGGCCAATGGAATTTCAGAGGTCATCTAGGAACCCCATGTGATTTCCTATGATACTTGACCTTAGTCAATAATGGGGACTAAAGTATTTATTCATGTGCAAATGTTGTAATGTGATTTATTTATAATGTTAACTTGATTTTAAATTTTGTGTGAAGGTTGTTGAGGTAGCATGGATAATGAGTTGTAATCTTATGTGTTTAATTTTATATTGGAATTAGCGGTCACTTTAGAGGGTCTTGAAATATGATTTTATTGTTTATTTTAATGTTTTTGGTTCCCTAGGTCAAGTACCTTGGGGTTGGGAACCTTTTGGGCATTGAAATTTTTTATTTTTAGGTAGATTTGACGACTACCAAGTTCCTTGAGAATAAAGTGGCATGGATAGTGATACGACTTATGTAAAATCTTGTAGTCCTGGGCTGAGTTTCCCCATTTCTGAGCCTCTGTTTTATCAACGTATGCCTAGGGTTTATCAATGAGATGTTTTAGGGTTTATCTTAGCAAGAAACCTTGCTATTAGTCACTGAGCTAATTTGTTCTATTCATTTGTTGACTGGTTATGCCTTTCTCTTGGTTGGTCTAGTTATGACTTATGTCCATTTCTTCATGTTTTGACTAGTCCTTTGCGCCTAGCAGCACCGTCTAATCCCTTATTGAGAAAATTCTTTCAAATATTTGACTCATTGAAGTGTATGGTTTTATCCCTATGATTCATGAATATGTTTTATTGAAAGCCCCCATTATTCATCTTACCTAGTGGGTCCCCCTTTTAAAAAAACCTTTAGTGCATGTACTTAAGTTATCCCACTTATGCTCTTTCATCGCATGTGTTCTTTGCATCGCATTTGTGTTTTCAGTGCTCCATGTTGAAATGTGATGTGCGATGGGGAGTTTCCGTTACATGTGTCTCTTCTACATTGCATTGCAGGAGGCCTTCACATCATAGTTGGATCTCATAGTGAATAAGGAAAGATGCGACATATGCTAAGTAACTGGATCTCCACCAAGTGTATTCATCCTTGTTCGTTGCAGCACCTCAATGCATTGCAAATCATTTAAATGGAATGTTATGAGGAAAGGCGATGCCCGATGGGCACCGAAGGTAAATGAATCAACTAAGGAATATTCCTCGCCGGTTGTCAGCAGTAGTTAGTTATTGCAGCCCCTCTTTGCATCACTATTTCTATTTACTAGAGTTTAGCCAAAGTGTGATGTGTGATGGCCACAAAAGCTAAATTGATGGTAAATATCACATTAGCTTTTATGACATCATGGGGCCTCTTCTTATTTCATCACAGGGCCTCTTCATATCACATTTTGTGCTGAAAGGCCTTAAACCAACGGGGTGATGATGCAATGGGTTCATAGTAACCATTGATCTTGTCATAAGGCAACCTCATCGATGGTCCATTTTCAAAGTGAAGAACAGAGTGGTGGCACATAAGGATCGATGAGCCAATGTAGTAATGGGCTTTTTCAAATGTGTACTGAGTGTTCTTCACCGCCATTGTACAAGGGGATAAACTTGTGAGAGGATTGATAGGATGTTGAATCAGCTCTTGGGGATCTACGTCCAGGCTTGAGGGCATCTTTCACTCGCGTCAACAGGATTTGAATTGGGTGTGTTGTTTAAAATGGATAAATTGTTGTGATTGAGGAGCCAAATTTTATTTTCTCATTATGGAAATTGACACTTCTAAGTTGTGGGAAATCAACATGATGCAGAGTGCCACCTCCTTTTCATCTTTGGGTAGTGTTGGCAAGTTATTGAAGGATTTCCATTTATGACATGCATGCCATGGTTCTAGTTGAAGTGAATTGATAAGGCAGATTGACAGAGTGTGGTTTCCCAAAGTAGGGGATCTTCTATAGTCTTTCTATAAATAGGTGCTTCTATTGTTACTTCGTATGTCATTCCTTCTATGCAGGCAATATGGGTATTCATCTTTTTAGTATGATTTTTCTACCATCCTATTCCTTAGGATTTTCTTCTCTATTCTCATGGATAATGGTATATTCTTATAAGATAAGGGATTTAGAGATGTTTTCTTCTAAGGTATAGGTGGTAAATGAAAGATTCAAGAATCTTAGCAACATGCATTGAACCATTGGCATACCCTAGTTTCCCCTTGTTTTCATCCAGGTGAGGGATTTGAGTCACAATCTGATAATTCCTATAACTTCCTATTCTTGTGAGTTTCTAGATTGGGATTATTATTCTCTCTTCCCCTCCCTCAGCACTATGGGTTCTAACAGAGCAACAACTCTACTTGTAGGAGTGTTGTCCCCCTAGGTGAAACAACTGGAAATGGAGGGGAAACATAAGATTGTTGCTACTTCCATTCTAGCTAGAATTTTGGCACTGCTAGAGCAAACTATATGTGGCTCCCTCAGACTTTTGGGTAGCTGATGTGGTTGGAAACCTTGTAATGCCCTGCTAGGAAACCCCAAAGAATAGCTCAACTATGCTATACAAAAAGGACAATTTTTTTTAGGAAAGATATAACAAACAAATGTAAATCATATATATACATAACATCAAGTTAAGTTTATCCTCTAGAGATTCCATGACTACATTACTAATTATTATCATGATCTAACTAACAACCATGGTTCATTCTAAATCCAAATACATCAAATGAATCAACACATACATTTACTTCATAATATTTCATCAAATGAATAAACATCAAGATCCTATATAAGTATTACAAGTACAAATACAATCCTTTACATGAAGGTACACCATTACATTGCTTACAATATCACTTTCTTGTTTACATTGGAGTACATACATCAAGATAACAGCACATGATTCAACTGATATACAAGACTGGAATATGAACATAAGTATCTATCTCCTCAAGCTAGAACAAGATCTGTAATATGATATAAGAGGTACATCCTGCTCACACACGAACAACAGCATGGGAAACCAATGGAGATAAAATCACAACCACTCGACCATGTGGAACCCTAAGGTCCACCCCCTGTGCTAGGAGATAACAATAAGGTCCCACTAAGAAAATAGTCAAGAAGACAATAGGCTAACAGGTGCAAGGACTGTACATGACTCCAATACAACACTAGTCAATATGAACATCACAAGAAACTCAAACAACACTTCCAGAGGCAATCACACAATAAAAGAGGAAAACACACTTATGGAATGCTGGGCTACAATAGGGAAGAGTGTCATCGCATGGTCCTAACATGGGTTATCATGGTAGTCTCTCACCGGACGTTGGCCCCCATCCATGGGTTATCTTGGCCGTCCAGACGCTGGCCCCCATCTATGGTTATTCTAGTAGTCTCTCATTAGACACCGGCCCTATAGGGTGACACATGCAAGACCAACATTCCTTTAGTGAGGACAAGGAAGTTGATCTTGCCAACCATAGCCTTCTCATTCCATCCTTAGCCTGAACGAGCACTACATGCATGGGTGAGGCATCTAATTATCTTTTGTGGTGTGGAAACTACCCAACCCTCTAAATTTATTATTAAGTTATCACTAGATTAAAAACTTCCAATGGGTTATCCTGGCAGCCACTTTGGGCAATGGCCCCACATTGAAAGCCACTCCCCTACTTGCATCTAGAAGACCCTATCCATGAAGCAATACAATTACCATCACAATGACAAGTAACATATACAATGCAAGGCATTTACCTTCTTGCATACAAAACATAATCATAGGGACCAACTTCTTATATCCTTGTCCCAAAACATAAACCAAGCATGAACTATCACATTCTCATCATGATGCATTTACAACACAAAATACACATCATTTCACATCACACAGAGCAAGGCATTATCCATCTTGCATAGTCATCATAACCACATGAATAGGTACACTAAGCAAGGCATTATCCATCTTTCACATGTATCATACCAACATGAGTAGGAGGCAACATTTCAAGCATGCAGTTCATTCAACTCACATGATGCACACATAGCCAACCCCCACATAATCACACCCTCCTAGGCCTCTGGAAACTACTTTCCCAAATGACACGAACACTTGACACCACTAAACACAATGGTCTCACATCACATTCACTCTCAAATGCACATCATCATCGAAGAGACCAAACTAAGATCCTTCATCAATAATTCAAATACAACACCACAATTGCGACATATGACATAATGCACTAATTATGGGTCTTGAAGAAATTAACATTAATTGAATCATGATCAATCATCTAACAATCATAAAGTGAATCTTCCTCAACAATATAGAACTATCATATTCCAACCACTAGTAATAGTTACTTTTATGATCATAAGATATAAGAGTCCACGAGTAACAATATTTTAACTAATAGTTCCCAAGACTTATGCTAATTTCATTTAATTAAAATGTCTACGAACAAACTACAAATAACTCTAAGACATACAAATTATACACAATAATTATTTACACTATTTACACTGATGTATATTTTATTAATAATCTAGACAATTGTAAATACTATTAAATATAACTATATAAGAAAGGCTAAAAGCCTATAATATTAGAATGCTATAAATAGCTTACACTAGTTAGAATCACAAGATACAAACCCAAAGCTACAATGAAATAACCTTGTTCTAAGGTTAGGTTGAAAGGAAAGGAATATAGAACAACAAAACATTCCTATAGATCTAACATCTTCATCAAATCTACCACACTTTTAACCACATGCATATGATAGGATCAACACAAAATAAATTTGTTGAGAAGGCTTTAGAAGCTACCAACAATGCAAAATGTGAAAGCATAGACAGGGCACGCAGACTGATTGGTGGAATGCCTCAAAGAGTCATATGATGGAAAGCAATGATTGTAGGATATGCACAAAATAAATTTGTTGAAAAATCTCAAAGAAATTTAGTTAAAAAATATAGAGTTATTGGTGACGCAACTAACTGTTTTAACAGAGCCAAAATGGGTGAGAGTTAGACATTCACAAAATATTCATATCTCAAAAATGACAAACTGGGTATGGCTGATTTTTTGATATGATTTGTATATCCAGGTCGTACACCATATATAAAAATATTAGAGAAACTCAATTTGTAAAAATAAAGTTATGGCTAATGCAATAGACTACTAAAACAAAGACAAAATAGGTGAGAGGTAGACAATCACAAAATATTAATATCTCAAAAAATAACAAATTGGGTATGGCTGATTTTTAGATATGATTTAGATATCTAGGCAATGCACCATATACAAAAAAAATTAGAGAAACCCAGTTCGTAAAAATAAAGTTATGGCTAATGTAATAGATTGCTCAAACAGAGACGAAATGAGTGAGAGGTAGATAGTCATAAAATATTCATATCTCAAAAATGACAAACTGGGTATGGTTGATTTTCAAATACAATTTAGACATCTAGGTCGTGCACCATATATAAAAAAATTAGAGAAACCCAGTTCATTAAAATAAAGTTATGTCTAACGCAATAGACTAGATTCAGAAAATGTAGAAAAGAATTCACAGAATATTTTACTAAATCTAATGCAACAATAAATCATATTCATATCTCAGTCCATACCTGGAATATTACTTCTATCACATCTTCACAAAATTTCTGATTCTCATCCATTTTTCCCCAAGTCTTTTCTTTTGGAAAACTATGGTTTATGGTGCCAAAAGAAAAAAATTAAAACTTCTTGAGAGAGAGAGATCCCCAAAATATAAAACATATTCTCCATTTGAAATGCACACTCCCCCCCAAATTATGTCTTGAGATTTTAAAAATAAAGTTGAGCATGCATAACCACCCCCATAATTTCTTCTAGAAGATTCTCCTTTATTATTTTCTTACAATTTACTATTCTTAACCAGACAATAATTTCTCTCTGATTTTATTTATTTTAGAATTTGCTATTTATTTTATTTACAACCAAACAAAAATAGTTTCTTTCTACTTTTCTAAAATTAATCTCTTACACAAAAGAAATAATTATTTCTAAGATTCCCTCTTGAGGTGCATAACTGCCACTTCTTCCAAGTGGCCAAAATGGAAAATAATTACTCAAGGCAATAATAATAAAGAAAAAGAATTTTTTTCAGACACAATAATACATATTTCCAGACAATTATAATTTAGATAAAAGCATTTATATTTATTTATCAAAGTGCCCTCTTGACTTAATAATTTTATTGTAATGAAGAAATTAACCAAAACATTAATCAAACAATTCCAAACAAAATAACCCAAATGCCAAACAATACCTGACACAATGCACGATCGAAAGTATGACCACAATGATAATGACTGACCATTACGCCCATATAAACAACATTGACTGGGTGCAAAATTGGATACTCATCCTTTTCAAGGATGATGGCTAACTAGGGGACCACATGTTGTCTTTGTTCAACAGTTTCCATTGGGTTTAAGGCACGCTCAAACCTGTCAATTCAGGTGGAGTCGATGCCTGTACCTGCATCCTATAGCAACCAAATAGTCGAACAAATAGACATATATATATATATGTAATCATATAGTCAACTACACTGTGAAAGGGAATCACAGCATAGTAGGGTACTCATGTATGACTAATATGACACTGTCCCTTTCACCATCACATCAAACACGTAATCACAACACACATAGCAATCAGTTACTGAACAACTAAATAAGAACCATCATCAGATAATCACATAATACACATAATAAGACTAATCCACACAAAACATCACAACATAACATCCTATGATACAAAATTAGTTGCATAAAAATTAATTCTAACATACGACAATCATAGTAAGATCAACATCATAATCACCTGAATGTAATACAATGTCAGAACATATAAATTATCAATGTCGCAATAAAGATTATTGATAAAACATACTAATTGTCATATGAAACCACACATGAGCATAATTAGGAATGTCATCAACATGAATGTAGCATCTACCAACATCATATAATGTACAACATCAATAGTCTAACATACCCTAAATATTCCTATTATTTTACCTTCATCTTCATGCTCCTTAGCTAGACCATCTGCACATCCAAGATGAGAATGGAGGGGCATTACATCCTCCTCCCCTAAGACTTGACTTACTCCTAGAAGTCACAGACTAGGGTGGAAACATAACATATTAGTATTACAATTTTCTATTGCCAACATAAACATCCATTTTAAGCAATTGTTCATAAGACATGCACAATCGTTTAATAAAGACAAGAAGAGCATCAATTCCTCACCATTGAGACATATCATGTGATCTACTTATAATCCAATCACACATATTTTGAGAATTTCAAACGATTTAGGGAATTGCATTCACTTATTAACAAAGAAAAATACATCTCATCTCTTATTTCCGCTATGGTTCCCACTAATTACTGAACATACAAGTACAATCCTCCACAGAGTCCTCCCTTGAACACACTATTAGAGGTTCGAAATGAACATGATAGAAACAACACTTAACATGAAACGGAGCTAAAAGAAACAAATATTTGGAATAGCCACCATAGAAATTTAAAAATGCAAACCCAAGTAGGGAAATAATCAAATTCAATCTTAAGTCACAAAATGCCGGCAATTTTCAACAATAAATCAAGTATAAAGAAAAGAGTTTTGGTGGCCACTCCTATCATAAGAAAGTTCAAAGAAAACAAATTCACTATTAGCCCACCCACAACACATGAAACAACTATCAAAGATTCTAAAACAACCAAATTACAAACAAATCCACATCACGGTGTGACTCATTTAAGCCATAAAAGGGAGTATCCGCTACACAACACCCCAAGACTCAAAGTCCAGAATGCGTTAGAGAATGTACACCAAACACACGGACAACTAAGATTTCTACATCTTCATATTTAAACAACTTCTATACATGAATTTAAGGCAACACAGTCTCTACTTATATACAAAAATTTTCTATTTTAATGCAATACAATTTCTTTTTTACCAAGCTATGAATATATGTAATTACTTCCTTATGTAAGAAGATATTTATAGAGGAAATGCATGATGACACACAAAAGAGTAATTCAAAACTCTAATTGACTTACAGTATCACATTCATGATCTCCTGGGTCCAACACAGGTTCCAATTTGATCTTCTGCACATAGTTCTTACACATGCATACACAATGAGAACTTTCATAAACCACAATAGAACTTCCACATGAGGTCATGGCCAACTAGGAGATAGATAATAGGTTATCAAGAAACCACCTTAAGATATGACAACACCACATAACCACATGACTTGTGATGCATGATGTTACCAAATGATTAAATCATTCCATTACTTACACATATACAAAAACGATGCAACTAACATAAAGATGGTATGGTGCTTCCACACCCATAGCTAAACATAACCCCCAAGTATGATTACTTCACCACACCAGGTAACGCAAAACACCACTGGCCATTCACAACACCCCACATATAATGGGTACAGGACATTCACATCACTAGAGGGGCAAATACCACACTCCTAATCACATGCACTAACAGTAATCATGCTTCTTTCTTCTAAAGCACTAGAGACCACAAGAGGGACTCAAGGCCTCAACAAATTAGAAAGCACTACCATTCAGGAAACACATATTATTAGATATAACATCACATTTTCAGAAAAGAAGGAAAGAGAACTCATAGCAGACACAAAAGTAAAACAAGGCATGAAGAATTATTTCTTCTACAATCAAAGAACAAGTCTATAAATTTATCAACTTTCTAACGTCATACTAAGGCACATAGGTGAGAGGTATTATTACCAACTCGCTAAAAGGAGAAAAATGCTTAACCTAGAGCAACAACAACAATTCAGAGATCCTAGTGTTGTAACCTAGGCTCTAATACCAAATGTAATGCCCTGCCAGGAAAGGTCCTAGAGAACGGCTCAACTATGCTATACAAAAAGGTCAATTTTTTTTTTAGGAAAGAAATAACAAAGAAATGTAAATCATATATATACATAACATCAAGTTAAGATTATCCTCTAAGGATTCCATGACTGCATTACTAATTATTATCATGATCTAACTAACGACCATGGTTCATTCTAAATCCAAATACATCAAATGAATCAACACATACATTTACTTCATAATATTTCATCAAATGAATAAACATCATGATCCTATATAAGTATTACAAGTACAAATACAATCCTTTACATGAAGGTACACCATTACATTGCTTACAATATCTCTTTCCTGTTTACATTGGAGTACATACATCAAGATAACAACACATGATTCAATTGATATACAAGACTGGAACATGAACATAAGTATCTATCTCCTCAATCTAGAACAAGATCTGTAATCTGATATAAGAGGTACATCCTTCTCGCACACGAACAACAACATGGGAAACCAATGGAGATAAAAGCACAACCACTTAACCATGTGGAACCCTAAGGTCCACCCCTCATGCTAGGAGATAACAATAAGGTCCCACTAAGAAAACAATCAAGAAGACAATAGGCTAATAGGTGCAAGGACTACACATGACTCCAATATAACACTGGTCAATATGAACATCACAAGCAACTCAAACAACACTTCTAGAGGAAATCACACAATAAAAGAGGAAAACACACTTAGGGAATGCTAGGCTACAGTAGGGAAAAGTGTCATCGCATGGTCCTAACATGGGTTATCTTGGCAGTCTCTCACCGGACACCGGCCCCCATCCATGGGTTATCCTAGCCGTCCAGACGTTGGCCCCCATCTATGGTTATCCTGGTAGTCTCTCACTAGACACCGGCCACATAGGGTGACACATGTGGAACCAACATTCCTTTTATGAGGAGAATGAAATTGATCTTTCCAACCATAGCCTTCTCATCCCATCCTTAGCTTGAAGGAGCACTACAGGCATGGGTGAGGAATCTAATTATCTTATTTAGTGTGGAAACTACCCAACCCTCTAAATTTATTATTAAGTTATCACTGGATTAAAAACTTCCAATGGGTTATCCTGACAGCCACTTTGGGCATCAGCCCCACATTGAAAGCCACTCCCCTACCTACATCTAGAAGACCCTATCCATGAAGCAATACAATTACCATCACAATGACAAGTAACATATACAATGCAAGGCATTTACCTTCTTGCATATAAAACATAATCACAGGGACCAACTTCTTATATCCTTATCCCAAAACATAAACCAAGCATGAACTATCACATTCTCATCATGATGCATTTACAACACAAAATACATATCATTTCACATCACACGGAGCAAGGCATTATCCATATTGCATAGTCATCATAACCACATGAATAGGTACACTGAGTAAGGCATTATCCATCTTGCATAGTCATCATAACCACATGAATAGGTACACTAAGCAACGCATTATCCATCTTGTACATGTATCATACCAACATGAATATGAGGCAACATTGCAAGCATGCAGTCCATTCAACTCACATGATGCACACATAGCCAACCCCCACACAATCACACCCTCCTAAGCCTCTGGAAACAACTTCCCCAAATGACACAAACACTTGACACCACTAAACACAATGGTCTCACATCACATTCACTCTCAAATGCACATTATCACCCAATAGACCAAACTAAGAGCCTTCATCAATAATTCAAATACAACACCACAATTGCGACATATGAAATAATGCACTAATTATGGGACTTGAAGAATGTAACATTAATTGAATCATGATCAATCATAAAGTCAATCTTCCTCAACAATATAGAACTATCATATTCCAACCACTAGTAATAGTTACTTTTATGATCATAAGATATAAGAGTCCACAAGTAACAATATTTTAATTAATAGTTCCCAAGACTTATGTTAATTTCATTTAATTAAAATGTCTGCGAACAAACTGCAAATAACTCTAAGGCATACAAATTATACACAACAATTATTTACACTGATGTAGATTTCATTAATAATCTAGACAATTGTAAATACTATTAAATATAACTGCATAAGCAAGGCTAAAAGCCTATAATATTAGAATGCTATACATATATTACACTAGTTAGAATCACAAGATACAAAACCCGAAGCTACAATGAAAGAACCTTGTTCTAAGGTTAGCTTGAGAGGAAAGGAATATAGAACAACAAAACATTCCTATAGATCTAACATCTTCATCAAATATACCACACTTTTAACCACATGCATATGATAGGATCAGCACAAAATGAATTTGTTGAGAAGGCTTTAGAAGCTACCAACAATGCAAAATGTGAAAGCATAGACAGGGCACAAAGACTGATTGGTAGAATGCCTCAAAGAGAGTCATATGATGGAAAGAAATGATTGTAGGGTATGCACAAAACAAATTTGTTGAAAAATCTCAAAGAAACCCAGTTCAAAAATATAGAGTTATTGGTGATGCAACTGACTGTTTTAACAAAGACGAAATGGGTGAGAGGTAGACAGTCACAAAATATTTATATCTCAAAAATGACAAACTAGATATGGCTAATTTTTAGATATGATTTAGATATCCAAGCCATGCACCATATATAAAAATATTAGAGAAACCTAGTTCGTAAAAATAAAGTTATGGCTAACGCAATAGACTGCTAAATAGAGATGAAATAGGTGAGAGGCAGACCGTCACAAAATATTCATATCTCAAAAATAACAAACTGGGTATGGCAGATTTTTAGATATGATTTAGATATCCAGGAAGTGCACCAGATAAAAAGAAATTAGAGAAACCTAGTTCTTAAAAATAAAGTTATGGCTAATGCAACAGACTGCTAAAACATAGATGAAATGGGTGACAGGTAGACAGTCACAAAATATTCATATCTCAAAAAAGACGAATTGGGTATGGCTGACTTTCATATATGATTTAGATATCCAGGCCATACACTATATAAAAAAATTAGAGAAACCCAGTTCGTAAAAATAAAGTTATGTCTAACTCAATAGACTGGGTTCAGAAAATGTAGAAGAGAATTCACAGAATATTTTACTAAATCTAATGCAACAATAAATCATATTCATATCTCAGTCCATACCTGGAATATTACTTCTATCACATCTTCACAAAATTCCCCACTCGTATCCATTTTCCCCCAAGTCTTTTCTTCTAAAAACTATGGTTTATGGTGCCAAAAGAAAAAAATGAAAACTTCCTGAGAGACAGATCCCCAAAACATAAAACATATTATCCATTTGAAATGCACTCCCCCCAAATTATGTCTTGAGATTTCAAAAATAAAGTTGAGCATGCATAACCACCCCCATAATTTCTTCTAGAAGATTCTCCTTTATTACTTTCTTACAATTTGCTATTTTTAACCGGACAATAATTTCTCTCTGATTTTATTTATTTTAGAATTTGCTATTTATTTCATTTACAACCAAACAAAAATAGTTTTTTTTCTACTTTTCTAAAATTAGTCTCTTACACAAAAGAAACAATTATTTCTAAGATTCCCTCTTGAGGTGTGTAACTGCCACTTCTTCCAAGTGGCCAAAATAGAAAATAATTACTCAAGGCAATAATAATAAAGAAAGAGAATCTTTTTTAGACATAATAATACATATTTCCACACAACTATAATTTAAATAAAAGCATCTATATTTATTTATCAAAGTGCCCTCTTGACTTAATAATTTTATTGTAATGAAGTAATTAACCAAAACATTAATCAAACAATTCAAAACAAAATAACTCAAATGCCAAACAATACCTGACACAATGCACGATCAAAAGCATGACCAAAATGACAATTACTAACCATTATGCCCATATAGATAACACTGACTGGGTGCAAAACTGGATACTCATCCTTTTCAAGGATAATGGCTAACTAGGGGACCACATGTTATCTCCGTTCAACCGTTTCCATTGGGTTTAAGGCATGCTCAGACCTGTCAATTTAGGTGGAGTCGATGCCTAGTACCTGCATCCTGTAGTAACCAAACAGTCAAACAAATAGACATATATATAATCATATAGTCAAATACACCATGAAAGGGAATCACAGCATAGTAGGGTACTCACGCATGAGTAATACGACATTGTCCCTTTCACCATCACATCAAACACGTAATCACAACACACATAGCAATCAGTTACTGAACAACTAAATAAGAACCATCATCAGATAATCACATGATACACATAATAAGATTAATCCACACAAAACATCACAACATAACATCCTATGAGACAAAATCAGTCGCATAAAAAGCAATTCTAACATATGGCAATCATATTAAGATCAACATCATAATCACCCGAATGTAATACAATGTTAGAACATATAAATTATCAATGTCACAACAAAGATTATTGATAAAATATACTAATTGTCATATGAAACCACACATGAGCATAATCAGGAATGTCATCAACATAAATGTAGCATCTATCAAGATCATATAATTTACAACATCAACTATCTAACATACCCTAAATAATCCTATTATTTTACCTTCATCTTCATGCTCCTTAGCTAGACCACCTGTACATCCAAGATGAGAATGGAGGGGTATTACAAACCTCTACTCATAAGTTGATGGATCAGATCCCTGTACCTACAACATTGAATAATGAGTGGGATTCTGGTATTTGGGAGTCCCTTGTTTCATTGTTCCTTGCAGGTATTCTCATTTCAGTGTGTGTGGTCAGAGAGGTAGAGTGGAGGA
This sequence comes from Cunninghamia lanceolata, assembly GCA_027924645.1. Classification (NCBI taxonomy): domain Eukaryota; kingdom Viridiplantae; phylum Streptophyta; class Pinopsida; order Cupressales; family Cupressaceae; genus Cunninghamia; species Cunninghamia lanceolata. Next base: position 1,186,880 of record BSBN01001413.1, on the reverse strand, counting down.
TGCTTGTATTGGGAAATAGTATCTACATGTGAAGGGTGGCTGAGATGAAAGAGCATCTAGCAAACTACCTTCCATCAAAATCATGGCTTGCCTCTATGCTGAGAATAGGAAAGCATACACGACAAAATCAATTGTTCCTATCTCCTGAAGGTGATGATTTGTTGTAGAGGGTGTGCCTTACTGGTTAAGGAAAGATATTTTGGCATCATGTGTTAACTAGTGGTTTAGGATTGTCAAATGAAAATGTAACATATGTAAATGGCCCAATGTTTGTTGCTCCCTTGTATTAAAAAAGAGATTTTAAGGCCATTTACAAGGGGTTGGTTGATCTCTCAGTAAATTTTGTAGTGAAGATGCAGAAAATAGAAATCAAGTTTTGTTCTAGGATTTTGAGTCTGAATTGTATGTCTTTGTAAATTTATTTAATAGTACTAGCATCTAAATAATACAATGGTAGAATTTCAAAGCCAATTGTCTTCTAATGTATGGTTTACACAAATTATGAAATGAATAAATCAAAGATTGTTTAGTTTATCTCCATAAAATTTCTTGTGGATGTATCTTTCTAGTTAAATCTCTTATTCAAAGAATAGGTTAAATACTTTAGTGGAAATATAGATTTGTGTGAATGTATACGAGGATTCTGTAAGTATGATTGGTCAAGAATCTTGAGTATAGTGTTGTAAGGCAATATTATAAAGCTTTGTGATGCTTAGATGAGCTTCTATTATCAAGATTAAATTGCATTTAGTTTGACTCTGTCACCCTAGGTTAAGGCACCAGTTTCTTGCTTCTGTGTATGATCTTTAGAGCCAGAATCAAATAAACCCAAATACTTTTAAAATCTTTAAGTTCATTATAAGTGTTTGTTGAAGTGAAGTCTTGTTTTGTTCTATGGTCTTAGGAATATAAAATGCTTGATTGATTTGTGCCAGGTCTTCTTATTTTTCATAATCCTCAAGTAAATCTGCATAGAACACATCTGTTATTCACAATATTTGTAATAATTGGCACAGGAGATTAATAAATACTATTAAGGGATCACCCTCCCAAGTTTTGCAGAGCCTAAAGTGTAGAGGGAAAGTTATTTTATCTTTCACCTATTCATTGGCCAACCCCCCACAATAACTAAGTATTGAAAATGGCTAAATAATAGGTTATTTGTGAGATCAAGTTGGGATTTAAAAAATACCAATAGATAGGTTTTAGGAAGAGGGATGGTGGACTTGTCAGCATCCCAACCCACCTTCCTAGGGTCAAAGATGAGGGTTAGACCAATTACACACTCATCCTCATGCTTCACACATGTGGGAGCACATCTTAGGTATATTTTTGGAGAAGAGTGTGCAAGTACATTGCTCTCAGCCCCTAGATCTCACACATGTTCACGAGGAGTCAAAAAACTCGTTGGAAATTGGGGATAGGTTGAGAGGGAATGAGTTAGATGCATGTGGAACCTCCTCATTTGGATAGGAGGTGTCACATGTCACTCATTACGTATTCCTCTCTTGCAGCTTGAGAAAGGACCTTTGCTTCATTTTTGCTTCTTATTTTTGAAGAATCTATAATGTCTTAAATTGTGCTCGCCCACAATTTCACGCTATATATTTGGTACTTGCTTTAGTGTCCACACCTCTAGTGTGTTTTAAGATCATTTCCATCCTTAGCCTTTGTTGAATGCACAAGACAACTAAGAGGGGAGGGTGAATCAGTTGTAACAAAACTTCAAGCTTTTACAAACATTCAGATCCACATTAACCTTTTGACATGTTATGATGATTAAGCATGAAAAGGAAATAACTAAAATTAAATCATAACAACACCACACACAAGAGAACACCAGATTTTACATGGAAAACCCTAAAAGTTAAAAACCATGATAAGGATTAGCTCACAATATAATATAGTAGCAATACCATATTACAAAGGCTCATTTCTAGAGGGCTCACTACCCAAAAGGGAGAATGCTCACTACTGGTGGACTCACTATCCAAGTGGACTCACTGCCCACTGAGAAAGAAAGAAGAGAAGAGTGGATTACTACCAAGGTTTGAATAGATATAATTGCATCTAACCTATGCATGGAGTTCAGTTCCAATGAAGCTCAATATCCATCACAACACACACAACATCTTCGCAGCATCACTAAAAATAGTAGCCACCTTCTTCTCACTGCATTCAGTAGCCTAACACATGAAAGCTCTCATTTCCCCTTATCAAATTCACATCACAACATCTCCCTTTTGTACACACTCATTCACAAATCCTTGACACTTATTTATACACTTGTTACCCTTGAAAATATTCTCCAAGGTCACCAACATCACTTAACCCATAAAATTCAAATTTGATCTAGACCTAAACATTCTTTCAAAGGAAGGGAATGAATGCAGACCATGCCACATCTTAGCATGGACCTAAATCCACTCTTATACGTTATTCCACACTTAATCAACAAAGCAGGACCATAATTTGTGTAAACAACCAAGTCAACCAAACTTGTGTAAACACTAAGAATTATTAAGAACACACTTCCTCAAAAGTAAACACACCTCACAGATATTACACCAACCTTTAACACAATCTAGAAACATCCATGAATAACTTGAAGTCACCTAAAAACCAACAAATTTAACCACAACTTTCACCTTAAGAAAGTTCACAATCTGCTTACAAACCACACTGTCAAACTCTACTACACAAGACATCACTTTCTGAAGCATCAAATCACAAACCTTTTTTATTGAAGATAGATAAGGACCTTATAAGCACACATCCAAAACCACAACACCTAAAACCACTTTGTGGAGAAATGCGGAGTACAGCACTTTCTCCCAGACACTGTAAACATTGTCAAACACTATTCTCAAACTGGTGAACACAACTTCCACTGCACAACAATCTAGAGCACCAAATTCTAGATTTAGTATCTTCAAACACTTCTAAGCAACATGCCCAAATTGTATACTCAGATCTTCAACACAAAAGGAATGTGGAGCAAAAACTCAAACAACACTCTGTATGCTAGAAGACTTCTTCAACACACTATTTCCATAATTAATCAAAATTTCTCAAAAGCACTTGGAAACCCAACAATGAAAGCATATCCTCAACATCTTTAGCACCTCTATAAAGAAACCAAATCACTTTTAGCAAGATAACTTAATAATTCAATGAAAACCTCATCAGAATACACAGCTGACATCAATGACAACACAAGCTTGTTGACATCAATGATAATGTTGATTAGCACATACTTGCAACAATCTCCCCCTTTGTTATTGATAGCAACACATGATGTGAAAAACCATCAAGACACAACTCTACACCAATCTTCTTTACTTTCTTACTTTCCCCCTTCCTTTTACACATCTTACTCTCTCTCTAATCATTTATTGTTCTTTCTCCCCCTTTGACATAAATGGCAAAGGTTGTCACAACTTTCCCTTTTCATGATACTACACATAATTACACTATTCACTACTATTTTGCAACATATTTTTCTTTCACTGCTCTAAATACTCCCCCTGACTATAACAATCATCATAACCACTACCTACTCCCCTTGAGAGGTAGCCTTCAATTATTAGTCCAAAAAAGAATAAATCTTGAAATCCACTAGACTGATGCATCTCCTTATCCATATAGTTCAAAGGAGGGGCAATAACCCCTAACTTCTCCCAGAGATATTTGAATGTATCCTTAGGAAAAGCCTTAGTGAATATATCAGCAACCTGATCCTTTATAGGTACATACTCAAGCTTCACATCATTCTCTGCAACCTTCTCTCTCAAAAAGTGATACCTAATTGAAATATGCTTTGTCCTTGAATGCATCACTAGATTCTTTGAAATGTTAATAGCACTTGTATTATCATAGAAAATATAGATTGGTTCATCATACACAACTTTGATATCCTTCAAGTTTTGTCTCATCCATAATACCTGTGTGCAACATGATGTTGCAGCAATATACTCTGCCTTTGTAGTATATAAAGACAATGAATCTTGTTTCTTACTTAGGCAAGACACCAATCTGCATCCAAGAAAGAATGTGCCACCACTTATACTTTTCGTGTATCTACACAACCAACCTAATCTGCATCTGTATAATCACTTGGAGTAAAGTTAGTATCTTTTGGATACCACAAGCCATGATCTGGAGTGCCCTTTAAATATTTGAATATCCTCTTCACTGCCATGACATGTGACTCTCTAGGATATGCTTGAAGGGATCTACTTGAAATCTAGCCACAAGACAGACTGTATGCATGATATCTGATTTGGTAGCAGTCAGATATAGTAATCCTCCAATCATTGATATGTACTTTCTCTGATCAACCTTAAGAGATTCATCATTCTTTCTCAACTTACAACCAGTAGCCATGGGAGTATAAACTAGTTTGGAATCTTCCATTCCAAACTTCTTCAACAACTCTTTCACATACTTTGAATGAGAAATGAAAATACCCTTATCTGTCTAATTGATTAGTAACCCAAGGAAGAAGTTCATTTCCCCACACATGGACATTTCAAATTCTTTTTGCATTTCTTCTACAAATCTTTTACACATATCTTCATTTCCACCAAAAATTATATCATCAGCATACACTTCCACAATCAAGATTTGATCTTCACTTACTCTGATGCACAAGTTGCTATCTGTAGACCCTTTGATGAAACCTTGTTGTAATAAATACCTGTCTAACCTTGCATACCAAGCTCTGAGAGCTTGCTTCAATCCATAGAGTGCCTTCTTCAACTTACAAACCATATCTAGTTTATCTGATAACTAAAATCCATCTAGTTGTTCTATGTATACTTCCTCTTTTAACTCACCATTCAAAAAAAAAAGACTTTACCTCCATTTGATATACCTTGAAATCCTTATGTGTTGCAAAAGCCAAAAACATCCTAATGGCCTCCATCCTTGCCACAAAAGCATAAGTTTCCTCATAGTCTATTCCTTCCACTTGTGAGTAGCCCTTACACACAAGTCTTTCTTTGTTTCTCACCATTTCTCCATTCTCATTCAATTTGTTCCAGAATACCCACTTAGTTCCAATCACATTCTTGTTCTCTGGTCTTGGGACAAGTTCCCACATCTGATTCTTCTCAATCTGCATTAGTTCTTCTTCCATAGCCTTGATCCAACACTCATCCTTGCATGCCTCAACCATTGTTTTAGGTTCAACTTTAGAGAGTAGACATAGATTTACCTATTCTTCAGCAGCTTTGCTTCTTGTTAATACACCTTTGTTCTTATCCCCAATGATTTGGTCTTCAATGTGATGCCTCTGCACATACTTGGGAGTTTTAGGAAACTTTACTGGAGCTTCTTCCTCTTCAACTTGACTTCCTTTTCTTTACCTTCTTCTTCTTCACTGGAAGAAGACTCATCCGATTCATAGTCATTAATTTCTGAAATCTTATGTATGTCTTCATCAACTTTAACATTCACACTCTCAACAATCTTTCCTAGCCTCTTGTTATAGCACCAGTAAGCCTTGCTTTTGTTAGAGTACCCAAGGAAAATACCTTCATCACACCTTTCATCAAACTTTCCTAGTTCTTCATCTCTTTTGATATAACATTTACTTCCAAAAACTTTGAGATATTTAATAGTAGGAATCCTTCCATACCATAGCTCATAGGGAGTCTTTGTGTCATTTTCTCTTACCTGTACTCTATTTTGTATGTAGATAATAGTATGAATTGCTTCTCTCTAGTATACTTCTGGTAGGTTTGCTTCTTTTATCATTGTCCTAGTAGCCTCTTGAATAGTCATGTTCTTCCTTTCAAGCACTCCATTCTGTTGAGGAGTCCTAGGGGTAGATAAATGCCTTTTTATCCCATGGTTCTCACAAAATGTGTTAAACTCATTAGAAGTAAATTATCCACCTCTATTAGACCTCAAACATTTGATCTTCATATCCAATTCATTTTCAACCATTTCTTTAAAGTCTTTAAACTTATCTAGGGCTTCTGATTTTTCCTTAAGAAAAGTGACCCATGTCATTCTAGAGCAATCATCAATAAATAACATGAAATACCTGTCACCTTGAAAACTACTTACTTTGGTAGGACCACAAAGATCTGTAAGTACTAATTCCAATAGTCTAGTTGATGACTGATCCTTGACTTTGAAGCTTCTTCTTGTTTTCTTTCCAATCTAACATTTCTTATAGACAACATTGATGGGTTTTGTAATTTTTGGTAGATCTCTCACAACTTGAACTAAACTTATTCTTACCAGACTATCAAAATTGATGTGACACAATCTCCTATGCTATAGCCAAATCTCACTAATCTGAGTCATAAAGCAATAACTAATACCACCTTTGAGATGATAAACATTTCCACCTGTCCTCTTTCTAGTAGCAATCACTATTCCAAAGCTTTTTCTAATCTTAGAGCCATCATCTTGAAACATAAGATTGTAACCCTTGCTACAAATCTGTCCAACACTCAAGAGATTATGCTTTAAGCCTTTGACATAAAGAACATCATCAGTGTTATGCTTTCCATCAAAACTAATTGAAACTTTCCCACAAATCTTAGCAGCTTCATCACCACCAAACCTAACTACTCATTTGAGCATCCACTATCAATGATCTAGTCATCTTTTTCTTTCTTAGCATGAAACGCAGACATTACAGTGCCTTTAGGGTTAGTGCTTGCTTTCAAACCCTTTTCCTTCACACAACTTCTAGAGTTAGGAGAAATAGTTTCATCTCTTAGAGCTATGAATAAGCATCCATTATCATCATCATTATCGTGATCAGATTCATAATCTTATATACTTGGATCTTCTCTAACATAGTAACTTGTCTTAACAATCTTACCTCTATTTTCCCTATTCTGAATTCTCAAATCTTTATCTAGACGTCTTGAAGAATAGTGACCTATTTTTCCACAATTGAAACATTTAAAAGGCAACTTACCATTGAACTTTCTAGTACCCTTTTTCATCCTTCTCACAAAGTTAACTTATACTTCATCAAGATCTTCTAGATTTGATTCCACAGTCTTCTCTGACTTGCTAGCCTTAAAAGTAGTCTCATTCTTTACAGTTCCACTAGTTGTGCCAAATTCTCTTATTTCCAAAGTAGTTAGGGTGCCAAGCAACTGATCTTTGGTAAACTGATTCAAATTTTCTAATTCTTCAATAGTAGAAACCTTATGACTATAAGCTTTAGGAAGGGTTCTAAGTACGTTCAATATCACTTATTTATCATCTATGTTTTTTCCAAGTCATTTGATGCCATTGACAACTTCATCCACCTTTTGTAAGGAGCTTGTAATATTTTCATCTTCAAACATTCGCATGGTCTCAATTTAGTGAGCTTCAAATTCTACATTTTAGCTTGTTTGACTTTTTCATCTCTTTCATAAACACTTTCCAACCTTTTCCAAATCGTATTAGCATTTTTCAAATTCACAACTTTTACCAACTTAGAATTAGTAAGACAACTTAAAAGAGAATGTTTTGCCTTGCCATCTATTTCAACAACTTTGATCTCATCATTAGTAGTTATTTCATTCTTAGGTGGAGTGTAATCAGACTTAACAGATCTCTAGATCTCATAACCAAGAGAAATTAAAAAGTTTTCCATACTTACCTTCCAGAGAGCATAGTGTGATCCATCAAACAAGGGAATCTATTTCTTGTGCGCCATCCCAGATCTACCTCAAGCTATTAAGCTTTCTTCAAAGGAACCTTGCTCTGATATCAATTGTTGAATGCACAAGACAACTAAGAGAGGGGGGGTGAATCAGTTGTAACAAAACTTCAAGATTTTACAAACATTCAGATCCACATAAACCTTTAAACATGTTATGATAATTAAGCATGAAAACCAAATAACTAAAACAAAATTATAAAAACACCACACACAAGAGAACACCAGATTTTACGTGGAAAACCCTAAAAGGGAAAAATCACGGTGAGGATTAGCTCACAATATAATGTAGTAGCAATACCAAATTACAAAGGCTCACTGCGCAAAAGGGAGAATGCTCACTATAGGTGGACTCACTGCCCACTGAGAAAAGAAAAAAGAAGAGAAAAGTGGCTTACTGCCAAGGTTTGAACTGATATAATTGCATCTAACCTATGCATGGATTTCAGTTCCAATGAAGCTCAATATCCATCACAACACACACAACATGTTCGTAGCATCACTAAAAATAGTAGACACCTTCTGCTCACTGCATTTAGTAGCCTAACACATGAAATCTCTCGCTACCCATGATCAAATTTCCATCACAACATCATCTCTCTTTTCACACACTCATTAATGAATCCTTGACACTTACTTATACCATCATTACCCTTGAAAACATTCTCCAAGGTCAGCAACACCACTTAACCCATAAAATTCAAATTAGGTCTGGAACTAAACATTCCCATGGAGGAAGGGAATGAATGGAAACCACACCACATCTTAGCACTAACCTAAATCCACTCTTATAAGTTATTCCATACTTCCTCAATCAACAAAGCATGATTGCAATTAGTGTAAACAACCAAGTCGGCCAAACTAGTGTAACTAAGAATTATTAAGCACATGCTTCCTCAAAAGTAAACACACCTTGTGGATCTTACACCAAGCTTTAACACAATCTAGAAACATCCATGAACAACTTGAAGTCACCTACAAACCAACAAATTTAACCACAACAACTTTCACCTAAAGAAAGTTCACAATTTGCTTACAAACCATATTGTCAAACTCTACTACACAAGACATCACTTTTCAGAGCATCAAATCACAAACCTTATAGATTGAAGATACATAAGGACCTTATAAGCACACATCCAGAACTACAACACCTGAAACCACTCTGTAGAGAAATGCAGACCAACACACTTTCTCCCAAACACACTGTAAACACTATTCTCAAACTGGTGAACACAACTTCTACTACACAACAATCTAGAGCACCAAATTCAGGATTTAGCATCTTCAAACACTTCTAAGAAACATGTACAAACCATATACTCAGATCTTCAACACAAAAGGAACATGCAGCAAAAATGTGAACAACACTCTGTAAGCTAGAAGACTTCTTCAACACACTGTTTCCATAATTAATCAAATTTTCTCACAAGTACTTGGAAACCCAACAAGAGTAGCATATCCTCAACATCTTTAGCACCTCTATAAAGCAACCAAATTACTTTTAGCAAGAAAACTTCATCAAACAACAACCTCATTAGAAGACATAGTTGACATCAATCACAACACCGATTAGCACATACTTGCAACAACCTTACTCAACTCATGAGACGTACCTTTACGCTTCTTTGACCCTTTGGTATGTATATTTATATGTATATATGTGTATGTGTATGTATGTACATACACAATTTCACAAATGGCACAATCTTGTGTGATTTTTGGGTTCATTCGCCTAGTATTTTGTCCATTCATATACACACATATCCTTAATTATTATACACACAAGTTTCTATGCATTCTACTTATCTGTCCATTTATCACATTCACCTATGCACCTATCTCCATTTATTTCCTAACCACAAGGATCTAATCATTTACCCACACTAGGACATTTACATGGTTGTGGGGCAACTATGTGGTTGTGGACTTGTCTCCTCCTTTTCAAAATTCAAATTCAAATTTTGGTCAACTAGCACCATTCACCTTCCAACCTTGAGATGACTAAAAAATGTTTGACACAATTTGATTCCATGTTCTACTATTTAAACATATTCAATGCATTTATTCTAATCATCAAATGTAATTGAGAAAATCATTAATCTTACTACAACATTGGAAGTAATTAATAACAACACATTTCAATTTTGTGCACTAAAAGGAGTAACAAATTTACATACCAGGGTCATTGCCTATAGTTTCTATTCTTTTGTACACATTCCAAAGGGGTTGACCTAGAAGAACTTGTCTCCTCATGTTGTAATGGCAATCCTTCAATGCATTTGTAAATATGACTAGTCCTATAGATATCAAAAAAGGTAGAGGACATAAAGATGCATTAGGTAAGTAGAAGAGAATAATTACACAGTGTGCAAGTATGAATCATGACTCAAGGGACTAGTCCATGACTAGGAATATATCCAACAAAGTACAATTTCAACACCTATAAACTTGTCCTCTAACAGAGTACAAAGCTAACACAAATCTTGAGACACTTCATTGACTAAGAGTCATTGCTTTCTAAGCATATACCTAACAAGATTCAAAGTCTTTCTCAAAGGGACTCAATCTTTGGTTGATGAGCTAAGTACCATTATTTCTATTTATATTACCACATTTAATTGTTGAAAATTATTAAATTATTAGTTCCAACTCATAATTAACTATTTCTAGGATAGTTGTGCTTATGTGTATGCATTTTATTGTATTAGGCTAGGTTAAACCTAGGGAATGTTTATTTTCATTTACATATTTGCAAAAACTATTAATTTTAATTTAGAGTGATAATCAAAATAATAAAATAATTAAAATTTAAATTCTTTCAATTTGTATTGAACTATAAAGCATCTTCATCTATTTAGAAGATATTACTAATGAACATTAAATCATTTCTCACATAAGTGATTATAATGGTGTAATTTGCACACCTTACACTTTTTCCTTTCATTTTGAGTTCACTTTGACCTAATTATTCCTTATATGCAATGACAAGTGTATAAGTGACATGTTTTTTTGCTAAATATTGCCATATAAGCTAAACCTTACATATTTTCCCAAGGGATTCACTAAATAAACAGATGGCATAGCACATGCATTCATATGGTACTAATAAAGACCCCAAATTTTATTTCTACCACTCAAATGTATGTTTTTATACTCCTCTACATACACTACTATAATTAAACTACCAACTGTTACAAGGTATCCTGTGAACCTATTTTTTTAAAACTATATTTTCATATCTCCTTACTAATTCTACCCTATCAACCAAGGGCACTACCTACATCTAAATGTGACTAAAAAATAGTTTTGATTGTCATCCCATACATTAAATCTTTGACACAAAAAAACCTAGATGAGCTATTACAAATATGTCATCTCGTAATAATACTTTATTTAAAAGCACTTATATATTTCAATCCCTAATCCCTTGACACACAAAATTTAATAGTGAATCCCTCTAATAACAAATATCTCAATTATAATATACATATTAATCTAAATTAAAATAACTAGTTTTAGGAAACTTGGTTAGGATTGTACTGAATTTGCATGATCTTGGTGTGACTATTGTTTCCTTTCATAACTACATTAGAGTTAAGATTAAGTAGGTGCCCCTAGGATTATGAGGCTTTCGCACATTACAAGAATATGTGGTGTAGAAAAACACAACTTCATGACTTTGGCAAGGCCAACATAGTGAATGAAATTTCTTCTAATTGACTTATGCAAAGTGATTTGTAGAGGATTTCAAACTTCACTTATAAACATTCGAGCCCATTTCTATGCATGCTTTTGAACCCCCAATTCCTACTTGTATCACATTAATTAAATTATCCCCTTTCCCTAATACTAAAGTGATGTATTGGGTCAAATTTTAGTAATTTAAAAATCCAAATTTACATGTGTGATAAAGTATTGCTTTATATGTGGATCCCTTGAGCCTATTTCAAATTGTACTCATTCCCATGGACAAATCTTGATCCTCAATCTTTCCATTTCCCACCTAGTTTTAGAGTTGTGATTTGCAAGAGTGACACAAGTCATTTGCACTAGTGATGTGATTTGTAGAAATAAATCCACAACTTTTTAATTTTAAATTCAACTTTGTATCAACCTAATCCTTCCAACTAGTTGTTATATACCAACTAAAAGCACAAAATATTTTACTTGCCACCTTTGGAGTTGTATTTAAGAGCTAACCCTAGTTCAATTTACACACATGATCACCTAGCACCTATGAATCTAGCCCACATTTTGAAATATTCATTCACATAATTATAGAATTAGTTCTACATTACACGCTTTCATTAGAATCTAGGGCATTCTTTGTTATGATTTCTTATTATCTTCAATCCTTATTTATAGTAGTTAAATTGGTCCATCTAGGGGTTTGACCAAAGGAGAATACTTTGTGCCCAGAAAACTCCCCAAAGATGTTCTTAAACATCTCTAGTTTAATAGAATAGATCATAGGTATTCTAGAGAACTAAGAAGTAGATATCAATTTTTTGTAGAAATAATGTCTAGACTTAAGTTAGATCTACATGTCTAGGTTGGATCCATACTTGCACAAATCACTTATGCAATCATAAAAGTGAACCATAGTGATAGTTAGTGAGATTATAGATTGCAAGGAATTCATTTGGTTATTCTTGATTTTCCTACATATTGACAAATCCCTTAGAACCATATCTCATAGCATTTATTTGCAATAATTTTCTAGCTCATTATTTTTCATTTATTCATTTACTTTTCATATCTATTTCACCACATTACTTTTGGTAGTTGATTTCTCAACTATTAAATCCTAAGGTAATTATCTAATTATATTTGTTTAATTAATTTACCTTATGGTTTTATATTTTGGTGAACCCCTCTATCATGAAACCCATTAGTGTTTATCCTTTGATTTCTAATTTTTAATTTCTAACATGTGGCTAATTACATTTCTAAGATTCATATTATTAGCTATCCTAGATTTGTCATTGATTATCTTTTTGGGGCTTGTTTATGCGAAGATCTAATCAAAACACTAATTAACCATTGAGAAGGAGTGCCCATCTAAACACAAATATGACTTCTCATCCTACTAATCAAAATATCCCATTCAGTCTAGTTACAATGGTAAATCTAAGTTTGATCAAGATACGTGTGGATAAGCAAGTTCTTTCTCTCATATCATGTTCATTTTTTAAGAGATTACTAATGCTACTTCTCCTTCGTAGTTAGCTACATTTCTTTATAATTTTTTTTCTAACTTGTGTCCTTTGGTATGAGATTCTTCATGACATTGGTACTATGATGGCCTCTTCTAGTTCTTTGTATGGTGCTTCTTCCCACTATCCATACACAAATCCTCTTCTATTGATTCTTTCTCTTCTCATCTTGAGCTAGATCCCCTCATTGTTCCTACCTCCCATGTTACCACTTCTAGTGTGACCTACCAAAATTTGAGCAAATTCAAATTTTAAATTTGAACTACAAAACCTCCAAAATCCTAATTGTCACCCTAGTAATATTTTCAATGGATACTTGGCCTTAAACAATCTATTTATGTACTTGAAAATCATAATTTTCTCTCACTCACTCTTTTACACATTCTTCCTTCCACTCTTACAAATGTTTCTTCTAAGATGATGATACTAAGATTTTATATCTCCATCAACTCTGACATTCCTCCATGGCTGAAAATATGCAAATCCCCCATAGGTAAAAATATAAAAATACCCCATAGTTAAGGCCTCTTCACTAATCTAGATCTCTCTCCCCCATCCTAAAATTTATATCATTCCACATCCTTTCTTAGACTCACTAGGGTTTTCCATTCCAAAATCACCCATATAAATCCTCATTGTTGCATAAATATCCTACAAAATACATCATTGTTTTATATTTTAAATATCCATTGAACTAGCTCCTTGGCTCACTAGAGGTTTACATCTCCCTATCTCATCCATTGCATATGCACATACCACTTTAGCATTATATATCCTCATAGGGTTATTTTGTAGCTACAATTCCTTGTGTGCACCACAAACACCCACACTTGGGGATACATACACTCTCAATATTTCATATGATACATTATAGACTAAATATGCCAAATAGAGGACTAAGGAAACTTTTTTAGTCCTAACTAATTTTTTTTCCCCTAGAATTCTACCATCATTTTATCCATAATAGAGGCAAACATCAAGAATTTGCAAAGATAGAAAGGGTTGGAAAAAATAGGCAAGAAAATCATGAAATTTGTAGGAATTCAAAGTTGAGGACATGTACATATAAGGAGGAAAAGAGTGTCTATGCAAGACACAAGCACTATATGCTTAGACATGAGTGCTTGACACCCAGACATGAGCACCTCAAAATCCAAAGTTGTCAAAAGGTGCTAAAAATCAATAGAGATGATCTTGCAACCTTCTTGAGTCCATTTATGTTAGGATTTGAATATTATTAGGTTTATCCATGTTAATAATTGACTATAATATAATAAAATAAAATATACAAAAATTGAAATGGAGATAAACATTGCACAATACACACAAAACCTTATAATTAAAACTCAACAAAAAGCATCACTCAATCGTATTGAGAAAACTTACAAATTACAAAACTTAGATTTTATAATCTCTCCTCTCCTCCTCATAGAAACACAACCTCAATAATGTAGACTTAAATTTCCAAACTCACATATATTCATTGATATTACTCCTCACATGGGAATCCTTAAATATGGGATGAAACCATCTAATACTGTTTAGGTGGTTATACCTTTTCATTAAGGTAAATGATATTTTAATTAATAAAATAATATTATATTAAACTATTAATTATATGATCAACCAGCAATGGCCATGTATGCCATAAATATAATTATAAGGCTAAACCTTCTATTAGATATATCCTTATTTATTTTATTTGGACCACTCATAAATAAGTATAGCCCTCTAATAAACATTATGCTCTAACACTCCCCCTTAATGTTTATAGAGGGAACATGGTATCAATTTATTTAAAAAAGAAAAGACAAAGATCCTTAGTGAATTTTTTTTAACTAGTATGCCATAGGGATAAATTATATGCCAAGATGAAGATCATACATTTGGACTACATGACTAACCCCTTATCATAGTTGATATCTCAATTTTCTTAGAATGTTGCAATATATGGGACTTATGAAGTTTCTTATTAAAGGCTTGCTGAAAACCTCATGCCCCTATTAGATTCTCATTTATAAATTCTCTTCTTAACATGGAGAATATTTATTTAAAAGATACCTCTATACAACATCCACAAGAATTGGATCATTTTATAATGCTTTTCAATGGAAGAGGAATACAACGAAGAGATGCAATAATACACAATATGTAGGTCTCATAAGTTCCTAGCCTATTAATCTTGGCCTTATCCAATACCTCCACATAATATTATATATGCCTTGAACTAAGTGTGTGGACTTTAATGTTCTTTATCATTTGATGTAGGATAGGATTCTTAGCAAGAAAAATATAACTTTGGCTATCACACATCAAAGTGGTACTCTCATCAGTAACCATATGAAGCTCATCCAATAATTTCATCAACCACATTGATTCCATTGCTATTTCCATTAAAATTTTGTATTCAACCTCTATGGATAAAAGAGCCATAGTATATTTCTTTTTACTACTCCATGTCATATCACTTGCATATTTGAATACATAGCTTGAGGTGGATTTTATATCAACAAAATATCCATCATAGTTAGCATCACAATAAATAACTAAATTAGCATTCATGGTCCAAGAATAATAAATACCATAGACATGTGTACCTTTGATATATATATAAGTGTTCTTTTTTCTATTTTTTGGTTATCCACATAAGGATCTTGCATAAATCTAGATGCAATACCTACTACATAGGTAATATCAAGTCTAGATATAGTTAGGTAGATCAAACTTCCTACTAATCATTTGTACAAGGTATAATTGGTCTTTTCACATTATTGTTTAGGATCCAATTTAATGCATACCTTAATAAGTATAATATTTGGTTTATAATCCATCGTATTAAATTTTTGAAGAAAATCATGTGCCTATCTTGCTTGATATACCACAACAAAAAATAAATCCTAGAATATAGTCATTCATTAGAATTGATGAAGAAGACCTAAATTAGTCATATCAAATGATTGATTCAATTCAACTTTATAATTGTGGATTAGAGAATTAATACTACTTGTAATGAGTAAGTCATCCACATATAACATACTTATAGTAATATAATCATTTTAAATTTGAATAAATAAATCATTATTGGAATAACACAAAGAATCTAAGGGTTTGAAAAAACCTTGTGATATTTACATACCAAGATTTAGGATCTTGTTTAAAACCATATAGATATTTTATTTGTTTACATACATATGTCTCTTTGTGTGTTTGTTTAAAACCTTTTCATTGAAACATATAGATCTATTCTTGAAGATCACCATCCAAGAATGCATTTCTTACATCCATCTAGTGAATCTCCTAGCTATTTGGGCTGCTAAGGAAATAATAATTCTTCCAATGCTCATTTTTCCACTTAGGCAAATATTTATTCATAATCAAAACCATGTCATTGAGTGAAACCTCTAGTAATTAACCTTTCCTTATATTTGTCAATTTAGCCATTATAGTTATATTTGAATTTATATAGCTAATGACAATGTACAAAATTTCTATTTGAGGTGGAGGTGCAAGATCCCAAGTTTTGTTTCAAATTTGAGCACATCATACTCTAATTTAACTACATCTCTCCAATTCCTATCTTTGTTAGCTTCTTCAAAAGATTGAGGTTTAATTTCATAGAAAGTCATTAAGGCACAGTAGCTATGCTAACACCTAGTCATTTTAGATGGGGAAGGATTCTCTATGTTAGCTTCTTGAATTTTGGTTTGAAACCACTTAGGTATTTTTGGCTGAGGATTATCCATATAAATCTTCCCCTTCAATTAATCATATTGAGTTTAATTATTACCTTCAAAAATAGAAGATTCTTCATAGGTTTTAGTAGGTTGCATTAAGTACAAGGGATTTTCAAGTATATGAACATTTCTAATCAATATAACATCCTTTTTTGAAGGGTCATATAGCCTTAAGCCTTTTATTATTCCTCCATATCTTGTAAATATACACTGGAAAGAAGTTGAATTGACTTTTTTCTTTTATTTTTAGGTTTCAATAATAAAGTAGGGCTCCCAAATAATCCAGAAGGAAGATTATTTTTTTAAGAACAAATACTATTACCAAGATCCAGAAGGAAGATGACATGATTATAACTAAAGATGTTCAAATTGGTTCAGCTGCTACTAATTTTTTCAAAACAATTTTGCAAAGTAATGATGAAAACTCAGAGGTTCTTGATGATCTTTTATAAGTTATTCCTATTGTGCTTTCTAAGATAGATAATGGTAAGTTGGTAAATAATATTACTTAAGAGGAGGTGAAGACTATTGTTTTCTCCTTTGGTCCTTTTAAATCTCTAGGACCTGATGGATTCCATCCTTTTTCTAAGAGTTCTAGGATATAGTTGGAAAATACTTAAGTGTTACAGCTAGGTACTTTTTAAAATCAAGCCAGTTATTAAAGCAATTCAATTCCACTTTTATTGTTTTGGGTCCTAAGAAAGGAGATGCTATTTCTTTTAGTGACTATAGACCCATAAGTTTATGTAACACTATGTATAAAATATTCTCTAAACTTATAGTCTATAGAATAAAACTTCTCTTGCAAGACCTTATATCTCAAAATAAAAAAGGGTTTATCCTTGGAAGAAAGATCATGGATGTTGTTCTTGCAACCCATGAGATAATGGATTATATGGATAACAATAAGAAGGATGGTATGGTCCTAATTCTTGATATTTCAAAAGCTTATGATAGAGTCTCTTGGTCCTTTCTCTTTATTGTTCTGCATAAGTTTGTCTTTCAAGGAAGATTTCTCAAGTTGATAAAGGAATGTGTTACTACCCTTAAATACTTTGTGTTGGTTAATGGTTCCCCTAGAGGGTAATTTAATAGTGGAAGAGGTCTTAGACATGGTGATCCAATCTCTCCTTACCTTTTCATTATTGTGGCAGAGGTTCTAGGTAGAAATATCACAAGATTAATAAATTCTAGAAAACTTATGGGAGTTAAACTGACTTCTATTGTTTCCCCTTCATATAATTAATAGTTTGTTGATGATACAATTTTGTTTGGTACTTCTTCAATCAATGAAGTAAAACAATAGAAATTATTGTTGAATGACTATGCCAAGGTCTCTAGACAACACATAAATTATGAAAAAAGTAAGCTTTACTTTTTCAATACTGTTGATTCTTTGCAAACCAAAATTGTTGGTATCCTTGGATGCCAAAAATCTTCTCTTCTAGATACTTACCTAGGTTTTCCTTTGTCCACTAAGAAACTTTCTAATGCTTTTTGATTCAGCATTATGGAAAGTATCCAAAAAAAGATGGATGGTTGGAAAGGAAAATTGTTAAGTCTAGCTAGTAAATACCAACTTATCAAGGCCTCTCTTCATAATATCCATGTGTACTACCTTTCATTGTTTAAGATTCCTACATTCATGGTAGAAAAAATTGATCAAATTCAGAAAAGGTTCTTGTGGTCAGGAGTGGAGGAAAGGAAATGACTGGACCTTGTCAGTTGGGATACTATGTGTAAAACTAAAGACAAACTTGGTCTGGGGATAAGAAAACCTAATGTCTTCAACAAATCCCTCATGGCTAAGGTGGGTTGGTGTATCCCCAAAGAGGATAAGGATTGGGTCACTATTATTAAAGCTAAATATCTCTATGAACATGAGGATCATAGCTTCCTCCATAGTCATAGCTTACCTACAGGTTCTGTTATTTGGAATTCTTTACTCAAAGTGAGGGGGATTCTATCTTAGGGTATGAGGTGGAGGGTGGGAAATGTTCACAAATTTTACTTTTGGGATGATGTTTGGAAGGATAATTATCCCATATCTACTCATCCAAACTTTGTTGTTCTTAAAGATACTTTCATGATACTTTTTGGTAATACTCTATATGATTATGTTTCCTTTGCAGGTAGTGATGCTCATTGGAAGAACTTTAGTGATTTCAATGAGTATTTTGAAGGGATGGAGAATATAGTTACTCAATTTTAGTTTTATTTGGGGAGTTGTCAGTTTTTTAAATTCTATAGACAAGATGAGTTAATTTGGTTTCCTCATTCTTCTGGGAACTTCTCTATTGCTTATGCTTACTCCTTGATCTCAACTTATGCCTAGGATAGTGATGACTGGAGGTTGATTTGGAACCACAAGATTATACCAAAAGTAAATTTCTTTTTGTGGGTGGTTAATCATTATAAAGTGTTGACTCTTGATAACCTTAGAAAGAGAGGTTTTCAATTTCTTAATATATGTCAACTTTGTTGTCTAGTTAAAGAAAGTATTAATCATTTGTTATTGCACTGTACTTTCACAAGAGAAATATGGGAAATGATATACTAGAAATTTGAAATCCTTTGGATAATGACAAAAGGTTTTTCTTCTTTGGTGCTAGCTTGGTTTATTTTTTCACCTTTCCATCATCCTATTCTGAAGGAACCTTGGATCCAAACTCCCCTTCATGTTTTTTGCAATATCTGGAAGGAAATAAATAATAGAATATTTAGGGATACTTCTACTACTTCTCATCAGGTGTTTCAATCTATCTATTGTGCTATTCAAGAAAATGTGAATGTGGCAAAAATTGGTAAATCAAAGTCTCCCCCCACTTCTTAAGAGATGGGATTTTGTCAAAACTGGGGCATATCACATAACCTGAATGGCATGGATTGGTAGAAAGATTAAATAAGAAAACATACAAGATGGAGAACTCCCCCTCTAGGTTGGGTAAAGCTTAACTTTGATGGATGTTCAAAAGGCAATCCTAGCCCTTCAACAATTGGATGTATAATAAGGGATGATCAAGGTTGTCTAGTAGAATGTTATGCTAAGGATATTGGGAGGGCCACTAATAATGTTGCAGAGGTTTATGCCTTATGGTGGGGATTGAATAGAATTCAATTTCACAATTTTTAGAATATGGAGATAGAAGTAGATTCTAAGGTTTTTTAGATCTTGTAATGAGAAACTCTAATACCCCTTGGCAATTAAAAAATTATGTGGAAGATATAAGAAATTTTCTAAGGAGTCTTAGTAACATAAAATCCAACATATTTACCATGAGGGTATTATGTAGTTGACAAGATAGCCAATCATGGTCATTAGTTTCAAGACTAGTGGTATTGCTTTAAAGTTGATGATCTTCCTAGGGGAGTCTATAATAGTATTAAGAATAAAGAAAGCAAAAGATAATATGCATTGTCTTAATATGATGAGGTGGATCATATTATTTCTCTATGATAGTTTGATTTTAGGGATAAGGAAAATGAACTAAATGAGGTTAAGATTCATGATTACCATTTTCTCACTCCTTACAATGCTTGTGTGGAATAGAGAGTTCAATTGTGTCAAATTAATTATTTGAATCCTAGCGGCAGAAAGGAGGATTATATCATTATTTCTTTCTTCATGATTTATCCTTCTATTATTCTTCATTTGAAGATTTTATTTCAATTTATCCTATGCATTTTTCCTAAATTATTGATAATGGGTGGTCAGTTGCTCAGGGTTGAACTTGCTTCTTTTGTGTCCCTCAAGAAAAACTCTCAAATTTGGTGTATTTCCAAGGAAGGGAGCATAGCCACTTACATTCAATCTATGCAAGGGCATGACCATGTTGCAAGTATGGACCTAACATGTGTTGTCATTGATGTAAACATACTCTTGTTACATTAATGATAAGGATTGGATGAGCTGTGTGCTGAGGATATTGAGAAAATTAGTCTTAATTAGGAACAGTGAAGATCAGTAATGACAATAAGACAAAAGTCCAAGATAGGAAGAGGATCAGAGGATGTGGATTAAAGGGTTTATAGATATGTGTCTTGAGGTGATCCAGTAGAGATTTCAGAGGTCCGTATGAAGATATGAAGAAGTTGTGGCCGCTCAAGTAAAATTAGTTCTGGTAGGTGTTCAGAGGTAACAGAGTGTCACAGATAGGTCCAGTGAGATCCGAAAGTACAATTTCCTGCTCTACAGATTTGAGGCAGTGTTGAGGAAGTCTTGGTGATGTGTCAACTTGATTGGTTCATTAATTAAAGGTCTAGAAGAATCCATTTTTTGGTGACAGTGGTGACAGACTGTGTTCTTGAGGCTCTGGATGAAAGAGAGAAGGATTTCAGTATGCAGATGAAGTGCAGATGTTCTTGGTGATTCAGGAAACCTTGTGAAGGACTTTGTATTGTGTCCAGCGTGTGTTAGTGGTCTGCATTGGAGTTGGAGCTTGATATTGAAGAATAACCTCTGGATGATGATGTTCTTCCTGAGACTGGCCGACTGGATAAGTTTCACATCTTGTGGATGTTCTGGTAGATGTTTGTTGACTTAGATGATTATTCCTAAGTTGATGTCTTGTATAAATAAGGGGTTGTGAAGTCATTTCAAAGGTGTGCTTATAGTGATGAGTGTGTGGTAGCAAGGAGGAGAGCGAAAGGCAGAGCAAAAGTATTGGGCTTAAATGGAACTAATTCAAGCATGGTGAAGATGCTATTTTCTAGTTCAAGTAGGTGATACTTATTTATTTGTAGATAGTGTGTCTCTTGTAGGCAGTGAGCCTCTTGTGAGCAATGTGCTCAGGTAGTGAGCCCTAATTGGCATGTGTCATTTTGTTCTTTCTATTCTTCTAACAAAGAATACAATCTTGGGTTAATCACCCCGTGGTTTTTCCCTTAACCGGGTTTTCTACATCAAAATCTTGGTGTCTCATGTGTTGATATGTTTCTACTCTTAATTTGTTGCATTGTGTTTTCATGATTAATTTATTATAATACTGCTAATTGAAAAGTGGAATTAAGTGTTTAAATTGAGAGAAAGTTTTGCACAACTGATTCACCCCCTCCCTCTCAGTTGTGTGCCCTAAGTCTAATAATTGGTATCAGAGCTAAGTTCCTCTAAAAGAGCTTAACCGCTTGAGGAGATCCAGGATGTCATCTTACAAGAAGGATAGTCCAAAATTTGATGGAACCAACTTTAATTTCTAGAAAGGTTGCATGAAATGTCACTTGAGATGTATGGGAGTGGCGTATTGGACCATGGTTACAACACAGTATGTACCTCCACAGGGTAGTCTAAAAACCCAAAATGAAATCAGAGATGCTGAAAACAATCTACAGACTATAGAGGCTCTTCTAAGCACATTATCTAATTCAGAGCTCTCAAATGTTATTGACCTACCAACTGCTTTTGATGTTTGGCAAAAACTAGAACTTCTGCATGAAGGAGACAAGTATGTCAAAAGTGCAAGGTTACAAAGTCTGAAAGGAAAATTCAAAAACCTGAAGATGAGAGAAGATGAAAACATCACTACTTTTATGCCAAGAGTAAATGAGCTTGTTTGTGGAATTAGAAATGCTGGTGGAGTCTTGGATGAAGATGAGATTATTGGCAAAATTCTCAGATCCCTTCCTGCTTCTTACAAAATCAACGCTGCTGCCATTGAAGAATTCAGAGCCCATACAACTATCACAAGAGATCAATTGGCTAGAAAATTGGCTGCATTTGAAATGACAGAGTTTGGAGATGACCCCCCCAATACTGAATCTGCATTTAAAGTCAGTGCTTGTGTTAAAGGTAAACAAAGGTTTGATCCGAGAGAGAATTCATCAAGGAAGCTATCATGGTATGAAAAAGCAAGAAAAGATCTGGAGGAAGAAGAAGTAGAAACTACTCAACTTGAAGCCCTTATTGCAAAGAGGCTACCAAGAGGATTT
The DNA here is from genome assembly GCA_027924645.1 of Cunninghamia lanceolata. Lineage (NCBI taxonomy): Eukaryota > Viridiplantae > Streptophyta > Pinopsida > Cupressales > Cupressaceae > Cunninghamia > Cunninghamia lanceolata. Next base: position 1,164,321 of record BSBN01001413.1, on the reverse strand, counting down.
GGTAAGTATGAAGGAAAATTACCTTTTAAGTGTTTTAACTGCAATAAGATTGGTCATTTTCCCTCAAGGTGTCTGGAAAGTTTTTCAAGGCAAAATCCTAACAAGCTAAGGTTCCAAAAGAACTGTTATTATGTATATGAAGATGATGATAATGAAGGAGTAACAAATGATGAATCAGAGATAGGAAACAAATCTAGAAATGAATGGGTGTTCATTGCCATCAAGGAAGAAGATCTAATGTCCTCTGTATCTGTGGAAAGAGCTCTGGCTGCCCAAGTTGAAGAAAAGGATGATTAGGTCATTGACAGTCATTGCTCTCACCATATGACAGGTGACAAAATAAAGTTCATAGATTTGGAAAGGTATGAAGGAGGAGTGGTAAAGTTTGGTGATAATTCTGTTGGTAGAATCAGAGGTAGAGGAACTATTTCTCTTGATGGAAGGAACAAAACTAGTAATGTACTGTATGTTGAAGGTTTGAAGCACAATCTTCTCAGTGTTGGATAGTTGGTGGACAAAGGCTATGATCTCCAGTTCAAGAATGGAAAATGCAAGATCTTTGAAAATTCCAGAACAAAGATTGCATCTGGTACTCAAACTAAAGGTAATATCTTTCACTTGGTTGGTACTGGAAAAAGTTTCTTGTTTGTTCAAATTGATCAAAGTTGGTTGTGGCATAGGAGGATGTGTCATGTGAATTTTGATAATATCATCAAGATAAACAATACTCAGGCTGTAAGAGATCTTCCAAAATTGGTGAAACCTACTAACAACTTGTGCAAAGAATGTCAGTTGGGTAAGCTAAGTAGAGTCACATTCAAAAGTAAGGAACTATCTTCTACCAGATTATTGGACTTAGTTCATACTGATCTTTGTGGTCCAGCAAGAATCAGGAGTATTCAAGGTGATAGATACTTCATGCTACTAATTGTTGACTATTCCTGGATGATGTGGATAACCTTTCGAAAAGAGAAATTAGAAGCTCTTGAAAAATTCAAAATATTCAAGGCTATGGTAGAGAATGAAATCGGATTAAAATTGAAGTGTCTGAGGTCTGATAGAGGTGGAGAATTCACATCCGGTGAGTTCATAGAGTTTGTGAGAAACATGGAATAAAGAGACAATTGTCTGCTCCTAGGACTCCATAGTAGAATGGAGTGATGGAGAGAAAAAATTAGACCATCCAGGAAGCATCTAGGACCATAATGATGGAAGCAATTGTTCCTCAGATCTATTGGAGAGAAGTTGTTAGCACTACAGTCTATACTCTCAATCGAGTTCAAATTAGAACCAATACTGTTAAGACTCCTTATGAACTTTGGTTTGGTATCACTCCTACTGCAAGGTATTTCAGTGTTTTTGGTAGCAAATCTTAAATTAAAAGAGATAAAGATCTAGGAAAGTTTGATGCTAGAAGTGATGAAGGAATATTCTTGGGTTACTCTACTCAAAGCAAAGCATACCAGTGTTATAACAAGAGACTGAGAAAGATGATAGAAAGTAGAAATGTGAAGGTTGATGAAGGAATTGAAAAACACTCAAGATTCTATGAATATGATGAAGATGATCAGAATGGTGTTCTGACTCAAGGAGTTCAAGCCTCTTCTGAGATTCAGATCCAGATTGATCCGGTAAATCAGGAAGAAGAGATAAGTTTGATTGAGCCTGATCAAGAAGCAGAAATGCAAGTAACTCCCAAAGTGCCTAGGTATGTAAGACTAAATCACTCTCAAGATCAGATCATAGGTGATAAAAGCAAAGGTGTACAAACAAGAAGGAAAATTGCTCAAAACTTAGATGAGTATTGTCTGATTTCAAAAGTTGAACCTAAGACAGTGAATGGAGCTTGCAATGATGAAAACTGGACTGAAGCAATGGAGGAAGAGTTGATGCAAATTGAGAAAAATCACACTTGGGATCTTGTTCCAAGACCTAGAAACAAAAATGTGATTGGAACCAAATGGGTCTTCCAGAACAAACTAAATGAAGTTGGTGAAGTAATCAGAAATAAAGCCAGATTGGTTTGCAAGGGTTACTCTCAAATAGAAGGAGTTGATTTTGAAGAAACTTTTTCTCCAGTGGCAAGAATTGAAGCAGTCAGATTATTTCTTGCTTTTGTTGCTTTCAAGGATTTCAAGGTATATCAGATGGATGTCAAGTCTGCCTTCCTAAATGGTGACTTGGAAGAAGAAGTATACATTGAGCAACAGGATGGATTTCCATTATCTGATCATGATGATATGGTCTGCAAGTTGAAGAAAGCACTGTATGGACTGAAGCAAGCCCCAAGAGCCTAGTATGAAAGATTGGATAAGCACCTTTTGAAGATTGGTTTCAGCAAAGGTACTGCTGACAGTAATTTGTATTTAGAAATTGATCATGAAAACATCCTGATTGTTGAAGTGTTTGTTGGTGATATCATTTTTGGAGGAAGAGATAGTATGTGTAAAACTTTTGCAAATCAAATGAAAAGTGAAATTGAGATGTCCATGTTTGGTGAAATAAATTTCTTCTTGGGTCTGCAAATCACTCAAACAAAGAAAGGAATCTTCATTTCTCAAACCAAATATGTGAAAGAATTGTTGAAGAAATTTGGGATGGAAGACTCAAAACCAATGAATACTCCCATGGCAACTGGATGTAAATTGAGCAAAGATGATGATTCTCCTAAGGCTGATTAGATAAAGTACAGGTCAATGATTGCAGGACTATTGTATCTTACTCGAACTAGACTAGACATTATGCAGGTTGTTGGTCTTGTTGCTAGATTTCAGGCTGATCCTAGAGAATCTCATGTCATGGCAATCAAGAGGATTTTTAGATATCTAAAAGGGACAGTTGAGTATGGTCTGTGGTATCCTAGAGATCATGATTTCTCTCTTCATGCATATACTGGTGTAGATTGGGCAGGAGATGTGGATGATCGGAAGAGTACCAGTGGTGGAGCATTCTTTTTGGGGAAGAGATTGGTTTCTTAGCTAAGCAAGAAACAAGAGGCAATATCTCTATCTACATTTGAAGCAAAATATATTGCAGCAATAGGTAGTTGCACTCAAGTTTTATGGATGAAGCAGATGCTAAGAGATATCAAAGTGAAGTATGAAGAACCTATCACAATCTTCTGTGATAATTCAAGTGCTATAAATATATCTAAGAATCCGGTGTTGCATTCAAAGCCTAAACACATATCCATCAAGTTTCACTTTTTGAGAGAGAAAGTGAACAAGAATGAAGTCAGGTTGGAGTTTGTGCCTTCCAAGGATCATATTGCAGACATCTTTACTAAACCTCTACCTAAGCACTCTTTTGAGTATCTTAGGGAGAAGTTAGGGGTTATTGCCACTCCAGTGATGAACTAAGGTGCACTGAGGTGCATCAATATGGTAGATATCACAGTCATATCTTGTGATTTGGATTGATGGGGAGATGCTATTCAGGGGGAGCAGCAGGTATGATTCTGAAGTGTTGAAATTGCAAGTATGTGCCCTTTGCCTTTGATGTCAAAGGGGGAGAGAAGACATGTGAAAAAAAAGTGGTTTCTAATCAAAGGGGGAGTAGTAAAAGGAGAGAAGACATGTGAATGGTTGTTGTTGATAGGGGGAGTTGTGACAGTGAGGAGAAGTTCTTGTCTTGATGGTCAAAATAGTTTTTCACATCATATGTTACCATCAATGACAAAGGGGGAGATTGTTGCAAGTATGGACCTAACATGTGTTGTCATTGATGTCAACATACTCCTATTACATTAATGATAAGGATTGGATGAGCTGTGTGCTGAGGATATTGAGAAAATTAGTCTCAATCAGGAATAGTGAAGATCAGTAATGACAATAAGACAAAAGTCCAAGATAGGAAGAGGATCAGAGGATGCGGATTAAAGGGTTTGTAGATATGTGTCTTGAGGTGATCCAGTAGAGATTTCAGAGGTCCATATGAAGATATAAAGAAGTTGTGGCCGCTCAAGTAAAACCGGTTCTGGTAGGTGTTCAGAGGTAACACAGTGTCACAGACAGGTCTGGTGAGATCCGGAAGTACAGTTTCCTACTCTGCAGATTTGAAGCATTGTTGAGGAAGTCTTGGTGATGTGTCAACTCAATTGGTTCATGAATTAAAGGTCTGAAAGAATCCATTCTTTGGTGACAGTGGTGACAGACTATGTTCTTGAGGCTCTGGGTGAAAGAGAGAAGGATTTCAATATGCAGGTGTTCTTGGTGATTCAGGAAACCTTGTGAAGGACTTTGTATTGTGTCCAGTATGTGTTAGTGGTTTGAATTGGAGTTGGAGCTTGATATTGAAGAATAACCTCCGGATGATGATGTTCTTCTTGAGATTGGCCGATCGGATAAGTTTCACATCTTGTGGATGTTCTGGTAGATGTTTGCTGACTTAGATGATTATTCCTAAGTTGATGTCTTGTATAAATAAGGGGTTACAAAGTCATTTCAAAGGTGTGCTTGTAGTGATGAGTGTGTGGTAGCAAGGATGAGAGTGAAATGTAGAGCATAAGTATTGGACTTAAATGGAACTGATTCAAGTAGGTGATACTTATTTCTTTGTAGACAGTGTGTCTCTTGTAGATAGTGAGCCTCTTGTGAGCAGTGTGCTTGGGCAATGAGCCCTAATTAGCATGTGCCATTTTTTTCTTTCTATTCTTCAAATAGAGAATACAATCTTGGGTTAATCACCCCATGGTTTTTCCCTTAACTAGGTTTTCCACGTCAAAATCTTGGTGTCTCATGTGTTGATATGTTTCTGCTCTTAATTTATTGCATTGTGTTTTCATGATTAATTTATTATAAGACTGCTAATTGCAAAGTGGAATTAAGTGTTTAAATTGAGAGAAAGTTTTGCACAAGTGATTCACCCCCTTCTCAGTTGTGTGCCCTAAGTCTAACAGACCAATTAGTTACTGAATAATTTGTTAACACTTGGAGGAACAAAGAGGTTTCTATGAATCGGCTTACTTTCAAGGTGACTGGGGACCTTATAGTGGAAGCCACTGGTTTGAGCAAGAGTGGGAGAAAGGTCAATAGGGTTAGTAATGTTGAATATAAGAATTTTATTGAAATCTTCTTCGAAGGGAAGGAGACCATGGTGCACCATCAAAATGGTTATTAGTGAATGAAGCTTCCTCCTCCTTGGGGCATTGTCAACTATTACTTGATGAAGTACTTTACACTCGAAGGAAGGTATGAAACCATACATGGTTATCACTTTCCTCTTTTAGACCACTTAAGGCATTGAAATTATATTAGTTTTTCCTTCTTTAATCTGTCTTGCCTTCAGAATACTATAAATAAAGGGACAAACCCTCCTTTACACCAAGGCCTTATGCTTGTCCTTTATCAATTCAATGTTCTGCTTAACCCTCATAGCCCTTGGAATAAATCTGTGTCTAATTCTATTAACCCTAGTACCACTGGGAAGGGTAAGGGTAAAACTGATAACAAAAAGAGTGATGCAGGGGTTTTAGGATAGAAAACTACTAATAAGTCTCAAGGTAAGAATAAGATGTCTGATATGTAAGATGTTGGTAATAAGAAGGTTCATGAAGGTAATCCTAAGAAGGGTTCTCACATTTATAAAAGGAAATATGTTAGGGTTTCTATTGAAAAGGATTTTCTTCCTTCTGATAAAAACCCTTATCCTCACACTCTGACCCTCAAATCTGGGAAGTCAGTGGCTAGCAGGAATCTTGACTCCCCTAAAAACATTCTTCTCTCTCTAAAAGATAAAGGTAAGGGTGGTGCTCCTCTTATTAAGGGTTCAGGAAAGAAAAATAAAATTGTTAAAATCAAATCTACCTCAGCTAAAGTTAATCTCAATGCTAGATTTGAAGAAATAAACCCATAGGGAACTATGGAGGGTATCTATTCCCATGTTGTCAAAATGGGTAGAAGATCTGCTCGGCTAGCTAAAGCTAGTCTTCAAAAGCCTAAACAGACTAGGAATAGTTCTAGAGGTAACAAGAAGGGTGAGAAATCTATTGAGGAAATAACCTCTGATACTATCTCTAAGGATATTAATCTTATGATTGTAGAAGAACAAGGTGAGGATTTAGAACCTATTGAGGAGTTTCAGGAAGAGAAGGGAGTAGCAGAAAGTGAGAAGGATAAGAATGAAGAGCAACTACAACATAAAGAGGATGAGATTATGGAGGAGAGTAACACAACTTTTTAGTTTGAAGAAGGGGATATTGGGGTCAATTCCTATGGTGAGAATGATTACGATGATGTTGAGGCTGATGTTGGTACTTTTGAAGATGATGTTCGTAGGAATAAAATGGATGTTAATTCTGTAAATGTTTGTCAGTTTAATAATTTGGTAAAAAGAATGGAAGAGATGGAAAAGGTCTATCATAAGAGAATGGATTGCACTACATGATAGGATAGTTGGGTTAACATGTTTAATATGATTTAGATATATCAACAAAGGGTGGTTAAGCTTGAGAAGGGTCTGAAGGATCTTGCCCAGTTTACCAATGATATTATGAAGAAAACAACTTCATATGTGATGGATATTCGAGCACAAATGGATAAAAGAAAGGTTAAGTAGGATAAAATGTAAGGTTCCAATAAAAAGCAAAGAAAGGAACTTCAGATGGGAGCTTCTACTTGGGAGAAGATGATGATTCAAATGATAAAGGACTGGGACCAATAAAACTAGTCTCTATCTGGTGGTTAGTCTATTTTTTTGGTTTTTTGTTGTTCCTTGTTCCTTGTTTCTTGTTGTCCTCTAGCTATGTTTTCGTTGTGTAGTCCCTGGACTGTTTGGGTTATTTTTAGGGTTATATGGATGTAAACTGTTATGTTTGATGGACTGTTGGATGTAATATTTTGGCTGTAAGGTACTGGGACCCTCTTTCCTAGCTAAACTTAATAAAAAACAATGGAGTTGTAGTTAATTTAGTCCCATTTTCCCATTTATATATGATGGGATGGGGAGAGAATAATATTACCTCTTAAAAAACTGTAAGAGGGTATGATGATTCAAAGGTAACTACTGTTAGGAATATTACTCTTCTCATTATGTAAGGCTGCCTAATCTACTTCATAAGACTCATATTGGGATCTTGATTCATGTGATGATGTAGTACTTAATGATGATGATTATTCCTTGCTTCTCATTAGTTTATCCGATAATGACCTTCAAGATATTTATTTGTTTGATGAATATGCTTTACCTTTAATCATTATTCACATGTAACTCATGATAGTAATACAAATGTTGTTAATGCTTCAACATCTCTTGAGGTTTTGAAGATTCTACTCTTTACAATTCATCTATCAATATAATTATATTTATCACCTAGATAATTATCATCCATAAATTAGTTACATTAATCCATCTCTATCTTCCATTGTTTGACTCCCTTGTACTCCCTTCATCCTATTTATCCTTTAATTTCTAACTGTTACCTCACTAGAATATAGAATAGGGTGATTGTGTGAGTTCCAATCTTTTATTTTTCCCTTATAGTAAAATTGTCTATTTACTATATTATAGTCTTGATTTATATGTTTATTTTTCATATATATAGTGTTTTCTTAAATACATGTGACTGTATATATATGTATGTATAATATGTAGTATTTATTGAGTTTAGTATCTTGTTATCAAAAATATGTTTTCATTTATATATATGTTGTTCTTTAGAATTTGTGAGATTTTGGGCATTACATCTATTAAGTGCATTTACTTAAGTTTCTAGAGTCTCTAGTTGAACCATTTGTGTACGCATCCTGCAATTATTAATTTCCATTCTGTGGAAATCATGAATCATTCCAATCCACAGAGGAAGTTTCTTGGAACTATTACATTATGTTACTCTATCGCCCACCTCTTGCATTACTCATAATCTTCTAAAGATTAAAGTGGGGGTTTCCATATTAAATAGGTGGGAGATTTTTAACTTGGGGTGGTGATTAATGGTGGAAGGGACTAGAATAATTAAATGGATGTTTTGACTCAGCGAAGGAGTGCACATATTGAGAGTATGATCTTTATTCTATTGAATTCCAACTTGGTGCCTTACCTGCACCTCTTCTTCTTTGATTTGTATGCAAATTTCTAAAGATGTTTCAACAAATCCATTTGGTACGTATCTTGAAATCTTTGTTTTTCATTAGATCTCTTTTCAAGGCATTTTGTCAAACAAAATTCATATTTTTCTTCTTTGATACCACAATTTGCATACATGTTTCTTAGTGCCATTGTAATTTTGATATCTGATGTTTAGATAGATGTCCCTTCATTTGGAGATTTGTCATGGTGCACTTAATTATAGTGTTATCCATCTTCATTCAGGTTGTTTCTTTAGCGACACCAATAATCTCCACAGGAGTATTGTCCTTGATTAAAATGATGGAAAACTCTTGCAATAATTTGTATTGCATCAATTAGGAGATAAATCTTGTTACAAGGTGGCAGTTAGCTCATACTCATAGATGTTGTCCATGACATGTTTTACAAATGAAATTCCATTGACAACTTTTCACTATGACAATAGAGAAATACTTCTTTTTCCTCCTCTTCCACAACATTATGTAAATGCTTTGAATCTAGAAAATTCACTATTGCCTTTCTCTTCCTAGCCAATTACTCCAACTTGCATACAACTCCTATGTCTATGGCTATGATCTACCTCCTACACAAAAAGCATGTACCATTTTATATCCTTAAATCCAACTTCATCCAGGGATCTTTTTAATTCCTCTATCTTTCATCAATCTCATTGCATTTGAACCTCACCACACCTACCCACTTCTGCATAGATGTATGAGAGAAAAAATTAAGCTGTGCAGCATATTTAGAATTTTTTATGGCACATTCTCAATTTATTATATCCAAAATTATTTTAACAAGTTTTGAATCTTCATAGTCTCATGGTCAGTCTGATTAAGGAACAATGTCTAGGTCCTTGTCTAGTATTTTTAATTTGCATGCATTCTCAAGTCCTAGTCAACACAGGGCTCTTAATAGTGAGAATATGGCCATTTATAGCAATAGAGATGACTTATATTTTTGTAGAGAAGAGGAAGCTAGAAGTTGTTAAGGTTCAGCATGGTTCTTTAAGTAATATGGCCATCTATAAATGCAAAATAATTATTTTCTTTATTATTAGTAGGTTATGGTGCTATAATAAACAACTGTCCTGGAGATTTACAACCTTTTTGCATGAAATTGAATGCTTCTACTCAAAAATTTCTATAGCTTGTCTGAAATTGTTAGGAACCCATGTTTAACCCTTCTCTTTACTTTGTTAGTATATTGCTGTTGGATGCATATGCTTTGTAAGTCATCCCATGAGTATATTGTATTATCCCACATTCATGGGGAGTAATTGTTGTTTAGATTAGACTTAGTATATAAGTACGTGTTGAGGCCAATGAAGGCATCCATGAATTTATTGTATTGAGATTTTTTAAAGGAGGTTGCCCCCTTGAAGTGGCCTACAATCAATAAATTCCTTCTGTGTTTCTACTATTTCTGTTATTTCTTGCATTTTTCATTATATTGTTGTAGGAGGTTCCTCTCATCTGGTATCAGAGCGCTTTCTTGGGCTCGCTGGGTGGAATTTCTGATGGATTTTTTTTTGTAGTGGCCTCTAGGTGCTATGATTAATGTAGTAGTTCTTTTTTTTTTGCATCTGTATTGTTCATTTCAATTGTAGGTTCGGATCAGGGAATAATTCCTATCCGCTTAACTATGGGAAGTGCCTGGACATAGCCCTAAAACTCATTGTGAGGAGTACCATAGGAACCCCGAAGTAGCTGACCCATTGAGAGGACCTACCAGTGAAAAGGACAACGGCCCCTACTTGATTGACTAGTTCCCATCCATGAGGTAAACCAAGAGCTGTTGTTTGTGGCAAAGCAGTTATCAGTTTTACCTGAGCCATGGAGTGAGGGGTACTGCCCCAATACGCAAGTTGTTAGACAACATTGATAGCCGAGTGAATCCCTTGAACCTTTAGGAAGCTGAATATACCTAGAGCCCATATCTATTGACAGCCAGTAAATCACAGATTGAATCCATCCAGAGCAGTTGGCAGATAGTTTCCAGGAAAAAAAAAGTAATTTTTTTTTTTTTGCCATATCTTCCCTACTTTACCTCCATTTCCTCTCAAAATTCACTAGAACCCTTGAAATTCCATTCTCCATATTTCCTTCCTTGAGGACCCTATCCCAAATTTCACTTATCTAAGCCAGAATACCCACTTTTGTCTATTTTTAGGGTTGCCATAACTTCTTCGATTCTCACCCAATAGCCTTCAAATTTTGCCACAGTGTTTATTTCCTATTTCTGCTCCTTTGTCCCTCTTGGACAAATTTTCCCATTCTTTCACCTTGCTTCTGAAATCCCCATTTTATGCTTCCCTGTCCCTCAGAAAGTGTCCAAAACCTAGTCAAAACCCAATTACCCATCAGAGTTTTTCCCAAATCCAAATTTTCCTTTACTAAAAAAGTTTTTTTTTTGTTTTTCTACCCATTCCCCCCCCCAAAAAAAATCTCCTAGTTATGGTTGTCACCCGCATAGGAGGAAAAAACATAGAGGATGAACTTGCATCCCTCAAGAGCAAACTCCAAGATCTGGATGAAAAAATTCTTGGCCTTAATCTTCAACATTCAACCATGAACAATAGACGGTATCCAGAGTCTTCTAGCAATTTTTGTGGGTCGAAGCTTGATTTTCCTCACTTCAATGGTGATGATCTGACTAGATGGATATACCGGGTAGAACAATATTTTAGTCTGCATAATACTTTTGATGTCAACAAAGTCCCACTTGCATCCTTTCATTTGGAACATGAAGCCCTTCAATGGTTCTGTTGGTACATCAAGGTTCATGAAGAGCCAAAATGGATAGATTTTTGTAAACTCATTTTACAACGATTTGGCCCTAGTGCTTTTGATGACTTCACAGGAGCACTCACTAAACTTTGTCAAACTGGCCCTATGAGAGAATATCAGACAAAATTTGAGAACTAGCCAATCACACTAAGGGATTGTCTAATGAATTCTTCAGGAGTTGTTTTGTTAGTGGTCTGAAGGATGCAATCTGATCTGAGGTTAAAATATTCTGTCCCAGCACAATAATGGAAGCCCTAGGGTTGGGTAAGTTGGCGGAGGACAAGATCACAGCTCAACAACACTCCAAATCCAATTTTATTCCATTTATAAACATGGTTTCCTAAAGATCTCCAATCACGCCAACTCCTAGAACATCTCCTATCAAGCATTTGACTGAAGCAAAGATGCGGGCACATAGAGAAAAAGGGCTTTGTTATAATTGTGATGAGAAATTCACTCAGGGACATAGATGTGTTGAGCAAAAGCTTTATCTCTTGGATGTGGATTCTCTACCTACAACTGAAGTTTATGAAGATGCTCAAGATACAGTAGATGACCAAGTTGAAATTCAGCAGCCGCCTGTTGACCCTACTTCTCAGGAAGACCACCCAGAGATCTCTCTCCATGCTTTAGCAGGAGTCACCACCCCACAAACCATGCGGGTCAAGGGTTACTTCAAGAAGCTCCCTCTTACAATACTCATTGATTCTAGTAGCACTCATTACTTCATTGACCCTCGGATCACCAAACAGGCTGATTGTTTTGTCCATCCTTGCTCCAGCTTTGAAGTCATGATTGCCAATGGGGGCACATTACCTTGTAAAGGGAAGTGTTGCAATGTGTGTATCTCTATTGGAGATTATAACCTGCACTCCAACATGTTTGCCTTGCCCTTAGGTGGATGTGATGTGGTTTTGGGTGCTCAATGGTTATGCACACTTGGACCCATCTTATGGGTTTTTACTAAACTTTGGATGTAGTTTTGAGATAATGGGCAAAAACACACATTGAAGGGCTTACAACCAGGGTCTCTTAGCATCATCAGTTCACATCACATGGAAAATCTCCTTAAGAAGAATTCACATGGTGTCATCACTCAGCTCCATTCCATTTAGATGCAACCATCAGCGGTCTCCACTACTCCTTCAAATCTACAACAAATTTTAGATAGATATGCATGTGTCTTTGCCAAACTAGTGGGATTGCCACCTTCACAACTAGAGGACTACCATATTCAACTCCTTCCTAGAAGCATTCCTCCCAACATCAGGCCCTACCGCTACCCATTTCACCAAAAGACAGAGATTGAGATGTTCATTCAGGACTTACTGAAGCAAGGTATTATTCGCCCTAGTACCAGTTCCTTTTCTTCACCAGTTCTTCTTGTCTAGAAAAAAGATGGGTATTGGCGCCTCTGCATTGACTTCCAAGCACTTAATCACATCACAATCAAGGATAAGTTTCTGATTCCTATTGTTGATGAGCTTCATGGCGCTCATTTTTTCTCCAAGTTGGATCTTTGTTCTAGGTATCACCAAATTTGGGTTCATGAGGATGATATCCCTAAAATAGCTTTCTGCATGCATGATGGCCACTATGAGTTTTTGGTCATGCCCTTTGGCCTCACTAATGCCCCTTCAACATTCCAGGCATTGATGAATAAAATATTCTAGCCCTATTTGTGGAAATTCATTCTGGTCTTCTTTGATGATATCCTCATCTATAGTAAAACATGGGCTGAGCATCTCCAACATCTGGATCTTGTACTGCAACTTGTCTTTGATCATCATGTCTGTGCAAAATAGTGTAAATGTGTTTTTGGCCAGACGGGAGTGGAGCATCTTGGGCACGAAAATAGAAGCCATGAAAAATTGGCCGCATCCTCAGACACTCAAGAGCCTCCATGGTTTTTTGGTACTGACTGGCTACTATTGCAAGTTTGTCAAGGATTACAGGAAGATTGCAGCTCCATTAATAGCTATGTTGAAAAAGGATGCTTTTACATGGACACATACTGTTGAGTGTGCATTTGAAAAATTGAAACAAATTATGTGTACTACACCTATTCTAGCTATGCTAGATTTTTCCAAGACCTTCACTATTGAGAGTGATGCTTACGGTAATGGACTTTGTGTTGTTCTCCTTCAAGATGAATATCCCATTGCATTCACCAGCAAAGCCCTTTCTGGTAAGAATTTAGTACTCTCTACATATGAGAAGGAAATGATGGCTATTTTGCATGCAGTACAGAAGTGGCTGCCATACCTACTAGGGAATCATTTTTTTATCAAGACTAATCACCAGAGTCTGAAATATTTCCTAGAACAACTAGTCTCCTCCCCAGCACAATAGAAATGGGTTCGAAAACTCATGGGTTATGACTATGAGATCACTTACAAGATGGGTAAGGACAATATTGTGGCGGATGCTCTTTCTCACACATTTGGTGACCAAGCTTCTCTTTCATCTATTTCTATGCCTATTCCAAATTGGTTGGAATATGTCCAGTAGGGCTATGTCAATGACTCTTCATTATCTCAAATCATCCAGCAGTTGGCCAATAACCCTTTTGTTCTACCACATTACTCTTGGGATGGGGCTTCTCTGAGATACAATGGTCGTCTAGTCCTTCCCCAGAGCACAGATCTTCAACAAACTATCTTCTATGAACTCCATGCTTCTCCATCGACAGGGCACTCTGGGTTCCTCAAAACTTATGAGCGAGCATGGTGTGACTTCTTTTAGAAGGGAATGAAAAGGGAAATTCAACAAATGGTGGTTGAATGTGATACCTACTAGTGCAACAAGGGTGAAATGACACTCCTTCCTGGATTGTTCGAACCCTTACCCATCCCTACATGGATTTGGACAGATATTTCTATGGATTTCATTAAGGGGCTCCCTAAATCTAGAGGGAAGATAGTGATCTTGGTTGTGGTTGATCGCCTCTCCAAATATAGTCATTTTTGTGCCCTCATCCATCCCTATACTACCTCCTAAGTTGCACAAATTTTCATGGACCAGATCTTCCGTCTTCATGGCATCCCTTCTTCCATTGTCTCAGATCATGATGCAACTTTCACCAGTCATTTTTTGGATAGAACTATTTCGACACACTAGCACCAAACTAAAGATGAGTTTAGGGTATCACCCACAAATAGATGGTCAAACTAAAATTATCAACAAATGTTTGGAAACTTATCTTTGTTGCTTCACCGTAGAACAACAATATTAGTGGGCAAAGTGGCTCCCTCTCAATAAATGGTGGTACAATACTTCCTACCACACTACATCTAAAATGACTCCATATGAAGTAGTCTATGGTCAGGCACTGCCAGTGCTCCTTCCATACACCCCCAGCAGTTCACCAGTTTAGGCAGTTGACATAGTTCTCCGAACCCGAGATCAAATTCTTGGCATTTTGTAGGACAATCTTCACATGGCAAGAAATCAAATGAAACAACAAGCCAATCAACACCGTTCTAAGCACACTTTTCAAGTAGGTGATATGGTTTTTCTTCATCTACATCCATACAAGCAATCATCCCTAAAACTCAAAGGGCATCATAAGCTGGCTCCAAAGTTCTATGGGCCATATAAGGTTCTTTAGAAGATTGGATTAGTTTCTTATAAATTGGAGCTTCCTCCTTCCCACGTTCATCCAGTATTTCATGTCTCTTGTCTAAATAAATTTCTTGGCACCAACATCAGAGCACAAACTATTTTACCAAAACTAGATAACGAAGGATCCATCATTTTGGAGCCAGAGGCAATCCTCAACAGGCGCACTCATCAACTTTAGTCTCGATCCATCACAAAGGTATTAATTCAGTGGCACGGAAATCAACCAAAGGATGCTACATGGGAACCACTCCTTCATATTCAACAACAATTTCCACATCTTAAGCTTTAAGGACAAAGCTTTTCTAAGAGGGAGGGGATGTTAGGAATCTGTGTTTAACCCTTCTCTTTACTTTGTTAGTATATTTCTATTGCACACATATGCTTTGTAAGTCGTCTCGTGAGTATATTGTATTATCCCACATTCATGGGGAGTAATAGTTGTTTAGATTAGACTTAGTATATAAGTACGTGTCGAGGCCAATGAAGGCATCCATGAATTTATTGTATTGAGCTCACTCAAAGGAGGTTGCCCCTTGAAGTGGCCTATGATCAATAAATTCCTTCTGTGTTTATGCTATTTCTATTATTTTCTGCATTTTTCATTATATTGTTGCAGGAGGTTCCTCTCATAAATGGATTTTGTCTTAGGTGGTGGTCTATATCTAGTCTAGAGATACTTTAGAACCTCCATATTATTCTAAACACATAGACTCCTATAAATCTTGTGCATGTCCTTTTTACCTAAGCTATGGGAATAGTAAATGAGAAGTGATCATATTCAATGTGGTCATAGCTAAAAAGTTTCCATGTTTCTAATTACTCAAGTTGTGATGTTGCATCCTATTTTGTGTTGAGAATCTACAAAAGTTTGTACCTATTATGTATCAATTGAATATGTCTTATTAAACATGTATGAGGTAGGTGATCTATTATGCCTTTAGATTACCATGAGCTTCATCATTATATACATTGTAAGGTTTTGTGAATGTAATTTATTTTGGAGCTATCGTGATAGATATACCTTATAATTCTAGTTAAAAAAATTTGGAGAAAGATTTGGGATGTTTGCTATCTTTTCTATTCCTTTAATTGGTAATATTAGGTATTTTTTAGTTGCCATGATTCTATTTCGAAGTGATTCAACCTTGACCAATTTTATGTGGTTGAACTTGACAAATTTATTCATGGTCATTTTATTTTATTTTTATCTTAAAGATTATTGAATTGTGTGGTATGAGGAAAGTTGTTTCTTGCTATGTCTATTTTAATATAGATAAATCTAAATGATCTTCTTTAAGTAGTTCATTTTTCACAAATATATCAGTTTGTGTGCTACTTCAATGAACCTTTTGTTCAAGTTCTAAATTATACTTATAATCAAGGAATTTAATTGTTCCCTCATCAACATCAATATCTTAGATAATGTTAGGATTGGGGTTGTGTTCTAAGGATAATGAGATATGTAGGGATTTGCAAGGGAATCATTATCATGATCTATGGAATAGATGGAATTTTAAGGTGTATAGTAAGGGTAAAGTTATAATGTTATTAGAGTGAGAGTGGCTATGTTAACATGATGGTTTTGGGTGGAACATTGCATTATGGATATTTAGCACTCTTACCATGTTCAGATAATGTAGAATCTCTCTCTTATTCTAGTACAAGAATGCACATGTATGATATTGATGGTTTTTTGAGTAATTTAATAAAGTTTTTTTGTACTTCTTACTTGTATAGGTTGATTTTACTAGATCAAATATGGCTTATGATTTTATTCTCTTGAGGAAATCTAGGTATATAGTTATCATATAGACTAGTTAATTCTCAATGTAGAAAATGGTTTGGGTGTAAGCTAGTTTATTTTTTTGAAAACTTGTGAGATCCTTTATTATTGTCAAATGATATTCTTTTAGACTATTGTTCCTCATATTATCGAAAGGATTAGTGAAATGAAAAATATATGAATTTGAATATGTCAAATTGCCAATTTATTTGTGAAATTGCATCTTAGAAGATAGATAAGCTATTAGACAACCATGTTAGGTTGAAAGTCTATGTTGGAGAAATATGGAGCCTCTAATCACGTTGTAGATACCTAAAATCAACCCCTCTTCATATTGACACTATCCAACACTAGTCAGGATATCATTTAACTCCTTAATTGAATAAATCCTCATTTATTCAATTAATCATCAAATTTGCCTTCAAACCATGATTAAACAAATATTTTATTATCAAAATCACTATTCACATAGTTATCCTTAGCATAAACGATTAATTAATCATTTATAAATCCTTTCCTATAGCCTAACATTAGATAAATATTTCTATTTATCTAATATCTATTTCCCATCCCATGAATTAAATAAATATAACTATTAATTTAATTCCCCTATTTTGTTCACTTTTCATTAAGTGAACTAAGCCTAATTAACTACACAATCCCCCACTTGCACATTCCTAACCCCTAATTAAACCCTAGTCAAACCCTCACAACCTCCCACATGTACAAAGGTATGGTCCTTTTTACAAGACCACATGGGCCTCTTACAAAAGTATGGACAAGCCCTTTGTACAAAGGTCATTTTTATCCTCTTTTGATGTTGAGCATCCCCTTCTTTTAAGACCACTTTTATACCCTTGATTTGGCCTTAATCCAAGGACATCCCTCATCCTCCAATCACATCTTGCCACTTGGAAAGCTCTTATGCATACAAAGCTCTCAATCAACCTCATCCATTGATCTCTTCAATCAATCTCAACCCTTCATCCAACATCCAAAAAATCTATAAATAACCACTCATCCTAGCTATTTTAAAGACTCCATGAGAATAAAAGTTATTCTACCACATTTAGAACCCAATACAATCCAACATCAAGAGCACAACCAAATAACAAAGGTTTGGATGGTAGTTAAATTAGCTTAACTTCCTTTCTTGTTTGCATTCCTTTATTCTCAATCTTGAGGTTACATTAGGATTTGAGTAGAATAGGATAATAATTCTTTGGTTTATTGTCTTATACTCATTTTCTATTGTATAAATTTTGGCATGCCCAATGGGAGCCCGTAGGGTTCTAATCTAACATCATTTCTTTCCATAAGCTCTCTTTTAAGTTGCAAGCTCTATTTCAACATTTCTGACCTAGTTCAATGGTTCTGCCTACGCTTGGGTGGTTCTACACCTTTTTTGGGTGGTTTTGAATTGATCCTAAATCCATCCCTAGCATCTATCTTTGCTTTAGTGGTTTTGTGACTATTTGAGTGGTTTTGCACCCTATTTCAAAAGTTTTAGCTTTCTGGGTAGTCATTTCACCTTCACACTTTCCAAACTCATTCCTATCATTTTTCATCATTTATAAAATTTTGTTTCATGATAGGGGATCAATCTTACAAGGGGATATGCTACTCAAACTTCCTTTAATTATCTGATTTTGTCTGAAACTAACCATTTTTCTTGCAAAAATTGTCATTTTCAGGCTCCTAAACACACTTTAGCAGTCCTACCTGTAGTTCAGCAGTTTTGTGGCCTATTTTAGTAGTTGTATAGGTCTATCAAGTATACATTTCATCCCCTATCTTTTCTTGGGCGATTCTATCTACACTTGGGAAGCTCTGCTCTATGTTTGTGTGGTTCTACTTAGAAGGGAGTTTTCATCAATTTTCTTGGGTTTTCTCAATTATAAACCCTTATTTTGATAATCACATGCATGTTCCTCATTTTCTAACACATCCTTGTGTATATCATTTTGTTCCAAGACAAAATATCCAACTACTAACTTATGTTTTATAGTGTACTTGTCAAAGGATCTTCTTTTTTGCACTAATCTAGGAACACTTCATTTTCTAAGGTTAATGAATCTTGTATGCCATGTTTGAGGTCAAGTTGAGGTGTAGCTCTCTCCTCACACCATTTGGTGATCTTAGACATAAAAAAACCTTGACTTGAACTATCTTGTTATCTTTTTCAATCCCAAGATATTAGGTGTGTATGCTCTCTCCTTGTGCTTCGTGTGATCTTGGAGATCAAAAAAACCTAAGTTTCTTTCCTCTAGGGGGCCTGCCTTGGATTTCATCACCAAGGGGATGACCTTAACCCTTTTGTTCTAGCGAGGTATACAAATTTGGGAGAGAATCAAAAGACTCTCCCATTGGGGACACTTGTTGCTTAAGGATAGCTTGCAATATCTTTATACCTTGCAATGTGAAGGTAGAGAGTGGGTTACCCTCTTGAACCATGCCTTGACAACATCTATCATCTCATAGACATAGGCCTCATGTACCTTGAGTGTATAAAGGATAACCTAGGTAGTCACCTTGCTCATCCTAGCATAAGACCTTTTGACCATATTCTAGTTTGGTACAAGGAATGTGAACTACCTCCTGAAGTTACTTATAATGTACTTCCATGTGTTGAAATAGAACTATCCTTGTGGTGAAGCCTTTTAGTACTCCTTTGTAAGGGATTTATCATGTACACAACTATCCTTACCTAGCCCTCATAGGTAGACAATATTAATGGATTAATCTCCATTTTTGGTCCCACACTAGGAGTCACTCCCACTTGAATAATCTAGGGTTTTAATGTGCTTGGTGTGTCTTCATCATTTGAAAATTTGTGTATGTATTGTGTGAAATTTTATTTGCAAAGTTTCATAAGGTCAAGCACCCATCAAACCATCCTTATCACCTCTTAATCAACCATCTCTTCCTAATCCAAGTCATCCTAATCCAACTTCATCTTAATCCACCTTATCTTATTCCAATTTCCTCCTAATCATTAGCTTAGTCATCCTAATCACTCTATCCACATCATCCTAACCTGTCCTAATCCCATCTTCATCCATCATCTAGGACCCTAATTCAAATCAACTTGCCAAATCCAATCAAGGTCTTTATTGTAATCCATTCTACTTATTCAATCCATTTCATCCACTTAGTCCACTCATTAATCCTCATCATTATCATAATAAACCCCCATATTTGAGCTTGATCTTAGCTTCCACCATTCTAATAATTTCATCATCCATATCTTGATCCACTTTCATTATCCATCCCTATCCTAATCCAACATCTAATCCTAAGAAAATCCTATTCGTTATCACTCATAATCCACTATCCCCAATCCTAATCATTTCATCACACCATCCTAATAATCTCATCCACTCATCCCTTGGTCCATTATCATCCCCAATCTAATTTCATTAATCCCCAATCTATCTAATCCATCCCTATAATCAAAACTATCATCCTAATATCATCCATTTCCATCATTCTAATCTAATCCTTTCATTCATCTAATCCAATTCATTTTTATCCTAATTAAATCCCATCATTTGAGCTTAATCAAATCCCGAGCATCATTCAAATCCTCATCCAACCCCATTATCCCTCATCCAAAATTTGTCATCCACTATTCCTCTATCCATTCCCTATCAAAACCCAATCCCTCATCCTTAATGCAAAATCATACTTTGACCATCAAAACTTAGTTAAGGATTTAACTTCTTTCATAGCCCATCTAATTTCATCCAAATTTCTAATTATTTTCTTCCAAATCAACATCCAAAAGGGCTTTAGGCCTAATCCAAATCAAATACAATCCAATCCAATCATCAAAAGTCCCTTGGCCTAATCCAAATAAACCCCAACCAATCTGAATCCAACCAAGATTAAGTGTCATACATCATTGACCTTAATTAGTCAAATCAAATCAAATCCATCATAGTATAAAGTGTCATATATTGTTGGCCTTGATCAATCCAAATCCGACCAAGATCAAGTGTCATACATTGTTGACCTTGATTAATCAAATCAAATCAAATCCATCCAAGTATCAAGTGTCATATATTGTTGGCCTTGATCAATCCAAATCCCCTCTAATCCAAATCTACAATCAATATCATCAAGTCATCCTACATCAGATCATCCCAGATCCAATCATCAATCCATCTCATTTTGATGATGATGATAATCTTGTTGACTAAGATGAAACATAAACCCTTGATGAAATCATTGCAAGGAAGCTTACCATAAACCACCCTCACCCATGTATAAGCATGCAAGAAACTTATGACCTTGAATTGGCTAGCACAAGGTACACCATTGCACCTAATTACATACCCTATGGTCATCCTTATGCTACCCTTAATAAAGGAAATCCATGTTATCCTCCATCCACATTCCAATATCCTTTCTTTTATGAGGTCCTCATCACCTCCACCTCCTACCAGCATTGTTTATCCCCTTATCAACCAAATATATCATATCACTATCCACCAACCCAATCATTCACATCATAATCTTATCTACCATCCAATTCTCCAAATAAATCCAAACCATCCTTCCCAAACTTTCTCTAAGGATTCCTAGCAAATGATCTAGACAAAAATTGCTAAATCAAACTTCTAGAGTCATGCCACCCCACTTCTCTCAATCCATCCAAGTGTGTCATTGATGATTCCATCAAAACCATATCATTCCCTTCATTCTTTGACGCAGATCAAGGTAGAGGGGTCTTGTCAAACTACTGAACTAGGCAAACAAAACACATAAACAATAGTCTAAAACTTTGTTTATTTATTTATAATCACACATTAGAACAAGAGTACAATGACATTACATAATTTCATGTGTACATTCCCTAGTATCAAGCCTTACAATCAAACCAACACCCACAACCTATAGTTTCAAACTCTAAAACTTCACATAAGATGGCCCCAAAACTCCCGATCAAGATGATTTACCAAACACACTCCCAGAATAACTTGCCTTTGAAGGCATAAAACATTCATTTTATAGGCAACAAAGGTGGTTCACATCATAGAGGTGATTAAATAGAGGTGGTTAAAATACTAGTCAAAAACCACCATCATCATGTGAAATCCATCTGTCATCTTCCTTTGATGAGCTCTTTAAATTGGCATCATTTTATTGGTCCATTTGATTAGCATTGCACTTGGACTGATCATAAATGGTGGTAGGAAACTGATTAAGTTTTTGGATAGTTATGCAAGTCAATAAGATATATCCGATCATATTCTATTCAATTAGATATGAAATGTCAGGTTCAGATGCAGTCAGGGCATCTGGATATGTCTAGTTCCAGATGGAAGTTCCATACAAGTCAAATGTCAAGTTAAGTTCATTAGGACATGCATATAACAAGATATTTGGTTGAAAAGGTCTAGATTGAAATGAGTCATGCAATAGGATATCCAGATGAAAAATATCTGGTTAGGATTTAGGAAAAGCAACTAGATATGGAATTGTCCAGTTAGAAAATGTCCTCTTGGAATGTCTAGTAATAAAATGTCCACTTAGAATGTCTGGTTAGGAATAAGATAATGTAACTCAATATCTAGATGAAAATATCCAATTGGATAATAAGAAATGTAACCAGATGCACAAATATGAAACAAGATCCAGATACGAGAAGACAACAAGACATTCAGATGGAAAATGTTTGGTTGGAAGTTAAACCACACAACCTAATATAGACATGTAACTGGATCCAGATGTGGAAATGCAACAAGATATCTAGATAGAAAATACCCAATTAGGAACAAAGCATTTCAATAAGACATCCATATGAATATGTTTGATTGGCCATAAAGCACTACAAAAGGATGCCAAAATGCAACTGGATGTCAAAGTGTAACTAGATGTCTAGATGGAGCCAAAAGTCCTGCAAAAGCATAACTTCATCAATTTCCATTAGATCTTTACCAAATTTAAACTATGAATATCCATTTGGATCCTCTTCAAGATGAACTTATCATTTGGCCATGATTCCAACTGGAATTATCAAAATTTGATCATCTACTTTTGTAATCAAAACATGAAGAAAAATAAACAAACACAATTTTTTTTTGAGTGATGTCGATTACTCATGGACCTAGATGCTCTAGCATTAGACATTTCAGGTAGGTGAAATGTTCCATGAGTTAGGAAAACTCATGAAAATTTAAAGGTGTTGGGATGGTGATCCCATGTTTGTTCATTATCCAAATCACTTCTTCATCTAGTCAACTTCCTGCTCTTTCTTCATACTGGATGTCTCTCACTCCACTTACTCTTCCTTTTCCTCATTGCCTCCCCAATCCTCGATCTTCAACTAGATGATTACCACTACTCATCTCTAGTCCATATCTTCCATATGGTGGTGTCAAATACCCAAGTTGTGGTCACCACTCAAAACCTCCACAATCATGTCACTGCTCACGTACATTCATCATGTTCTCCTTCATTCCTTTCTGTTGTGGTTGTACACAACTAGTATCACTACATTTGCTTCCAACTACATTCCTCTTCATAAGAACCTTCATAAGACTACTCTCAAACTCACTTATCATCTTTAGTACCTATTTGTCAAAACTGCAACAAACTATAGAACTATTGTCCTTCACATGTTATACCTTCTCTTTCACATAACTCAATATACACATCTTCCCACCTTTCACAATGGTTTACAAATTCCTCCTTCCATCATAGATAGATTCTTGATCAAACTGCCAAGATCTCCCCAACAACACATGATAGGTAGTCATTGACATAACATCACACAAGACTTCATCCTTATATGAACTAATCTAGAAACTAACCAAGTATTGCTCATTCACCACTAATTCATGATCCTTTTGTAACTAGGTAACCTTATAATGACTAGAATCTTTCCTCTTTTTCAAACCTAGCTTGTCTACCATTTCCTTCGAAACTAGATTATCAGTACTACCACTATCAATAATGACTTTGCAAAACTTACCTCCAAACCTACATACAGTTCTCAAAAGACTTCTCCTCTGAGATACTCCCTCCGTATTCACCTCTGGTTTCATCAAAACTCTCTTGAATATAAGAAACTCTCCTTCTTTAGGCTCTTTGACCTTTGGTGATGTCACACTCTCCTCATCTTCTTTTACCATATGATTTCTAGTTGCACCTTCCTACTCTCCTATTTTATTTGTGGACATTCATAGGCTCTATGTCCAGTCTCTCCAAACTAAAAACATTTCTGAAGGAATCCCTTACCACTTCTACCATGTCCTCCCATAGGATTTTCTCATCCTCCCATTCCCTGACTTGTATTCTTATTTCATTTTGAACTTGGCTCTTCTTCATGAATCTACTTACCCTTTCTATTGTTTTCTTGTCCTCTTCAAGCTGAGTACTTTCCTCTTCCCCTCACATTACTCTATTGATTTCTTTTTATCTTCTTCTCTATTTTCAAAGCATAACAGTATGCCTCTTCCACTGTCAAAATCTTCAGTCTTGTACATTAAATCTCAACCCATTGATATATTGTGCTACCTTCTCCCTATCTATTTGATGATATCCAGATCTGATTACCATCTTATAGAATTCCTCATTATAGTCTTTGACACTCATCTCCTTCTACCTTAGATTTTAATTTTTTTCTATACATCTCCAAATCATAATCCCCAAGAAAAATTTTTGCTTTCAACTGGGTAACCATCTAATTCCATCAGGTTATTCTCATGTTACCATTTGCTACTTGTTAGAATCTGTAAAATAGATTATAACCTAGAATCAATTGAAAGGGTTAGAAACATAAACTGTAAATGCAAAAGAAATTGAAACAACATAACAACAATACCAAGAGATTGATGTAAAATGCTTGAATGGAAAAATTAGCATCATATAATTATCTCCAATATCAAATGAGAATACAAGCTTGGTAGCATGATTGTATAGACTAGGGAGAGGGAGGAGATGGCAAAATCGACCAATGAGGAGCAACCATCTATCGGACTAAAGATAGAAAAGTATCTTCCCAAGATAGCTAATGGTTTCTCACATGTAGGAAGGTGACACCTCATAATCCACTCACCTAATGAAACATGCTTTATTAACCTAAGAAAGCTTAAATAAATGTGTAGGAAAAACCTTATGAAAGGGAATAAAAAACCTACACTGACACCCCCCCTTAAGTGTAGCTTAGGTGGGTAAAGAGATGGGTCCCAACAAATGTAGCCTGATGAGGTACCCATATTGTACAATGAATTCCCCCCCCCAAAAAAAGAGAAGTAGCCCTCCCCCTCACAAAAGAGAGTACACCCCCCACCCCCCCGAAATAGTGAGAGAAGGAAAGAAGGAGGCAAGAAGCCCCCTCAATGGAGGACACCTGCCACACCCCAAGAAAATCTTGCAAATGAATGAACTTGCTCTCAGTGAAGGGTTTGGTGAAGATATCTGTAGTCTGATATGATGTCGAACAGTACTGAAAATCAAGAACATGCTCATCAATCATCTCCTGAATGTAGTACATGTGAATCTCAATGTGTTTGGTCCACTGATGATGGACCGGATTGTGAGATATCTTAATAGCACTTTGGTTGTCACAAAAGATGATTGTAGGCTTCCTGAAGGAAATGCCAAACTTTTTGAGAATGTGATGAAGCCAAATGGCCTCAGTAGAAACATTAACTGCTCCTTGCTACTTAGCCTATGTAGATGAAAGAGCAATAGAAGATTGCTTCTTGCTTGACCAAGAAATCAGACCAGAACTAAGAGAGAAGCAATACCTTGAAGTAGACTTGTGATATTGAGAATCGCTCGCCCAATCTGAATCTGTGTACCCCACCAAGTTAATATCCATGTCTGCTACATAATGAATCCCATAACTATGAGTGCCTTATACATAGTGAAGAATACACTTAGCTACTTTACAATGCAGCTCATGTGGCTCTTGCATGAACCTAGAGACCAGGCCCACGACATATGGAATATCAGGCCTCATGTGTGTCAAGTATACGAGACCCCCAACCGATTGGTAATACAAGGTAGCATCTACCAAAGGTGAAGAACAAGAAGCCTCAAGTTTGACCACTGACAGAAATGGAGTTGACGCATGCTTACAGTCAGCCATGTGAAATCTAGAGAGCATATCAAGTGCATACTTGGGATGAGAAAGAAAGATACTAGTCGAAGACTGTGTGATCTCAATGCCCAAGAAGTAGTGAAGAAGACCCAAGTTAGACATCAGAAATTGATCATGAAGGGTAGTTTTCACTACCTTGATGGTGGATGAGGAACTCCCTATAATCAACAAGTCATCAACATAGAGAACAACGAAAGTGAGAGTATCATCCTGCTACAAAATATAGATGTTAGGATCATAATGACACTGAGTGAACCCAATTGTTAGAAGAAAGGAGTCTATCTTGGCATACCAAGCTCAAGGGGCATGTTTAAGGCCATAGAGAGACTTCCAAAGTTAGCAGACAAGTGAAGGATCCTAGATGAACCCCCTATGGCTACTCCATATATATCTTCTCCTAAAGGTCACCATGAAGAAAAGAACTCTTCACATCCATCTGATTAACTTCCTAGTGATGGGCTACATCAATGGCAAGGACAACTTGGATTGAATTCATCTTGGAAACTAGTGCAAAAGTCTTAGAGTAGTCAATCCAAGGAACCTGGGAGAATCCTTTTGTGACTAAGCAAGCCTTATGTTTATTGACCGACCCATCTGCAACAAATTTTGTCTGATAGATCCACTTACATTGAACAAGTTTTTATCCCTTACGAAGTGGGACTAAATCCCAAGTATGATTCCTTTCCAAGAAACTAAATTCTTCCTACATAGTAGCATCCCACTCAGGGACACCAGAAGCTTCCCTGAAGGACTATGGATCAGAAGCTAAAGCAAAGAAGAGATGAGGAGCATGCTCAAACTATGACCTTGTTCTTCTTGCATCTGAAGGATCACCAACTCAATCACCCGCTGACTCCAAAGTCTAATGAGTCCAAAGAGGCCCAGTGGTAGGAGAATCAGGAGGAGAATCAACATCCTCTAAATGATGACTAAGAGAGGAGGAAGATGAATCCTTATCATTGCCATCTAAAGTGGAGGAAGAAGACTCCTCAGGAGGATTAAGATGCTCAGAAGAACTATCATCATGAAGTCGCAATGTCTCCATTAGAATGAAGGATGGAGAAGTGGTAGAAGAAGTATCCTCCTCAAAATGAACACTCCTCTCAATGAAGAGCTCATGTGTGGTAGGGTGGAGTATCCTATAGCCTTTGACACCATCTAGATACCCAACAAATATGCCAGGCCTAGTCTATGGATCCATAGTCTTGCATTTCTCTGCTGGAATGTGGGCCCATATAGGAAACCCAAACACTCATAAGTACTTGAGTATGGGGTTTTGACTAGTCTAGGCTTGAAAAGGAGTTACCCCCTTCACAACTTGATGAGGAACCTGGTTCTGGATATAACATGCACGGTTGATAGCCTTTACCCAATATTGAGGTGCCAATTATCTGGAGTGAATCATACAATTGGCCATTTCCTTCAATGACCAATTTTTTCATTGTACAACTCCATTTTGCTGTGGACTATAGGGAATTGTGTGATGAAGATCAATGCCCTCTGAGGCACAAAACTACTCAAATATCTGGTTGACATATTCCTTGCCATTATCGATGTGTAGAATATTGACAACCTTCCCAGATTGTTTCTGTACAAAAGCTTTAAAGTCCTGAAAAGACTTAAAGACTTCACACTTTTGTTTGAGAAAGTATACAAAGGTTTATCACTGGAAAGATCGTCAATGAAGGTCAATACATATCTAGCTTTGTTGAATGAAAGATGCTGAAATGGACTAGCCAAATCACTGTGTACTAACTCCAAGAGTTATGTGGCTCTCCATGCTTTGCCTTTATCAATTTTTTCTTCAGGATGCTTTCCAAGAATGCAGCCTTGACAAACTCCATCAGAAAAATTGAATAGAAGACAACCTTATAACCATGTCATGCTGACTAAGCTGCTGCAAGTAGTGATAGTTCAAGTGGCCAAACTGTTGATGCCACAAATGGATCACCTCATCTAAGTGAGTGAGCAATGCAAGTGAAGGAGAATCAGGAACAAAATGAGAAAAGTGATAGAGCTGTGAATAGTTATCAACTTTTCCTATAGCAACTGTAGACCCATTGTGTAAATCACTGATAACCATTGAGTCAGGTGTAAATTCAACTCTCTTGTCAGAACCTGTATGGGTGATCTGGTAGACAGATAGGAGATTAGTTGACAAAGAAGGTACACAAAGAACATCATGGAATGTCTCATCACCAATGTCAACAGATGCTCTCCCAAGAACTTCTTCTGGTGTATCATTACCTATAAGAATATCAGGCACAGAACATGACTCCAAGGATGGGAAGCTTTCCTTTGTATTTTCTATGTGGTGAGAAGCACTTGAGTCAATTACCCAACTATCTAGCAGTGTAGCAACTGCAACAAGGGCCTTGCCCTTTCCCTTACTATTTTTTGTGTCCTTTGGAGATTATGAAGAATCTTCCTTAGCTAAATCTGGCACTTTGATATTATTCTTCACAAGAAGATAAGTGAGATGAGCTATTTTCTTTTTCAAACACTTATGCTCATCATGACTAGATTTCTTACAAAAGGCACACTTTGTTTGAACAATGCAAATAACTAAGAGGGGGGGTGAATCAGTTATTTTATAACTTTTATCTTTCTTGTTTTCTTTTCTTATTTTAACATTTAGTGCTCTATCAAAACATGGAAACAAAGATAATCACAAGAAATGAAAAATGAAATCAAGACATAACACAAGGATTTTTACGTGAAACCTTGTTAAGGGAAAAACCACGGGGTGACTAACCCAAGATTGTATTCTCTGTTAAAAGAATAAAGAGTACAAATGGCACTTGCCAATTAGGGCTCACTGCCTGAGCACACTGCTCACAAGAGGCACACTACCTACAAGAGACTCACTATCTACAGAACTTACAGAAGATAATCAAGTGTTTGAACTGATGAGAAGCATCTACAAATGTAGGAGTTCAGTTCCGGTTAGGCACAATATACTGATCTAATGCACTTCATTCTTCCTCTGTCCAATGTTGTTATTCAATCACATACTGGACTTGAATTGTTGTTCTTACACTTATCCCTGCTTTTCTTCGCACATTATTTCTTCACATATTCACCACACATGCTTACATGCTGGAATCTGTCTGGTATATATATCCACATCAAGGATTTTCATCAACTTTCTAGTCAGCAACAAGAACACTACAAGTTATTAATTTGTCGGTTGAATCCATGCTTGATTTGTGATGCGTATAAAAAACATAGGCATATAAGTCATAAATCATGTCAGCTCACAATGTATAATATCACAGATTGCTTGATCAGGACCTTTTACACATTGGGATTGAAGTCTAATACTCTATCGGTCAGTTCTTCCTCTGTCTACCCTGCCTAACTGGAACCCAACATTCATATGCTCATATCTTTTTCTTACTTTATCACCAGAGGATAAATCTTTGGAATACAGTAGTCATGATACCCCTCTTGACTTGTCCAAGTCCACAACTTACAAAGTTACACCATCTGAGAGATCCGGACCTGATTGTTGAACCTTATTACATACTCTGTTCTTGTTCACCAGACCAAAACAATCTTCAATCTGACTTCCGGTATAGGCATACTATGTACTGCAGATTTGTGGGATAGACTTTGTTGCCATAAATGACAACACTTATGAAGCCACACAGTGTCTCTTGCCAACACACTTTGTCTTCTCCTTTTTAGACTTGTTGTCTTTAGAGGAAGACTCAGGGGCTACATTGGTTGCAGCTTGTTTTGGACCTTGTTTCTTCTCTCCTTGATCCTTTTGTTTCTTATTTTTATTGCCATTGCCTTTTTGATCTTTAGTGCCCTAATTTATAGTTAAGGAATGAGACTTAGAAGGCTTAATAGTGCCCATGTGAACCAATTTATCCTGTTCTTTAGTGAGTTCAACAACAAATTCGTCTAAAGAAGGCATTTTGTAGGTAGACCCTATTGCAAGTATGGGCCTAACCGGTGTTCTCATTGATGTTAACATACTCCTGTTGCATTAATGATAAGGATTGGATGAGCTGTGTGCTAAGGATATTGAGAAAATTTGTCTCAATCAGGAATAGTGAAGAATAGTAATGACAATAAGGTAAAAGTCCAAGATAGGTTGAGGATCAGAGGATACGGTTTAAAGGGTTTGTAGATATGTGTCTCAAGGTTGTCCAGTAGAGATTCAAGAGGTCCACATGAAGATATGAAGAAGTTGTGATCACTCAAGTAAAACCGGTTCCGGTGGGTGTTCAGAGGTGACAGAGTGTTATAGAAAGGACCGGTGAGATCCGAAAATGCTTTGTCCTATTCTACAAATTTGAGGGAGTGTTGAGGATGTCTTTGTGGAATGTCAACTCAATTGGTTCATAGTTTGAAGGTCCATAAGCATCTATTCTTTTGTGACAGTGATGACAAATTGTGTTCTTGAGGTTCCAGATGAAAGAGAGAAGGATTTCAATAAGCAGATGAAGTGTGGATGTTCTTGGTAATTCAAGCAAGCTTGTGGTGGTCTTTGGATCATGTCCAGTTTGTGTTGGTGGTCCACATTTGAGTTAGAACTCACAATTGAAGAATAACTTCCGGATGATGGTGTTCTTTTTGTGATTGGCTGACCGGATGAGTTACACATCTTGCGGATGTTCTTGTGGATGTTTGTCAACTTAGATGATCTTTCCTTGGTTGATGTCTTGTATAAATAAGGGATTGTGAAGTCATTTCAAAGTTTTTCTTGTGGAGATGAGAATGTGGTAGTGAAGAGGAGAGCGAAAGGCAGAGCAGAAGTAT
Source organism: Cunninghamia lanceolata (assembly GCA_027924645.1). Lineage (NCBI taxonomy): Eukaryota > Viridiplantae > Streptophyta > Pinopsida > Cupressales > Cupressaceae > Cunninghamia > Cunninghamia lanceolata. The sequence continues at coordinate 1,134,173 of BSBN01001413.1, read as the reverse complement.
TAGACTTAAATGGAACTGATTCAAGTATGGTGAAGATGCTATTCTCCAGTTCATGTTTGTGATTCTTATTTCTTTCTAGACAGTGTGTCTCTTGTAGGCAATGAGCCTCTTGTGAGAAGTGTGTTCGGGCAGTGAACCCTAATTGGCATGTGTCATTTTGTTCCTTCTATTCTTCTAACAGAGAATACATTCTTGGGTTAATCAGCCCATGGTTTTTCCCTTAACCGGGTTTTCCATGTCAAAATCTTGGTGTCTCATGTGTTGATGAGTTTCTGCTCTTAATTTCTTGCATTATGTTCCCTTGATTGATTTATTATTATACTACTGAATTGCAAAGTGGAGTTAAGTGTTTAATTGGAAGAAAGTTTTGCACAACTGATTCACCCCCCCTCTTAGTTGTGTGCCCTAAGTCTAACAATTGGTATCAGACCTAAGTTCCTCTAAAACGAGCTTAACCACTTGAGGAGATCCAGGATCTCGTCTTACAAGAAGGATAGTCTGAAGTTTGATGGAACCAATTTTAATCTCTGGAAAGGTTGTATGAAATGTCACTTGAGATGTATGGGAATGACATACTGGACCATGGCTACAACATAGTATGTACCTCCATAGGGTGGTCTGAAAACCCAAAATGAAATCACAGATGCTAAAAACAATATGTGAACTATAGAGGCTCTTCTAAGCACATTATCTGATTCAGAGCTCTCAAATGTTATTGACCTACCAACTACTTTTGAGATTTGGCAAAAATGGGAACTTCTGCATGAAGGCGATAAGTATGTCAAAAGTGCAAGGTTATAAAGTCTGAAAGAAAAATTTGAAAATTTGAAGATGAGAGAAGATGAAAACATCACTACTTTTATGCCAAGAGTAAATGAGCTTGTTTGTGGAATTAGAAATGCTGGTGGAGTCTTGGATGAAGATGATATTGTTGGCAAAATTCTCAGATCCCTTCCTGCTTCTTACAAAATCAAGGCTATTTCCATTGAAGAATTCAAAGCCCATACAACTGTCACAAGAGATCAATTGGCTGGAAAATTGGCTGCATTTGAAATGACAGAGTTTGGAGATGACCCCCCCAAGACCGAATCTGCATTCAAAGCCAGTGCCTGTGTTAAAGGTAAACAAAGGTTTGATCCAGGAGAGAATTCATCAAAGAAGCTATCATGGTATGAAAAAGTAAGAAATGATCTGGAAGAAGTAGAAACTGCTCAACTTGAAGCCCTTATTGCAAAGAGGCTACCAAGAGGATCCGGTAAGTATGAAGGAAAATTACCTTTTAAGTGTTTTAACTGCAATAAGATTGGTCATTTTGCCTCAAGGTGTTCGGAAAGGTTTTTAAGTCAAAATCCTAACAAGCCAAGGTTCCAAAAGAACTGTTACTATGTACATGAAGATGATGACAATGAAGGAGTAACAGATGATGAATCAGAGACAGGAAACAAATCTAGAAATGAATGGGTGTTCATTGCCATCAAGGAAGAAGATCCAATGTCCTCTGTATCTGTCAATCATAAGAATGTGGAAAGAGCTCTGGCTGCCCAGGTTGAAGAGAAGGATGATTGGGTCATTGATAGTGGATGCTCTCACCATATGACAGGTGAAAAAAATAAGTTTGTAGATTTGGAAAGGTATGAAGGAGGAGTGGTAAAGTTTGGTGATAATTCTACTGGTAGAATCAGAGGTAGAGGAACTATTTCTCTTGATGGAAGAAACAAAACTTGTAATGTACTGTATGTTGAAGGATTGAAGCACAATCTTCTTAGTGTTGGACAGTTGGTGGACAAAGGCTATGATCTCCAGTTCAAGAATGGAAAATGCAAGATCTTTGAAAGTTCCAGAACAAAGATTGCATCCGGTACTAAAACTAAAGGTAATATCTTTCACTTTGTTGGTACTAGTAAAAGTTGCTTGTTTGTTTAAATTGATCAAAGTTGGTTGTGGCATAGAAGGATGTGTCATGTGAATTTTGATAATATCATCAAGATAAGCAATACTCAGGCTGTAAGAGATCTTCCAAAATTGGTGAAACCTACTAACAACTTGTGCAAAGAATGTCAATTGGGTAAGCTGAGCAGAGTCACATTCAAAAGTAAGGAACTATCTTCTACCGAATTATTGGACTTAGTTCATATTGATCTTTTTGGTCTGGAAAGAATCAGGAGTATTCAAGGTGATAGATACTTCATGCTGCTAATTGATGACTATTCCCAGAGGATGTGGGTAACCTTTCTAAAAGAGAAATCAGAAGCTCTTGAGAAATTCAAAATATTCAAAGCTATGGTAGAGAATGAAACCGGATTAAAATTGAAGTGTCTGAGGTCTGATAGAGGTGGAGAATTCACATTTGGTGATTTCATAGAGTTCTGTGAGAAACATGGAATAAAGAGACAATTGTCTACTCCTAGGAATCCATAGCAGAATGGAGTAGTGGAGAGAAAGAACTGGACCATCCAGGAAGCATCTAGAATCATGATGATGGAAGTAAATGTTTCTCAGATCTATTGGAGAGAAGTTGTCAGCACTACAGTTTATACTCTCAATCAAGTTCAAATCAAAAGCAATACTGGTAAGACTCCTTATGAACTTTGGTTTGGTATCACTCCTACTGTAAGGTATTTCAGAGTTTTTGGTAGCGAGTGTTACATTAAAAGAGATGAAGATCTAGGAAAGTTTGATGCTAGAAGTGATGAAGGAATATTCTTGGGATACTCTAGTCAAAGTAAAGCCTACCGGTGTTATAACAAGAGATTGAGGAAGATGATAGAAAGTACAAATGTGAAGGTTGATGAGGGAATTGAGAAACCCTCAAGGTTTTATGAATATGATGAAGATGATCAGAATGGTGTTCTAACTCAAGGAACCCAAGCTTCCTCTATAAGACAGATTCAAATTAATCAGGTAAATCAGGAAGAAGAGATGAGTTTCACTGAGCCTGATCAAGAATCAGAAGTGCAAGAAAATCCCAAAGTACCTAGGTATGTAAGATTGAACCACTCTAAAGACAGATCATAGGTGACAAAAATAAATGAGTACAAACAAGAAGGAGAATTGCTCAAAATTCAGAAGAGTATTGTCTGATTTCAAAGATTGAACCTAAGACAGTGAATGAAGCTTGCAATAATGAAAACTGAACTAAAGTAATGAAGGATGAGTTGATGCAAATTGAGAAAAATCACACTTGGGATCTTGTTCCCAGACCTAGAAACAAGAATGTGATTGGAACCAAATGGGTCTTCTAGAACAAACTGAATGAAGTTGGTGAATTAATCAGAAATAAAGCCAGATTGGTCTGCAAGGGTTACTCTCAAATAGGAGTTGATTTTGAAGAAACTTTTGCTTTGGTGGCAAGAATTGAAGCAGTCAAATTATTTCTTGCATTTGCTCCCTTCAAGTATTTCAAGGTGTATCAAATGGATGTCAAGTCTGCTTTCCTGAATGGTGACTTGGAAGAAGTGTACATTGAGCAACCGGATGGATTTCAATTGTCGGATCATAGTGATATGGTCTGCAAGTTGAAGAAGGCACTGTATGGACTAAAGCAAGCCCCAAGAGCCTGGTATGAAAGATTGGACAAATATCTTTTGAAGATTGGTTTCAACAAAGGTACTCCTGACAGTAATTTTTATTTCAAAATTGATCATGAAAACATCTTGATTGTTGAAGTGTTTATTGATGATATCATTTTTGGAGGAAGAGATAGTTTGTGTAAAACTTTTGCAAATCAAATGAAAAGTGAGTTTGAGATGTCCATGCTTGGTGAAATGAATTTCTTCTTGGGTCTGCAAATCACTCAAACAAAGAAAGGAATCTTCATTTCTCAGACCAAATATGTGAAAGAATTGTTGAAGAAATTTGGGATGGAAGATTCAAAGCCAATGAGTACTCCCATGGCAACCGGATGTAAGTTAAGCAAAGATGATGACTCTCCTAAGGCAGATCAGACAAAGTATAGGTCAATGATTGGAGGACTATTGTATCTCACTCAAACTAGACCAGACATTATGTAGGCTGTTGGTCTTGTTACTAGATTCCGGGCTGATCCTAGAGAATCTCATGTCATGGCAATCAAGAGGATTTTTAGATATCTAAAAGGGACAGTTGAGTATGGTCTGTGGTATCCTAGAGATCATGATTTCTCTCTTCATGCATATACAGATGCTGATTGGGCAGGAGATGTGGATGGTCGGAAGAGTGCTAGTGGTGGAGCATTCTTTTTGGGGAAGAGATTGGTTTCGTGGCTTAGCAAGAAACAAGAGGCAATATCTCTATCTACAACTGAAGCAGAATATATTGCAGCAGCAGGTAGTTCCACTCAAGTTTTGTGGATGAAGCAGATGCTAAGAGATATCAAAGTGGAGTATGAGGAACCTATCACAATCTTCTGTAATAATTCAAGTGCAATAAATACATCTAAGAATCCGGTGTTGCATTCAAAGACTAAACACATATCCATCAAGTTTCACTTTTTGAGAGAGCAAGTGAACAAGAATGAAGTCAGATTGGAGTTTGTGCCTTCCAAGGACCAGATTGAAGACATCTTTACTAAACCTCTACCTAAGGACTCTTTTGAGTATCTTAGGGAGAAGTTAGGGGTTGTTGCCCCTCTGGTGATGAACTAAGGTACACTGATGTGAATCACTCTGGTGGATATCACAGTCACATCTTGTGGTTCGGATTGATGATGGGGAGCTGCTACTCAGGGGGAGCAGCAGATATGATTCTGAAGCAGTGGAATTGCAAGTATGTGCCCTTTGCCATTGATGTTAAAGGAGGAGAGAAGACATGTGAAAAACAAGTGGTTTCTGATCAAAGGGGGAGTAGTAAAGGGAGAGAAGACATGTGAATGGGTGTTTCTGATAGGGGGAGTTGTGTCAGTGAGGAGAAGTTCTTGTCTTGATGATTAAAATAGGTTTCACATCATATGTTGCCATCAATGACAAAGGGGGAGATTGTTGCAAGTATGGGCCTAATCGGTGTTGTCATTGATGTCAACATACTCCTATTGCATTAATGATAAGGATTGGATGAGTTGTGTGCTGAGGATATTGAGAAAATTAGTCTCAATCAAGAACAGTGAAGAACAATGATGACAATATGGTAAACGTCCAAGATAGGTTGAATATCAGAGGATGCGGTTTAAAGGGTTTGTAGATATGTGTCTCAAGGTGGTCCAGTAGAGATTGCAGAGGTTCACATGAAGATATGAAGAAGTTGTGGTCGCTCAAGTAAAATCAGTTCTGGTGGGTGTTCAGAGGTGACAGAGTGTTACAGAAAGTTCCGGTGAGATCTAGAAATGCTTTGTCCTGTTCTACGGATTTAAGGGAGTGTTGAGGACATAATTGTGGAATGTCAACTAGATTGGTTCATAGTTTGAAGGTCCGCAAGCATCTATTCTTTTGTGACAGTGATTGCAGACTATGTTCTTGAGGTTTTGGATGAAGGAGAGAAGGATTTCAGTAAGCAGATGAAGTGTGGATGTTCTTGGTAATTCAGGCAAGCTTGTGGTGGTCTTTCGATCATGTCCAGTTTGTGTTGGTGGTCCACATTGGAGTTAGAGCTCGCAATTGAAGAATAACTTCTGGATGATGGTGTTCTTTCTGTGATTGTCTGACCGAATGAGTTACACATCTTGCGGATGTTCTTGTGGATGTTTTCTGACTTAGATGATCTTTCCTTGGTTGATGTCTTGTATAAATAAGGGATTACGAAGTCATTTCAAAGTTGTCCTTGTGGAGATGAGAATGTGGTAGCAAGGAGGAGAGCGAAAGGCAGAGCAGAAGTATTGGACTTAAATGGAAGTGATTCAAGCATGGTGAAGATGCTATTCTCCAGTTCATGTATGTAATTCTTATTTCTTTCTAGACAGTGTGTCTCTTGTAGGTAGTGAGCCTCTTGTGAGTAATGTGCTCAGGTAGTGAGCCCTAATTGGCATGTGCCATTTTGTTCCTTCTATTCTTCTAATAGAGAATACATTCTTGGGTTAATCACCTCGTGGTTTTTCCCTTAACCGGGTTTTCCATGTCAAAATCTTGGTGTCTCATGTGTTGATGTGTTTCTGCTCTTAATTTGTTGCATTATGTTCCCTTGATTGATTTATTATTATACTGCTGAATTGCAAAGTGGAGTTAAGTGTTTAATTGGAAGAAAGTTTTGTACAACTGATTCACCCCCCCTCTCAGTTGTGTGCCCTAAGTCTAATAGACCCAAGAGCACTTTTAGTGGCATAAAATGTAGTAACAAACACTAATTAGTTAGGACCAAGCTTAGAAATTATACTTAATATCAATTGTGTGTCTTTCTTTTTAATTCCACATTGTTTCAACTATAATCTATTGGCCTTTATCTTTGTGAAGAAGTCTTGTATTGTATCAAATTTACATGGATTTATCCCTATTAGTTCATTCTGCAATTGATGTCCCCTTAATTTATCTTGTTTACCAAAGAGATTTTCCAAAGTAGTCCATACATCATTTGGTGTTGTAGCAGATTCGATATGAAAAAGAAGATTAGGAGATACAGACATGCATAGAGTTCCAAAAGCTTCATCTAGCCTATTATGAAATTTAGGCCTTTCTGCAATTAAGGTTGGTTTAGTTTCTAAACCCATAGTTACTTTTTATAGTTCTAACTTCTTAAGTTGGATAGTCATCTTGGACTTCAACTCATAGTAGTTGTAGGGTGTTAGAATAGGCACTATTAATTGATTCATCTTAATGCAGAAATAGATTATTGTTGTTGTTTGTTGTGTAGGAAAGAAAGATGCAAGAAAGAACACACAAGACAACCCCCCTCTTTCACTCAATCAAAGAAGCCCCAAGAAAATATGAATTGGCAGTTTATATTTAGTGTGATTACAATTGCCACTAGCAAGAAATATTGAGTAGACTTGATCTCAATGCTATTACAAATCCTCAAAAAGAGTATTTGTTGAAAATACAAATTTGGCACAATACCAAGTGAAATAAATAGTACCAATGCAAAGTACACAAAAGAACATGCACTTTCAAAAAAAGAATCACCTCAATCTAAGGTTTTATGCAAATGTTTTGCTTCTTTGAAGTTCCCAGAATGAGAATTGTGTAGTGGTACGACTGAGAATTTGTAACTAAATTATATGTATCAAAATCAAAAAACATCTGCACTAGTTCATAGAGCACAAAAAAATAGCCTAAAAAAAAAATTGCTCGAGAAATGGAGTCCATATGAGCAAGAATGGAGCATTTGAAAACTGCCTTCAAATATGCAACTACCAATGGAGAGGGGTTTTACTGTAGCTTTCTAATTTAGTTTTTGCAAAACATATAAGTTGCATGCAAAAAATAATAGAGACCCATATTTTTTTTGATTATGTGAACAAAACCCAGAAGACATTTTTCTTTCTGATGTAGAGAAGATGTGGATCTAATGTAAAACAAACACCTTAAGCAACAAAAAATGACCCCAACAACCATCAAATGGCAAGCCAAGGCTGAATTAGCTACCTAAGATAAGCAAAGGCATGCTGCAACCTAAAATATTGATTAAAACACAAAATATGCAAGTCAATTTTTAGATTTGAGCTTCAAAAACCTTGTTTGCAAGTATGGCCAATGATCTCCAAAATGAGTGAAATGAAAGTTAAAAAAGACTTTCAAGGGCCTCCCTGATGCAATAGAACAGTAAAAAATGCTTCTAGACTACCTAAAGATGTTGTAATCACCTAGATCTCATACATGCAAAAACAAGATTATTAGATCTTCATAAATCCTTTCTGATTCTCCAAATTGTTCAAAAATGCAAGAGAAGAGCATACATGATTTTGTAAGATTTCTACAAAGAATCTAACCTTAAAAAACTTGCTTTGATACCATGTTAGAATCTGTAAAACAAATTATAACCTAGAATCAATTGAAACAGTTAGAAACATAAACTATAAAAGTAAAAGCAATTGAAACAACATAACAACAATACCAAGAGATTGATGTGAAATGCTCAAATGGCAAAATAGCATTAGATAACTATCTCCAATATCAAGTGAAAATACAAGCTAGGTAGCATACTTATATAGACCAGGGAGAGGGAGGAGGTGGCAACACTGACCAATGAGGAGCAACCATCCATCAAACTAAAGATAGCAAAGTATCTTCCCAAGATAGCTAATGGTTGCTCACATGTAGGAAGGTGACACCTCATAATCTAATCACCTAATAAAACATGCTTTATTAACCTAAGAAAGCTTAAATAAATGTGTAGGAAAAACCTTATGAAAGGGAATAAAAAACCTACACTAAGACTACTCTATCCCTCTATAACTCTCCACCAAAGGGTAGCATGTCCTCTCAACTTTTTTTGCACCAACCTCACCTTCTAAGGGTCACGAATGTTTTCATATTTGAAGTTCTCCTCTAATTCTCCTATCTAATTAATCAATTTCTTACATTTTAATGTTCCAAAAAAAGAAGAAATTTTAGTTTTATTAATTCCAATTATGGCTAGTGCTCTCAGAAATCATTCTTCTCTAGCATCTTCTAGCTATCCATTTTCTCTCTCTCTCATCCATCATCTACAATATCTTCCTCATCATCATCAATATGATCTTCCACATGATCTAGGTTTTCTCTCAATCCAACAACCAAGTTTCTTAGTTCATTTCACATCTCAACTCAAAACTATTCAAACATCTCTTCCATTTAGGGAGCTCTTCTTCTCGGGGGCATATTCTCAATATACAACTTTCACTATTACATGTATGTAGGTACAAACTACCTCATGGTTGATGATGTATTTACATGACTCCACCCTAAGGTCTTGGGGTATACTTCCTCATAGTTGGCACTATCTACACACTCAAGATCTTTGGCTCTGATACCATTTGATGCAGATCAAGATCTAGGGGTCTTGTCAGACTACTGAACCAGGTAGCCAAATCTCATAAAAAATAGTTTGAAACTTTATTTATTTATTTGTAATCACACATTAGAATAGGATTCCAATGCCATTATAGACTTGCATGTGTACATTTCCTGGCATCAAGCCTTACAATCAAACCAACACCCACAACCTCTAGTTTCAAACTTTGAAACTTCACAAAAGATAACCCCAAACACTTGATCAAGATGATTTAAGAAACAAAATCCTAGAATAACTTGCCTTCAAAAGAGTAAAACATTCCTTTTATAGGAAACAAAGGTTGTTAACAACATATAGGTAGTTAAATATAAGCGGTTAAAATTCTAGTTGGCGGCCATCATCATCACGTGAAATCCATCTGTCATCTTCCTTTGATTGGCTCTTTAAATCAACATCATTTTAATGGTTTGCTTGATTAGCATTGCACTTGGACTGATTGAAAATGATGGTAGGAAACTGATTACATATCTAGATAGTTCTACAAGTCAACAAGATATATCCAGTTGGGTTTTGTTCAACTAGATAGGAGATGTTAGGTTCAGATGTAGTCGGGACATCTAGATATGTTTAGTTCTAGATGGAAGTTTCATACAAGTTAAATGTTAGGTTAATTTCTTTGGGACATGCATATAAAAATATATTTAGTTGAAAAGGTCTAGATGGAAATGATTCACACAACAAGATATCTAGATGAAAAATGTCCAGTTGGGATTTAAGAAAAGCAACTAGATATGGAAATGTTTGGTTGCAAAATGTTTTCTTAGAATTTCTGGTTAGAAAATGTCCACTTGGAATGTCTAGTTAGAAACAAGATAATGTAACTAGATATTCAAATGAAAACATTTGGTTAAATAATAATCAATGTAACTAGATGTGGATATGCAACAGGATCTGGATATGAGAAGATAAGACATCTGAATGGAAAATGTCTTATTGGAAGTTAAACTACGCAACCGGATATAGACATGTAACTGGATCCAGATGTCGAAATGCAATACGATATCCAAATAGAAAATATCTGGTTAGGAATAAAGCATTTCAACAATACATCTAGATGAAGATGTCTAGTTGGACATAAAGTGATATAACAAGATGCTGAAATGCAACTGTATGTCGAAGTGTAATTGGATGTCTGGTTGAGAATGTCTGGATGAAGCCAAAAGTCATGCAGAAGATAACTTCATTAGTTTGAACTATGAATAATCATTTGGATCCTCTTCAAGATTAACTTATTGTTTGACCATGATTCCAACTAGAATTATTAGATTATGATCATATATTCCTATAAGAAAAACACAAAGAAAATGAACAAGCAAACATAAAATTTCTTTTGGTGATGTGGATCACTTGTGGACCTAGATGCTCCTACATAATCCTTTCTATCTAAATTCTTATCCGAAACATCTCCCAATCTAATGAGTCTATTCAAATGCCAAAGGAAACTAAACACTCCTCCCTAACCACACTATGCATGCAAATCCAGCTATGTCAAGAGCCTAGTCCAAAGCATGTGGAAACATCCACCACCATGACTAATCAAGCTCTAAGCATCCCATTGTTGTGCTCTTTCTCATAACACACTCCATTTTGACATAGGCAAATAGGGACCCCCCTTTTTGTCCTTTGGTTTACTTCGACATATTCTCTTTTCTGTCCAAGGGGTCATATTCAAATTACGGGGTTTGTCATTTTTCCATGATAGTAAAGGCATCCCCAAAGGGCTGATGCTTTGGCTTTACACACCAATTTGTGGCCTATCAGGGTTGGTCATGCTTGTGTGACTATAAAGGAACTCTTAACATCCCATGTCCAAGGACACTAATGTTGGGGTAGTAGATCACCTTGTTGATTTGGTGGTTGGTCTTTCAGCTTTCCTGAGAGGTGGACCCTGGCGATATTGGATTTTATTTCCCCCACCTACCCTCAACACTACATTAATTGCAGTTCTCTTACACATGTAAAATACCCTCTTTATAGGGATTTTGGGATCATTTTTTCTTCACTTTGCTTTCCCTAGATTTCTATTTGTGCTCCCTACTACTATTGTGTATTTCCTAGGTGGATCAATGATGATGGTAGCTAGTGTGTGATTAGACTCAGATATCAAACTACTTCACCTTAATACCACTATCATCTATGTCAGGTTGCTTTTAAATGTTTTCTTTGGATTAGTGTGTTACATATCGGTGTTTTCTATCAAAATTCAATGGCCAACTCATGCTTGGTAGTTTGGGGTTTGATCTTAGTCCTTGTTATTGTGTTGCATATGCTCTTGTTTTTTGTGCTATAGTTTTGTCATTTTTACCCTTTGTTGTTTCATTGAATCCATTTTAGTTTTTGGCCCACCTTTCGAGGTTATTTTGATGACATCATACTCACCTTTATTTTGTTTTTTAGCATTAGGTAGGATTTTGTTTTGACCTTTGATGCTTTTTTTAATATACTTGAGTTTACGGAGTGGAAAAGATTAGACTCTCGACCTTCCACCCTCCATTTTGAAAGTCATGGAAGGTGTGCATCCCAATCCTGAGATATCTTCTTAACCCTATTTAGATTCTTCCAGACTTGCTCTATTCAGAGTTCTAGATTTCCTCTTTCAATTTTGATGGGATCAAGAATTAGCTCCGATTCCTGATGATTCCCACCATAGTGATGGTATCAGAGTTAGGCTTCCTAGGCTACACCTTCCAATTTGAGCTTAACAAGAGTTAGCCTCACCTTCCAACTCCTGATTAGCTAACGTATATCCAAGTTTAGGTGTAGAGCCTTTCACATTACTTGTTACTTTTGGAAGGATATCTAAGGCTTCCACTGCATCCTGAATTCAATAACCAATGCTCACATATAGTGTTAGTACTTCACCATCGAGCTTTCTCGATAGTTACTGGGAGAATGTATATCTAGTATTTATTGAAATATTTATAATGCATTTTGGTTACAATGATCTTGATTAACCATTTAAATAGACTAACTATGATCAATCCAGTGAAAGGTACACAATTGCTGATTATTGAAACGTGCAGGAAGATAGAAAAAGTCCCACTAGCAGGAGATGGCAGACAAGAATTTAAGGAATAACTGCATTACACAAAGATGACTAATCCATATCAAAAAATCAAGGACACAAACATTGGTTATATTGACCCTTGGGAGTATTTGAACCGGCTATGAGGAGAAGCAAACAATTCATTCCAGACTCAGTGCATTGAGAACACATGATTATTCTAGGCTACTGCTTTCCCTATTTTAGTACAAGCTTCAGAATTGGTCCTGGCATGTGCTCAATGGTATAAGGTAAGAAGAAAAAATATCATTGGGCCATTGGGGCATGTGGTCCTAGAATTTAGATCTGACATGATTGAGAAGGTCTTTTTCCTTCCAACATATGTTGATTATGATAAAATCACTGAAAACACAACCCTGACTTAATACAATACCAGAATAGGGAGTGCCACCAATTATATGAACCATAGTCTCTTGGTAACTCAAAGGAAACATCCTCTAAAGATGGCACCCATAGAACCATGCAATAAATTCAAGAAGGATGGGAGAAGGTTTATTATCCTCCTTAGCAGGTTGTTTGGTCTTCCTTCAGCAAACAAGTGGTACCCCTGGATGTGCCAATTCAATATGAAGATTGTGGATGGTAAGAGACTAGACTGGGGTACCTTTATCAGTGATAAGTTGAATGACAAGTTGTCATAAGTAATGGAGACCAAGGAGTTCTACATGATGTATTATCTAGTCTACCTCTTGGCGTACCAAGCCAATTTTCTTGGGCTACAACAAGTGGGCTCCCTCCAATAGGGTGAGGTTTTGGTGTATGAACATTTTCCCTAGTTGGAACTTAAGACAAGTATGAAGAAATTCTGCATTTTCAATGATGCTTTTGTATATGTAGTTATCAGAGGGCTAAAGCATTAATACTCCCATAGACTATCGATGGAGGCTATAGATAAGTTGGTCCATTGGGGAACTAGTACATACAATTCCAAACTTACACCTACATATGGGAAATGAGCTTTGACAAAGCCCCATACAACCTGCCTAGGTACCCAAGTGACCAAATCATCTTGTTTGAAATATGTAGGTAGGTCACTAAAGTATACAAGTTAATATTAAGCAAGTATAAGTCTGGCTTTCAATTCCCCATCAAAGTAGGGGAATACTCTTGCCAAAACATAATTAATGCTTGACATGTAGAAGTAGAGCTAACTACCATATGCTTAGGTGCATTTGACAACATGAGGAGTAGATTTGATCCTATCAGATGGGTTATCCCTCTAATAGGGAGTTGGTATCTTCACAAGTATGCACTAGAAGATCACTGGGAAAATTGCATGGATGATCATGAAGTAAGGAAGAGGGATTACTTCAAGTTGAGCCTTCATTCGGTGATGGGATTGAACATCAAAGGACTCCCTAAGGTTCCAAAGGGGATGAAGGAGGATGGAGCATTGTTGGACCCCTCTTATGAAGAAAACAAGGCTTATATCTAGCCCCTAGATCCTATCAAATGGGATCAGGTAGAAGATACTTTGATTGAAAACATGGCTAAAGCTGTGATAAAAAAGACTAAGGCATGGTTGAAAAAGCCTTATCCCATGATCATTCCCTATCCTAATAAGGAGGTTGAGAGTTCTAAGGGGCCTAAGAAGAAAATAGAAAAGGGTGCACCCTTTGCAACTTTGAAAGATAAGATAATTAAGAAGGCTAGGGAGGTAGAAGACCCTGCTACATTCAAAGGAAAGCATAAGGTGGGGGCTATGAATATTAAGTCTGATGAAGAGGAAGAAGACATCATACCATTGGCCCAAAAACTCTAAGGGAGCATTCTTACTCCTACCACCAAAAATGTGACAGTGGCCTCAGATCCGAATCCCACTATCACCACCATCCCACTATCCACAACTTCACCCATCCTTATATCCATTACCTCTACAATAGAGGTAAACCTTAATTCTTCATTCATATCCCCCTCATCATCCTCTATTCAGAAAACATCCTTACCATCACCTCCACCATGATAATTTTTACTACCATCACAGCTTCCACCTACCCAACCTTCATCTTCCCCACCACAAAAAATTTCTCCTCCCCCTACTACACATAGTATCAAGGCACCCCTTGTACAAAGCCCAATAGTGGAAAATCAACCCAAATGTTATGATACTACACCAAATGAGGAGGAAGCCAACAAAAATCAACACAAGGAGAAGAGAACACATAAAGAGGATTTGGAAAGTAAAGGACAACCACAAGTGGGTGATCTTTGTGGCTTTACCTCAACCTTTCAAGAGGAATCAGGTGGGGAGTCCAAGGAGTCTAGGAAGACAGTTATATAGACTCCCTCACCAACAAGGTCCCCATCTCCTACACATGCACCATCTAATCCATCTCCTCTAAGAGATACAATGTCAAAGATAGTTCTCCCACTCTTGCTCGATTAGATTATGGAGAAGAGGAAGAGAAATTATGTGGAGGAGAAGGATCTAGCTACAATTGCAAAAGTTTTGGGGGCTGCCTAAAAAGGAAAGAAGACCAAGACCCTTTCCTATCTCACCACCAATGAAAAAGGAGTTAAGATTGCTCAAATAACAACTCCGCTAGTGGATAAGGAGGAAAAAACCATGACCTCCCAAGATTACAACATTCAATAGGCTGTACTCGGCTCTAGAACAAGGGAAGGGGATAAGCATGCATTAACTGATGCGGTCATTACCATTCTGGATAGGATGAAGAAGGATGAAGTGACCAAAGAAGAACTCAAGAAGCAGGTAACTCTACTATCTTCTTATGTTACACACCTGGTGCAACCTATTGGCTCAAATGCTCCTACACCAACACTATTAGAGGCCTTAACCAAAGAAGGCCAAATCATGGATCCCCTAGGCATTCTCTCTACATCAACTGTTTGGAAAAGTTCATTAGAGACCTTTGGGAATGGGAATTTAGGGAGGCTCTAAAGATATATCACTCCATTGAAAGGGAGTTGGAGGTGGCTGAGGATTTTAAGGGTAACATTGAGGATGAATTACTGGTTTGGGAGGAATATCTCCCAATTTTGCAAAAAATGGAGACCATGCCTTAGAGCACACTTCTGCAATTTGGAGTCCTGGATAAGGCTAATCTAGGGTCAATTTTTGAATGGTTGAAGGCTAGAAATCTCAAGGTCAAGATATTGCAAAAGTGTAAAGTGAAATTACAAGAAAGAACTGATGCAACTAGCTAGGGTTCAAGAAGGGTAGAATCTCTCATTAGCTCTATCCCATGAAAATTCAAAGATGATACATTAGTCCTTCTCCTTGTAGCTAGAATAATAAGGGAGTTTTCTACTATCTTCTAGGAGTAACTATCAGAGTAGGGTATAGATAACCTAATGAGGCTAAAATCTTTGTTTACAGGGTTCTAGGGATAGTTGGTTGATTTGGCTGGTACTCAAGAAAAGCTTCGACATTCTACTTACTCATAGCAAATCAAGGTCAAATATCACAATGGATCAAGTATGAATGGCATTCAAGAAGCCACCTCTAACTTTCAAGGCTAGTTTCCAGAGGGGGCATAGTATCCTTGTTCTTCAATCTCATTCATTGATTATTTTTTGGTTCTCCTTAGAATAATGGACTTATTGGGTTTTTCCATTGTATTTCAAAGTTGGCTTCAAGGTAAGTCCAATCTTACCCTTGGGAATAATTAGTTTATGTATGATACCTCTATCTAGGATAACTTGGATAGAATTGTAAAGTGTAAATGGAAGGTACCTCCTATAAAAGGAGGATTTTGGTCATTTTGAAAAAGGGGGGAACATAAAGTACTTGCACATGCGCATGCAATTTTGTAGATTTAATGGCATGTAAAGGGAAAATTTGATATGCATTTAGGGTGTGGTAAATTCTGCTCATTTGTAATCAGCCATATGATTGTCAATTAATAGAAGATATCTTGGTTATTCTTGTGTTCCTACTCATTGGTGGCAATATATCTACATTTTCTTTTCCTTGCATATATTTATTTTGATGGATCTTGTACTTAATTGTTAAATCTTCAATCAAGTGGTTGGATAGGGTTTGAATTTTGCGCATGTAATATGGTGTTTTCATATCTCTATTCTTTTGCTTCCCTTTCCTTAGAATCTTGTACTTTCAATGCACATGATCGTGTGGAATACTGGTCATCAATTACTTGTTTAATTTGATCTCATTAACTTTGTCATATGAAGTGAAAAGCCAAGTGTAGAAGTGGTCTGATTGTTTACATTTTCTTTTCCTCTAAACCATAGTCTCCTTTTTCCATTTTTATACACATAGTTAATAGAAGATTTTAGGACCCCAAACTCTAGAGAAACATCTATCTTTCAGAGAATATCAAAATCTCGATTGATTCTACTAGCATAGGCCCCTTCAACAAATAATTACACTATCCACTCAACTACTCCAACACTGTTGTGACCCAACCTATAGGGACCTTTTTGTAATCATAATATCATTAGGTTACCTTTAGAGAGAAGTAGAGTGTCATTAGTTCTACTTAGTGTTGATGTGTCAAAACATCCATCAACATAATTGGCATTACAAGGAGGGCTTGATCAACTTGGATTCACCTGGATTTCCTCTAGTTTCTAAAAGAAGAAGATTAAACTGATCTAGATCAATTGGAGAAACCAAATTTCAAGAGCTCCAACACCACTGAAAAATTAGGAGTGACCATGGTAAAAGGAGAAGGTTAGACACTAGGTTAGCTGGCCCTACCAAATCTGAAGACCTAGTAGCCTTCTCCCAAAGAACCACCTCAGGTACCAATGGTTTCCTTCTTTGGAGAAGACCATTCACCCCTATGTCTTATAGGTACCCTCCATGATATGCCTAAAAACCCTAAGAAATTTTTCCTTAAGAATATCTATGGAGAGATTAGGAGTGTAGAAGAGCACATTCAGGATTTTAAAGAAGCCATTAGTAGATCTAGCATCCCCCATCTAGATGTGGTCTTCAGACTCTTGCCCTACTCCCTGGGAGAGGTTACTTATTCATGGTATTTAAGTTTACCCTTAGGATCCATCGTCACATGGGAACATTTGGAAACTTCTTTCATAGACCAACTTTGGGTATATACAGATCTTGGTATCATATACCAGCAGTTTGCCACTTATAAGATATAGTCAAATGAGCCTTTAACCATGTTTAACACCCAATTTCACAAACTTTACAAAGGGCTTGCTCAACCCTATGTTCAATAGTATTGATTAGCAGGACTCAACACAATCTGACTTCTCTTGCAACCATTTACACAGAAGCCCTTAAATTACATAGGGAGATGTATCCCATAACTAGAGGGGTATTTGGGAACTTGCCTTTAGTAGGTTTCCCTGGAATGCCAAACCAGATTCTTTGTTTAAACAATGCCCTTGCCAACAACACACCTTTGATGAACCTAGTTCTAGGTAGTAATCCATAAGGAGGACCATAGATCAGTCATGCTCAACTTTTAAACTAGATTTTTCCAAATCATATGTTGCCTAGTGTTGGGTAGACCTATAATAATCAAGCTGCTCCCTAGTATGTAGGGAATTCCTATTTTGAACAGCTTGTGGTAAATCAGGCAAACACAGTCAGTTCTCAATATGCCCATCAGGCTAGTACATCTACAAGGGCACCACAACCCTGCTCGACTCAAATGTCACATTTGACCTCTGAGTTGGAAGCTATAAATAAGGCACTAGCCTAAGTTACTAGTGAATTCACTAGGTTAAAAGTCAACCCCACCCAAATATATAACCAGGGGGATTCTCACCAAAATCAGAATAACCAGCATCATCAAAACAATGGTCATAACAGGAATTTCAATTCCCAAAGATAGAATAGACCATGGAATACAAGGCCAAATAACAATGGGGTACCATCCCCTCTAGATTCTTCTGGACAAACAAACTTAGTAAATTGCGCTAAAATAAAACCTTTACCACACTGGTGTAGATTCCACAATATTTCTAATCATTCTGAACTCAATTGCCCTGAGATGACTAAGATGGCCTAGATTTTTCAGGTTGACAAACAAATACAATGAGAGGAAAATGACTCACACTCTGGAGACATAGGGACCGCTATGTAGTTTAACAGCTATGTGTTCCTTCACTCTAGAGACACAGGGACCGCTTTGTAGTTTAACACCTATGTGTTCCTTTATGAGGAAGATAATGAGCTTGAGACTGAAGTTCAAGCCTATCAACAAGTTAAGAGCAATTATTATATGAGGAACAAAAGAAAAGAATCCCTCACAACATCTATTCCCCCAAATTATAATTGTGTTCTACCTGACCCTGATGTAGATAACAACCTAGATCCCCCAGTAGGGCCAACTACTGGGTCATTCAAAGCCAACCATTATAAGGGGAAGGGTGCAACCATTTCTAAGTATGATCTCATTGATGAAATGAAGAAAACTAAATCTAATATGTCTATTTGGATGTAGTATAGGAATGACCTACTTAGAGGGAAGCATTGCTAAAGGTTTTGTAGAAAACAAGTCATCTTGGATAGGAAAGTATAGATAGAAAGGTTGCTACTGAAGATGTTCTAGAAACATTATATAAAGAAAAGACAGGTGCACCACCATTATTGCTAATTTTTAGAATGGCTAGGAAGAATCTACACAATTTTCTAGTTGATTCTTGTGCTTCTAGGAATGTTATGCCCTATTTTATTTGTCAGAAGCTTGACCTCACCCTCACTAAGACCTACAAAAAGGTGGTGCAGCTAGATGAAAGAGAGGTGAAAGTTATGGGAGAGGTCAAGGATGTTCATATTCAGTTAGTATTAGACCCTTGCATCCAATGTCACATTGATATCCAAGTGGTAGACATCCCTGAGGTATATAGTATGCTATTAAGTAGGGACTAGACCAAGAGTTTAACTAGATACTTTGTTGCAGACTTCTCTCATATGTGGCTTCCTTGTAAGGGAAATTCTATTCATATTCACGTCCTCACCGAGCCTAGCTTGAAGCATGTGATCACTAAATATAATGTTCCTAATGAAGTGACCTTTGGAGATGTTGACTTAGGTGTCTATAAAGAGATCTTAATGGGGCTCGCTATTGAGAAGACTGACATGAGCTACCTATGAGAATTTAAACAAAGGCTATCTCAAGATAAAAAGTTCATAGGTCCATAGACTCAAAAAACTAAATTCTTACTGTTGAATTGGTGCAGGGTGCATTAAAACTCCCATTTCAAACTATCTTGTCATGAGTGCCTCAAAGCAGTTAGCATCATTGAATCCAAATAAGAAATAGATGGAAAAACTAAGGAGGATGGAACCAGAGATATAAGGATGCCCTTGGACTCCCCAAGATAAATAGTAACAGTCCTATTTAGTAAGATCAGAAAATGACTGAGCAAGTTGAAGGAACACCTCTTCAGACGAAGTCTATTAAGAAAGAATACCCTTCTCACAACAATGACATATGGACCCTTAGGTTCGATGGTTTGAAATGCAAGCAAGATTATGAGGCTGGGATTGAACTTATGAACCCAAAAGGTTACACATTTTTTCATCCTATAGACTACATTTCCCTTGCACCAACAATGTGTCTGAGTATGAAGCCTTAGTTAGAGGGATATTGTTAGCCCATCCAAAGGGAGAAAAATTGCTATAGGTACAAGGAGATTCCCAGTTGGTGATTAGACAAGTAAGAAGTAGATACGCCTATCATGACAAGAGGTTAGTTGCCTATAGAAATAGAGTTTGGGATCTCATCAAGGATTTTGATGCTTTTGACATAAGATCTATACCCAGACGAAAAAATCAAATAGAAGACTCACTGGTGATGGCGACCAACACCTTAGAATGCATGGTAGGTTCAAAATTGAAGAAAGTTTGAGTAGAATTGGTCCCATGCCCAATAGTTTCAGACAATGTTAGACACTTTCAGTTATTTGAAGATGATAAACATAATCTAGATTTCATTACTAACACTATTCTCTTTGAAACACAAATCATTGATGAAAGTGACCGAGATCCCTTTGAGATTGATGAAAGTGAAATTATTAACCTAAAGACAAAACATTCCCAAACAACTGGTAACATTGGAAACATTGTTTGACATGGACCATAAATCAAAGAAAAGATTACAGGACAATTTAGAAGGTGGTAAGTATGATACTATCAAACTTAGAAATGAATAGCAAGTTAAGAATGTTTTTATTGGGAAGGGTTGCTTCCATGAAGAAAGTGAAGGAATCATTCAAGCACTAAAGGAATTTAGAGATGTGATAGCATGGAGTTATTAAGATCTTAAGACCTTTGATATATCCATCTTCCAACACACTATTCCTTTGAAACCTAACTCCAAGCCATTCAGACAAAAACTTAGGCTTGTTAATGCCCTACTAGAACCACTGATATACAAAGAAGTAGAGAAACTACTATCCACCAAGATCATCTTCCCTGTTAGACACTCTACTTGGGTGGCTAACTTGGTTCCAGTCAAAAAAAATAATGGAAAGATAAGACTCTGTGTGGATTTTCAAAACTTGAACAAAGCTTCTAAAGAGGACAATTACCCACTCCCTTCTCTCGATGAAGTTCTACAAATTGTCAATGGCTCCCAGATGATGTCCTTTGTTGATAGATTTTTAGGGTATAATCAGGTTATGATTGAAGAGGAAGACTAACTAAAGACCACTTTCACCTGTAAGTTAGACAATTATGCTTATAGAAGGATGCCTTTTAGTCTAATCAATGTAGGTGCCACTTTCCAAAGAGCTATGGATATGGCTTTCAAAGGTTTTGGTGGCAAGAGCATCATCATTTACATGAATGATTTGACTATCTTTTCTAAGAATCGGGTTGATAATGTGAATGATTTAAGGAAAATACTCCACATGTGTAGACATTATGGGATCTCTTTAAACCTTAAAAAATGCATATTTGGAGTAACAAAAGGGAAAATCCTAGGACATATCATATCTAAAGAAGGAATATCCATCAACCCAGAATGAATCGAAGCTGTTCAAAAGATTCTCTTACCAAGTAGAAAAAAAGAACATAAATCGTTCTTTGGCAAGATTAATTTCATTAGAAAATTTATCACAGGGTTCATTGAGATAGTTAAACCTTTGAATGACATGATTAAGAAAGATGCTAAGGTTGCTTGGGCTATTGAATCCAAACACGATTTTTCTAGGATCAAGGATTCTCTTGCCCAGACTCTCGTATTAACTAGTCCTGATTATACACTTCCTTTCTACATTTATTATTTTGCATGTTAAGTTTCTTGTACAATTGTTCTAACTTAGAAGGAATTAGAAGGGGATGAAAGGCCCATTGCATTTATGATTTACCCCTTTCAAGGATGTAGAGGTCTAAGAAACAAGTGTATGCCCTGATTAAATTTGTTAAAAAGTTCAGGCATTACATATTGAGGAACAATGTTTTAGCTATTATCCCAGACCCAGTCATTAAGTCTATGCTGATGTAGAATGAGCTAGAAAAGGGAGAGGAAAATGCATGATGACCCTACAAGAGTTTGATTTGAAAATAGATCCAATAAATTTGGTTAGACGCCAGTGATTGTCTAAATCCTTGGTAGAAACAGATCCACTTATTAGTTGCCATCATTATTCAATGGAAAGTGTTACAGGAAAATGTAGAACAATATCAATATATCAATAAAATCTAATAACTCAATAGAAAATGAAACAAATAAGACTCAAACACAAAGAAACAATACCTTGCAAACCTCTCTTATTCTATGGCTTCCATCGGTCACCTATCTCAAATTGATCTTGTATGTGAATAGAGCCCTCAGAAGGTGCACTTCATTGCTTTCTTCTAAGATGACAATGGAGAATGGCTATTGATAGGTTTGCAATGAAGAGGATCTTCACAATGTAATAAAATGGTAATAATGGTAACAATTGATTGCAAGCTATGGAGTGATTTGGGTGCCAAAAGCGTGTTGTGATTCTTGTAGAGTAAGTTTATAAAAAGCTTGGATTGATTTGAATAGAGGAAAAGGGTTGTACTTATAGACTTGTGACAGATAAGATCAACAGTATAGAATGAATAAGAAGATCAACGGTTGAGGAAACTTGAGAGAATGTGCGTGAATAGGGAGAGGATGAATGTCCTGCTCTTTCATGCACCATAAGAGTTAACAGATCAGACCGAGGAGTTAACTGAGATGATTGATCAGTTAATAGAATTGATTGGAGAGATAAGTGGGCTGATTGGGGAGTTGACTGAGATAATTGAAAAGTGAACTCAGATGACTAACCAATTAACTATTTTGATTGATGAGTGAACTAATCTGACTGGAGGAGAAGTAGGACATGTGTGTGAGGGATATTTAGCTAATTAAATATTTAAAATATTTAATTACATGTGTACGTGTGGATTAATTGAATTACTTTTGGTATTAATTCAATTTTGGAGGAAATAGACAATTTAAATAAATATTTGGATTTATTTAAATATGGAGAATGAGAAGAATTAATTAAATAATTTGGTATTATTTAATTTAGAATGATTTTAGAAGAATTTGGAAGATTTAATTAAATAAATGATTTTATTTAATTTTTTGGAGGAAAATGAATCAAATAAATAAATTGATTTATTTATTTAATGATAGAGGAATTTAGAATGAAATAAATATTTAAATAATTATTTAGATAGAGTCGTGTAATTTTTAGGTGTAGACATTTTTCCCCTCTTTGATGCAATGTGTTTTATCACATTGTTTCAAAGAATGATAGATGCCCCAGTTTGCCCCTGGTACAAGTTTAACGACGGTAGGATGCCCCCTCAGGAGATTGGACAGGAAGAAAATGTCAAGGGTGTGAGACAGACAATCTCATGATGAAGAAGGTGAAAGAACAAGTTAGGGTGAATAAAAATGGGATGAAGAAAGAGCTGAATGATACGTGATGCAAGATAAAATTATAACACACACAAGCAAGTAAGCAAGTATGCACAAATGATACCAAAACAAACAAGGTATTGCCCCTATCTAGCTGTAAACCAATGATTAATGGATAATGATTGATGATAGTGTTGTCATTGTAGGGAATGATATATCCCTAGATCAACATGATAGGCATGGGAAAGATATATCCCACTGATAATTATGATTAACTAATTTAGTTTACGGCGAGATTAGGATCAAGACCATCGATTGTGATTGGATAATTTGACAAGATTGATTAACTTGATTGGTATGGATTAAGGTGGGACTTGCATTTGGATCATTGCTCGGATTGACTAGATTGGGATGAGATGAACCACATAGATAACTAGAAGATACAATTGGATAAACTGCCAGAAAGGACATGGATCTTTTGACACTTGGAAAAGGTTTACTATGGAATGAAATGTAATTTGATACGTATGGATGCGGATATTTGTCACCTTGATATTGCAAGTATTTTGAAGTGCTTGATTCATCATTGGGCTTTTATTATGTGGTAATAAAATACAATCATCTAGGTATAATTAAATTGAGATGACCTGAGTATTACTTATATAGATTTTGATATAGCAAGTTGATACAAGCATCTAGTCAAAATTGAATCTAGATGACCTGAGTATGCCTTGCAATGTCAACAGACAAGGATTACACCTATTTCATGTTTAGACCTCTGATGTCCTCGATGACCATTATGTTGATCATGTCTTTAGACAAGGTTTCACATTACTAAAGATAAACCCACAAGTAGCAAACAAATAAAAATAATCATGCCCCCATCATAGCATCTCTAGTTTTTTGACATTATTGAGTAGCATAGAAAGACATGATAACAAAAATCAAGACTCTATAACTTAACCTACTCACAAACACAAAACATTCTTGTATTAGATGTGTCTTCTTGCCATAATTTAGATAAAATAATTTTGAGTGTTTAGGTACTTGTTTCTTTTGCTTTGGATAGGTTGATGTCTTACGTCAAAATTTATGTTTGGAAGTGTGCTTTGTTGCACTTGTGTGTCCAGTGAAAGGTATCACAATCCTTATTGGTGCCTTCTTAGAACATGTGGCATTCAAGAATTCAACTATGTAACCAGGTCGAGGACTTGCCCCTAGTCAAGTAGAGGATCAGTTTATTATGGATGAACTAACAATGGATATGAAGAAATGGGCCCTAAGGGACTGACCTAGTGCCTTGGGGGCTTATTGATAAATGGCCTTGCCTACGTGATGACACAGAGGCAACGTAGTTTAGGGTGAACTTTTTCGACCTAAGACCTAGGTGATGGGAAATGGTACAGACTCGGATGGACCAAGGGATAGGTGATATGGTATGGAATGGATGGGTAGCCTCAGGGGCCCATCAATGATGGCCTTGCCTACATGAAGACACAGAAGCAACATAGTTTGAGTGCGGACTTTTGTGGACCTAGGACCTAGGCGATGGGAGATGGTGTGGATTCATAGGGACAAAAGGATGGGTGATATGGGATGAAATGGATGGGAAAGGAGCCTTGGGGGCACATCAAGGATGGCCTTGCCTACATAATAGCTCAGAGGTGATGTAGTTCGACAAAAGGTACTAAGGATGGGGTTGGAGACGACTTGATGTTTTTGGGATTTTTTGGATTTTGCTAATGTTTTGATGTTGGCAAGAGGTTTGGATGGCAATTTGGATAGCCTAAATGCTGGATACTGATGACAAGGGAACACCACGGATAGGTAAATGGATGGGTGATAATGGATAATGGGTGGGTAAGTAGAAGGAAACAAGGATGTGATATCCAAGGACTATGTCACATAGGAATAACTTAGGATTTGACATGACAAAGCTTATGACTAAGGAGGATGAGAGGATTGGATTATTTTGAAAAAGACAAGGTATATCAAGAGTTTTTCCAAAGCATGTTTCAACATTTTGCCCCCATATCTCTATCAAGATCAAAAGAGGAATGGAGGGTGGATGGACTTAATATGATAGGTATATGCAGGATAAGGATGATAGGAGGTGTAGACACCCTAAAATGACCGTGTCATCAAATCACTTGCATTTCATCATTTCTTCCTAATCACCTGCATTTCACACATTAATTAAATAATCTAATTATTTAATTAATTTCACCAAATTCTTCTAAATCACAAAAAATTCAACATTAATTAAATAAATCCTCTTTATTTAATTAATTAAATTAAATTCCTCTATTATTCTTCCACAATTAAATAAGTATAATTATTTAATTTGATCATTATCCTCTTTCCAAAAATTAAGTCTACATTAATTAAATAAATCCAATTATTTAATTAATTCATCACAATTCTATCTTATCTACAATTAAATAATTTACATTATTTAATTAAATCAATTGTTCTTCTAAATTTAAATAAATCAAATCAAATTTATTTAAATTATCTAAATCCTCTAAAAATAAATAAAATCAAATATTTTATTTATAATCTTCTGTTCTTCCAAAATCATGCACAACAATTAAATAAATTTATTTATTTAATTTGCTTTTAAATCTTCTAAATTAAATAATTCTAATTATTTAATTATTTCTTCCAAAATATCTTCTCTAAATTTAAATAAATCAATTATTTATTTAAATTGCTTTTTCTTCTAATTTGAGTTATCTCTAAAAAACTCAAGCTTTCTTGCTCATCAATTAAATATTTCTATATTTAATAAAGCAAAATATCTTCTTTTCTCATGCAAATCTCTTCTTCTTGTTTTAAATCACTTAACTGATTGCTTTATTCTTTTAATTGATTTATCTCTTCAGTTAACTCATTCTTCTATTCTTGATAACTCCTCTCATGCAAAAGAAAGCAAGACACTTGTCTTCTTCTCATTCGTTGCACATTCCTCAACTTATCTCCTCCGTTGATTCTTCTGAATTATCTGGACCGTTGATCGATTTTCTTTGAAATCTATATAAACCCCCCTCATCTCCTTCATTACCTCTCTCTCTTCGATCGTATTCTTAGGCATACTTAACAGAGCTTCGAGCATACACAACGCGTCGATTGAGCAACCTTACGATCATTTGACATTGATCTCTTGAGCACTACACTTGCTTGTTGCAGCTATGGCTTTGCAATTTCATTGAGCAATTCTACATTCAATCCAAAGGAAACAACACAAATTTCGGTAAAAGTCTTTATTGCATTGATTATTTGTCATGGCTTTTATTTAAATGTGTTTTCTTTATGTTATTGGGTTCTTTGGTTTTATTTAGTTTAGAATAGATCAATTTTTCCATATACACATTTTGGCACGCCCGGTGGGACTCGCTAATCCCTTGGTTTCTTTGAGAAATTTGTTTTTTTGAAGACACAGTACGGCACGGCGCTTACGACACTTCACAGCGCTTCTCGCAGTATATTACAGCGCTTTTGCAGGAACAGTTCAGCGCCTTTGGCAGCACGGCCGCGCTTCTGGTAACACAGAAGAGCGCTATCGGTAGCACAGAGAAGCGCTACTGGCGTGTTATTAGGCGCTTTTGATTGAAATTAGGTTTTTGACTTCATTCAAGGTTTTTGCAGTGATTTCTCATTTCAGATCTATCGTTTTGTCGGACAAGCTGTTATATTTGTCTTTCAGAACCTGCTTTTTTGATATCTCCTAAGCTGATTTATTTAGGAATATCCTTGTTTTTGTGCTAATCTATTGGGCTGATCCATTTTCTGAGTTTTCCAACCCAGATCTATCAGATATCATCCTTCAGATAATAGGTCCACCATGAAAAGTTATTTTGACCTGGTTATTGTTAAGAAAACTAATATTTTCTGTATCTGAGACAGAACAGCGCTTTTGGTGACATAGTATCGCGCTCTCGGCTACACAGTGAAGCGCACCTGGATATTTTACAGCGCTTTTGCTATTATCGTTACACGCTTTTTGGTATTTATCGCAGCGCTTTTGGAACGACAGTGAAGCGCTTCTGGTTATTGTTCAACGCTGTTGGCTATATTCTTTGACGCGTCTGGTCTGCATTACAGCGCTCCTGGTACACAGTAGGTCACTTCTGGTAATGTTGTTCAGCGCTTTTGGTCAAAATTGATTTATTTTTGCTAACTTGTGAATTTTTGGTGGAACTAACGGAATTGCTGCAGCTTCTTATTACTCACACAGAGCCAATAGGTGTTTTTTTAACATGTTCATACAGGACGAGCATTGAAGACCTCTTGATCTATCTCACTAAGTCTTAGAAACACATTGCATGCTTAAAAGGATAATTGAACAAATCTTTTTTGCAATCTAAAGTCTTAGGAACATACTGCTTTTCTTAAGGGACAATGGACATGTATGAACAAACACCTCAATTTTCTAAGGGACAATGGACATGAATGCCGAACACTTCATTTCATAAAGGGACAATTTACAACTACAATCGTGTGTGTGCATAGCTTAGTTGCACCTTATTTTTCTTATAACGGGACAATTGAACCTTTGTGTGACGTGCTTGTTTTTACTTTTTTTGTACTTCCTTTAGAAGGGCCTGCTTTTGGATTGCGATTCATCCAAAAGGGATGACCCTAAGCGGAGTTTTCCTTTGAACCGCTATATAAAAGGGATAAGGCGAAAGCCAAGTCCTAACCGACGTCAGCCTTACCTTGTGGTGCCAAATTGAAAAGAGGTGTACTAGCTCTTTGTGGAAACGATTTTCACATTGAGCGAAGTGTTTGAAACTCTTAGTAGGATTGGTTAAAGCTTTTAGTAGCTTGTCGCATTGCTCGTAAGGCGTTGGTCCCTCAAAGTCACTAAGAACCAATTTAGATAGAGACTACCTGACCTACCTCCGAACATTGCGGTAATCATCAGTGCAAGGGAAATCGATTTAAACCCTTAAGACACTCACCATTGGCTCCCTTGAGAAGAGATAGTATTCCCTCGGACATAAAGCTCTTGTGACCTACTTGAGCTTTCCAAGGGGAGGGTGAGATATCCCTACCTATCGTCTCTCGCAAAGATACTAAATATCCGACACCTTTATGGAATGATATTTTTATCGACGGAGTATTAAGCTGTGAGCTGATCTACTGCAATGAAACCTTGTCTCTAGGGATAAAAAGTGCTTGTTCTTGATTGCAACTATATTAGACCTGTGAAAACATTGGGCTTGTTTGGAGCCTTGAACATACACTATATGTTGTGTCAGTCCTTGTGCCTTTTTTTTGACCACTTGTTTGCTGTGTTTTCTCTTGCCAAACCAATCCAATCAGAAACAGAAACATCTTTGCCTTTGAAAAACATCAGTCACTACTTCAGCGCCCCTGGTACTACAGCAGCTCACCTTTGGTAATACAGTAGATCGCCTTTGGTCAGCAGTAACCCGCCTCTGGCAAAACTCTACTTCAGCGCCCTTGGTATAACAGTAGCTCACTTTTGGTCACTGTAGCTCACCTCTGGCATAGCAGTAACTCGCTATTGGCAGCTCAGTCCGTCGCCTCTGGCCCACAGTAGCACGCTTTTGGTAGCACAGTCCTGCGCCTCTGGTCAAACAGTATAGCGCCTTTGGTCCAGTACTTTGTGCATCAGAGTTTGTCCGTTTCTTCAAAGCATCTTACAGATTCCCAGCATTACATTGTGTCCTCAGTATTTCCCATGGTCACCACTAGGCTACAGCAAACCATGAAGTCTAGGCAAGTTGTCCCTAAGAAACACAAGTCACCCCCTCGCACACCACAATCAGGTCGTCTCAATGTTACTCCCAAAGTGACTCCTAGTACACCCGCGGCAAAACCAATTAGCTCTCCAAACATGCCGCACATAGATGAACCAAGCAATCCTCATGAGGATAGAACCCCTTTGCTAAATACACCGCAGTATACCACAGGCTTGCCTCCGGATT
This sequence comes from Cunninghamia lanceolata, assembly GCA_027924645.1. Classification (NCBI taxonomy): domain Eukaryota; kingdom Viridiplantae; phylum Streptophyta; class Pinopsida; order Cupressales; family Cupressaceae; genus Cunninghamia; species Cunninghamia lanceolata. The sequence continues at coordinate 1,105,470 of BSBN01001413.1, read as the reverse complement.
TTGTCCCACAAGGTTATGTCATAGATCAACCCCCATCTCAAGAAGAGCGACACTTTGATATAGGTCAATCCTCTCAAGAAGATGGGCAAGATCTTGACGAATTTATACAAGATCCTAGAGCTATAGCTGCCTTTGATAAAATCCTTAGTGAGAACCAGGATCATTTCTTTCGCTTGCTTGCAAAGCAAGGTGCCAAGTTACCTCCAGATTTTGATGTGTCCACTCTCAAGGAGAGAACCAAGACCCAAGAAACCATACAAGCAGTGCAAACCATGTCCACGGCAACTACGCCCTTACCTACTCAAGGTTCACAGTATAGGAATCCCCTTTTTCAAAATCCAACAGGGGAGAGGCCCATATCACCACTTTTGACTCCTATGGAGATCTATCAAAACCAACAAGAAACTCTCCAATGTCAAGCAGAGTTAGCTAAGCAAGCCACCTTAGCTCGGTCGAATGTACAACCACCTCCTAAAGTGTCCACCCCAAGCGCAAGTGGAATCTTGGTTACCCCATCACGCGTAGGTTTCCCACCCAATTACAATCCGGGGAACACGTATGTAGCCATGCAACAAGGGTCTCAACATATGCCACCTCCTATATCATCACACCTGCATGTCTCTCAACCAATTGGAGTCATGCAGCCCCAACCACAACATTCTTCTACTCTCATCCTCAAGCAACCCCAACCGTTGCAAATCACTTCTACCTATGTCCCTCAACCACAACATTCTTCTACTCTCATCTTCAATCAGCCCCCACCGTTGCAAATCACTTTTACTTATGTTCCTCCTCCACAACGTTCATCCACGCTCAACTTCTTTCATACATTGCCTAGCCACTCGCAACAGTCCCAACATCAGGTTTCCCAAAGCTATGTGCCACCTTCACAACCTAATCAAACGCACTTTAGATTTCCTCCCCCCAATACGTTTCTTCAACCATCACAGAGCCAACATTCTTACCTAGCGCCACCTCCACCTCTGCCTAATCAAAACCTCCAATTCCAACCCAATCTGAACCAATCATACAATCCATACAATCCCAATCAATCTTATGACCCTTACAATACCACTACGCATGGCTCACATTATAATATTCCATATGGGCAACACCGACCGCTTTTTGGACAACAGGAGATGTTACCAACCCCTCCCACGACTATGGAACTAAAGATTGCGGAGGTGCAACAACAGCTATCTGATCTTACGTTCGGCCACACCAAAAAGACCTTCTCTTTGGAGGAAGTGTGCCCTTATCCTTTTGATCGGTCATTACCAATGATCCCTTTTCCTCAAAATTTCACTATTCCCAAGTTCGATAAGTACAAAGGAAAAGGTGACCCAAAAGACCATCTTAGGGAATTCTATCTTGCTTGCTTCGAGGTCTCTCACAACGACACATATCTTATGCGTCTTTTTCCTCGCAGTCTTGGCGGACAAGCAATAGAATGGTTCTCACACTTACCTACGGGTATCAAGTCTTTCAACGAGCTAGCAGAAAAGTTTGCCACCCATTTTTCTTACAACGCAGAGCATGAGATTTCCATGACGGATCTATGCAACAATAAACAGAAAAATGGCGAGACTTTCATTTCTTTCCTTCAGCGATGGAGACAAATGGCTACTAAATTCCCTTTCAAGATTCCAGAGAAACAGCTTGTGAGCATCTTTGTGCAGAACCTCAACCAAGAGTTAGGTTTCCATTTGCAAATCCTTAGTGCTACAACCTTCGATGAAATCACATACAAGGGTATCAACATAGAGAAGGCCCTCATTGCTAAAGGTGTGGTCAAAATCTTTAAGGAGACGAAAGATAGCAATTCGCATTAACAGTCGAATGATAAACCCAAATATTGGAACAAGAACAAAAACGTGGTCAACGATGGGGTGGTCGATACTAAGCATGTCCAAACGTTGCAAACACCGCTGCAACTCTCCAAACCAAGTCAAGCTCCACCTCAACAACAGCAGCAACAAAGGCAGCCGTATCCCAACCAACAGCAAAGACAACAAGAGTGGCCTCAACAAGATTACCCTCCGCGACGTCAATTTACTCCTTTGGGAGTGCCCATCGAATCGGTCTTACAGCAAGCTTTGCAGAAAAGGCTCATAACCTTACCTGATGCTCCTCCTTATGGAGAACCTATCTACAAAACTGCACGTTACAGAGACAATGAGTATTGTGAGTTCCATAGGAGCAAAGGTCATCGAACCGCATCTTGCATGAAGCTTAAGCACCTCATCCAAAACCTCATCGACGGTAATCAAATCACCTTTGAGAATGAATCACCAGCGCAACACACGAACAAGGATCTCGATATGTACAAGGAACCATTCCCTCATCATGGTCCACCTCCTCCTCAGGATAGAGGTAAAGGTATCAATCACGCTTCCACGTCCTTCGATTCCATTGTAGGTCGTTTTGAAGAGAGTTGAGTGTCTACCCTCACCATCAAAGGCAAATCTATAGACTGTGCTGTTACTACTCATCGAGGTCATGTCACCATTCGTGCACCTACACCTAGACTTCCGGTTCAATCTGATTATAATCTTGTCGAACATCTAGGGAAAACACCAGCACAGATCTCTATTTTGGACCTTCTACGGTCATCACCGGCACATAGAGTGGTGTTAGAAAAAGCCCTCCAAGAGTCGTCCGTTCCTAACAACATAGCAGTCGCAGATTTCCAAGCTATAGTGGGTAATATTGCTTCGCCTTACAACGTGGTCTTCTCTGAGAAAGACCTCCCCTCCCATGATCCTTGTCACAACGATGCCCTCCATATTGAAGTGCTCATCCATAAGCGCAAAATCAAACGCATCCTCATAGATGGTGGTGCTGGTCTCAACATCTGTTCTTTAAAGTTACTAAAGCAATTGGGATACTCTGAGGATCACGTCAACACTGAGCATAGTATTACAATCAAGGGGTATGATGATGCAGAACGCCGTTCAGAAGGTGTTATTCACTTGCCGATACAACTGGGCCCTGTCATGCTGGAAACAAGGTGTCAAGTCCTTGATATTGAGCTGCCTTACAACATTATTCTAGGCCGCCCATGGATCCATGCAATGAAAGCTGTTCCCTCCACGTACCATCAGTCCCTCAAGTTCCCATACAATGGTACGGAGATCACCATCCCAGGAGACCCTAATCCTTTTGAATTTTGCCGTGTCTTGCAAGGAAGCTATAAGAATTGCAACCAAGTGCCTAAAAATGACAAAGCCCTTGAGTCCCCTCTCTATGTTGACCCTGAAACTCTCACACAAGCCTCTACAAGTGAACCTACACCCCTCCCCAAAATCACAGCTCGCTTTCGGGATATAGGATTTGGCTCTTATGATATCTCTGAATCTTGTTGTGTAGGGCGGATGCCTTTATCTCCAAAATCTTACGGCAAACCACCCATTGCTAAAGTTACCAAAAAAGCAGCTATTCCTCCCCCAACATTCCTAACCCAATTCCAACATGGACGGTTATTGGAAGAGGAAACTATTGAGGACATCTCTTCTTGGCTCTACAAGGAGAAAGAACCAGTCACGATACCAGTCAAGCAATATGGCAATGGCTTAAGGATAGTGAAAAACATGGGCTATAAAGGCAAAGGTGGCCTTGGGAAACAGAATCAAGGCACTATGGAGCCCATTGTGGTAACAAAGAAGCTAGACAAGAAAGGATTAGGATTTGGTAAGAAGGTACCACGCGCCTCGGACATCGAGTATATCCTCGACGAGGTAGCTGACAAGTTTCCCACCGATTCGACATCTACAGAGGATATCACCGATGACTCTTCCCTCCACATGACCAATCTATTCGCAGAATCCTCCATTTTTACACTATCCTCCGTATCCTTAACTTCCACCACCAGCACCCAGAATGTCACGCTTGTCTACCCTGAACTTATCGATTGGGACCAACAAGGGGCCCCCGTTATAGATGTATCTTAGAATGACGAAGCTTTAGCTGAGTTCATGGGACTTCGGGAAGGTATCCCTCTTGGCGATAACAAGGCAGGTTTTGTAATGGAACTAGAGCCCATGGCTTACTTTGGTGAGAATGCCAAATCCTCTAGTCGCAAAAGTGCAAATAAAGAAAGATCTCTAGGTGAAAACCACACTGTGGCACCTCCTGATCATAAAATAGTAAAAATAAAGGACGTATCCAAAGGTGAAAACCCAACTGTGGCACCTGAGGATGGAGGATTTGACCTTCCCTTACCTTCTAAGTATCAAGAGAAATCAGCTCTACTAGTGGAAGATTCTACAGAGATCAACCTAGGTACAGAACAGAATCCAAAGACAACATTCCTAGCGGCATCATTATCTGACACAGAGCACAGAAATCTTAATGGCTTCTTCTTACAACGAACCATCAACTTTGCATGGACCTATGCAGATATGCCAGGGCTAGACCCTAAGCTGGTAGTTCATTATCTAACAGTTGATCCCAAGGTGAAACCAGTGAAACAGAAGTTGAGAAAAATGCATCCACAGATAGCTCTCTTGGTGAAGGTGGAAATACAAAAGCTATTAGACGCAAAATTCATACGACCTATTGACTATTCAGATTGGGTCTCAAACATTGTACTTGTATCTAAACCTAATGGGCGCATCCGCATGTGTAATGATTTCAGAGATCTCAATAAGGCATGTCCTAAAGATGACTTTCCACTACCAAACATTGACATTATAGTGGACTTGACAGCAGGTCATGAGATGCTTTCTCTCATGGATGGATTCTCGGGTTACAATCAGATAAGGATAGCTGAAGAAGACCAACATAAAACAACCTTTACTTGTCCTTGGAGCAATTATTGTTGGTGTGTCATGCCATTTGGTCTGAAGAATGCAGGAGCAACCTATCAAAGAGCAATGACAGTGATCTTCCACGATCTCTTTCATCACATCATGGAAGACTATGTTGATGATATATTGGCTAAATCTTCTAGAGCGGATCACATACAGGTCCTAGGACAGATTTTTGACAGGCTTGAAAAATACCAAGTAAGACTCAATCCAAAGAAGTGTGTCTTCGGTGTCACATCAGGGAAGCTGTTGGGATACATAGTATCTCGTAGGGGCATCGAAGTAGATCCAGCGAAGGTAAAGGCTATAGTGGAGATGCCTCCACCAAAGAACCTAAAAGCATTAAGGAGCCTCCAAGGAAGGTTGCAGTCCATCAGGCGTTTCATCTCACAGCTAGCAGATAAATGTCAACCCTTTCAACACTTACTCTGAAAGGATGTCTTGTTTCGATGGGACAACAAGTGTCAGGCAGCGTTTGATCAACTTAAGGAGTATCTAGCTACACCTCCTGTATTGGTTCCACCAGTTGCAGACAAACCTTTGATATTGTACATCTCCACTACAAATTCGGCCCTAGGGGCCCTGCTAGCACAAAATGATGACTCAGGCAGAGAGCACGCAATTTACTATATCAGTAGAACCTTGGTGGGATATGAGCTCAATTATTCACCCATGGAAAGGGCTTGTCTAGCAGTAGTGTTTGCCTCCCAAAAGTTGCGGCATTACATGTTGAACCAACACACAAATCTGATAGCCAAGATTGATCCCTTGAAATATCTATTAGCAAAAGCAGCTCTCACAGGCAGACTAGCTAAATGGGTTATGATCCTTAGTGAGTTCGATATTGAGTACACAGATCGCAAAGCAATTAAAGGACAAGCCCTCGCGGATCAACTAGCAGAAGCACCTATGAAAGATACACATCCTATGGTAGCAGACTTTCCTGATGAGAATCTCTTCACTCTTTCCAACTCCATAATGTGGAAGTTGTACTTTGACGGTTCTCACACACAGCATGGATCAGGAGTGGGCATCTTATTTGTTACACCTCAGAATGACTACATTCCAAAGTCATATCGGCTAGCATTCCCTTACACCAACAACATAGCCGAGTATGAAGCACTCCTCATAGGTCTCAATACAGCAGTTCAATGGGACATCACAGAATTACAAGTATATGGAGACTCACAGCTAGTCATCCGCCAAGTCATAGATGAATACCAAACAAAGGATGAAAAGTTGGTCCCCTATAAACAACTAGTGGATGCCTACAAACCACATTTTTCTACCATCACATTTGAGCAAATTCCAAGAGACCATAATAAAGCTGCAGATTCTATGGCTTCTGTAGGGTCACTGATTGACATGCCTGCTAATACACAGAAGTGTGAATTCTTGATCGAGTAATTGTTGATACCTGCCGTCGATGTTCCTGTTACTGAAATCATCTGCGAACTTGTTGGTCCCAATTCCCCATGGTATGAAGATATCTATGAATACCTCAAACACAATACCTTTCCCCCTGACCTATCATCCACTCAACGCAAAACCTTTATCCGTCGATCCTCTTGTTACATCATTCTGGGTGATACACTATATCGCCAGAGTCTCGATGGTATCCTCTTACGATGTCTTAACGCGGAAGAAGCCGAAGCTACCTTACGAGACATACACGAAGGTGTCTGTGGTGCACATTCTACCGGTCCTAATCTTGCTAAGAAGATACTCAGAACAGGCTATTACTGGCCTACAATAGAGCAAGATGCCACACAGTTTGCTAAGAAGTGTCTACAATGTCAGCAGCATGGAGATCTGATTCACGCACCAGCTCATGAGTTACAACCTGTGACAACTCCATGGCCTTTTTCTCAATGGGGTCTCGACCTCGTAGGACAAATCCACCCTTTCTCCTCCAATGGCCACAAGTTTATCATTACTACCACTGAGTATTTCACGAAGTGGGTGGAAGCCATTCCTATGACCTATATCACCGGTAAACAAATAGCCAAGTTCATCCTAAACTACCTCATATGCCGGTATGGTATTCCCCAAGCCATTGTCACTGATAATGGGAGACCATTCAAGAACCAAGATGTCCACGCCTTATGCATACAATACAATATCCAACATCGCTTTTCAACTCCCTACTATCCGCAGAGTAACGGCCAAGCTGAGGCTTCCAATAAAACCATTCTCAAAATCCTCAAGAAAATAGTCAATGAAGCTGGTCGTGATTGGCACTTGCAACTCAATCCCGCCTTATGGGCCTACCGCACTAGTATCAGAACACCAACTGGTGCCACACCATATGCCTTGGTCTTTGGCTCTGAAGCCATCCTACCTATAGAGGTCGAGATCCCATCCCTCAGAGTATCCATGCAGGACCTGATCAGCGGAGATGAGTATCGCACTTCCAGATTAGCTGAGCTTGAACTACTAGATGAGAGGCGCCTTGCCGCACTTAATCATCTCCATGTCTATCAGAACCGCCTCCGGCGTAATTACAACAAAAAGATCAAAGAAAGACGGTTTCAAGTTGGTGATCTTGTACTTAAGGAGAATCAGAGAAATCAAGCAGATCGAGAGAAGAAGGGCAAGTTTGAGCCTAACTGGTTAGGTCCCTTCATTGTCACAGCAGCATATGGATCAGGAGCTTATACTTTAGCTACACCTGACGGCATTCCTCTAGATGAGCCACTTAACAGTGTCCATCTCAAGAAGTTCTATGCCTGATCCTCAGAGTATTCCCACAAAAAAAATCAAAAAAAAAAAAAATCAAAAATCAAAAAAATCAAAAATACAAAAATACAAAAAAACATCCATCCTCTGGTGAAAACCTGGCAAACAGGCGCCTTGGATAAGTACCATAGTGAAAACCTGGCAAACAGGCGCCTTGGATAAGTACCATAGTGAAAACCTGGCAAACAGGCGCTATGCGTAGAGTCAGCATCCATCATCTATCGAGTCCTGTCCACTCCTTGTCCAGTTCGCAACCTGATTCATCCATCCACCCATAATAAAACCATTGACTTTGTTTGCATTTCCATCTCCCTACCTAGTATAGCTTGGAAATTTGTCAGTGTCCCTCATCGTCATCCCACGTCTGGATCTGTGTCTATAGTTAACACTGTCTTGTCCTAGGTCAAGTCTTTCTGTGTCTTCTTCGGCGGTCACCCCTACAGTTTCCTCTACCAGAATGGGGGCAACTCTTTCCTTAGCTTTAGTCTAGGATTGGTTCCTTGTTCGTGGTTCGCAGCGCATACTTCAATCTTATCTCATTTCCACAGGTAACACCCTTTACGGACACTTCGCTCCTACGATTAGGCTGTTATCCTCTCAACACTTCTTCTACATCATCACCGCCACCAAAACTACATATCATCTCTTCTCAATCTTAAGGTACCTTGATCCCATGGATATGGGTATGTAGGCAGTCTGGAATACGAAGGACGTTTCCAGTACTCAGGTATATAAGATCTCCCCCTTTCACCTTGACCCATTCATCACTCTATCCAGAACTACATATTTATCACGTTCATCTTCCATCGTCGTGTGCCTTGATCCCGTGGATACAGGGTATGTAGGCAGTCTGGAATACGAAGGATGTATCCAGTACTCAGGCACACATGATCCATCATTCTCCACCCGTCTCAATCCATTAGCACTGTCATCCTTCTAGTCTTCCGTTTTTTAAAATCCATTCGCCTCGACTTGACTAACTCAAGCAGCAAGCTAGCGCATCCTTTCAAAGAAAAAGTCCTTAACAAACTTGAAGCAAAGAGGCTTTCTTCCAGAGTCATCTACTATCCTGCATACCGATTTGCCAACATCAGCTAAGTACCGCTTAACCAAGCCCTAGATCAACAAGCTTGTCTTCTACGAAGTGTTCCATTGTCGAGACCAACACACGCGTCTCCTGCAACATGTGGCATTTCCTGCAAGTGAGACATTGTCTTTTTAGGTAGATAGCCCCCTTTAACGGACACAGAGTTCCTACGATAAGGCTGTTATCTTCCCTATCCAATCTATCCTGAGCAAACCTCTTTGGCAAGAGAATATGTTGGCTGTATGTTTACTTTGTAAGTTAGTCAATTTGTGTTATGGTTTATCTTTTGTTCCTTTTCCAATTCCTATTCAAGACTACCTTGATTTATCTATAATCTTGGTATGTTGCGATGTAGTACGGATTGGGGGCATAGTCATTGCTTTCTGTGTGCCGTGTTTGAGGAATGATCTTTAGTATCTTTCTTGGCATTCTATTTATCTTGTGTGTGTTAGGACCTAGCATCTTACATATTAATAATTCTTCTTGCATTTACATGTATTGAAGTTTATTTTATGTTCAAGACTATGGCTCATTCACATGTTCCAACAAGGTTATATTATGTCTAAGGGGATCTAAGTTCAAACCGCTTGCTTGCAGAGTCAACGTCCACGCACTCAGATATTATAGCACCTTGGTCTTTTATACCTTGGTGGCAAACTATCCACGTGCTATATCAAAAATAAGGATTGCTTTTTATAAACAAATGTGAAACCATTGCAACAAGCTCATCCATCTACCCATCCATTCATCCATGGCCTTATATAGTTTTCCAACAATAATCGATCAACAGTCTTTTCTATCATGTTCTCTTCTATCTCCACTTTCTTCTATCTATCATCAACCCAACCTTATCTGTCTCCAACAAATCTTCTAGTCGAGCGTCAACACAGTTCTTCTGTCACTTCCCTGTCTTTCCTCTCGAGGGGGCACCCTACACTAACTATGCTGGGGCAATTACCTACATTGGGGCATAAAAATTGTATCACCTCTTCAACAATTATTTTCTTTGACGCAACGCTACATGCTGCATTGCATCAAAGAGGGGCAAAATGTAGACACCCTAAAATGACCGTGTCATCAAATCACTTGCATTTCATCATTTCTTCCTAATCACCTGCATTTCACACATTAATTAAATAATCTAATTATTTAATTAATTTCACCAAATTCTTCTAAATCACAAAAAATTCAACATTAATTAAATAAATCCTCTTTATTTAATTAATTAAATTAAATTCCTCTATTATTCTTCCACAATTAAATAATTATAATTATTTAATTTGATCATTATCCTCTTTCCAAAAATTAAGTCTACATTAATTAAATAAATCCAATTATTTAATTAATTCATCACAATTCTATCTTATCTACAATTAAATAATTTACATTATTTAATTAAATCAATTGTTCTTCTAAATTTAAATAAATCAAATCAAATTTATTTAAATTATCTAAATCCTCTAAAAATAAATAAAATCAAATATTTTATTTATAATCTTCTGTTCTTCCAAAATCATGCACAACAATTAAATAAATTTATTTATTTAATTTGCTTTTAAATCTTCTAAATTAAATAATTCTAATTATTTAATTATTTCTTCCAAAATATCTTCTCTAAATTTAAATAAATCAATTATTTATTTAAATTGCTTTTTCTTCTAATTTGAGTTATCTTTAAAAAACTCAAGCTTTCTTGCTCATCAATTAAATATTTCTATATTTAATAAAGCAAAATATCTTCTTTTCTCATGCAAATCTCTTCTTCTTGTTTTAAATCACTTAACTGATTGCTTTATTCTTTTAATTGATTTATCTCTTCAGTTAACTCATTCTTCTATTCTTGATAACTCCTCTCATGCAAAAGAAAGCAAGACACTTGTCTTCTTCTCATTCGTTGCACATTCCTCAACTTATCTCCTCCGTTGATTCTTCTGAATTATCTGGACCGTTGATCGATTTTCCTTGAAATCTATATAAACCCCCCTCATCTCCTTCATTACCTCTCTCTCTTCGATCGTATTCTCAGGCATACTTAACAGAGCTTCGAGCATACACAACGCGTCGATTGAGCAACCTTACGATCATTTGACATTGATCTCTTGAGCACTACACTTGCTTGTTGCAGCTATGGCTTTGCAATTTCATTGAGCAATTCTACATTCAATCCAAAGGAAACAACACAAATTTCGGTAAAAGTCTTTATTGCATTGATTATTTGTCATGGCTTTTATTTAAATGCGTTTTCTTTATGTTATTGGGTTTTTGGTTTTATTAGTTTAGAATAGATCGATTTTTCCATATACACAGGAGGGTACGGTAAGATAGGATGGAAAATGATAGGGTCAATGAGACAATGCGCTCCCAAGGGTAAATGACATGGAAGATCAACCTACACATGACACCTGTTTTCCAAGTTTTCATCATGGTACTTATCCAAGGTGCTTGTTTACCAGGTTTTCACCATTGGATGAAAGGATTTTTCTTTACTTTGTTTTTTTGAATATTTGGATAGGATAGGTGGAATACAGACAAGAGGGACTCAAGTGTCTAGTTCCATGAAATGATAGTCCCACTAGATGGATGTTGTCACATGGACTATGTCAAGTGTTCTCATAGATGTTGGTAGGGGATTGCATGAAAGTGAGATGGAGAAGGTAGATAGCGGATTATGGAAGGTGTGATAGTGGATTATGATGCAGATTATGTAAGACATGTAAGGATGGAGGGAAGGTTTATGAAAAAGCATGGACCATAGGAATATGATGGGGAAGATATGTAGGATAATAGTGGAAGGAAGGGGAGATGGAGGTATATGGAAGTGTCATGGGATGGAGGGGAACCATGACCAACAGTTACACATACCATGATAAACATTGAAGCTTATGATGGGAAGGTGATGTAGGAAGCAATGGAGATTTTTACTTGGTGGATGGGTGATTTAGGCATTTAGGGACTGACATAGACTTAGTATTTTTATGATTTTTGCTTGTCATATGGGATGGAAGAATTTGAGACTTTTGGATGGAATGGGATTTTTGGATGGTAGAGGAGAAAGTGGATGGTTGGGATTCTTGAGAGGTGGATGCCTCATTTGACTTGATGGCTTGTTGTAGGTACCCAAACTATTTTTCTTTTAGACTTTGCTTGTGAAGGTATGGGCTTGGGTACATGCATCTTTTGTGTGGCTTCTGAGGTAATTACTTGTTACTTGGGGGGCCACACCTTTTTTAGTTTTGCTTTGAGGTGTGTTGGTGCAGGAGCACCTACCTGACAGCTGGCCTCCATAAGGCAGTTAGTTTGTTATAGGTCTTGTTAATGTTTCCAAGAAGGTCTGATAAGACCAATGCATGTAATAAGGTCATGTTGACCATACTTTACTATTTTTAGCTAGGTTGTTAGGACAGCTGTTATGCTGTATGTCCGGTTGGATCCTCCCAGCCGCTAGGAATCGAGTGGTAGTACTCGCAAGAGATCCTATTTATGCATGAGGATCGGTTGGTTTTAGAGATAGAGATACAGATTGAGCAGTATTGCAGATCATCGATCAGACTTTGCAGGGAGTGAGACAGAGAGAGGAGAGACAAAGTATTGTAATTACATCTTTTGAAATCAATAAAGAGATCCTGTTTGTGTTCATTCTCTGTTGAATTCCATTGTTTAATCGTGTGGCTGTTCTGGTGGTTTCATGGATTCGCTGATCCATTCCACCGGTTGATTCGTCGAATCGGTGGAATGGCTATGTACAGTAGTTTAGGGTTTAGTCTGCATTTTGTGTTTGTTTGCATGCAGGTGCGCAGGATCGTAGTCGAGATGTGTTGAGAACCCTAGCATGGGTATGTGCTAGGTCGTGCTGGTAGTTCGAGTCTGGAAAGTTGTCCAGGAAGCAGATCGGGTCACCTCAGGAGGTTTGGCGGATCGAAATTCGCTAAGGTTGGAAAATCCATCACAACGGCATCATCAAGATATTTCTGTGTATATCCTGCAGTTACTTCAGGCGTCATCCGAGTAGATGGAGGTGAACATGATGCAGTAGTTTGCATAAGGTGAATGTGCATTGGGGTGATCATCATCAGGTGTTGCCGAGGAGGAGCGTATTGGCATAAGGTAGAAGATCGGGTTGATAAAACCATCGCGGGCCGATAATGTTAAGTTTGGCCGACAGCAGGATATTGAAGGAGCTGCATATGATGTCATCGTCATCAGGATAATCGTCATCAGGATATCAGGGTGACGTAAGCATCGAAGGAAAGGTGCATGAAGTTGTCGTCATCAGGATATATGGAGGGAACAGGATATTTTATATCCTGCTGATGAACATGATGTTGAACATCATGATGCTGCAGAAAGCGTTTGGCGGTAAGATGAACAGTGAACATCAGGAGGATGTTTGCGCTTGCTGAATATGATGATGCTGCCGATAGCCGGATATGATGATGCTGCTGACAGGCGAAGGGTCGAAGGTTTGTCTGCAGGAGGATATTGGTCGGCAGAGAAAATATGATGATGCTGACAGTATTAAGGGAAATATGATGATGATGATGATGGGTTGTAGACATACATGCTGTATGTCAAGGTTTTAGTGTGGATGCCTCTGCATCATAGTGGTATCAGAGCTCAGCAAAAGGTCTGGGCTGTTGTGTGTTGATTCTGTCACTGAAAAGACAGAGGTAGAGGAGTGAGAGGTTGACAAAATGCCTCCAAAAGGTAATGGTACTGCAAGGGAATTGCAGGAGATGAAGGAAAAACATGCCAGAGAGATGAGGAAGATGAAGGAGCTTGCTGAAGCACTTCAAGCCAGGCTTGTAGCCTTGGAGAAGAACAAAAAGAGGGAAGTGGACGACAGTGAGTCTGAAGAAGATGAAGATACTGTTAAAGAGTATGAAGAGGTAGCTGAAGATCTGGATGCTGAAGACCAGAGATTTGCAAAACTGTTAAAGGCAGTGCAGAGTGATAAACCTAAGGTAAAGGTTGATGTTTCCAAGTATAATGGAAGTTTGAATGAAGATGAGTTGCTAGATTGGATTGCTGCACTTGATAATCACTTTGAATGTGAAGATGTTGCTGAGGATCAGAAGGTAAAGATTGCAAAGACCAAGTTAGGAGGTCATGCTTTGGTATGGTGGGATTATGTACAATCCGAGAGAATGAAACAAGGAAAGTCAAAGATCACTTCATGGGATAAGATGGTAGCAAGGATCAAAGGTAAATTCTTGCCCAAGGATTATGAAATTCAGATGTTTAAGAAGCTGCAATTTTTAAGGCTGAAGGAAATGGATGTGAAGGCATATACTGAGGAGTTTTATAAGTTGAGTATGAGATCTGGTCATCATGAGAATGAGGTAGAAAAGGTGGCTAGGTACTTGGCTGGTTTGAGATTGAACATACAGGATGAGTTAGTTTTAGCTAACCCTAAGAATGTGGAGGATTGTTACCAAATGGCAATCAGGATTGAAGAAAAGATGAATAGGAGACCAGATAAGTCCATGAGAGGAAGAGGCAGCAATATGAGGGGAAGAGGAGCAGCCCCTACAACAAGGCAAACAAATGAGGGTCAAGAAGACACTGGTAAAGGACAGGGACAGTCTGATTTCAGAGGTGGATGGAAAGGTAATAGAGGCAGATTTGGAAGTGGTAGAGGTTCTACTACATTTTTAGGAAAGTGTTACACCTATGGTGAGTTTGGTCATCCATTTTTCAAATGTCCAGAAAGCAAAGGTTCATCATCCAGAAATGATAGAACAAATGACAAGAGAGTACAACTTGTGCAAGAAGAGAAAGTAGAGCAAAGTGTGCAAAGTTCAAACACTTATCAAGGAGATAGAGTTCCTGACGGTTATGGGTATCCTGAGGAGGGAGAAGCATTGATGCTAAGGAGAACTAGTTTGCAGACATCAAAGGATATGATGCAAAGAAGAGCTCTTTTCAAGACCACATGCAAGAGCAAAGGTAAGGTATGTAAGGTTATCATTGATACTGGTTCAACAGACAACATGGTATCTCAGGAAATGGTGGATAAACTGCATTTGGAAAGGATTCCACATCAACACCCTTACAAGGCATCTTGGGTGAGTGATAGTCAATCACTTTTTGTCTATGAACAGGCATATGTGGATTTTCAGATTGGAGCATATCATGATAGAGTTTTGTGTGACATTTTGCCCATGGAATGTTGTCACCTACTATTGGGTAGGCCATGGCAATTTGATAGGAGGGTACTGTATGATGGGTATGCTAATACCTACACCATCAAGAAAGATGGGAAGACTATTATGTTGATGCCATTGCAGGAAGATGCTGCAGCACAGGGGGCAGCCAAAATCATTTTAGTGGGAAAGAAGGAATTTGTGTAGATGCCTATAGGAGTAGGCATAAAGGCAGTTGAGGACAGGGAAAGGAGTTGTTAAGGACAACAGTTTGAAGACAGTTTCAGTTTTGACTGACAGAGGTCAGCAGCAGGTTCAGAAACAGGTTTGCAAACAGCAACCAGTTGAGAGGAATGACAAGGATGTTGTCATAGTTGGGACTATTGTTTGTCCTATAAAGGTTGAAAGAAAGACAGAGTTGAACATTGCAGAAGTTCAAGAGGCAGTTCAGACAGAGGTTCTGGTCAGACAACCTGACAAACACAAGGTATGTGAGAGAAGGGCCTACATTGACAGGCATGAGGATTTACTTGCAAGAAAACAAGTTACAGTTCAGAAGTCTTGGAGCAGCCGAGAGCCAGCAGAGGACAAAGCTGGAATAGGTCACGACACTGCAAAGGCAAAGTGTAAAGGTGGAGGACTTCCACAACCAAACTCATGGGACATGAGTTCTTTTCTATTGGGGAGTATGGTGCAGGAGCACCCACCTGACAGCTGGCCTCCATAAGGCAGTTAGTTTGTTATAGGTCTTGTTAATGTTTCCAAGAAGGTCTGATAAGACCAATGCATGTAATAAGGTCATGTTGACCATACTTTACTATTTTTAGCTAGGTTGTTAGGACAGCTGTTATGCTGTATGTCCAGTTGGATCCTCCCAGCCGCTTGGAAGCTCCCAGCCGCTGGGAATCGAGTGGTAGTACTCGCAAGAGATCCTATTTATGCATGAGGATCGGTTGGTTTTAGAGATAGAGATACAGATTGAGCAGTATTGCAGATCATCGATCAGACTTTGCAGGGAGTGAGACAGAGAGAGGAGAGACAGAGTATTGTAATTGCATCTTTTGAAATCAATAAAGAGATCCTGTTTGTGTTCATTCTCTGTTGAATTCCATTGTTTAATCATGTGGCTGTTCTGGTGGTTTCATGGATTCGCTGATCCATTCCACTGGTTGATTCGTCGAATCGGTGGAATGGCTATGTACAGTAGTTTAGGGTTTAGTTTGCATTTTGTGTTTGTTTGCATGCAGGTGCGCATGATCGCAGTCGAGATGTGTTGAGAACCCTAGCATGGGTATGTGCTAGGTCGTGCTGGTAGTTCGAGTCTGGAAAGTTGTCCAGGAAGCAGATCGGGTCACCTCAGGAGGTTCGGCGGATTGAAATTTGCTAAGGTTGGAAAATCCATCACAACGGCATCATCAGGATATTTTTGTGTATATCCTGCAGTTACTTCGGGCGTCATCCGAGTAGATGGAGGTGAACATGATGCAGTAGTTTGCATAAGGTGAATGTGCATTGGGGTGATCATCATCAGGTGTTGCCGAGGAGGAGCGTATCGGCATAAGGTAGAAGATCGGGTTGATAAAACCATCGCGGGCCGATAATGTTAAGTTTGGCTGATAGCAGGATATTGAAGGAGCTGCATATGACGTCATCGTCATCAGGATAATCGTCATCAGGATATCGGGGTGACGTAAGCATCGAAGGAAAGGTGCATGAAGTTGTCGTCATCAGGATATATGGAGGGAACAGGATATTTTATATCCTGCTGATGAACATGATGTTGAACATCATGATGCTGCAGAAAGCGTTTGGCGGTAAGATGAACAGTGAACATCAGGAGGATGTTTGCGCTTGCCGAATATGATGATGCTGCCGATAGCCGGATATGATGATGCTGCTGACAGGTGAAGGGTCGAAGGTTTGTCTGCAGGAGGATATCGGTCGGTAGAGAAAATATGATGATGCTGACAGTATTAAGGGAAATATGATGATGATGATGATGGGTTGTAGACATACATGCTGTATGTCAAGGTTTTAGTGTGGATGCCTCTGCATCATGTGTGGGTGTATGCAGCTTTTGAGATGGGTTTTTCTTTCATTCTTTGGATTGATTTCCTAAGGTATTAGGACCCTTAGGATTTTTGACTTTATGAAAGGATGCATCCCAATGTTTATTTTTGAATCACATAGGTTTGGTGGACTGAGTGGAAGCTTCATGTTTAGACAATATTTGCTTTTGTTGTTCATGATTTGAAATGTGAGGGAATGTGTAGATGGATGAATTTGGCATTGGGAGAAGTGGAATAAAAGTGTATGGAGGGATAGTAGGAGTTGGAAGGAGTGGAGGTAAAGTGGATGGTGGAAGGTGTATGGTACATGCTCTTGGGATTTGTATGATAAAGGAGGTGAAATGGTGACATATGTGTTTGGAATATGATAGGGTGTGCGATGGGAAGTGGTGGATGTAGAAGGCATGGAGGAAGTACCAACATCATGAGACTACTTTTCTTGGGGAGTATAACCAAGGCAATAAGAGGGTGGAGTGACTTCGACATGGATAGGCTCCAAAATACCTTGTTCACGAAGGCCTAAGCCTTTACCTTGATAGTTCATATTTTGGAGTATGCAGTGGATAATGGGATTATGGGTGAGTTGGACACTAGATGCGAGCTCATTATTTGATGGGGAAGGTGAAGTGGTAGATAATGGTTGTTTCTCTCCTAAGGAAGAACATTCGTGGATGAAGGTAGTGAGACCAAGGGGATAGGATAATAGATTTGCAACATGGTCGATAATGGATGGCGGAGGATCATTAGGATCTTGATTATCATTATGCTCACTAAGATCCAAGTTATTGGTTTGATCATCTATGTGCACTTGGGAGGCAAGTGTCTCATCAAGGAAAGTGTGTGTTGTTGGATCATGGATAGGACTATGTGAAAGATGGATAGGAGTAATGGAGGTTTCTTGCTCATTGATGGTTATGGGGTTATGGATAGATGGGGTAATAAGATCATGACCATGGAATACATAAAGTTGGGTAAGAGGATCATCATGGTTTGCTTGATCATAAATAGGACCTTGATCATAGACGGGATCTTTATCATAGATAGGATTAAGCGTGATGGGATCAATGTGCTCATGTATAGGTTCTTCATCAATGATAATATCTCGATCATATAAAAGATATAGGTTATGGATGGGTTGGATTTGGGTTTCTTTCTCATGTATGGGTATAGGATCAAGTTGTTCATGGATATCTTCTTCATAGGTAATATCTTGATCATGGAAAAGATAAATGTTATGGATGGGTTGGATGGAGGTGCTTTGATCTTGATTTAGATAAAGGGTTGATGTTTCCACATGGTCTAAAGTATACTCTTGATTTTCTTGAATTGAAGTGGAGGTAGAAGACTCTTGGATGGGCTCTTGGTCAATGACATGAAGGTACGATGGATCTTGACTTGGACTCATGGTAGAAGACTCTTCAATAGGCTTGATTGGTTGTGGATTACATGATGGGGTTGGAGCAATGGACAGGTTTGAAGACTCTTTGATAGGCTCATGGATAGGTGGTTTATTACACGGAGATGGTTGGTTCCTTGCTAATAGCCATTGGATCACATCCTTCATGAGTGTATGGGTGGATGGGCAATATAATGAATGGAGAATATGGTAGAAGGCATAGGCTTATGATTAAGGTTAGGATTGCTTGTGCTGGATGGGGATGAAATTGGATGAGCAGATTTGAATTTCTCCATAGCTTTTCTTTTAGTTTTAGATTTTGTAAAGAGTCTTTCGAGAAAATCATTTAAGGACTCTTTGGTTGACAGATTAGAGCTTGGGGAACTTGATGGTGGTGTTGGTGTAGAACTAGTATGCTTTGGGATATGTATTCTAGGGGATGGTGAAGGAGGACTAGTAGATGGAGTGGTATATGATTTCAAACTTAAGGTGGTGTTTCCCTTGTCAATAGTATCATTAAGATAGGTTAAGGATGTATGATCTTGGTGTGAGGCATGGCTAGTACTGGCATGCTCATGTTGGGAGGGATTTGGTTTAGATGGATCATCTTTTACCCTATATTTGTCAAACTTAGGCACATCAAAACTAGAAGAGAAAGGTATCTTAGACAAGATTTTATCAAAAGGATAAGGAGATATGCCCTCTAGCAAATATTGTTTTGTGGAAGATCTAATTTGTAAGATCACCACTTGTTGTATGGCTTGCATTTGTTGGGTAAGTGCTTCTAATTGATTTATCATATCCTCAAAAATTGATATAAGACTGAAATGGGTACTCAAAAAGGTAGGTGTTTTTCTGACAAACTGTACGGAAGTACTCACTGTGACAGATGTGTAGGAATAGAGTGTATATGTGCAACAATAGGAAGCAAAAGAGTAGATCTGGTGAAAAAGTGAATGTGCCAGAATAGAGGACAAATGCGTAGTAATAGGTCTCAAAAGTGTAGGACTAGTAAAAGAAGTAGATGTGCAGCAGGATTGTGTAAAAGCACAGCAGAGCTGAGTATATGTGCAACAAAAAATAGATGCACGGGAGGATGAAGCAAATGCACAAATCTATCTATTTTGCCTAATTTTGACTGCTTTTGACTCGATAAAGGCACGTTCTTCAATGTTTTTTTGGTTCTTGGTGTAAATGGTGCTCTTTTTGATTTGTTTCTTTGATTATGGCAAGAAAGACATATCACACACAAAGAATATTTGCATGATTGTTTGATTTTTTTATTTTTATTTTTATTTTAATTTTTGACAACAATGCAAGCACAATCCTAAGGTTGGTAAGGATAGTATTCATTGAGTTCCAACTTGGTTTTTACACTAGCCACTTGCATAAAGATGAATAGCTAATAGCTTGGTAGCACCAGCTCCCCTCCACGGCACTCACTTCTCACTCATACCAAGCTATTTTTCCTCTGAAGAGTTGAATTTTTCTGTCTCTACACTAAATGAGTGTATGATGTTGGATGGCTCTGGAGAATGTTTTCCTCCTGTGTCACCAAATAGGGGATTTTGGCTTCTACAAACAATGGATAAGTAGTAAGGGCAACCGTTCAAGTGGTTATACGTGCGGCAGCGCTACTCTTCATTATGGAGTCTCCCAGCCTTCAAGGGTTACGCCTTGGAGGGTTTTGAGGGAGGTTGGATGTCAGTATAACTAATCAGCACTCATTTCTTGAAGCTTTCAGCTCAAACATAATTTATTTATAGTGGATCGGAAGAGCTGGCATTAGCTTGTTACCACTTAAGGTTGTTGACACTTGGACAGAAGGATATCCAAGGGCAGGCCTCTCTAAAGGAAAAACATGTGAAATGATAATTTTGGCGTTTTGGTCACCCAGTTAAGGGGAGAGCATAGTTCTATTATCATTCCAAAATCACGATAAACAATGGTTCTTTTTCCCCTAGTTAAAAAGAAATAGACTAAATGAGTTACTCTACTTGGGCACACACAAGATTTGTTAACTTTGAAAGAAGCAAATAGAAAGCAATGGTTCAATTTTAGATCCTCCTAGTTGGGACTATGTTTGAGTTGTTGGTGCAACAAGTTCAAATTATAGCCTTCCTATTTTGATCTAGATAAGATTTACATGAACAATCCAATTACTTTCCTTGCTAATTAGATCTATGACATGAGTTAATAATGCAACTAAATGTCTAACCAGCCCCTAACCTACAAATCAGATATGAGAATATTCATGTGAGAGATGTTAGCATTAGAAAAATCACAAGAAATATCTCAAGAACCTTGTCAGAACAAAAGCGCAGTTACAGAGGATGTATGCGTAGATACAGAGCACAAATGCATAGAGATATATGCGCAATTATAGAGAATAAAAGCATTGAAACATGAAATAAAGGCACATGTTGGATATATGCATTGATTTAGAGAACAAATGTGCTGACTCAGTGAGGATATGCACTGATTGAACAGATGTTTCACTACAGAGAATAGATGTGTGTTACCAATGAATAGATGCACAGAAACTTCCTATGTATAGAACCTAACGCACAAAAACTCAATTTTGAGGTTAAATTGGGGGCAAGGCCCCACGGTGGACGTTAGAAATGTTACAGAAAAATGTGGAACAATATCAATATATCAATAAAATCCAATAACTCAATAGAAAATGAAACAAATAAGACTCAAACATGTTGTGTGGTTACACAACACACCCCATTTTGACTTGGCAAAACAGGGACCCAACTTTTTGGTTTGGCTTGTGCGTCTGCTTCCGGGCGGTTTGGTAAAAGTAAGTCGAGTGCATCATCATGCAAAACTAGGATGAGGTAAGTCACCATGAGGTCAGTTTGTCAAAGTTCGTATTTCATCTCTGTGACCTCATATTTTGAAAGAGCATTAAAATTCAGGCAGGTTTGCCTTTTTCATCACCTTGATATTCATCAGGATGTAAGAGTTATGAACAGTCAAAGTTTTGGTCAAACCTGATATTTGCAAGAGGAAGGTCATATTTTTATATCGTCGGTCATATTGTTGAAGCTCATCATCATATTTGAAACATCCCCCCCCGATATGTCATGCGGTTCAAATATCTGGACATCAACTTTAAATGATAGCAAAATCTTCCCGTCAAATAGTCTTATCTATCGCCAGCGTCATACTTCGCATGTAACCTGATATTTCTTTATATCCTCCTGACGTAAATATCACCCTTAGCAAATATCCTGATGACATCATCCGAATACGATAAACGAAGGAATATACATAACGATGACATCATCATCACATTTACATTGCCACAGGATATTTTCTAAAACATGATTATGTTCGCCTATATGATGATGATGTCATGATGCACTTCCGATACGAAGAGCGAATATCAGGATGACGTCATCCCAATATTCCAAAAAGAGAGACATGTAAGTTTGTCTCGGCATCATCATATTTTGAAACAACACCCGATACACTGAAATATCCTCCTGGTGTACTAAGCATAAACAAGGGTGCTTTTGTCACCTGAATCTTGTCGCGATAACAATGTCAATACGAGGGAGGAGGATGATATTGAAACTCAACCCGATATTTGTGAATATCATCCTACCCTCATGATATCCTATCATATGGATATCCCCCCGCTCCCATTGCCGCCATTATCATTTAATGCGCACAGACATGGTAGGTGGTTCCCGCCGACCCCGAAACCCAATGAAACACCTGGCAAGATCCTACATTTTCGCACGAATAATCAGGGAACATGATCCAATCTGTCAGAGTTGCCCTAAATGTACCCTAACTATGAGGTTAAAAGGTAATTCAACCGCCATTTTCACATTTACCTTGCGATAAAATTATTTTACAGAGTACCATCTTCCGCATCCTCATACAGGCGATTGTTGCACGATTTGAGCTCACAAACTGAAGGAAGGAAGTGATCATCAGCTGAAGTAAGAACATCATTGGCAATCCACTGGTATAAAGGATAAATCTGCATAACCAGGTAAGTAAATGAAACCCTCATCATGTTGTTTCTGTTCTGGTATGATGATGTATGTTCTGGTTTATGCATCCGTATGATTAAGTAGTGTTGGAATTGATGCAGTAGGCATAATGATTTATGAAGTCAATTGCAATATGCATGCATGTATGTACCTGTTGTGAGATATGATTGTTGTTAATTACAGGTACTCATGGCTGAGAAGCAATTGGTCAAGTGTCAAGAGGAATTCAGCAAACCCATGTTCTCTGCTCAGAGGGGGGTCCTGTTTAAATATGGAACAATTACAGACACCCATCAGGGAAGCACTAATTTGGAGGCCTGGTCAGCCAAGCTGAACAATGGACATGACAAGAGTCCTGTGTTGGATGCAGTGTTCGTGTCGGGAATGTGGAATGCCGCCGGTTTTCCATACTCCATGGAATCTTTGGAACTCGTCATGGAGTGTGCCCAGAATTATAACCCTCAAACAAGGCAAGTAGTGAAGCATGGGAGGATATATGCAGACCTCTCCATCAAAGGTCTCTCCCAGACATTTAGATTTCCACTAGGCAGTAAGGTCAAAAGTGTAGACTTGAAGAAGTCTGAAAGAGAGTATGAAGCCAACAAGAAATCGGCCAGGAAGAACATGTATCCATGGCGGGCTGAGAACAACACATATAATGCAGCGGCCAAGCTTCCTATGCACCTGTTTAAGTATGATTTCAGTGAGGAGTACCAATACATGATTGCACTCCTAAATAGAGTAACCAGCCAGCCTGATACTGGCAGTTTCAGGGATTGGATGTACGGAATAGTAATGATGTGTCTATATTCATACATTAAGCCACTATGGGGCCAGATAATAAGTGATGCTCTACATGAGCAACTGATGAACCTGGGAGGTTCAAATTGTGCATTTTACATGTCATCATATATTGTTTATTCTTGTGCCTACAAAGGCACTTTTGATGCCTTGGTTACAGATGGGAAGCTCACAGGCACAAATGCTGCATATATCTGGGATCATCATCCCCAGCTGCAGAGAACCAACTACCTCAAAGATTACAAACTGGTCAATGATGCGTTCTCTATGCATCTGGTAAGGACCATGGAAGAAGACAGAACAAAGAGATTGAGCATGGAGGCTCAAGAGGCAGTCTACAGGCATGGGGCCTGGTACATATAGTTTGCAACCTTTTCTTATATAAGGGTTGAGGGTTTCGAGGGACATCCCCTGATGCTTCCAAGGTATCCTACCAACGCCGTAGTACTAATGGAATTTATCAGGCAGGGCTCCACCATGATACAAATGTACAAGGATGCCAAGAAGCTGCCACCAATTTTGTTCCCAGTCAGCATTGGCAACTATATGTGCCCTGACTCTGATAATATAAAGAAGGTGATGGTCACCCTGAATAAAATGAATTTGCAGCCTTTCCCAATAATAAGACCATATGATCCTTACGACAGGATACAGAAGATACTAGGAAAGCCTATTCACCAAGGGCACCTAGAGGATTTTTGGGCTGACTGTGAAGATGAGGCAGAAGCCAGAAGAAGGAGGTATCAGAGGTTAACTCTGAACCAAGTTAGAACTTTTGATTGCATCTCCCTTCCCCAACAATTAAAGAAGGATGATGGCAGGACAATGGCAGCCAAGTATGAACAGAAAAAGATATATAATGACACCATCTCTGCACCTGACCTCACTATGCAGGAGGACATATCCTTGGACCCATTCATTGCTAGGACCCTACACCTAACCCAAGATTGGGTTGATGCACAGATAGAGGCATTGAAGAAGAAGGGTGTTGCCATTACGGTGGACAACAAGAAGAAAGGGCAGGATATCCCCGCGGATGAATATGATGACTTCCTGTTAGAGAAGAGGAAGACCAAGGGAGATAGAATCCCTCCACCACAATAGCAGAGCAAAAGACCCCCAAGGGGCAAGAAGGTGGAACAGGGACCAAAAGGGATTATAATTGAAAGGGCAGTATTTGCAGCTGAGGAGGCGGCAGGGTCAGGATCAGAATTAGCATCCCCTCCAAAGAAAGAAAGGCCCAAGAAAAGTAAGACCGCAGAGGCTGGAATCACTGAGACCCAAGAAGTGGGTCAATCTTCTAAACAACCAGGAGGAGAGGATACCCTCATAGAAGAAGAGCCTGAGGAAGAGGAGGTTCCATTGGTAATAAAAAGGAAGAGGAGAGCTCCACAGGTGCTGGTGTCTACCCCACCTAAGAAACAAAGAACCTCCATGAGAGGTGGAATAAGCCAACCCCCTACCTCATTACAAGGGGAAGGTAGTGAAGTGCGCAAGGAACTTCAACATAATGTTCCACTTCCTACCATCGTCAAGTTCAAAACTGAACTTGCTAAGGAGCAGATGAAAGAAACTTCCTAGACACAAGCAGAAGGGCATGTCTCGCTCGATGAGACAATAAATTTGTCTGATGATGAGGTGGTGTAGGATGTGGCTGCACAGAAGATGGAAACACTGGCTGCTGGTTTTAGTATGACCCCCCACAAGTCTCCACCAGTTCAATCAGTACTGGAAGAAATGAGGCGAGTGGAAGAAGAGTGAGAAAAGAGCCCAGAGCAAGTAGCTCAGGAAATAGGGCTAGATACATTGATCACAGAGGTGACAAGTCCTGTAGTGGTAGACCTGACAGAGAAACAGGATGCAAGTCCTGAACAGCTAGCAGGATCACCTAATAAGGGCCACCAAACAGAAGAGATAGAGATGGCAGAATCGGAAGGCCATGCTCTGGAATTAGGACAACAAAGTCCACGGGATACATTAGCGGAACCTGCTATAGTAGAGGTTCAAGAAATGAAGGCTGATGAAAAGGAGGAAACAAAAGAGGATCCAGCTGCCAAGACACAGGAGGTTGATAGTGCAAGCTTAGAAGAAATAATAGCTGCAAAACAATCGCCAGCACATCAGGTAGGATCCCCAATATCTGGTGAAGTGGATAAGCAACAAGGGGAAGAATTGGGAATGGATGAAGTAATGATAGAGGGAGATCATGATCATCATGATCAGCATATAGATGCACCTCAAGGTTCCCCACAGCATATAGATGCACCTCAAGGGTCCCCACACCAAGAAGATGCTCCTCCAGAGAAGGAAATCCCTCAACAGGAGGAGGTCCCGCAAGATCAACAACAAAGAGAGCATCAAGAAGAACAAATGAGAAAGTCACCATCTCCACAACACTTGTTGATAGAAACGGGAGATATAGGTGAACATCAGGATGATGCTGAAAAACATGATCGGGTGCCTCCATGGTTGGCAAAAGAGGTAAATGCTGAGGAAGAACTTGAAATTCAGGAATTCAACATCTCCACCCTGTTCTCCGTGGATATAATGAAGCCAAAGAGGAAGGCCAGAATGACTTCAGCCATCAAGAGAGATCCGGCAACCAGGAGAAGGACCGCGCAAATTGCCATACCTGCGGTGGAGAAGGAAAAAAGGTAAAATCACTGTTGATGAATTTCAAATCAGTACAGTAGATTTGGGCTTTGCCAATGAGGACCAAGAAGGTCAAGAGGGCAAAGACATTATTGACTCTCTAATTCAAAAGGTGAAAAGAGAGAAGGAGAAAAATAAGCAACATAAACAGCACATTACTCAGTTGCATGCCTATATCAAAGGGCTGACCGATCCTGATGATACCACAACTAAACATGCAGTCCCATTGACTGCCATTTCCCAGGAGGAGGTAAATAAATTGGACCTCATGAAGCATGAGGCGTCCGTAATAAGGAGATGGATGTCATCCACATTGGATGATGCAGTAGAAATAATGAAAGCCTCTTTGAAGAGGTGGAGCAACCTAAGTGACTCCAAGGCCAAAGTGGATAAATTGCAGATGCAGACCGGGAAGAGGTCTTACAAGCTGGAGAGAGTCCTGAGCCTGTTAGGGGAAATAAGGAATATAAATCCACAACTGCTTATCAGTAAGCAGGTACTGAATAGTAATACCGCATTATTAATAGATATCTGGTATAAAGACACTCAATTTGAGTGTGGAGTCCTCAAAAGGTGTGATAATAAGCTGAGGGATATCAACATGACGCTACGAGATTTAATGGCTGAAGAAGCGGTGATACTGGAGGCATTGGAAGGCAAGGTGGAAGGAAAAATAGAAAATCAAGATGAAGAGTCCGCCATTAAAGCTGTACACAGCAACTTCCAATCAAAGACAGATGGTCCACCTGTCCCTTTGACAGAGGAATTGATAGATAAAATAATGAGGATCAAGGTCTAGAAGGAGAAATACAAAGAGACACTGCAGGACAGGAAAAATAAGCTTGATAACAGCAAAGACAAATATGAAGCACATAAGCACGCCATTGTCAAAGTGAAGACTCAAGATGGCGGAGGGATAGATCAGGTTGTGCGTTCATACGAACAGGTCCGCAGTAGTATGCAGCCCCATATGCAGCAGCGTCATCATTAGGATAGTGAAAGTTCAGAAAGTGATGCACATGATGATGACCCGCATGAATCAGCTGAGGAGCATGATGAAGATACATCATGAAGGGGATAATAGCATAAGTAGTATAGATAGTTTCCAGCTGGCAACTTGTGCCATTTTGTAAAGATTGACAAAATCAAGTGAATCATGACCATAGATTTGTATTGATAAATCAAGATCGTAGATCTTTTGTAACGGATTCCTCACCTTATTCTATAAAAGGTGGTGGAATGCCCTGTTGAAACATTCAAAACTTAATTGAAATCTGTTTGCTGAAGTATTCAGGGCTTATTTCAAAGTTATTGCATATGTACATGTCTTTTGCATATTTAATGAAAGAGAAGAGTATTTCGATTACAAATCTTCATCAATCTTGAGTAATCTATGTCTGAATTCTGGATATGTGCTTTGATTTGCTGCGTCCCTTGGAGTGCTCATCATGTTGCATGTATTGTTTTCATTCATCATCCTCTGAAGTTTGCATCAACTGTATCTAGCTGTGGAATATCCTGGTGAACATATGGTTTGATTTCTTCTCGTCATGACAGTATCGAGTATGTATGTGGATCAATAGCTGAAGGTTCAACTTTAAATTGTAGTATTCCTTTAATTTCTTTCAATTTTAGAACATTTCATTATCACAATTGCGAATAACTGATAATCCTAAGTAAATAATGCAAATATGCAGACATCTCGTAGGTAATCGCAAATATTTAGCATATTTGAATGCAACGCATGCACAATTGAAAAATATCATGCAAAGATTGAGGTATTTCTACATCTTTTTATCTAATAACTGCATAATATGACTTCTCTGTAAAGAATTTCTGCAGGAATGTCATGATGATGGCACAATTTTACGTAAGGCCCCAAAATGGAAACAGCAACACACATTAACCTCTGAG
Source organism: Cunninghamia lanceolata (assembly GCA_027924645.1). NCBI lineage: Eukaryota > Viridiplantae > Streptophyta > Pinopsida > Cupressales > Cupressaceae > Cunninghamia > Cunninghamia lanceolata. The sequence continues at coordinate 1,077,845 of BSBN01001413.1, read as the reverse complement.
TAACTTCAGATGATTAAGACCTAATCACCGGAGACTTGGGATCCTGAATTCTTTGAATTCACAGTATCTTTCAAGATGAATAAAGGTTAATGCGTACTTTTATTCTATGCTTGCTTATGACTAACATCATGACCAACAAAACACAAAGAAATAATACTTTGAAAACCTCTTTTATTATGTGGCTTCCATTGGTCGCCTATCTTGAATTGATCTTATATGTGAATAGAGCTCTCAGAAGGTGCACTTCCTTGCTTTCTTCCAAGATGACAATGGAGAATGGTTGTTGATAGGTTTGCAATGAAGAGGATCTTCACAATGCAATAAAAATGGTAATAATGGTAACAATTGATCTCAAGCTATGGAGTGATTTGGGTGCCAAAGGCATGCTATGATTCCTGTAGAGTAAGTTTATAAAAAGCTTGGATTGATTCAAATGGAGGAAAAGGGTTGTACTTATAGACTTGTGAGAGAGAAGATCAATGGTATATAATGAATAAGAAGATCAACGATTGAGGAAACTTTAGAGAATGTGCGCAAATAGGGAGAGGACAAGTGTCCTCTTTCATGCACCAGAGGAGTTAACAGAATAGACTGAGGAGTTAACTAAGATGATTGATCAGTTAATAGAATTGATTGGAGAGATAAGTGGGCTGATTGGGGAGTTGACTGAGATGATTGAACAATGAACTCAGATGACTAACTAGTTAACTATTTTGATTGATGAGTTAACTAATCTGACTGGAGGAGAAATAGGACATGTGTGTGAAGGGATATTTAGCTAATTAAATATTTAAAATATTTAATTACATGTGCACGTGGATTAATTGAATTACTTTTGGTATTAATTCAATTTTGGAGGAAATAGACAATTTATATAAATATTTGGATTTATTTAAATATGGAGAATGAGAAGAATTAGTTAAATAATTTGGTATTATTTAATTTAGAATGATTTTAGAAGAATTTGGAAGATTTAATTAAATAAATGATTTTATTTAATTTTTTGGAGGAAAATGAATCAAATAAATAAATTGATTTATTTATTTATTGATAGAGGAATTTAGAATAAAATAAATATTAAAATATTTATTTAGATAGAGTCGTGTCATTTTTAGGTGTATACAGAAAGTATCACCATAGATCCTTGGTATCAAGACAGTGTAGTATTTTTTGAGAAGTAGGTGCCCTAATCATATGAACTCCACTCAGAGGACAGCACTTAGAATTAAAAGTCAGATATACATGATCAAATTAGGAGTCCTATACAAAAGGAATTTTGAGAGGTTATATCTCAGATGTTTGAATAAACATGAGGTTAAACAAGTATTGACTGAATTTCATGAGAAATTTGGGACTGGACATGGATCAGGAGATGCCATAACACACCAAATACTCAAAGTAGGGTAGTACTAGCCCCATATCTTTAAGGATATGCATCAACATGTTAGAAGGTGCCACATTTTTTGAACTCTTGCTTCTAGGGTGAGAAATCTCATTGTACCACTACAACTAATATATGAGGTAAGGACGTTTGCCCAATAGGGCTTGGATTTCATTGGTATGATTAACCCAAATTCTTCTAAAAGACATAGGTTCATCTTGACAATGGGGGCGTTGTCTTGTAAAGATTGCACTACCGACATTGTCACTAGGTTTTTGGAAGAACACATTATTACTAGGTTTGGTATGCCTTTCGTTTTGGTATGTGACAATGGTCCCGCCTTCTCATCTGATAAATTTTTGCAATGGACTTTCGAGCATGAGGTAAACATTAAGTTTTCTTCCAATTATTATCCTCAAGGGAATGTTGTTTCTGAGTCTAAAAATAAAAATATAATTGATGTTATTTGGGAAATTTTGGAAAGAAACCCTAGGGATTGGAACACACAACTAAAATTTGCATTATGGGCTGATATAACCCAAGTTACATCTTCATTGGGCACTTCCCCCTATCAGCTGGTTTATGGTCAGAAACCTGTCTTCCCAGTGAATCTAAAAATTCCCACCATACAATTTGCTAGGGATTACTTAGGGAAAGAAGATAAAATAGAGGCTGGATTATTGAACCTTTTGAACCTATAAGAAAAAAGAGATGCAGCCCTATAGCACTTTGTGAAACATCAAAGAATAGTCAAGAGGTGGTTTGATGGAAGGGCTACCACCAAACCCTTTAGGATTAGTGATTTGGTCCTCGTATGGGACAAATCTAAAGAAAAAAGTGGGGACCATTCAAAATTTGACAAACTATGGCTAGGACCCTTTTAGATTGCTAAGATTCTTGAGGAAAATACTTTTCACCTCAGCTCTCTTTCAGGGGAACTCATCCTATTACTAGTCAATGGGTAGCACCTCAAGTATTACTTCCTAAATTGAGGAAATCTAATAAAGGGACCCTCTAGTCTCTTCTGTACATCTAGTTAGGTTAGGAATCATGTTTAAGCTAGCTTGCTTTTATTTGTTTTTATTATTTTCCTTTGTTGTTTTATTCCTAGGCCCTCAATCTAATTTTTTTTCTTGATGTTCTAATTTGCTATCGATCCTTTTGGTCTGATTTTTGGAGATGAGTCCCAAATTTACTATTGCATGCCTTCATGCCTTAGGTTCTAAGGCTCTCCTCTACCAATCAGGTGCTTGTTTTGGTTGGCAAATGGGTGTGTTAATGTGCTATATAGTTGAATCATTACTGGAGGGAATTTCAATCATTTCTTGTCAAGAAATCAGTCATTGAATGAAATTTTCAGTCTTGCATCATTCATATCAGCTAGGGTGTTTTCTAGTCCAACTAGAATTAAGGTGTTTTATATGCTTAAGAAGATTTTTTCTTGAAATCTTATATACACTCACACATTAATACTTCTTAATTTATGCTTGATGGAATAAGTTGTTATAGTTGGCTATTAGGTGAAAAAATTAATAACTTTGTCTTTCTAGGTCAACACCATTGGTTTAACCTAGGAGTGGTTCACTCCTTATAGGTTAGCCTTAACCCCCAACCTAGTAGCAAGCTTCATTGCTTGCAATTTGATATATGTTCAAAAGAAGAAGAGAAGAAAGAGAGAGTAAAATAAGATAAAAAGAAAATCACAAAACAAAAAAGCAAAAGATTAGGAGGACTCAATTGTCTAGGTGATCCAAGCAATCTCTACTGGGGATATGAACACCTGGATGGTAGTAGAGCAAGGCCTTGGGTGGGGTTAGTGATATCTACATTGGGGCTATGGACACATGGCTGGCAGTAAAGCTATGTCCAGGTGATCATTTGAAAGTAAAATCCACTTCATCTAACCCAATATTTAGTTTTTGATTGATGAATTCTTGCATACTTGAGGAAGGGTAATGAATCACATATAGACACTTAGATTTTAGAAGCATTGGATCTTGTGTTTTAAGCATTTTTGCTCTTAGTTTGTTTTGGTTCTCAATTTTCTATTGTGTTTGGTTGGATTGGGATTCTAGGTCTTGGCTTGATTTTTCCACCTTGAAATGCTTGGGAGCATTCTTTTGTTTTGGTTGGAAATTTTTGTGCTCTTTCACACAACACAACTCATTTTGACATAGACAAATAGGGACCCCCTCTTTTTACCCTTTGATTTACTTCAACATATTCTCTTTTTTGTCCAAGAGGTCCTATCAGAATTATGGGGTTTGTTATTTTTCCATGACAGTAAAGGCATTCTCAGAGCTCTAATTCTTTAGACTTGTTGATGATTGTTTTTACACATTCATAACAAAAGTTAAAATTCACAAAATGAACCTAACTGTCTTGAAAGATATGAAGAAATCAATTAAGATTACTTAATCCCAAGTTTTTGTATGGTTAGGTATTGACCTTGTGGATAATTCAGTAGGTTAATGTGAAGTTGTAATATGCAAGGGGCCTTACTTGATTTAAGGTGTTTTATGACTCACTGGACTCGAATTATGCAAAATATCACAAATATCAACATTTTCTTCATTCCTTTGCATAAATTTGTTACTTTATCACAAAGCTTTATATGATTTTTATTAACACAAGCTTTCTTTTTTAAATATTATGAAAATTGTCCAATATCAACTTAGTTGTTCATGTTTCCTTCAAATATCAGACAATCTCCTTTAAATCTCTGCATTTAAGCTAAGTATTTCAAATGTTTGGGAAAAGTTAGAGAAATCTAAATTAAACTTCATTTTGCTATAGGATCTAAATGTTGTGTTATTCACATTGTAAGCAGTACAACAAACTTGATTAAATCCATAGACTAAACCTTTAAATGTAAGCCCTGGGTATTTTCACGAACATACATTCAAGATTGCAAGCTTTTGGAGAGATAATATTTCAAATACAAAGAAGAGCTAGAAGACACTCTGAATATAGATACAGAATTCCAGATTCATTTATATTCAAAACACACAGTCATATATGATTTACAATGTATGAATGACTCCTTGCTTCATTCATCAACTTACAGAAAACTTACAAAACATTTTACAGATACAGTAAGGAAGCTAGATGTTGTACACATTCCTTATTATAGACATAGGTGACCTCCTATTCTAAACTAAAATGTTCTTCTATTCAAAATGCTAATACAAATTACAACTTCTAGATCTGTTCTACAAATCCCTGTGTTTGTCCCTGTGTAAGTCATTACAAAGTAAAGGGGATCAGTATATAGATTTGATTACCCTTAATAAGGCCACAAAAACCCTAGTCCATCAACGATCCATATCTCAAGTGCAACAACAACGGTGGAAAACAAATCCCACCAAAAAATCTCTGAGCAGCATACCCATACTAAGCGTAAAGATGCCCTTTGGAAACCCTAACAACCATCAAAATATCTTCACCATTAAAATATCTTCTGTTGCTTTGCCCTTTTAATATTGCTTCTTTCCACCTGCATATTTCTTCTCATTGAATTCCTTTACTCCTTTTGCTTCTTTTGCGATCCAATCTGCCCTTTGTGATGTCATCACCATTAAAGCTCCACCTTCCATTTACCTGCAAACCTACCAACAGGCATAAAAAAATGGATTTAAAATTCACCTTGCTGTCATCAATTTATACCTCTTATGAATGTTATATGGGCATTAATTGCAGCAATTAACGTGCTAAAAGTTTGGCCTTCTACTTCAGTATTTGCGTTTTTAAACTTCTCTTTTTATCATTAGTTAAACTGTGTATACATACCCATTTCCTTGTATGTTCCTTTTGTATGTTCTCTTTGTATATTTTAACATACAAACATACATGCAAACAACCATGACTACCATGACTAACATTACTTCCCTTTTGTCTGTTTTCCATACTTGTACCTTTCGCTTTGTATATCTCTCCTTGTATGTCTCGTTATATACAAGCACATGTACAAAAACATATACAAACCCTCTTTTACCTTTTATCCCTCGTTATGCTTTTACTCCTTTGTATCTTGGATATGTATGTTATGAACATACAAGCATTTAAATATACAAAGACCTTTCTATATTGAACTTCTTTTCGCATCCGGCTGGTATCTCTTCTTTGCATCTTCCACCTTGCATATCAGCTTGTATATCGAAGACATACATTGTAATTATGCAAATCTGATATGCAAGCGGCAGAACCCACCTTACTTTTCATTTGTATCCCTGCAATACAACACTTGTATCAAACCTTTACATACAAAGCCCAAGATACATACAAAATCCTTTGTATGTCCTTTTGGACTTCAACTTTTTTAAACCACAGTTCACTCACTTTTTGGCTCCGTGACATGTATAAAGTGCAATGCATCTTTTAATATATGTTAAGTAGTCATGCATCATTTTAACCAAATTTTAACCTTTCTTCAGTTCCACATTGTATGTATATTAAAATGTATGTCTCCGAAGCATACATACAAAGTGTGAAACATACAACAATAAAATCCTATTTCATGATCCTTTCGGTTCCATGGCATGTATGTAGCTTTGTATATCCACTTTGTATGTTTCTCTTTCACCAAACATACAAACATAAAATACATCCGACGGAATCAACTGATTATACATTCAAACTTTGAAATCCATCGAGTCCGACTTGTATGTATAGATAGAACGTTAACAAAATGCATACAAGTAAAATGACTTAAAAAAACCCGACAACTCCCTTTGCGACTTATACAATGACTCGATATACAAAAAACTTTGCATACAAGCAACTTTGTATACAAACGACTTTGCATATACAAACAACTTTGTATATGCAACATACAAACCTTCTTATTGTACATTTTACCTAAAACATACATATCTTGCAAAATACTAGGAATTTTAACATGGTTCAAAAAGCAACCCTCACTCATTTTTGATAAGGAATTCACCCATATTCTGCTTTGGTACTTAATTTTATTTTTCCTTTATTTTTAACAAGGTTTGTAACTTTCACTCTCTTTTCCCTTTTACCACCCAACAGACCCACACAAAAAACAAAATCCATAGCCACAATAAGGGTCCTCATTTTGCTAAGGAGTAAAATGGGGCATGTTGTGAGCATCACAATAGGACTGACACACTACTTTGTGGCCTATCAGGGTTGGGCATGCTTGCATGACTGTAAAGGAACCCCCAACATCCCATGACCAAGGACACTAGTGTGGGGTGGTAGATCACCTTGTCAATTTGGTGGTTGGCCTATCAGCTTTCCTGAGAGGCTGACTCTGGTGTTATTGGATTTGATTTCCCCACACCTACCCTTGTCACTACATTAATTGTAGTTCTCTCACGTGTGTAAAAGGCCCTCTTTATAGGGATTTCAAGATCTCTTTTTCTTCACTTTACTTTCCTTTAATTTTTGTCTATGCTTCCTACTACTATTGTACACTTCCTGAGTGAATTGATGATGGTGTTAGCTAGTGTGTGATTGGGCTCAAATACCAGATTACTTTACCTTAATGTCACTATCATCTATTCTAGGTTGGTTTTAAATATTTTATTTAGCTTTGTGTGTTACATATCGATGTTTTTCGTCAAAAATCAATGGTCGATCATGCTTGGTGGTTTGGGGTTTGATCTTAGTCCTCATTTTCATGTTTCATATGCTCTTGTTTTAGGTGCTAGAGTTTCATCATTTTCCCCTTTGTTGTTGTATTGAATCCATTTTAATGCCTGACCCGCCTTTCGAGGTTTTTTTTTTTTACATCGTACTCACCTTTATTTTGTTTTTTTATGTTAGGTAGGATTTTATTTTGACCTCTGACCCTTTTTTTGATATACTTGAGTTTTAAGAGTGGTGGAGATTGGACTCCCAACCTTCCATCCTTCATTTTGAAAGCCATGGTAGGTACATCCTAATCTCGAGATATCTTCCTAACCCTATTTAGATTCTTTCAGACTTTCTCTACTTGGAGTTCCATATTTCCTCTTTTGATTTTGAAGGGATCAAGAATCATCTTTGATTCTTAATGATTCCCACTATAGTGATGGTGTCAGAGTCAAGCTTCCTAGGCTTTTCCTTCCAATTTGAGCTTAACAAGAGTTAGCACTGCCTTCTGATTCTGATTACCTAACCTATATCAAAGTTTAGGTGTCAGGCCTTTCACATTACTAGTTACTTTGGGAAGGATATTTAAGGCTTCCCCCACATCCCAAATTCAATAACCAATGCTCACATATAGTATCAGGACTTCACCATCAAGCCTTCCACTTTGACCCTTCTCCAGGAATACAAACCTAACTCTGATCCCTGATAGTTTCTGGGAAAATGCATATATGGTATTTATTAAAATATTTATAATGCATTAACCATTGAAATAGACTAACTATGATCAATCAAGTGAAAGGTACATAATTTCTGATTACTAGAATGTGTGGGAAGATGGTGGAAGTCACACCAATAGGAGATAGCAAACAAGAATTTAGGGGAGACCTACCTTACACAAATAGGACTAATCCATATCCAAAGATCGAGGACATAGACATCAGGTATCATGACCCTTGGGGGTATTTGCAGAAGTTATGAGGAGAAGCAAACAAGTCATTCCAAACTCAATGCATTGAGAATGCATGATTATTCCAGGCTGTTGCTTTCCCTATTTTAGTACAAGCTCCAAAATTAGTCCTCGCATGTGCTCAATGGTATAAGGTAGGAAGCAGGAAGATCATTGGGCCATTGGGGCATGTGTTTCTAGACTTCACATCTGACATGATTGAGAAGGTCTTTAGCCTTCCAACATATGTTGATTATGATAAAATCATTGAAAACACAACCCTGACTTACTACAGTACCATAACAGGGAATGCCACTAGTTATATGAATCAACATCTCTTGGTAACTCAAAGGAAACATCCTCTAAAGATGGTACCCATACAAGCAAGTAGTGAATTCAAGTAGGATGCGAGAATGTTTATTATCTTCCTTAGCAGGTTGTTTAGTCTTCCTTTAGCAGACATGTGGTACCCTTGTATGTGCCAATTCAACATGAACATTGTGGATGGTAAGAGACTAGACTAAGGTACATTCATTAGTGATAAGTTGAATGACCAGTTGTTATAAGTAATGGAGACCAAGGAGTTCTATATGACATCCTATCTGGACTACCTCTTGGCTTTCCAAGCCAATTTTTCTGGGCTACAACAAGTAGGCTTCCTTCAATAGGGTGATGTTTTGGTGTATAAACATTTTCTCCAGTTGGAACTCAAGACAAGTATGAAGAACTTTTACATCATCAATGATGCTTTTGTATATGTAGTTATTAGAGGGCTAGAGAATGTTAGAAATGAAGACAATAGCTACTCAATGGAAATCTGATTCAAATATGTTTAATGATCTTTAACAGTTTATTAGAGATTGGCGATTGCATCAAAATAGAAAACCCACTACAGAGAAAATATGAAGCATGAAGAACTGAACACAATGACACAGTGTTTACATGGAGGAAACCCTTTCAGGTAAAAAACTCCACTAGGAAAGAGGCACAAGTTTGTATTAATCTACAAAAGATTGTACAATACATGGAAAAATACTTATAGAAGTGTTCTCACACCAATCTAGGCATCCACTTTCTCTCTCTAGAGAATCTCCAACATGCAAGCATTAAATGCCTTCTTACAAGCTCCTACCACTTGTCCAAAGTTAGCCATGCAAGGTTGGGTGCCCAAGACTAAATCTAGCCTCTTACAACATCTTATGATGCGTCATAACTATCATAGATTCCACCAAAGAGTATCTTCCCAAGATGGGTACCTTGGGCTAAACATAGCAACCTACAACTAATAAATACCTGTCATAAGTCATCATACCATCATAGAATCTTATGACAAATTATAGTTGTCATAGATTCTCTTCCAATATCTCACCAACCTTATAATAGCATGGCATACAAACTAAAAATAGAAGATTCTCCCAAGGTGGTACCTACACTCATTTACTCATGGTTTTTACAATTTCCAACCATAAATGTCACTCCATAATTACCTCCGGTGAAATACCTCATTCCCTTATGGGTAATTACAAATTACAAGTAATAAAATGGAATAAATACAATATTGGGATTTACAAGGTTAATGGCACCTTATCCCAACATTCTCCCACTTGACATTATACATTGTAAATCAAACCATAGGAAATCAAATGAAAAAATAATGAGGCACTAGAAACAAGGCCCACGGCCTCTCTACACCACACAAACTTCTCTATGCTCACAAGTTTGGTCAATGAATATGCAACATTCTCATGAGTGTCCATCTTTTTGAGATTAATTTATCCACTTGCAACCAATTTTTGAAAAAAGTGATACTGAACATCAACATGCTTAGTCTGAGCATGATACATAGGATTCTTAGCCAAACAGATAGCACTCTGGCTATCACAACCAATCTGAATGACCCTACAATCAAAACCAATACCTATACATAGTCTCCTAAACCAAACTACATCCTTAGAGACATGAGTAGCAGCCATATACTCTACTTTTGTGGTGGACAAAGCAATTGTGGGCTACCTCTTACTCATCCAACTCACTACTCCTCCAAACAGAGTAAACACATAGCCACTAGTGACCTTTGACTATCCAAGTCACATGCCCAATCTGCATCAACAAATCCCTGTATGTCCAAAGTTTTATTAGCACTATCAGTACTAGAATAAACCAAACAATAATTAGGAGTACCTGCAAGATATTTAAGCACCCTCTTCACATAATTCTAATTTTGTCTACCAGGGTTAGACATAAATCTGCTCAAAACTCCCACTGCTTGGGCAATATCTAGCCTAGTGCAAACTATTGCATACATCAAATTCCCTACAACACTAATATATGGCACATTAGACATATCCTCAAAATCATCCTCATTCTTTGGACACATATCTAATGAAATCTTAGTACCAATAGGTAGAGGAACTCTAACTGGCTTATAGTCCTGCATACTAAATCTCTACAAAATAGGTATCCACATACTTACTTTGTGACAACCAAATCTTTCTGTTACCTCTATCCCTCCTAATCTCCATACCCAGAATATACCTGACAGCTCCAAGATCCTTCATATCGAATGCACCTAAAATTTGGGCTTTTAGCTCACTGATCATAACCTTAGTATTGCTAAAAAATAACATGTCATCAACATACAATGCAATGATCAGTATAGAATCATCAATTCAATGAATGTACACACAATGATCCTCCTCACTTCTAACAAAACCCAATTTCAATACAAATGAGTCAACTTTTCATACCACATTTTGGGGGACTATTTCAAACCATAGAGAGACCTATTTAACCTACAAACCCAATGTTATTTCCCTTTTATCTCAAAACCTATAGGTTGTTGTATATAAATTTCTTCCTCAAGATCTCCATGCAAGAATGTAGTATTAACATCCATTTTCTCAATCTCCCAATCATAAGCTATAGCAATGGATAAAAGAAATCTAATAGAATTTAATTTAGTTATAGGAGGGAAAATTTCACTAAAATCAACTCCCTCTCTCTGGGAGTAGCCCTTGGTTACCAGTCTAGCCTTGTACTTCTCCAATCAACCGTCTGCCCCAAACTTCTCCTTGAAGACCCACTTGCAACTTATGGCCTTTCTTCCTTTGGAAAAATGAACAAGATCCCATGACTTACAAGAGTCTAAATCCATCATCTCCTCCTACATGGCTAACTACCAAGACTCACTATCATCTGCATGAATAGTTTCCCTGTAGGATCTAGGCTCATCGTCAATACTCAATAAAGTAAATACACAACAAAAATTTGGTGGGCTATACCTATCAACTAGATTCTAGTGTCTTGTGGTTCTCCTTAAGGGTGGAGTAAGAGACTCTACTTGTTCTTTTGGATGATCATATGTACCAACTTCTTCTGTAACAACAGATTCTTCTTCATCAAAACTACTTGAATCTTCTTCTTCTTCTTCACCCTCCAATCCATCATTGTGTTCTTCTTGAGGTGCATCTTCCTGCTCTAAGTCAAAGTGCACTCTCTTCACTTTTTCTTTCTTTTTTGGCTTCCCAAGCTCAGAAATAGCTCTAAGTTCCCTGAAAATAATATCTCTAGAATAGATCATCTTTTAGGTTAGTGGATTCCAAAGCTTATAACCTTTTACATTATCACCATATCTAATGAAAGTACACTTTTCTTCATTTGGATCCAACTTAGAACACTTTTCCTTAGGCACATGAACAAAATCCTCACAGCCAAAAATCCTTAAATGTGAAACAGAAGGTTTCTTACCTATCCACACTTCATAAGGTGTTGCATCGAGAGCCTTATAAGGAGATCTGTTAATCAAGTAGCAAACAGTACACATAGCCTCTACCCAAAAGAATTTATCTAATTGTGAATCACTCAGCATACTTTTGGCTCTTTCCATGATTGTCTGTTCATCCTTTCTACAACACCATTCTATTGTGGTGTATACAAAGTTGTCTTTTGTCTAATTATACATGCATGCTTGCAAAACTCATCAAATTCCTTAGAGCAATATTCCCTTCCATTTTCAGATCTTAATATTTTTATCTTTAATCCCAATTGGTTTTCAACTAAGACTTTATAATCCTTAAACTTAGTGAAAACTTCAAATTTGTGTTTCATAAAATAAATCCATGTAAATCTGGATACATGATTAATGAAAGTGACAAAATAACAAGATCTTCTAATAGATTCATTATCCACAATTCCAAACACATCTGTATGAATGATCTCTAACTTCTCTTTTGCTCTATTGATTCCTAAAGGAAATGATGTTCTGTTTTGTTTACCAAACACACAATGCTCACATAAATCAAAGTGCTCATCAAAATAAGGGAAACCATCCAACAAATTTTTATTATTGATTATTTTTAAAACATTATTACTTATGTGGCCCAATCTATGGTGCCACAACATACAAGTGTTTTCAGAAGCCTCAAAAACATAAGAGGAATTACAAACTATAGTGGCATCTAGCCTAAATGAGGTTCCCAATCTCTTCCCCTTCGCTACGACCAAGTTTTCTCTCACCAATCTACAACAATGCTTATCAAATGTTACATGCATTCCCAAACCATTAAAATTTGAAACTAAAATCAGATTTCTAGCTAATACAGGAACATACAAAACACCAAGGAGGGTTTTAATCATCCCATCACTGAAATACAACAATACCTTTCCTTTCTCAACTATAGGATATGTAGAGTTGTTCCCAAGGTACACTTTACCTCCATCATACTCTTCATATGTGGAAAACCATTCCTTATGTGGGGTCATATGAAATGAGCATCCTAAGTCAATCAACCAGTGATAATTAGAAACAACATTACATGCAAAAACTAAAACATCTCCACCTACATTTGAGGACTTATCAGAAGCACTCTCCCACTATTTCTTTGGGTTTCTGCACTCCTTCACATGTCCCCTTTTACCACAATTCCAACACTTAACTTTTTTCTTCTTCCTAGGAGTTTTAGAACAACCCTTAGACTTTTCCTTAGCCCCTTTCTAATCTCCTTTCAGTCCTCTTTCCTTAGACCTTCCCATGAAACTAAGAGCATCCCCTAAACTATCCAAACTCTTCTTCCTCAATTCTTGTGCCAGTAAAACTATAACAAGGGCATCCAACTTCAAATCCGCAAGGTTAGCAGTGATAGTAAGGATAACATTCTCCCAAGACTCAGGTAAAGAATAAAGAAGTAAGATACATTTATCTTCCTCATTAACCTCAGCATCTACAGATGCTAGCTGACTCAACAACAAATTAAATGAATTTAAATGCTCTGCAACCAATTCACCCTCTTTCATTTTCATAGAAAACAATTTATGCTTCAAGTAAAGTTTGTTTACCATACTCTTGGCTTGGTAAATCTCATCCAAATTCTTCCACAAGATATGTGTGATCTCTTCCCTTGTGACATTCAATAGAATAGAATCTACAAGACACAAATGAATTGTACCTTTTTTCATTTTATCTAGTCTATCCCACTCATCTTGAGAGACATTGTTGGGTTTCTTCTCTTTTAGGATAGGCAACCAATGGTTTCTTTCTTCTAGTAAATCCTCCATTTTTAGCTTCCACAACTCATACCCCATTCCGTTGAACTTCTAAATGTCCAAACGAGAGGTTGATGCAATGGTATATGCAGCCATAATATCAATTCAAGATCTGCAAAAAAAATACAACCAAATCTCCTACTGCAACTACACAGTCTTCACACTACCACCCAAGAGACAAAGTTGGCAAGACTTTGATACTAAATGTTAGAAATGAAGACAACAACTACTCAATAGAAATCTGATTCAAATATGTTTAATAATCTTTAACAGTGTATTAGAGAATGGAGATTGCATCAAAATAGAAAACCCACTACAGAGAAAATATCAAGCATGAAGAACTAACCACAATGACATAGTGTTTATGTGGAGAAAACCCTTTTGAGTAAAAAACTCCACCAAGAAAGAGGCACAAGTTTGTAATAATCTACAAAAGATTGCACAATACATCAACTACACAACTCTCTCCCTCAGTCTTCGATCTGAAAACATTCCTGCAGCACTTGAGTACTTGTAAATCTATACGCTACAACAAATACATAGAAAAATACTTATATAAGTGTTCTCACACTAATCTAGGTATCCACTTTCTCTCTCTAGATAATCTCCAATATGCAAGTATTAAATGCCTCCTTACAAGCTCCTGCCACTTGTCCAAAGTCAGCCATGAAAGGTTGGGCACCCAAGACTAAATCTGGCCTCTTACAACATCTTATGATGCATCATAACCATCATAGATTCCACCAAAGAGTATGTTCCTGAGATGGGTACCTTGGGTTAAACATAGCAACTTATAACTAATAAATATCTGTCATAAGTTGTCATACCATCATAGAATCTTATGATAACTTGTAGTTGTCATAGATTCTCTTAAAATATCTCACCAACCTTATGATAGTATGTCATACATGATAAAAATAGTAGATTCTCCCAAGGTGGTTGCTACACTCATCCACTCATGATTTTTACAATTGCCGACCATAAATGTCACTCCATAATTACCTCCAGTGATTCTGGAATTACCACTTCTGATGAAACTACCTCATTCCCTTATGGGTAATTAAAAATTACAAATAATAAAATGGAATCAATACAATATTGGGATTTACAAGGTTAATGGCACCTTATACCAATAGAGAATGACTACTCCTAGAGATTACCGGTGGAGGTTGTAGATGAGTTGGCCCATTGGGGCAATTGGTGCATACAATTCCAAACTTTCACCTACATACATGTAATGGGTTTGAAAAAGCCCCATACAAGGTACCCAAGTGACTGAATCATCTTGTTGGAAATCATTAGGTAGGTTGCTGAAGTATATAAGTTAATATCAAGAAAGCATAAGTCTACCTTTCAATTCCCCATAAAAGTATGGGAATACTCTTGCCAAAACATAATCAATGCTTGTCATGTAGAGGTAGACCTGAATACCCTAGACATAGGTGCATTTGACAACATAAGGAGTAGATTTGACCCCATCAGATGGGTTAGCCCTCTAATAGAGAGTTAGTATCTTCATGAGTATTCACTAAAAGATCATTGGGAAAATTGCATGGATGATCATGAAGTAAGGACGAGGGATTACTTCAGGTTGAGCCTTCATTCAGTGAGGGGATTGAAAATCATAGGACTCCCTAAGGTTCCAAAGGGGATGAAGGAGGATGGAGCCTTGCTAGACCCCTCTAATGAAGAAAAGAATGTTTATAGCTAGTCCCTAGATCCTATCAAATGCGATCAAGCAAAAGATACTTCCATTGAAAACAGGGCTAAGGATGTGATAAAAAATACCAAGGCATGGTTAAAAAATTATTATCCCATGATCAATCCCTATCCTAATAAGGAGGTTGAGGGTTCCAATGGGCCTAAGAAGAAGAAAATGGAAAAGGGTGCACCCTTTGCAGCTCTAAAAGATAAGGCAATTAAGAAGGCTGAGGAGGTAGAAGACCCTACTATATTCAAAGGAAAGCATAAGGTGGGGGTTGTGAATATTGATTTTGATGAAGAGGAATAAGACATCATACCATTGGCCTAAAAACTTTGAGGGAGGGTTCCTTCTCCTACCATTGAAAATTTTAAAGTGGCCTTAGACCCAAATCCCACTATCATTACCATCCCACTATCCACAAATTCACATGTCCTTATATCCATTACCACTGCAACAAAGGTAAATCCTACTTATTCATCCATTTCCCCCTCATCATCCCCTATTCAACAAACATTGTTACCATCACCTCCACCATCATCATCTTCACTACCATCACAGCTTCCACCTATCTAACCTTTATCTTCTCCACCACAACAAACTTCTCCTCCCCCCTACTACACATAGCACCGAGGCACCCCTCTTACAGAGCCCAATAGTGGAAAAGAAACCCAAATGTGATGATACTCCACCAAATGAGGAGGAAGTCAATAAAGATCAGAACAAGGAGAAGAGAACGCATAAAGAGGAACTGGAAAGTAAAGGACCACCACAGGTGGGTGATCTTGGTGGCATTACCTCAACCCTTCAAGAGGAATCAGATGGGGAGTTTAAGGAGTTTGGGAAGACATTTATATTGACTCCGTCACCCATAAGGTCCCCATCTCATACACATGCACCATTTTCTCCATCTCCTCCAAGACATACAATGTTAGAGATGGGTCTCCCAATCTAGCTCAATCAAACTGTGGAGAAGAGGAAGAGAAATCATGTAGTGGAGGAGGATCTAGATATAGTTGTAGAAGTTTTGGGGGCTCCCCAAAAATGAAATAAGGCTAGGATCCTTTCCTACCTCACCACCAATGAACATGGAGTCAATATTTTTGAAATAGCAATGCCTCTGGTGGATAAGGAGGAGACAACCATGACCTTCGAAGATTACAACATTCAATAGGTTGTCCTCAACTCTAGAACAAGGGAAAGGGATAAGCATGCATTAACTGATGTGGTCACTACCACTCTAGATAGTATGAAGAAGGATGAAATGACCAAAGAAGAACTCAAAAAGAAGGTAACTCAGCTATTTTCTTATGTTACACACCTGGTGGGACCTATTGACTCAAATGATTCTGCACCAATACAATTAGAGGCCATGACCAAAGAAGGCCAAATCATGGATCCCTTGGGCATTCTCCCTACAACAACTACCTGTAAAAGTTCATTAGAGACCTATAGGAGGGACTATTATGGAGGCTCTAAAGATATATCACTCTATCAAAAGGGAGTTGGAGGTGGTCGAGGCTTTGAAGGGTAACATCGTGGATGAATTACTATTTTGGGAGGAGTCTCCAATTCTGTAAAAAAATGGAGACCATCCCTTAGAGCACACTTCTACAATCTAGAGTCATGGATAAGGTTGATCCAGGGTCAATTTTTGAATGGTTGAAGGCTGGAAAGTACAGGGTCAAGATATTGCAAAAGTGTAAAGTGAAATTACAATCAAGAATAGATGTAGCTAGCTAGGATTTGGGCAAGGTAGAATCTCTCATTAGCTCTATCCCATGCAAATTCAAAGATGATACATTAGTAGTTCTCCCTGTAGCTAGAATAATAAGAGAGTTTTTTGTTATCTTCCAACAACAACTATCAGAGTAGGGTATAAATAACCCGATGAGGCTAAAATCCTTATTTACAGAGTTCCAGTGTGTTAGAAATGAAGGTGCAAACAACACAACATAAATCTAATTCAAACCTTATAATCCTCTAAACAATGTAGAATCAATGGAGATTGCAACAGAAATAAAAACCCATTACATAGAAATAACATGCCTTAAGAACTGAACACATAACATAGTATGTAACATGGAGAAAACCCTTTTGGGTGAAAACCCCCTTGTGACCCCCCATTGCGGACGAATGAGCATCGTGCATCAGATATAAACATATGGCTAAAACAAGATCACTACTGGTGAAACCTTTCATCCCTTATGGGTGATTTCTGAACAATATTAGGAGTAATTAATTACATAGGATTTACAAGGTTGATGGCACCTTAATCCTAACACAGGGATAGCTGGTTTATTTGGATAGTACTTAATAAAAGCTTAGACATTCTACTTAATCACATTAAATCAAGGTCAAATATCACAATGGGCCAAGTATGAATGACATTCAAGAAGTCACCTCTAATTTTCAAGGCCAGTTTCTAGATAGGGCATAATATCCTTGTTCTTCACACTCATTCATTGATTATTTTTTGGTTCTCCTCAGAATAAATGGCCTCAATGGGTTTTTTCCATTATATTACAAAGTTGGATGTAAGGTAAGGTTGACCTTACCCTTGGGAATAATTAACTTATGTATGATACCTCTATCCAGCCTGACTTGGATAGAATTGTAAAGTGTAAATGGAAGGTACCTCTTATAAAAGGAAGATTTTGGCCATTTTGAAAAGGGGGGAGCATAGAGTACTTGCACTGGCACAAGAAATTTTGTAGATTTAATGGCATGTAAAGGGAAAATTTCATATGAATTTAAGGTGTGGGAAATCCTTCTCATTTGTAATTAGCCATATGATTGCCAATTAATAGAAGATATCTTGGTTATTCTTGTGTTCTTGCCATTGGTGGTAATGTATCTGCATTTTCTTTTCCTTGCATATGATTTATGTTGAGGGGTATTGTACTTAATTGTTAAATATTCAATCAGGTGGTTGGATAGGGTTTGAATTCTATGCATGTAATATGGTGTTTTCATATCTCTATTCTTCTTCTTCCATTTTCTTAGAATCTTACACTTGCAATGTACATGATTGTGTGGAATACTGGTCATCCATTACTTGTTTAATTTGATCTCATTAACTTTGTCATATGAATTGAAAAGTCAGGTGTAGAAGCTGTTTGATTGTTTACATTTTCTTTTCCTCTAAACCCTAGTCTCCTTTCTCCCTTTTTATACACATAGTTAATAGTAGATTTAGAACCTCAAACTCTAGAAAAAAATCAATGTTTCAAAGAATATCAAAATCTAAATTAATTCTACCAACGCACGCCCCTTGAACAAATAATTACATTGTCCATTCAATTGCTCCAACACTACTATGACCCATCCTATAGGGAACTTGGGGTGATCATAATATCATTAGGTTACCTTTCAAGAGAAGTAGAGTGTCATTCATTCTACTTAGTGTTGATGTTCCAAAACAACCATCAACACCCATGTCATTCCATTCTCAATCCTGCACCATCCCCTAATGATCCTCCATCATCTCTCATTGACCCTTTACCATCTCCCATTGACACTTTACCATCTCCTATCCACTCTTCGCTATCACCAATCAACCC
This sequence comes from Cunninghamia lanceolata, assembly GCA_027924645.1. NCBI lineage: Eukaryota > Viridiplantae > Streptophyta > Pinopsida > Cupressales > Cupressaceae > Cunninghamia > Cunninghamia lanceolata. Next base: position 1,059,111 of record BSBN01001413.1, on the reverse strand, counting down.
CATCCCAAATCCATTATCCTATGCTCTTGGTCCCAACACCATCACCCGTGGTGGTTCTCTCATAGTGGTGTAGGAGCACCTTGGCAAATCAAAGTTGTCCTAGATAAATCTTTGATTTTGATTAAATTGTAATGCTTCAACATTGTATCAAGGTTATATTGATTATTTATTCATGTGTCTAGGTCATTAGGAGGACAATATTTAATGTTTTGTGTCAAATTTGGAAGGAATGTAAAAGTTGTCACCTAATTTGTAAAATTGGAAAAAACAGTCAAGTTACTAAAAAGACAGTTTTGGGAATTTGAAAGCTCATTTTGTGTCTTGATTTGTTCCTAGGAAGTTAGAAACTGAAAAGACATGTATAATGCCTTTAAAAAGGCCTTGTAACCTTTAGAAACTCGTGGGTGATTGAATTCAAGAATTAGAACAATAAAGAAGACTATTTTTTAGGCATTTCTACATAAATTTGCTGTTTTCTATTACTGTATGGCCTTGTACGGGCAAGGACTGATGCCAAGTTGGTTATAAGTGGTAGTTCTATCAGTCACCCTCCATTTCCATTTTGTTGCATGCATTTTGGTGTTGTTTTGTGTAAGATATGTCAATTCTTGTAAAAACAGTCAAACCTAGATTTTGGGTAAACAGCAAGCTAAGATAATTGTGTTTCTTCCTTTTTGTCCATTGCATGTTGCTGATCCTTGGTGGAAAGGACTATGGTAGCATTTGATTCCATATTTGAGAGGTTTTGAATCACATGGTAGAGATTTAAGAAGAGAAAATCATGGTTTTATGACTGTTTTTCTGTGTTATAGTCCAGAAAACAGTGTTTTGGGACAGTCTTGAGATACAAGAGTAGTGTTTGTTAAAAGTACTGATGGGAATGAACTTTTGATGGATATTTAAGATTTAACAGACCTATTTTGATGTATCCCAAGTGTGGTTTGGGAGAAATTGAAGTTGGAGGTTGTAGAACCAATAAGCCCTTGTGTATGCATGACCAAATAGGCCTAATTAGCACTATTGCAGTCCATTTTTGGACAGTTTGTTACAAAGCAACCCATACTAAATTTAGGATATGTTTTAGAATGCCTTAATGCATACTCAAAACATCCATCATAGTATGGAGAAAGGTTCTACAGTAAAAGTTATGCTTGACTGTCTCTTAAAACAGGGCTACTAGTATTTTTGGATAGTCAGCTAAGAGATGGTTGCATGCATGATGAAATAGTCCTTGGTAAATGTTTATTTCAGTTGAATTGACATTATTAAGATAGGAGAATGCCTTGTGAAGTCTGGTTGGGCCTAAGAAGTAGAAAAAAAAAATGGTGCTATGTTGTGGGCTTTGGTTGGTGATGAGATTGTGGGATTGAAACACATTGTAATGAATTTTGTCAATAGGAAGTGAAGTTGATCTTTTCCTCTGCATCATTTTGGTATCAGAGCCCAAAAGATTCTGAGCATGTAGATAGAGCACCAAAGGAGGCAATCTACACCAGGATTTTGGGGTAAGCATTGGTTTTTGCTACCTGATTCTTGTTGTGAAGTTTTATGGTTGCAGGTGCAAGTTCACTCACTACAGTAGGCAGACAGGAAGGTCTGTCAAGAGGGCCAGAGGAGATGGTCCATTAGTTGTCACCAAAAGTCTTGGGGAGAGAGGCAAGAGAGGACTCCCAGGTGAGGGACAGGAGTGTTGTTGTAGCAGGAAGGAGTGGACTTCTGATGATAGAGATGCACCTTGGAGGCAGTCAGTCAAACTCCATTAATAGGAGTCACAGTTGGAAAGTAAAGAGGAAGTAGAGGAGGCATCAAGTCAGGGTTGAAGACATAAAGAGGCAAAAATCATTTGAAGCAAACCACACAACTCTTGGGACAAGAGTTTTCTTCATACTGAGGAGTATGGTGCAGGAGCACCTTGGCAAATCAAAGTTGTCCTAGACAAATCTTTGATTTTGATTAAATTGTAATGCTTCAACATTGTATCAAGGTTATATTGATTATTTATTCATGTGTCTAGGTCATTAGGAGGATAATATTTAATGTTTTGTGTCAAATTTGGAAGGAATGTAAAAGTTGTCATCTAATTTGTAAAATTGGAAAAAACAGTCAAGTTACTAAAAAGATAGTTTTGGGAATTTGAAAGGTCATTTTGTGTCTTGATTCATTCCTAGGAAGTTAGAAACTGAAAATACATGTCTAATTCCTTTAAAAAGGCCTTGTAACCTTTATAAACTCGTGGGTGATTGAATTCAAGAATTGGAATAATAAAGAAGACTGTTTTTTAGGCATTTCTACAGAAATTTGTTGTTTTCTGTTACTTACGGCCCTGTACGGGAAAGGACTGATGCCAAGTTGGTTGTAAGTGGTAGTTATATTAGTCACCCTCCATTTCCATTTTGTTGCATGCATTTTGGTGTTGTTTTGTGTAAGATATGTCAATTCTTGTAAAAACAATCAAACCCAGATTTTGGGTAAACAGCAAGCTAAGATAACTGTGTTTCTTCCTTTTTGTTCATTACATGTTGCTGATCCTTGGTGGAAAGGACTGTGGTAGCATTTTCTTCCATATTTGAGAGGTTTTGAATCACATGGTAGAGATTTAAGAAGAGAAAATCATGGTTTTATGACTATTTTTCTGTGTTATAGTACAGAAAACAATGTTTTAGAACAGTCTTGAGATACAAGAGTAGTGTTTGTTAAAAGTATTGATGGGAACAAACTTTTGATGGATATTTAAGCTTTAACAGACCTATTTTGATGTATTCCAAGTGTGGTTTGGGAGAGTTTGAAGTTGGAGGTTGTAGAACCAATAAGCCCTTGTGTATGCATGACCCAATAGGCCTAATTAGCACTGTTGCAGTCCATTTTTGGATAGTTCGTTACAAAGCAACCCATACTGAATTTAGGATATGTTTTAGAATGACTTAATGGGTACTCAAAACACCCATCACAGTCTAGAGAAAGGTTCTGCAGTAAAATTTATGCTTGACTATCTGTTAAATCAAGGCTACTAGTATTTTTGGACAGTCAACTAAGAGATGGTTGCATGCATGATGAAACAGTCCTTGGTAAATGTTTATTTTGGTTGAATTGACATTCCTAAGATAGGAGAAGGCCTTGTGAAGTCTGGTTGGGCCTGAGAAGTAGAAAAAAACAAAATGGTGCTATGTTGTGGGCTTTGGTTGGTGATGAGATTGTGGGATTGAAACACCTTGTAATGAATTTTGTCAATAGGAAGTGAAGTTGATCTTTTCCTCTGCATCACATAGGAGAGTAACAACTTCTATCCACCACCCATCCTCTCCCATTCTCTCCATACAATAATGGGCTTGCATATTGTTTCCAAAACCACAAACATCCCATCACACATTACATGCTTCCAAACATGAACTATCATGGTAAAGGCTTAGGCCTTCATGAACAAGGAATATTGGGCCCCATCCATGTCAAAATCCATTCACACTCACATGGACTTGGTTACAAATCTCAAGGAAAATAATCCAAAGATGTTGGTACCACCTTTGTAGCTCCCAAATCCACTTCTTCCAATCTCAAACATGGTGCATCTCATCACAAATTGAAATCATATGTCACCATTCCCCCTCCATCATCATACAAATATCAAAAGCATGTGACCATATGTCCCCCATCTTATCCTATCCATAAATCCAAACATCCTTCCATCCCTAAATCCACTCTTCCTCCACTACTCCCAACTCCCAATATCCCCATCCTGAAATACCCTCTCATCCATCAATCCCATATCCATAAATCCCCATCCCCAAAATCCTTAATCAAGATCAACGAATGCACACATCCCGTAAATATGAAGCTATCACCAAACCCATAGGATTCAAAAATAATCATTTGCACACCTCCCCACATAATGAAAAAAATCCACAAAATCCTAAATATTATCATGTCATAAGGCATAGATACACACAATCTAGGAAAAATCCATCTTAAACGCCACATAATCCCATACCTCCATATGAAAAAATGAAAATGGTGTGGGTCCCCAAGAAAATGTGATAAATCCAAGTGGAACATCCAAATCCCACTTCATTCCAAAATCTCCATTACTCTTCACTCCCCATCACAAACATAAGATTCACAATCCAATACAATATGCACAACCATTGGTCTTGGTTTCTCTCAACCCCATGACACTCCCACATACCTCCATCCCCCAATCTTACATTCCCTATTATACGTATCTCCCCCATCACATGACTATGATCCATGCTTTCACATAATCCCTCCATCATCCATCATCCACCCATCCATCTATCTCTCCATCTAAATCCATCCATGTTTTCCATCTACACCATTTGTTCCATCACACCATCATCTACAAACATACACGTGTAATCACCATTGACATGGATTGATGAGTGGTAGGTAGAACTCATCAAAACACACCCTTATATTCTATTTTTTCCTTTTCATACACCACCTTGTTTGCTGATTGCACAATGAAAACTATAAAACCTCGTTTAATTTATGTTAATTAAAGATGAAATACTGAAGTTGCTATTGTGATGAAAAGACTCATGTTTTGGATTTAAACTGACAAAACTATGTAGACATGTCTTCTTTTTATCCTAGGGGTCCATCTATTAGGTGAGGAAAGGTTTTAAAGACTCGAGAGATTTTCCTAACTATCTCCGAAGCTGAGAAAAAGACACATTACGAAGAACTCCAACATTTCGTAGAATGGTTGGAGGATCTCTAGAGTTGGATTGGTAGGATAGAAAGGGTTTTTTATCATGAGATCCTTGGATCTATTTCTTGATGAGTCATCTAGTGATCTCTAGAGTTTTTGTTGACTATACAGAGTCTCCGGAGTTGCACAAAATCTCTAGAGTTATTTCACTGCACAAAATCTTTGGAGCTACTGTAAAGCCCTAGAGTTCTGCATATGAAGGCTAGAGTTTTTGAAGAACACAATTGGAGTAGTTCATGGGAGACAATGGACACCTATCATTTGATATTTGCATGAATTAGGGAGTTCTAGTAGTATTTTTTTTAAAGCTGATTCCTTTTTATCAGGGTCTCTATGGCCTATTTTATCAAAGTCAAAACTCTAAGATTTAAGGACACCTCTAGTGTCACTTAAGTCTCTTTTAATTTTTGCATGGTTATATTTTGATATAGGTAGTTGCATGTTTAGTCTTTGGAATAAAGATATTATGTATCTAAAGTAGAATTAGGAGTAAACTAATAAACTCTAGAGATATGATATCAACAACAATCTGATATATATTGTATGGACGTAGTAGGATAGATAGTCTCATATATTTTTAGAAGAAGATATACTTTTTTTGTTACCTTGTTAGACTACATTTAGGAAATACCAGATTAAAGGAAGGAGGTTCTTCTATTTGTGTGCTCTAAAATTTATGTTTAGTCTTCAATTCTGAAGGTGTGGAGCAAGGGCCCACTCCCACTGACAAAAGGAAGGGTATTATTAGTTTATTGATTTCTTACATTACTACAAATTCTTTAATTTAGTTTTCATGCTTTCATAGAAATAAATTAGATTCTTGATAATTCTATTTTAATGTCTTTACCAATTTTTATAATTAGATAAATCATTTCAGTATTATAATGTTCCAATTCCTAGATTAGATTTCTTTCACAGTAGTTAGTTAAAAACATGAATTTGATTAAACAAGTAGGTTTCATTTTAGTAGATAGTTTAAGGTATATTAATTACTAGTTTCTATTGCAGACTACCATGCAATGACCCTTGTCATTTTTGGTGTCGTTTCTGGGGAGATTTTGTGTTAATAGTAACTCTAGTTAGTAGTCCCAGTTAGGGTTAGAACAATTCTGCATGGTTAGACCTAGAGGCCTAAGAGGTAGATATATCAAACAAACACCCCAACCATAGCCTATAGGTGAAAGTAGTGGGGTAGGGAAAAATCCTATTAAGGAGGAAGATCATCTAACACCCACCTTGGAAATCACTCAACAACCAAATATTCCCACAAGCCCTCAACACCTTAAACTCTCAGAATACATCCAAGAACTATAGGAGAGACACCAAATGGATCTGCTAAGAGGATCCACTTTCCAAGAGACTCAACCTAAATTTTGGGAAGAAGTAATACCTCAGGAACATCCATTCACCATGGGGACAATCATGACTAACCATATCCTTTGCAAGACAATGCAAGGACTTTCTAATATCCCATAGTCCTCAATCTAGAGGAAAATGCACCTATGAAAACCATCTCCCCCTCAAATATTCTAATAGTTAGGGGAATCCCTTCTAAGGATCCAGATTAGCTCCTCTTTGAATTCAAAGTTTTATGTCAAACATATGACTATGGATCAGACAACCAAAAATAAAACTCTTTCCATATACACTTAAGGATTATACCATGAGATGGTTCATGGGTTTGGCCCCTAATTCCATAAACTCATGGGAATAAATGGAAATAGAGTTCCTGGATAAATACTAGGACTACTATAGAATCAGTGACAGAAAGGAAGAATTGTTTAGAACTAAGACAAAAGAAGAGGAGTGATTAGAAGACTACTTGGATAGGTTCAATTTTGTCCTTAGAAGGTATGGAAACCTTATTCCTAAGACAGTTAGATAAGGAATCAAAGCAAGCATTAGATTAGATAGGAAAGGGGAATATAAACAATCTAGATATGCCTATACTTGAGGAAATTTATAGAAACTATTCAAGAGCATGAGATGGACTAAGAGTACGAAGGTCTCTCAAAGGGAAAGATGATATAGGGAAATTGATGGAAGAGTTTTCAAACCTAAAAAGTGACATTCTAGTTCAACTAAATACCACTTTAGATGGGACCCAAGCAAAAAATAGAAACAGTGAACCACTGTCAATTTACTACCTTAGGTGTAGAAATAAACACCTTTTGAGAGAATGCCCCTTGGATAAATCTAAGATCTACCAAATATATGATAAAGATCATCCTAACATCCACTATGATCAACTCCCAACTTTGAAGAGGCTGATTAAAAAAATTGTTCAAATAGAAGAGGAGTTGAACTATATAGGACATAAATAAATTTGTCATTTTCCTTACAACCAATATCCAACTCAAGATTCTTATAGAAGACCTTCAAATTGGGAGAATAACTAATGGAATTCATCTTAGCATGGACCTCAAAATTCTCCTCCATGGGGACCACAAGACTAGTCAAACTAGCAATGGAAAACCAACAATGGCCAAATAAAACTTGGGCCAACCAACATTGGCCACAATAGTTTCCATATCAATTTGGACCACAAAATATGTAGCCATAGAGGGGTCCTCAATAGAACTATAACAAGCAATTCCAAGGTAAATGAAGATACTTCCCAAACCAACAAAAAATACTTCTAACTAGACCAAAAAAAACACAAGGACAACCTCAAAATAAACCGGTTAGTTAGCCACCCCTACCAACTCAACCTAAAACAAACCCACATAATAAACAAGGAGCAACTGTATATATGACTTTGCAAGAAAATATGGCTGGTATAAATGCTATTAATTTGAATAACCTCCAACTACATTCTAGGAAATCTCTCCCAAGACCATCTCCCCCACTTATTATTGAAATCACATATGAATTGGAACTTGAAAATCCACCCCATCAGCAATGCTAGGAGGGGATTACAATTGAAAAAGTGCCTAAAGAACATCCCTCAGGTCACTTTAGAGTTCCTCCTAAAAGGACATCTTCAGAGATCACCTTCGGAGCTACTTCAAAACTACATTCCGAAGTTGCTCCAGAGACTGAAAAATAGGCACCATATCCAGAATAGCTCAAACAACATGTCCCCCAAAAACTAGTTCCACAAAAATAAACCCAACCCACAATTGAATTTGAACTACTTCAAGAAATCAGACAACTAAACATTGAGATTCCACTCCTTCTGGAAATTATAGATGTTCCTAAATTAAACTAGTTTATCAAACATAATTGTGTCAAAACTCAAAGTAGGAGGAAAAACTTTCCCACCACTATTCAAGTAGAGGGAAAGTGGTGGATCTACTAGTGGGAGATATGTTCCTTCCAAAGTATGGGGATCTTGGAAATCCTATCATCATAGTCCACATCTCGGGAGTAGAAATATCCAATGTCCTAGTTGACTTAGGAGCAGCAATAAATGTCATGACAATTCACACTTTGGATAAGTTGGCTCTTATAAGCATTCAAGCCACTTCCAAAATTTTACAATTGGGTGATCAATCAGTAGCAATTCCAAAGGGGGTGTTGACTAATGTTCTATTTATTGCGGAACCATGGGAATTCCCAATTGATTTTTTATCTTAGAGCCAAGGAACTAAAGGAATGCTTACCCTTTGATTTTAGGTAGACCATGGTTGGCTACTGCAACAACATCCATTGACTATGGAACTGGGGATATGGTCATATCCAATGGCATAGACAAGAAAAAAATCTCTTTATATCCCCCATCTAAGCCATCCATAGATTATTCAAGAAAAGTATGGATAGATGAGCCCAGTAACATAGAAAATAGTTCTTCCATAGCTATGGTCACCATTACAAAACCCTTAGGGCAATTAGAAGAAGAATAAATTATGACACCCCTAAAGATATAACTCATATCCTCATTGAAAAAGGCATAATGGACTTAGATCAATATTTAAGGCAAGAACTTCTGATTACAACCCATTGTACCCTTTCCAATATCATCCCTTGTGGAGAAACTTTCTACAAAGACCTATCCACTTTCCATCTACTACTCCCACATTCTTGCCCTCTTAACACCATGAGCCCAGAATATGGAGTAGGAAAATCCATAGAGCAAATCACAAAGCAAATCATGGTCTTACCTGGGAAAACACTTAACATTAATACTCAGTTGACATCAAAGGAGGAAGCACTTCCTAATCTTCTTATATCCCATTCAGAAGATTTTGCTTGGGAATATAAAGACATGAAGGGCATACCCCATAAAATTTGTATTCACCATATATATATAATATGTTAAGTCTATTAGATAGCCTCAAAGAAATTATAAAAACTAACAAAACCGTTACAAGATGAATTCATCTACCCTATCTCAGATAGCTAGTGGGTGTCGCCATTGGTTATAGTACCCAAAAATAATGGGAAATGAAGGGTATGTATTGATTATAGGGAATTGAACAAGGCCACAAAGAAGGACTATTTCCCTTTGTCATTCATTGACCAAGTACTAGATAACCTAGCAAGAAAGAAATATTTCTCATTTCCAGATGGGTTTAGTAGATACAATTAGATCCAAGTGGCACCAGAAGACCAAGACAAGGCCACTTTCATGTTCTAATGGGCACCTTTGCATATAGAGTTCTCCCATTTGGCCTGTGTAATGCTCCAACTACTTTTTAGAGGGTTGTTTTAGCCATTTTTGTTGAACTACCTAATGAGTGTATGGAGGTTTACATGGATGACTTTACTGTTTATGGTAATACCTTTAAGAAGCCCTCAAAAATTTGGGAAAGGTTTTGTAATGTTGTAAAAATAATCAATTGTCCTTAAGCCATGAGAAATGTTTTATGATTGTGGAACATGGTATTGTCCTTGGGCATCATATATCAACAACAATAATCAAGGTAGATCAAAACAAGGTAGAAGTGATTAAGCAATTGCCTCCACCTAAGAACCAAACTAATGTTAGGAGTTTCTTGTGTCATGTTGGATACTATACGAGGTTCATAGAAAATATTAGCAAGATAGTTGCCCCTATGTTCTCCTTTCTAACCAAGGATACTGAATTTCATTGGACAAAAGACTGCCAAACAATATTTGAGACCATCAAAGAAAAACTCACAATCACACCTATTTTAAGGGAACCTAATTGTAATATTCCATTCCACATTCAGACAGATGCATCAGATGAATCAATAGGAGCAATCTCAGGACAAAAAGAATAAGGGGAAGGTATGCATGCAATCTATTACATAAGTTACCCATGCTGCAAAAAATTACACAACATCTGAAAAAGAATTCCTAGTTTTCATCTATACCATCAACAAATTTAGACATTACATCACAAGATACAAAATTTTTGTACACACTAATCATGTAGCCATTAAATATATACATTATTTTTAAGTAAATAAATAATAATTCATAATAAAAATCAAATGATACTGGCTTGGTAGATTCAACTAGGCTATAACAAGATGGTAATTTGGCTTAAATATGATGAGGTTTATTTTTACCTCATCACACTCTCCCCCTCCTAAGGTTGAGCAGGACCTCCTACTCTTGTTGTGAGGGTTCTCCTACTTTATTTTTCCTCTTTTCTTCCCTTTTTTACTATGCTCTTAAAACAATGTATTGTAATCATTTATTGTATTTGACGAGTGTCTAATATTCCAAGATTATGGATGAAGCCTTTACCCATTCTTACCTTGAGGGTCCATGTCTGATATTCCCACTAAAATTGATCTAAAGTTACATGCATTGGAGGTGGTGGCTGGAGTAGTAGTGGTGGCCTAAACCTCATGCCAATCCACTTTACTTTTAGTTCTTTTCTCATTTTTTCCAACCCCTAGGCTCTCTTAAATGACCATTTAAGATTGGTTGGGGAAATCATCTCTTCTTTTCAGATATATAGGCAAAGGTGTATATCTTTCCTCACATGCTGCAAAGGCTCTATCAAATATTTGAGGACCAACAGTTTGGAAGGCTTCATAATAGGTTCTAAGACTGCCATTATATTTTAGTTTCATTGAATCAAATTTCCTTAATGTCTTGAGTTATTTTTGAAATGAGAAAGGTTTATGATGATGGTGCCTCATTAGTTGGCCAACAATCTTTTCTTCTTGAAGATACTCCTTGGTTTTGTTTTGCCAATTTATTTGATTTTGCATTGTGGAAACAAATGGTCTAAGGTCACTTCTTCAACAAACAAGTTGATGTAAAAATTAGTATATTTTCAAGTAGCAAATTATGTGTAAAGAATTCACACAACAGATTTTGTTGATTAAGAGGGGCTATCTTGAACGCTTCTATGAACTCTTTATCATTTGGGTCATAGGGAAGATTGAAAGATATCCTGAGTAACTTCCATCTCAAAATATGTTCATTGAGAAACATATTGTACATCCTTGATGGTTTTCTACAAGACAAAAGTAACTCTCCAATTCTGCAAGCTTCAACCTTTGCCTCATATAGGTGGTCATATTCTCTACACAACATGACAAGCTCTGTTTTTAACCTACTATTTACTACCCTTGGTTGCTTGAGGAAATAACATCATGATATCCATGTTTGTATTAAAATAGAAATATGAACCTAAAACTACTCCATTTTGGTAGGTTTAGTTTGAATCTCTTTATCTTCCATGACTGGTTTGGCTTGGAGTTCTTTTAATTCTTCTTCCATTTCTATATTTTGGTTGATTGTGGCTATTGATTCTTCTTGATTATTTCTCTATTTTTCTATGAATGTTGCTAAGAAATCTACAAAATTGTTTGTTAAATTTGTAATTTGTTTATTCAAACTCCTTTGCAATTTTGTGTTTTTCTCAATTTGCACCAATGACTATTTTGTTTGATCTTGTAGGTACCCAATTTCCTTATTTCTTTCCTAATGTAATCCTTTCAATTCCTCAATTTCCTATTTTTGTCCCAAAATTGTTTATTCTTGTTGAAAAATTAATTGTTTTAGATGCAAAATGAGTTGATCATTATGAGAGACTACATGTTCCAATTACACAATTTTCTATTTTCTTGAAACAATTCAACTATTTGACCTACACTATCCTTGATTTCTATATCATTATGCTTTTCCTTTCCTGAAAACTGGTGTATTTTTAGAGATGGATGTTTCTCCAAAAGGGTTTTAGTATCAGGCGAAAATGTGTGCTATGTTTCTTCTTCTACAACTAGGGTTTCCCTAGGGCTTTGATGGGTTTTTTCTAATACTTCAAGGGTGTCTCCATAAATGACAAGAGCATCACCTAAGAAGACTCCTTCTCTCTCTACAAGGGTTCCCTAGGTCCCCATATCTATATTTTTTCTCATTGCTTCATTCATTTTAGTATCCTGCGGAAGTCTCTTCTCAATTGGTACAAGAGCTTCCATTATGGTTCTTTGAACCATAGTTTCTTCTACAAATATTTTCCCTATTTCCATAGGTATTCTCTTAGTTTCCATTACATCCCCCAGAGGAGAAACTGATGTCTGTTGTGATGCCTCTGTTGGGTTTTCTTGAATTATGGAGGCCTCTATTGTAGCAAGATGTTTACTCTGTTAGTTCCTTTTGGAGTTAGGGTGTGGTCAAAAATATCAATTGAACTAGTATCAAGAGCCAAGCATTTACTTTTGTGTAGGACAGAAGGTCTTTGAAATTTATGCTTTAATATTTTCTTCCTAGTAACTTTTCTACCAGGGTTCAATTAGGGTTTTCTATTAATTCATTTATTTTCACCCCTTTGTCCTATTACTGAAGAGGTTCCCCTAGCTCAACAAAATTACTAATAATTTCATTGTAAGTAGAGTATCTATCTTGAGACAAAATTACACTTTCCTTTGGAATACCAATGATTTGAGAAAGAATTTGTGTACTAACCTTGATTTTATTTCCCTGAACAATTGCATGGTCTTCAACAAAGTTTTGTATGAACTCTTCTACTAATTCTATGCAATGCCCCTCAAATTTCTTGAGAAAATCCAACCATCATCTAACTTCAAAAACCCCAGCAACATTATGAATTGCCAACAATTTTTCTACTAAATATGGCTCAACCTTTCTCTTTACCCCCATGATGATTGGTTAATACGTTGAAGGAGAACTGAACTTGAAAACATAAGGAGAAATTGTTTGATAGGGTTGTTGAGTCATAGGTATAGAAACTATTGAGTGATGACTAAAAAATGAAATGGATTTAAAAATAGAAGATCAATTGAATGATTTTATGGATAGCTTACATTAATTACCCTTGTAATGATTTTCTTGCATGCTTTGTCACATTGTCGGTGTTTCTGCTAGTTAGAGTGAGTGACAGTATGAGCTTATAATTAGGAAGAAGGTAATATCATGTCAATTCATTGATTTAAATGATATAATTATTACCTATCTAAAAAAATAATTTACATACCTTTTCTTTTCTTTCTGACATCATTAAAATTCTCAAATGATTAGATATGTGGCATGTTGCAATGTATATTCAAGGATGTACTTTAGTGAAATTAATTCAATAATGGCAAGATGAAGTGTAATGAACACTTATTAAATCTAGCAGTAGTACAAAATGCAAAAGATGACTTATTTGATGATGGTGGCACATACTTAGAAGGCATCTAGTTCGAAATGACTTTCCCACAAAGTCACATTTATTAAGGGTGGTTTCAAAATAATGTAAATCATTATCAAACCAACACGAGTGGGGTTCTAGAGTTTGGACTAAGGTTCTAGAGCATCATTGAAAGGATGCATCCAGAGCATGAAAAAAGGTTCTGAAGCATCATTGTAAGGATACAATCAAAGCACAAACTGGAACAAGGTTTCAGAGCATCATTGCAAGGATGCAACTAGAGCACAAACTAGAACAAGGTTTTAGAGCATTGTTGCAAGGATGCTTCCAAAAAATTATGAACAAGGGTTCCAAAGCATCATTGAAAGGATGCTTTTGGAGCATAATGAATAAGGATTCTAGAGCATCATTGAAAAGGATGCTCTCAAAACACAAAATAAGGTTTCGAAGCATCATTGAAAGGATGCTTCTGGAGCACAATAAACAAGGGTTCCAAAGCATCATTGAAAAGGATCCTCTCAAAACATGGAACAAGGTTCTAGATCATTGTTGAAAGGATGCTTTCAGAGCACAACTAATAAGGGTTCTAGAGCATCGTCAAAAAGGATACTCCTAGAACATGGAACATGAACAATGGTTTTGAAACATCATTGAAAAGGATGCTTTTGGAGAACAACAAACAAGGGTTTCAAAGCATAATTGAAAAGGATGCTATCAAAAATGGAGTATGAACAATGGTTCTAGAGCATCATTGAAAAGGATGCTTCCAAAGATAGAGAACAAGGTTCCAAAGCATCATTGAATGGATGCTTCCAAAGACAACGAACAAGGTTCCAAAACATCATTGAAAGGATGCTTCTAAAGATAATGAACAATGTTCTAAAGATTCATTGAAAGGATGATTCTAGAGACATCAAACATGGTTCCAAAGTACTATTAAATGGATGCTTTCATAAAATGATGAACAAGGGTTTCAGAGCATCATTGAAAGGAAACTTCTAGAGTATAATGAATAGGGGTTTCAAAGCATCTTTGAAATGGATACTCCTAGAACATGGAACAAGGTTCTAGAGCATCGTTGAAAGGATGTTTCCAAAGAACAATGAATAAGGGTTGTAGAGCATCATTGAAAAGCATGCTCCTAGAACATGGAACATGAACAATGGTTCTAGAACATTGTTAAAAATGATGCTTCCAAAGAAAAATGAACAAGGATTTTGGAGCATCATTGAAAAGAATGCTTGCGAAACATGGAACATGAACAATGCTTCCAGAGCATCATTGAAAAGGATGCTTCCAAAGCATAATGAATAAGGGTTCTGAAGCATCGTTGAAAATATGATTCTAGAGATACAAACAAGTTTTCAAATCATTGTTGAAAGGATAATTCTAGAGACAATGAACAAGGTTCTGAAGCATCATTGAAAGGATGCTTTCAAATATAATGAACAAGATTTTAAAACATCATTGAAAGGATGCTTCCAGAGATAATGAACAAGGTTCTAGAGAATCATTGAAAGGATGCTTCTGGAGCATGAACTGGAACAAGGTTTCTAGAGAATCATTAAAAAGGATGTATCTAGAACATGGAACACAAATAGGGGTTCCAGAGATGAATGCATCTAGAACATGAAACATGAATAGGGGTTCCAGAGCATTATTGAGAATGATGCATCTAGAACATGGACTCTACAATTAGACAAATGACTTCCAAAGCTATGCCAGAAGGGTGCTTTTGAAGAAAACTACATAATCTCAAAATAATTTTCAAAAAATGAAGATTTTTTGGAGATATAGTAAAACTAATGAAATATTTTTTTATTTTTTTAACTAGAATACTTACCTTAATTTTCTATGCAAGGGAAGGAATACCTTACACAATAATTGTCTACTTGTGTTTCAACCATCTTTGTAAATTCCTTCCTGTTAACTAATGTTTGATAAAAATGTAGTTTGTGACCATTTACAAGAAGTTTTCTCATGTCTCCATCTATCAGTTTTAGTTATATAGATCCATTACTAAATAGTTCTTCTACCTCACATGGTGTCAACCAATGTATCTAGAGTTTTCCTATATGATTCTTATAGTGTGAGTTAAATAGCAAGGCCCAATCCTCATTGTTAAATTTTATTTCTTTGATATGTATGTCATGCCATGCTTTCCTCTATTTCTACATAGTTTAGTTTGTTGCTTGGCCTCGAGATGAAGTTCATCCAACTCATTTAGTTAAAGAACTTGTTCAACCTAGGCTTTGTTCAAATCTATTCCCACTTCCATAGACATTCTCAAAGATTGAAGTCCAAATTAAATAGGGAGAATGGGTTTCTTACCAAAAACCAGTTCATAGGGTGTGAATCTTGTGGTTAATTTCTATATAGTATTGTATGTCTACACTGCTTCATGTAATTTTTTGGCCTAAACTTTTTTCCTTGATGATACTATTTTGGTAAGTATATTTTCTATCTCCCTATTGGTGACTTTGAAACTTGACCATTTACCTAAGGATGATATGGTGACAACTTTTTGTGACTCGCTTAGAAATGATTGGTAAAAGTTAGAATGAATTTGGACATAAATTAGGGTCCTTGGTCTGCCAATATGGGTCTAGAAGCTCCAAACATGAGGAATATTCTATTATAGAGGAAATCAGTAACTTCTTCCTCTCTAGATACTTTTAATGACTAAACTTTTGCCCATTTGGTGAGGTAATCAGTACACACAAGGATGTACTCTCTTCCTTGAGAAGGTGGATCTATGGGTCCTATCAAGTCTAGCCCCCACTTTTCAAATGGTTCAAGCATAACCTATGGTTGAAGAGGCATTTCATAAGATGTTGTGGGTCTTCCCACTCTCTGACATTCATCACAATGTTGAACATATCTCTTAACATCTTTATGCATGTAAGAGAGTCCTCCAATAGTATCCAACACCTAAAATTTTATGAGATGTCCTCTTTACTAAATAATGTCCTCTTGAGGGGTCATCATGACAAGCATGTAAGATGCTATAAGTCTCATCTAGTCTCGCACATCTGTATAAAACTAGATCAAGCCCATACTTGAATAATAGACCATTTACCCATTTAAAATGCATACTTTTTCAAACAAGGTGCCTTCTATGTATTGCAGTGAATTATGGTGGAAATTCTGTAGTACCTAGGTAATTAGATACATCCACAAACCAAGGTGTTTGAGAAGATATTGCAAATAATTGTTCATCCAAGAATTCATCTTTCACTAGTTCACATACTCCATTATTTTGATGTATTATATATATAAATTCAACCACCACATTGAATTTACCTAGTTTATCTATAATGGTTGGGTGTTGCCACAATAGTGTGTCCCACTTATGTGGCATCCTAATTTTTGTCTGAAATCACATGTTTTTTTACAAAAATTAATGATTTAAGCCTTGAGGGGTTCCATATAAAGGATTTTAATTGAAGGGGATTAGATAAAACCCCCTTAGATCAAACCCCCTTGGAAATAACCCCCAATTTGAAAACAAACCCTTGATGGAGTCTCCTCCCCACCTATCAAAATGTTGCCTTTTGGGCAATCAAATGAAGTTATTTAGAAATTATATTTTGTAAGTATGTAACCCTTAGTATAAGTTTTCCAAAAAGTATGATTTTGAATATATTTCATTTGTTTATTATATTTATTTTTATTTTCTAGTGAACATAGGTTTCTCACTAAACATCAAGGTATTTATTCCACACATGCAAAAAAATAACAAATAGAGAAAAAATTCTAAAATATATCTATATACTAGGTATTGATGTCCTTGTTTCAAAAAAAGAGAAGTTAATTTGGATACATATGGAAAATGTTATGTCGTATGGTATAAACCTATGTCTAAATTATAATTAATCTCACTTCAAATATTAATTAAAAAAAATGCAACAAAAAATTATGAAAAAAATATCTGCACACAAGACATTAGCGTTACAAATCTATGTTTAAAATTTTTAATTTTATCCTTTCTATAAAAAAGGTTATGATGTATGGTATAAATGTCACTTTTAAAAAATATTATTACCTATAAAAAGTAAGTTATTAAAAGTTAGGTAAAAAATGTGGGAGGAAGGGTGGGAGTCCTTTCATATATTCCTATGTGGAAGGACTGGAGGCTCAGAGGTGGAGGGCCAGGTTAGTTTCTTCTTGACATGGTGGCATAGTCTCCTCAACTCACTTGATCTTGGATGGGACCCAATAATCATTAGAGCTCTCTTTAGTTGCCAGTCCTTTTTACAATGCCATCCTTTGATGATGGGACAAAGCACCCTGCGGATGACAAAAACTTGCGGTGATAAGGTGAAGTTAAGAAAATTATTATGGCATCGGTAGTAATCAATACCTCATTCCATTTTAGCACGAGAGAACTGCACCTTAATTTCATTCAAGAGGAGGATAAATCATTGCCATGTATGGGGATTTGCAAAGCTTCATTGGCACGCAATTCGACACATACTCCTCATAAATGTCTAAGGCATCCCAATGGTTTTATAACTGTCTTTGGTAGAAGATAATTCATCATTCCCTTCGTGTACATTGTAGAGAGCATCTATGGATACCCCAGTAAGATTAGTAGGTAAGAAGAGCCAAATGGCTTTCCTTGGCATGGTTTCTGACCTCTGACTCACGAGGATCATGAAAATTAGTCATCCCTTAGCAGTTGCAGCAATCAAAAGGATTCTAGGCAAAGATTTCTTGTAGGCTAGGGACCGTTACAGAGTAAATAATGACATTTCCTACCGCTTCATCACTTTGCTTCTAGACCTTGGTGAGGAGAAATAAATGGTTATCTGTCTTGCAAGGGAGCTCTTCAAGTCTGAGTTGTTAGGCATTTTGAAGGAGTCCGTCGAGATGGACAAGATGGGGGTAGGTTTCCCACACGTCTGTGATTATGAAAAGTGTTTGGTAGGGGTGGCAGATATTCTATGGATTCTATTTCTAGGTAACTTCTTTGAAACCACTCTGATTGAACAACGTGAGAGGGCAGAGTAGGGGTATAGCTTCCTGAAGCACTTCTGCAACCTTGTGTAACCTTTCAGAGAATAGTGGATTTACGAATTTGCAAACCTACTTCGAGTAGAAGAAGAGGTGGTGGATCTGGACTAAATCCCATATTCAATTAGGTTCCTTTTTGTAGTTTCAAAATCTATGGCATCCATGTTACTTTTACTTTTTTGCTTTTGCTAATGAATGTAAATATTGTTAAGAAGTTTGGGTGTCTGGTTCGAGGGCTAGGTCTCCATTGAAATTTGATATAGTAACGAGATATCTATGCAATGATATTGGCCCTGCGTGGCTTTTTGGTTTCAGGCCCTGCCTGGCCATTTTGAATTATTACTAGTCTGGGTAGGGGATTACAAATCTAAAAAAGCCATGGTGGCTCATACAGTGTAATTTTTTTGATACTTCTATATAATCCAATATATCTTACTAATAAAAAAAAAGTTAGGTAAAAAATTTCACGAATTATTTCTTAAATTTTTTTAAAAATACATTTAGAATCTACACAAAATTTTTAAAATCACTGGTTCACATCATCTTCAAATTCTTAATGGATTAGTTGCTATATGGTGTAGTCACAGTTAGGAGGGTCCATAAGGTGAACAGTCTAGACCGTGTAGTGAGAGTAAACACAATGGAAGTAACTCAATTATAGAATGCAAATGCAGATTTAGTCATTCAATATATCATAGATTCAAAATGCAAACATGCTGGCAACATGTGGGCTCACAGATTAGAGCTCACAAGACTAATTCTCCAGTTACAATACATGAACAAGATATATCTTTGAAGCACCTAATACAAAAGAATCCAAACTATCTAACCAATGAATTATGCTAACTATTACTAACTACTTTCCTAGGCATCTACTACATAGTTATATATCATCTTTGGATCACAAGAATCCTCCACATTGGCCAAATAGATTACAAACTCCAATGAAAGAGATGTAATGTGTGTACATGGATAGGTCAGCCCAAAACATATGGAAATCCTTCGTAAGTGAATGAAACAATGTGCGGATCTCAGGGAAGGTTGATCAACACCCAAACTATCTTGAATGATGTGTCTTTTAGCTCCATAGGTCATGGAAGTGCTCCACAAGTCTTCTCCTTTAGCTAATTATTTGAGACTGTCTAAATGCTCTACCCTGAGAAATTAGTCGATCTTTTGATAGTGATATTTTTCTAAAAACTGATCCAAATGATCTGAATTTTGGATATGATGTGTATGAAGACCTCTAGATGCTAAGTCTAGCTCTCCAAGGTCTTAAATAAAACTATGGTAGAATATGGACCAAAATATAGAAACTACTACCGATTGAACTGACTGTACTAAACTAGAAAATGAAAGAAAAAAAAACAAAATGCAAATATTTTTGGTTGATGCAAGATTTCTCTTGAACTAGGGATGGTCCTGCATTAGACACTTGGGGTTGTTGAAAAAAGTGAGTCCCTCACTTTGTTGGGGCTAGAGGAAAACCAAGATGTTCTACCTCAACCTAAGAAATCCAAGATGAATATTCTTCCAGTCTTCCTTTCCACTTCACAAGATATTCTTCTTTGCTTTCCTCTAGTGTTGCATCCAAATCTGTTGTCCAAGATGTCTTCAATCTTCTCTAGGGCTTGCTATGGTAAATGCTTCTTCAAATCTTCTTCAATGTTGCCACTGAACTCTGCTCCATGATACTGATATAGGTCTGCAATGTTAAAAATAGGTGATATGCCCAATGTCTCTGGTAGCTCCACTTCATATGCATTTCCTGAATCAAACTTTCTAAGTATCCTACATGGTCCAAACTTCTTCATCTCCAACTTGTTATATGTCCCAACTGGAAATATTTATTTTCTCAGATATAACATCACTTCATCTCCCAATGAGAATTCTTTGTGTCTTCTCTTCTCATTTTCTTGCTCCTTATACTTATTGTTCATCTCCTCCAAATGCTTCTTAACTTGATTATGCACTGTCTCCATATGTCCTATAAATTCTTCTGCTTCTGCACTCCTCTTTTCCTTCCATGTTGATATCCCTCAACTCTGCTACTCCTCTAGGGTTAGTTCCTATCACAATCTCAAATGGCATATTTCCTGTACTTTGGTTCACTAAATTACTATATGCAAACTCTGCTTGTGATAGAATCAAATCCCAATTTCCTACCTTCTCGCCAACCAAACATCTCAACAAATTACCCAAACTCCTATTTACTACCTCTGTCTGTCCATCAGTCTATGGATAAAATGCTAAACTAAACTTCAAATCTTTCTTCATCTTCTTCCACAATGTTCTCCAAAAGTATCCATGAAATCTTGTATCTCTGTCTGAAATTATGCTCTTAGGTAATTCATTCAATCTCACAATCTCCTTGAAAAATAGGTCAGCCACATGAACTGCATCGGTTGTCTTCTTACAAGGTATGAAATGTGCCATCTTTAAAAAAATTTCCACCACTACAAATATAGAATCATGTCCTCTCTGTGTCTTTGGCAATCCCATTATGAAATCCATGCTTATGTCTTCCCAAGGTCACTCCAGTACTGTCAAAGATTTGTACAATCCAATATTCTGACTACTTCCCTTTGCAACTTGACATACTCTACAACTCTACATAAACTTCCTAACATCCTTATATATCTGAGGCCAAAAGTAGTTTTCACTTACCAAAGCCACTATCTTATCAATGCCAAAATGTCCCACCAATCCATCACTGTGTTTCTCTTTGATCAAATTATCTCTCATTGAACTCCTAGGTATACACAATTGATTTCCTTTGAACAACATATCTTCCTGAATGAAATAGTCTAGCCACTTACTCCTATCTATCACAACAGGTTCCTTACATGCTTTCCAAGGTTCTACAAAATCAAGGTCTTCTTCATACATATGCTTCAACTCTTCAAAATCCAACACTTCAACTCTCATCTTTGTTAGCAAGTTCCTTCTCCTACTTAGTGCATCTACAACTTTGTTTGATTTTCCACTCCTATGCTTCAATACAAAAGTGTAACTCTACATGAACTCTACCCATCTCATATGTCTTTGATTCAACTTCCCTTGACTATTCAGATACTGCAAAGCTTGATGATCTGTATACAACACAAACTCCTTAGGCAACAAATAATGTCTCTACTTCTTCAAGGCTTGAATTATGGCATAGAACTCATGATGATAAATTGAATATCTTCTCCTTGCATCATTCAACTTCTCACTGAAATATGCTACAGGTCCACCTTCTTGACTTAACATTGCTCCTATTGTATTTCCACTTGCATCACAATCTACTTGAAATACCTTATTGAAATCCGGTAATGCCAATATAGGTTGCTCTATCACTTTCTTCTTCAATAATTCAAAACTTTTATCTACTCCCGATGTCCACTTAAAGTCCTTTATGTCACCTCTCATTGTCTCTATCATATGGTTACATATTGAACTAAAATTTTTGATGAACTTCTAGTAGAAATTAGCTAATCCATGAAATGATCTGACTTCTCCAATGCTCTCAAATGTAGGCCACTCAAAAATTGTTCTAACTTTCTTAGGGTCCATCTTCAATCCTTCTGCAAAAATCACAAATCCTAAGTATACCAATTCTTCCTTCATGAAACTACACTTCTTGATGTTTATCAACAATTTCTCTTCTCTCAACCTCTGCAATACTTGTCTCAGGTGCCATAAATGTTTTTCTTTAGTCTTAATAAAAATTAGAATAGCATCCAAATATACAATAACAAACTTACCCAAGAATTTCTTCAAAAATTTATTCATCAATCGCATGAAAGTATTTGGTGCATTAGTCAATCCAAAAGGCATCACTAACCACTCATACAATCCTTCATTTTTCTTAAAAGCAATCTTCCATTCATCTCCTTCTCTGAGTCTGATTTGATGATATCTACTCTTCAAGTCTATCTTTGTAAAATAGTTTGCTCCACTCAAACAATCCATAATGTCATCCATCCTAGGCAAAGAAACTCTATATGTAATTGTGATCTTGTTGATCGCTCTAGAGTCTGTACACACTCTCCATTCCCCATCTTTCATTGGTGCTAAATGTAGGTACTACACAAAGACTCAATCTTTCTTTGATCAAACTTTTCCTCAACAATTCTTGTATTTGTCAATTCAATTCTTTGTTCTCTATTGGTGTCATTTTGAATGTTGCTTTATTAGGCAAACTAGCTCTAGGTATAAGATCCATGTGATGATTGATACTCCTGATCGATGGTAATCCTTCGGGTACATTATCTGATATGATGTCTTCATACTCTATTGGTAATTCAGTTATCTCCTATGGCTGTGATTCTTCAGTCTTTGTCTTTAGGGATTTAGCCTTCTTAGGAATCAAAGCATAACATATATTCTCATGTCTCAAACCATCCAAAAATTTTCTTCCATCTACCAAATAGATTCTAGCATTCCCACATGCTTCACTCTTAGATACATCTACCAAAGCAATCAAATTAATTCTCTTCCCATTTGATGTTATAGTATAGGTGTTCTTTCTTGTATCATGTATATCTTTTCTATCATACTGCCATGGTCTACCCAACAATATATGACATACATCCATAGGCATAATATCACGCAATACTTCATCATGATAAGATCCAATATGAAATTTCACCAAACATTGTTCACTCACCAATACCTTATGATCATCTTGAATCCATGTTATCTGATATGGCTTAGGGTGTTTCAATATTTCTAACTCTAGCTTCATCACCATCTCCTCTAAAACCAAGTTATCAAAACTACCACTATCAATTACAACTTTACAACATTTGCCTCTTGATTTGCATCTGGTTCTAAACAAAGTTTTCCTTTGTGGTGGTTCCTCATTTGTCTGTGCTTGAAATAATGCTCTCCTCATGACAAGTGATTCTCTTTTCTCAAATTTACCAACTAAACTCGGTGATCCAACAGGTTCTTCTACATAGGTTGTTCTTCTATTGTTCTCTATCTTCTTGCTTGTACTTCCTTAATAACATTCAAATGCTCTATGTCCTTCACCTCCACACTTAAAATAGGTTCCTCTAAATGTTCTATCAAGTGCTCTTCTATCTCTTCTGTATCCTTCACTTTAGTACAAATTAGGGTTTCCTCTATGGTAGAAATTTTAATCATCTCTCCAGAATGAACTGCTATCTCTGTCTTCCTTCTTGAATGTGTTATCTTGTTTTCTTTTCTCCACAAATGATCTCTCTCCTCTAGAAAATGCTCTACCTCTCTGAAATTTACCTCCTCTTCCTTTGTGTCTTTGGTCATGCTTCCACTAGTAGAAAAATAGAAATAAATGACTAAATAAACTACCAAAAATTGGTCATGTGATTAGTAGTTTGGTCAAGTGACAATTGGTAGTTTATTGCTAGTCATTTATCTCGCGACCAAATAAATTTTAGTCATTAATTTGGTAGTATATTTAGTCATTAATTTGGTAGTATATTTAGTCATTAATTTGGTAGTATATTTAGTCATAAATTTGGTAGTATATTTAGTCATCAATTTGGTAGTATATTTAGTCATCAATTTGGTAGTATATTTAGTCACGTGATCATTGGTAGTTTATTGCCAACCAAATTTATTTAGTCATTGTAATCATTAATTGCCGTCAATTGGTAGTATATTTAGTCATTTATTTAGTCATTGATTTATGTCCATTGGTAGTATATTTAGTCATTTGTATTAACTAATTTCCATCTATTGGTAGTATATTTGGTCATTTTAATCATTATTTTTTCATCAACTAGTCATATATAAACAACTAGTACATGATAAACATCAACTATGCCATTTTTTGTTGATAAACTTCAACAAATCCACTCAAAGGATTGAAACAACAATGCTGGAAAATAATTCACTGTATATTCAAATTGTATATAAAATATGTTACAAAGAACTTGTTTATCAACAAATCTGGTCAAAGGATTGAAACAACAATGTTGGAAAATAATTCACTGTATATTCAAACTATATATAAAATATGTTACAAAGAACTCTATATATAGAGTTTTGAAGATAGAATCTTTCTGTAGTATGCAAACTGCTAATTTATTATGCTTTTAAAACTAAAAAAAACTAAAACTAAAGCTAAAAAACCATTAGTGTGAATGCATGTCTTCAGTAATGCCATTTTTGCACATCACTTGCTGGCCCACATAATCTAGCCTCTAGGAAAGATGATTCACAATTTTCTATGGATAGCATCCTATCTTGTTGACATGATTCTCCTCCATTTGTAAAGCTATTGTTTGATTGATGGAGAGAAGACAAGTTTTTCTCTTTGGTCAGTCCAGAGCCAACCAAGAATGCATTCACTGCATTCCTCAGATGAACCAATATTAAAGATTTGTTAATTTTAGAATCTGGCTCAACATCAATATATTTTTCTCTAGCTTTACTTAAACCCTATCCATCAGCAACTTCTCTTTGTTTCTTTAGCTTATTACTATTCCCACTAGAAAGCCGTTTGTTTCCAAGAGGCATAGGAGTATGACCAAGTTTAGCAATTTCACACCCATTCTGAGGTACACCAACTATAATTTCAGATGTCTTATCATGCTGCACAGAACCACAATCATTTATTCTATTTGACAAACCCTTTCCACATAACTGTTGTGGAGTCTTAGAAGTAATTAAACATCCATTTTTTTACATTTGAATACTCTTTTCCAGTAGGTATGTTTGTAGACCCTTTCTGCTTAAGAACAATGCCAGCCTTCTTAAGCCATAGCTTCATGCACTTTTTCCTTTCATTGGATTGTTTCTTCCTCAAAATAGGTATTGCTCTTAGAAGAAAATGTCTCCTGAATATTAATGTTCATAAAAATTGAGAACATGGAAGATGCTTCATAAGCTTCAATCTTTTTCTACTGATATGATAGTAGTTGTCCTTGTGGTTTTTCCGGTACTTTTGGTTAGAAACACATTTAGGTTCTTTTATATATTTGGACAACCTATTTGATGAATAGTTTTTAAGTGTGACCCATTTGTTTCCCTTCGCTTGCAAAGAAAAGTACCATTTTCACCTTCCTGCCAAAAGCAACATATACCCTATAAGAGTGATAAATGTAAAAAGAGTATAAGGCCAAAATGAATTTTCTCAAAAACAAACATATACACTATGGCATGAATACAGAAGTCAAGTACCTAAAATAAGGAACCATCTTCTAGGGATAAAAGTTTAGCAGCCTGGCACTCATTATCCGTGGAATTGCTGACCACACTACCATTATGTAGATGTTCACTAGCTGTACACTTACCATTTGAATTATTTGTTAGAAATTCAGCAGTATGATGCCCACTAATACCTATCAAATCATTCCTAGAATGGTCCTCATGAATGTTACCATTAATTTTTGAATCAACTCTAGGATTTCTACCAATATAGTTCCCATTGCCATTGCTCACTACACTGTTACAAGAATGTCTAACAATGTGAATCTCATTAAAATTATCCTCAAAATCAGTTCCCTTTATTTTAGATCCCTATTTCTTAATATTATTATCAGAATCATTGGAGGTACACCCATTACTTATCGAATGATTTGAGAAAACACCATTTGTTAGAATACCCTTGTTTCTTGGAGGCACAAACTATAATGTAGCATCATGATCAGTTGGTGATCCAGATTCACAGGATAACTAGGCAGAACTTGTCTTCTTTTCTAGACTTTCTGAAATGAAATTACCATTTGAAACATTTCCAACTTGTTTGGATTTTTTTTTATTTACACCTGCAACAACAAAAGAGATTGGAGGCATGTTTGATGTCAGTTGGAAAGCAGGGACATTTGTCATTGCCTATGGAGCACAGGAATCTTGTAATTGGTTTTCCTTTGGGTGCCCTATGTTCAATGGCACCATGTTGTTTAGTTTAGAACCATAATCCTAAGATTGAGACCCACCTGCTATCTTAATGCTAGTTTTCTTATCTCGTATATAGAATAGCATGTAAGCTTTCTGGCTAAGAACAGATTTCTCACTAACTGAATACACCTCTAGTACAAGATGTCACAAGAACAACTTCAATCACTATAGGTAACTTCAATATCAAGGTGTCACATAAGTGTTATCATTTAGAAAAAGGGCTCTGCTTAAAATTGTAAGTCTTTTGTGTATTCTATTACACACAAATAATATAGGTAAATGCTATTGGACTGAACTTGCTCCACAAAAGTAAAAATAAAATACAGTTGCAAAAGGCAACATGTCTTCACAACAATGTAGAAGATTAAGACCTAATTATCTTCTAAAGCATGCCAGATGCCTGTGGATGAATGAATAAAGTAGAAATAATGCCCAAAATGTGTGCTCCAACCATCATGAACAAGAACACCATAAAGAGTATACTTAACATTACCTTCCTGTGATAGATCAATAGACAGAGAAACTAAAACATCATAAGAAAACACCAAATATACTACAAAACCAATTAAGATTGTACAAATGATTTTACCAGATTCTGTTAGAAATGTGATTAAATGGCAAATACAATATGGTAAGGACTACTTACATGTGAACTGTTAACAAAAGTTTTTAGATCCAAAGTACAACTAATGTCTACTTTTTTGTCTATTTTTCCTCCTGATCCCCCTACACTGAAGTGCTTGAGATGAATTGCAAAAACATGTGGTACTTTATCAATTTTGAGTTGCTTTAGAGACTTGACTTTTACTTTGCATCGTTCACATTGATATCTTTTCACCCCCCATCTAACTGGTCCACTACAGTGTAATGTGATAATTCTTTCAACAAATAGTCTACTCAAATGATCTCTAGGCTCAAATCTAAGAAAGGATCAAATTTATCAGAATAGTAAGAACACTATGTGCGCTTCACCTACAAGCCATGTTGAAGCAATTGTAAATGAATAAAATACTCTTCTAAAACTACACCCTAGAGTTATCCAGCTTGAAAAGATTTGTGAAAGGTTCAAGTTATTCAAAAATCCCATTTATGAAATGAACTGTAAATCCTGGAGGAGTCTCAAGGACACAACACAATGACACCATAAGCCCATCTCTATTTTCTTCTTAAAAATCTAGAAAGATGATGTTTAAAATCAAATAATTCCTTCTTAACAAAAAATCACTCAGCCTTGTTAACCAAAAATGAAGAAATTTTGAAAACCTAAACAAAAAAAAAATCAATGCCTGACTTATGAGTCAGCCACCAAAAATTTTATGTACTAGACTCTTCTCATAAGCAACAAGTGATTCACTTGTTACCCTTGCTGGTAAGCAACATTTATGCATGGATTCCATCAAATTCATCATGTACTCATGCGCATCCTCTTGCCTTAATACTCAGAAGTTGCGACATATGCCTTCCAACTGGTCAAGAATATTAAATTGTACAAGACTTGCATTACAAATGATAAAATTATAGAAAATTGAACAACATACTAATGAAGGTACAACAAAAAATCCACAATAATGAAGTTAATTCAAAACATAGAGTTTGGATACATCGCAAGTTCTTGACAAGAATGGTAGGTGACAAAATCTTGTCAGATGATCCTGCAGCAGTAATGGCATGATCCTAAATAGCACACATGGCACAAAATCTAGCTACACGATCTTGACAAACAAAAGAACAAGCATTAGTAAGGAGTGTGAAATGGCATATACTTAATGCTAACTACAAGCAAGCTCATTATTTTGATGCAACAATAATGGCTTTACATGCATTCAAAGCAATCCACAATTACAAATATGTTAACATTGTTACTAATCTTATAATACACATACTCAATAATGAATATGGACGGCATATATTATTAGCACTTGCACCAGAAGGAGGTGCAATAGTTACGCCAATTGCAATTTATGCAGAATACCCTATAAACTTGAAAGTGGCATTAGGTGAATAGAGAAGCCTAGCATTTTATAAGAAGTCTTAAAAAAAGTTTATAGAATTGCTAACTTGAGATGAAGTCTCAATTTAATAATCATAATTGAAACATTAAATCATTAATAACTATTCTTAGTTTTTATTGCCAGGGATTTAGGTTTTTTTTTTTTTTGGGGGGGGGGGGGTTTACTCATAAGAGTGATTGCTTCACTGGCCAACTTTTTGAAGTTTTGAAATGCGGAAGGTTATGTTGAATGCAAGCTATTCATATGTATAGTGTAAAAGGTTGATTTGGTCACATTTTATCTGACAATGCAGGATCTAATGCCTATCTTGTTGGTGGCTGTGTAAGAGATCTCCTTTTAAAGAAGATACCTAAAGACTTTGACATTATCACAAATGCAAATCCTATATAGGTTTCTTTACTTCCTAAATTTTTAGAGAGAGAGAGAGAGATGTGGAAGCATAGACAAGGCACGTGAACTGTTTGACAAAATCCTTGAAAGAAGTGTGGTCTCATGGACTGCAATGATCACAAGATATGCACAAAATGGATTTGTTGTCTTTAGAAATTTTCAAGCAGATGCAATTGGTAGTTGTAAAGTCAAATTCCACAACCTTTGCTAGTGTCCCCTTGCCTGTGCCAAAATGGGAGATTTCAAATAGGATATGGATATCCATCAAAGCATAATGGTAAGGGGATCTTTATTAGATATTATGGTTGGAAATGCTCTGGTAGACATGTGTGCAAAATGTGGAATCATAGACAAAGCATGTGAACTATTTGACAGAATGCCTCAAAGAGATGTCATCTGATGAAATACAATGATTACAGGATATGCACAAAATGGATTTTGCAGAAGCACTCTAGAACACATCCTAACATTGTAAACACCACAATAAAAAAGTTAAGTTAGGAAATTGAATAAGCACTTTATTAAACACCACAATAACATATTGTAGGATATGCACAAAATTCCCCTAAGCTTATATTCATATGTAATCTACAGGCACCAAGAAAACACATCCACACAACCAACATAGGTTTAACTGGCATCTTAATGATAAAGTTTAAGGTGTCCTCAAGATAGCTAGCATGGGCAAGAAGGTCAACCATGCACACATAATGATCAACTGTAGGTGTAATGCAATAAGGGTTACTCATGTGAGTGAAGTATGTACAACCCTCATCCACTAAACCTGCATGGCTGCATGCATGTAGAACACAAGAAAATCTTACAATGTTAGGATATGTTCTAGAGTGCTTCATTAATTCAAAGATTT
This sequence comes from Cunninghamia lanceolata, assembly GCA_027924645.1. Taxonomy (NCBI): domain Eukaryota; kingdom Viridiplantae; phylum Streptophyta; class Pinopsida; order Cupressales; family Cupressaceae; genus Cunninghamia; species Cunninghamia lanceolata. The sequence continues at coordinate 1,029,709 of BSBN01001413.1, read as the reverse complement.
TAAGAGCATCCTTGAAATATCCATTTTGTGCATATCCTGCAATCATGGCATTCCATGAGACCACATTTCTTTGAGGCATTCTATCAAACAATTCATGTGCTTTGTCTATGCTTCCACATTTTGCATACATGTATACCAAGGTAGTTGCAACTACAACATCTAACAAAATTTCTCTATCGTTTATTCTTTGATGGATGTCCATACCTTGTTCAAAAGCACATGTTTTGGCACATGTAGGAAGAATGCTGGCAAAGGTTGTGGAATCCAGCTTTACTTCTACCAATTGCATTTGCTTGAAAGTTTCTAAATCTTTTTCAATAAATCCATTTTGTGCATATCCTATAATCATTGCATTCCATTAGATGACATCACTTTTAGGCATTCTATCAAATAGTTCACATGCCTTGTCTATGCTTCCACATTTTGCATACATGTCTATCAAAGCAATTCCAACTATAATATTTGATAAAATGTCCCCTTCCATTATGCTTTGATGGATGTCTATACCCTATTCCAAAGCTCCTATTTTGGCATAGGTAGGGAGGATGTTGGCAAAGGTTGTGGAATTTGGCTTAACACTTGCCAATTGCATTTGCTTGAAAGTTTCTAAAGCCTTTTCAATAAATCCATTTTGTGTATATCCTGCAATCATTGCAGTCCATGAGACCACATCTCTTTGAGCCATTTTGTCAAAAATTCATGTGCCTTGTCTATGCTTCCACATTTTGCATACATGTCTACCATGGCAGTTGCAACTACAACATTTGACATAATTCCTCTATCATTTATGCTTTGATAGATGTCAACACCCTGTTCCAAAGCTCCCATTTTGGCACAGGCAGGGAGGATGCTGGAAAAGGTTGTGGAATTTGTCTTTACACCTACCAATTGCATTTGAATGAAAGTTTCTAAAGCCTCTTCAACAAATCCATTTTGTGCATATCCTGCAATCATGGCATTCCATGAGACCACATTTCTTTGAGGCATTCTGTCGAACAATTCATGTGCTCTGTCTATGCTTCCTGAATTTAGCATGGCCACTCCTGATGAAATAGTAAGTTTCTTTTTTCTTTTCTTCTAACCTTTATTCATGCCAAAAAAATTGAATGATTACCTATAATATGGCTTAAGAATGCTAGAACTGGTGACTCCTTATTTTTCAGAAGAAAAAACTTGTTCTACCTATTTTACACTTTAAAGATTTTTATAAGATCACCTGTAGAAGATAAAATAGGAGTTGTAACCCTTAAAAATAGAGATTAAACTAGGCCCCAAGGTGCAATAGTTGTATATTTATGGAATATATGGTGGTCGGCCCAACATGGAGTTATGTAAAGAGTTGGTGATATGGAACAGTTTAAGCGAGCTTTATTCTGCAAGTAAATTTGTATATAGTTTAGCTAGGAAAGAACTTCAATGAGGTTATTATTCTGGTATAAGTTATGGTAGAACTTGTTGAAGAGTAAATTCATAAGGGCTTTGTCTAAGAAGGTTGACTCTATAGTGAAACTGTGCTGAGAATGTAGAAGAAGGGAAAATTGTGATCAAAATCATAAACAGATGAAGGAGTCTCCGAGACAAGCCGACATGAACTATCGGAGTGACCTAAGTGTTTCGGTGGGACTTTGTTTTGAGTCTCTCTGAAACTCTATTATTGAATACACTGGGTTGTTAACTATATCCGAGGAACTCAGCATTTCGGCAGGACCCCGAAATGGGTCTCTCCGATACCCCGATGCTGATGTGAATTGTTTGATAGAATTCCTCAAAGAGATGTTATCTCATGGAATACAATGATTGCATGATATGCACAAAATGGATTTTTCAAGGATGCTCTCAAAATATTTGAATTAATTAAGCACTCTGGAACATATCCTAACATTGTAAGCTTTGCTTGTATTCTAGGTGCATGCAACCATGCAGGTTTAGTGGATGAGAGTTATACATACTTCAATCACATTTGTAACCCTTCTTGCATTACACCTATAGTTGATCATTATGTGTGCATGGTTGACCTCCTTACCCATGTTGGCTATCTTGAAGACTCCCTAAACTTTATCACTGAGATACCTGTTAAATCTGTGCTAGTTGTATGGATGTGTTTTCTTGGTGCCTATAGATCACATATGAATATAGGGTTAGGAGTATTTATAGTAACACTACTTTTTGATTTGGATCCTAAAAATGTTGCACAACTTATGTTCTTCTCTCAAACATCTATCTAGAAGTGGGTAGGTGTGGTGAGGTAAGGAGATTGATGAAAGATAGAGGAATTAAAAAAATCCCCAGATGTAGTTGGATTGAAGGGCACAAAATGGTACATGTTTTTTGTGTAGGAGACAGATCACATCCATGCTTTTTTATTTTTGCAAGGGGAAGCATACCCTTTGCCATACTGAAAGAAAGAAAAAGAAAAAAATTGATAGTTTGAAAATGTGATTAAGTTTCCAGAATGGTCAAAAAAATAAAAATGGCAAAGCAATAGAGTACTGTACCTCATGCTCTCGAGAGTCATCTTCTGCAGTCCCAAATCCAATTCTTGAACTCTTTCGACATATACTTCTAATTGATGTTTCAAAGCTAAATCTTCCTCCGACTATTCCACAAAAGAGCATAAAAGGAAAATGAATCAAAACCATAACCCTAGCTCTGAGTAGATTAATTAGTACAAAAACTAGGTAAATAAATACCAGGTCTTCTTCCTTCTTCTCATCTTTAATTTTCTTAGCATCCTTTGATGGAGGAAGAGGTGCTTCCACGTTGCCATTGTTGGTGTGGGCTGGAGCAGGAGCCATTTTCACTAACCTTTACTGAGTGGCAACAATAAAGAAGACTAGAAGTCTGATATTTCCTTAATGGTGCATTGGTGCAAAGGATATTTTCAAAACAAAAATCAACGATGCCATTTCAAGTTCAATTAGGGCTTAAATTTGGTGCTCAATATAGTTTCTCACCTGATCAGCGTGACACATTTTGGTGTCACGCCGATATGCCCTATCTACTCAATAATGTTATATAATATTAAATATTCCTTGGTCTATTATATAATATTAAATATATTATAATATAATATATAATATTATACAAGATTATAGTAATAAATCCAATTTATATAAGCGATGGAGTGAAAAAAGGAAGAGCAAGAGGATAGGGTGAAAGGAGAAAGTAGAGCAGCAGGATTGAATCAAGGAGCGCAGAAGCCCCTAGATAAGGCAATCATTAGAAAGGAAGTCGAAGGTAGTCAACAAGAGCGATATGGGACAGAGGAGGATCAACTTCTTGTTGGCAGACATCGGATGGCTATCAACAATGTCCACCTGTGTATCTTAGAAGAAATTCTTGTTATTTAGATCGCAGATGAGCTTTTAAATTCAAAGGTAGATTAGATAAAGAAAAATGCAATAATTGCCAAGTTCATAGGGATTTGGCCCCCAATTAGGAAAATTAAGGATTGGATCATGGGCAAATGGCTGGGAGAAAAAGTAGAAATCTATTTCCTTGCATTAGGGTTTTTGCAGATCAAATTCCAATCCAAATTTGAAAAGGAAAGTATTCTTAAAGAGGGACCATGGTTCATGGGAAACACAGGATTATACATCAGAGCATGGACTCCTGGCTTCAATCCTCACAAGGAGCTAATTCAGAAGTCCCTGATCTAGATTAGGTTGTATAAGATGCCTCAAGAATTATGGATAGAAGATATTTTTAAACTGGTTGGAAACTCCTTGGATACTATCATCTCATGCTCAGAGGAATCACTTCAAGGTAAGTTAGCCTCATACGCAAGAATTTGTGTTTATGTTGATTTGAGCCAGCCTTTGCGACATACAGTCAAGCTAGCTTCGGTAATTGGGGTTTGTGATCAAGAGCTGGACTACAAATGCTTGTTGATCAGGTGTTTTAAATGTTGGAAGATTGGTCATTTGGCAAGGGATTGCAAACGTAGTAAGGGAGAGGAAAGCTTACCTAAGAAGAAGGGGGAGCCAGATTCAGATAAGAAGGTTAGTCAATCAAAAAAGCCAAGGTTAGAGTCAGACGTTTCAAAGGATGATCCAGATAAAATCTTAAATGTTGTTTCTCACAATTTAGTGGTGGTAGAGAAGGTTCTCAAGGAGGCTAGAATCTTGACAGAATCCAATACTAATAGGTTGCCTAAACCCATAGTGGATTCAAGCATCAAGGCGGTTTTGAAGAATGATGAAGGTAACAAATTTCTGGAGGAAGAAATAGACTCAAGAGAGAAAGAGAATGATTGGAAAATCTAGACTAGGAGTGGGAAAAAAGGCAAACAAAACATCCTTTTGGATGTAGGCAGGCCCTTGCTTATAGGCAAGAAAATTGATATAAGCAAGGCAAAGAATGCCGCCCTGGTGGATTTGGGAAAAGGGACCCAGGAATCGCTGAACAAATATGTCAAGTAAGAGAGTGAACACTCCCAGGTCAACCAGAAGAAATGAAGATAGTTGGAATGTTTGAGGTCTCAATGACTTGGACAAGCGCCGCTTGGTAAAGCAGCTCATTGAAAAAGAAACTCCAGACTTATTGCTGTTGTAGGAAACTAAAGTGGAAAAAGAGGAAATGATAGTCATTTTGAAGAGGTTGTGGATCTTCATGGAGGGCAAGTCTGTAGGAGCAGTTGGATCAGTTGGAGGTCTAGTCATTGCTTGGAACAAATTCAGGTATGATGGCACTGAGGTCTTAGTTGATGACAATCAAATTTTAGTAGACATCAAAGAATTGCAGGGTACAAAGCAATTTTTATTGACTAATATTCATGGCCCTAACATTGAGAGAGAAAGGGTAGCTTGTTGGAATCACTTGACGGCTCTCAGAAGCCTCCATTTGGATAAAAACTAGATTATGGGAGGTGATTTCAATGCAATAATGGCTCTGGAAGACAAGAGGGGAGGTAAACTGGTGGGAAGTTTAGGCTCAATAGGTTTGAGGAAGTTCTGCGATGAGAATTCCCTAGATGACATTCATCCCAAGGAGGGATGGTTTACATGGTCCAACCATAGAGTAGGGGAAGATAATATTCTGTGTAGATTGGATAAATTCTTGTTGAATTCAGATTGGTTACTGAGTCCTAGAGACTTCTACTTTGAGGTTTGTAACTTTGGAGGATTGGATCATTGGCCTCTCAAGTTAACTAGGAACTCAAGCCAAAGGCCAAAAGGCATTCCCTTCAAGATGGAAGCCTTCTGGTTTGAACATCCTGAGTTCTATGAAGCGTTAGAAGAATGGTGAAGTATGGAGGTGAAAGAGAACAAGAGGTTTATTATCCACAAAAAGTTGCAAGAAATTTAGAAGTAGGCCAAAGTTTGGAATAAGAAGGTGATTGGCAATCTCTTTGCTTCCAAGATTAGGGTGGAGGAAGATTTGGCAAAGGCATAACAAGACCTTATTATCTTAGGTTTTTTTTATAGCAGTAGATAGGAGGAAAAAGACAAGATGGATATCTTGAGCAGAATACTTAGGATGGAGGAGATATTTTGGCTACAAAAATCTAGGGTTCGATGGTTAAAAGAAGGGGATAATAACACCAAATTTTTCCATTTGTCCATAGTTGTCAAGAGGAATAACAATAAAATTTTGTGAATTGAGGTGCCAGACGGGTCCATAATTGAGGACATAGAGGCAATCAAATTAGAAGGTAAAAATTATTTTCATAATTTGCTAGGAGAAGATAAAGAGATAGACAAGGAGGCTTAGGCTAGGTGTCTTGCCTACATTCCAAATTTGGTCTCCAAAGAAGATAATGAATTGCTGCTAAATCCTTTTACAAAGGAAGAAATTAAGAAGGTTGCCTTCTCCTTAGGAGGAATGAAATCTCTAGGGCCCGATGGGTTCCAAGCTGGATTCTTTCAAAAAATTTGGCATTTCGTAGAAGAGGATGTGTGGTAGTTAGCAGAAGAATGTAGACAAAAGAGGACTTTCACAAAGTCGTGGAATCTAACTTACCTTGCCCTCATCCCAAAATCTAAGAACTTGAAATACTTCGATGAATTTAGGCCAATTTCTCTGTACAACTCTGTCTACAAAATTGTTGCTAAGGCAATGGCATCCAAGCACAAATCATGTATGGAGTCTTTCATCACTAAGAAATAGAGCAATTTTCTAAAAGGTAGACATATTTTGGATGGGGTGGTTTTGGCTTATGAGACCATTCACTCGATCAGGACCCACAAAAAGGAAGGAATGGTGATTAAATTGGACATGAATAAAGCTTATGACAGGGTCTCATGGTATTTTTTGTTGGAGGTCTTAAGGAAGATGGGTTTCAAAGAGGCCTAGTGTAGATGGATCTTCAATAGTATTTCCATATTCCAGTATGCAGTCTTAAATGGCAAAGCCATAGATTTTTTTAAAGCCGATAGAGGGCTAAGGCAAGGAGACCCTCTATCTCCTTTTCTGTTTCTGCTTTCAGTTGAAGCGTTGAGCTATGCCCAACGAAAGGCAAGCTTAGAAGGGAAAATATGGGGATTGCAGGTGTCTAGTGGGTGTCCAAACTTCACACACCTCCAATTCATGGATGACACATTACTTTTCAGGGAAGCCACGGTGCAAGAGGAAACCAGATTTAGAGCAATTCTTTTAGATTATGAAAAGGCAATGGGTCAAAAAATAAATAAAGGTAAGTCCAGAATTTTCTTTTTGAAAGATCTCTGTGCCAAGGCTTTGGAAATAAAGAGGATACTTGATTTTGAAGAGGGGTCCTTTTCGAGAAACTACTTGGGGCTCCCTCTATTGAACAATCGAGCTTCGAAGGAGGAATGGAAAAAAAGTTGTGGACAAGGTCCAAGGCAAGTTGCCCTCTTGGAAGGGTAGGTGGCTCTCCTTGGCTAGAAGAATTACCTTGATAAAGGTCTCCATGGCCGCTATTCCCATCTACTCTCTCTCTCAGTCTTTAAGATTCCCAATAAGATTGTTATTGTGTTGGAGAAAACTTAGAGGAATTTTTTGTGGAGAGGCATGGAAGATAAGTCCAAGTACAATCTAGTTAGTTGGGATTCTACATGAACCCCTAAGAAAAATGGGGGTTTTGGATTCAGAAAGATCAAAGATATGAACTGGGCTTTAGGAACTAAACTAGGTTGGAGGGTGTCTGAGGAAAAGGATAGGCTCTGGAGTAAGGTCATCTAGGCCAAATATTTGCAGAACCGAGTGGAAAACTTGTGGGATGCAGAAACCTTACCAACAAGGTTGAGTATTTGGAATTTTATCAAAGTTTGTTCCAGGGTGCTTAAATCAAATTTAGTTTGGTAGGTTGGGCAGGGGAATAAGGTGATATTTTGGAGGGATTTGTGAGTTGGAGATGAGCCCTTGTCTTCAAATCTAGTCTTTGCTAGGTTGGCCACATTGATTGAGCCTCACTTGGGTCAACTTGTTTCCAATTATAAGGAGAAGGTGAAAGGAAGGTGGAAATGGAAATCCCCACAAGGCCTAACAGAGGAAGATCTTAGGGGGTGGGAAGGTGTAAGAATTCTAATCAGCAAAGTTCCTTTTTTGGAAGAGGAGGATAAAAGGAGATGGCAATTTAATGGGGAAGGCTTCACATTAGTAAAGGAGGTCTTCAATAGATATTTTAGTAAAGGAGGAAGAATGGATGGGGGGATGGCTAACATCATTTGGTGTAAGTAGGGCCTACCAAAAGCTAAGGTCTTTCTCTAGATAGCGTGGAAGAACAGAGCCTTGACGTGGGATAGATTGGTCAAGCTAGGAAAAATTGGGCTGTCCAAGTGCTCTTTATGCAAGGAAGCTGAGGAAGGTGGTCCCCATATTTTCATCTCTTGTAGCTATGCACTGGAACTTTGGGGTAGGTTTTTGGACTTTGGGAGCCTCAAGTGGGCCTCTTTGAGGGATATGAAGATACTGCTGGAAGGGTGGCAGCTTCCTATCAAGAGAAAAGGTTTGAGGTTGATTTGGGAAGTCTTCCCTAGCTTGGCAGTTTGGAACATTTGGTTAGAATGCAATAAAAGAGTCTTCAATGATAAGGAAAGGTCTGTGAATCTAGTTTGGGATCACATTGAAAACCAGATTGGAGAATTAGGAGAGCTTTGGAAGTCTAGGAAATGGGGTCTAGCTGAAAATTAGTAGGCCTGGGATAATGAGTGGCCCAGATTTAGGTGGTTGGGAACCAAAGAGCTGTTTGGCATAAGGTCTCAATTGAAGGAGAAGGTGATTTGGTTCCCCCCAGAGGCTGATTGGATCAAGCTTAACTTCAATGGTGCAGCTCGCGGCAACCCTGGCAAGGTAGGAGGTGGGGGGATTTTCAAGGATGAAGGGGGGCACCCCAAAGGTTTCTACTCCTTGTCATTAGGATTGGAGACTAACAACATGGCCAAAGCTTTGGCATTGCTGGAAGGGGTAAGAATTGCTTTGAAGGAGAACTAGAAAAACTTGTGGATAGAAGGTGACTCTAAACTAATCATCAACCTTTTGGATGAGAAAGCACCGAAGCATTGGAGATTAGAGTGGGTAATGCAGGAGATTAGATCTCATTTGAAAAAGTTGCTTCATTTTAAAAGATCTCATATCAAGTAGGATGCTAACAAAGTGGATGATTGGGCAGCCAACCAAGGGATAGACTTTAGGAAGGCAATTAAGGTTGGAGAAGGCGTGTTGATCCAGGAGTACCCAGCGGAGCTGGTTAAACTGCTCCAATTTGACATCAAGGAACACCCACCCGATAAAGGGCTAGAACCTGAGCCAACCAGAATAGGATGAGGTGGCAAGGGTTTGGAGGCCACGACGGTTAGAGGAAGGACAGGTCATGAAGAGGGGACTCATTGGAAGATGGACATCATTATAGAGCGCTTCAATTCCCAAGCTATAGGCTTCATTATTGCAATGGATGGATCGACAGGCTTGGGGAGATTGTATCTCCAAACTAAGTTGGTTTTTGCATGTGAAGTGCCTGCCACTCATTAATAAGCTAGCCTCTCCTTTCAAATCAGAGGAATGACTTACTCAAAGTTATGTACACTCTGCAAATGGCGAGGAAAGATGAAGGCTGAGTGTGGCGAAGGCTATATGGCTGGCGATGGTGGGGGGTGCTCTAAGGTTGCCTTGATGATTCTGAGGCATCATCAAAATCCTAGGAAGAAACTAGATATGTCAGTGGGTGGTGCGATGCAGAAGAAGAAGATGGTTAAGAAAAGGAAGCTGAAGCTCCATGCAAATAGATGCTTGCAAATACGGTCGATATTTTAAACTCAAAAATTAAGAACCCAATGCTAAGACACTGGGTGGGAAGGATTATTGACATGGCTAAGGCGGTGGAGGTAGAGGAGAACGATGGGCTTAGGGAGGCCTTGTCCTCCTTCCTACTTGACCCAAACACCTCTCATGGCTGTTGGAACATTTTCAATGTGGCTCAATCCCTCACAATGGCCATGATAACATCTGTGGTAGTGTCGTTCACATTGGTGCATAAGGATGTAGAGGAATTGTCAAAAGATATGCAACTTAACCTAAAATTCATGCTGGATCACATTCATGACCTCCACGATGGGAAGATAAAACTAAGGAGGCTAGTGGAGCGGGTGGCAAAAAATATGGATATTCAAGTTGTAAAGGAGGACAAGGCTGAATTCTGCTGCGCCTGCGATGATGAGGCCGATATTCTTGATCTCATCAGAAATGATGCAACTTAGAGTTTAAGACAATATGTTGGTTTTTGCTTCTCTCTAGTCTATTTTTTGAACAATGTATGCTGATTTGGGGTTTGGCCTTGTAATTTGCCTCCCCAATTTTGTTGTTTCATGCTCAGATAGTTTTAAAACCTTTAATACAGGGTAATGGCCCTGGTTTTTGATACAGGTCCCTGGTCCCTTACCAGGGTATATTATATCAAAAAATATATAATATTATAATATTATATTATAATATAATAATTATGTAATATTATAATATAATATTATATAATATATATTATATAATCATCTGAGAAAGGGCTAGATCTTTAGGCAAACATGAGAGGTCACATGGAGGGAGTAGAGATAGCCCCTAGACATTTTATGTGGGCTGGCTCTATTCTCTGATAGTTAGAAGTGTGATTGAAGGCCTCTGTAAATGTTGGCAAGGTGGCAAGTAATGATGTTTTTGACAAGTAAGGGTTGGACAATCACCTCCCCGAGGCCTACAAATCGTTAATGGGCATGTCATATTGTGGCTAGTGCGCTGAGATAGATTGAAGAGCCAAGATAATCCAGCTTCGCTCATGGGAAAGGTCTGAGCTTTCTCTCCCTTTATTCCTTTGGTCTAAGCAGATGTTTATTGCCTTTCCTTGTATTGTCTTTGAATTCATGGATTATGATCAAATTGGAAAGAAAAAAGTATAGAGAAGTAATAGTCATTTATTTAGTCATTTTTATTTGTCTGACCAATTATTTAGTTGTGTTTTTTGCCCAGTGACCATATTAGTCATTTATTTAGTCATTTATTTGGTCATTTATTTAGTCATTTCAACTGATGACCAAATTAGTTATTTATTTAGTCATTTATAGTTGTGTTACGAAAAAATTTGGTCACATGACTAAAAGTTTGGTCACACGACTAAAAGTTTTAGTCACCTGGTCATTTATTTGCCATATTTCTACTAGTGTTCTCATTCAACTTTTCTTGAACTTTTAGGGCAAATTGATATGCTTCTTCCAATGTTGTCATCCTTACCAAACTTAGTTCTTCTTGAATATTCAATCTCAGTCCATTGATGATGCAGGAGCATCCCTGGTTCAAGAGCAATCTTGCATCAACCAAAAACATTTGCATTTCAGTTTGTTTCTTTTCATTTTTTAGTTTAGTACAGTCAGTTCAGTTAATAGTAGTTTTTGTATTTTGGTCTACATTCTGCTGTAGTTTCATTTTAGACCTTGAAGAGCTAGACTTAGCATCTAGACACATTCATGCACATCATATCCAAATCTTAGATCATTTGGATCAGGTACCTATAAGATATCACTATCAGAAGATTGACTGTTTTCTCACAACAGAGCATCCTAACAGTCTCAGACAATCAGCTAAAGGAGAAGACTTGCAGAGTATTTCATGACTTGTAGAGCTAAAAGAAACATCATTCCATGTTGTTTAGTTCATGGCTGACCTTCCCTAAGATTTGCACACCCTTTCATTCATTTGTAGAGGATTTCTACATGTTTAGGTCTGACCTATCCATGTACGCACGTTACAACTCTTTATTGGAGTTTGTGATCTTCCTTGGCCGACGCGAAGGAATCTTATATTCTGGAGATGATATATATTGATTTAGTGGATGCCTAGGAAGGTAGTTGATTATTAGTTCATAGTTGATAGTTTGAATTTCTCATGAAGGAGCTTCAAAGCTATATCTTGTGCATATTTTGTGACTTTGAGATCAGGCCTATGAGCCTGAATTGGAAGCCCGCATGTTGCTAGATAATTTGTATTTGAATTCTATGATATACTAAATGATTGAATCTTCATTCACTTTATATCTTTGAGTTGTTTCTATTGTGTTTACTCTAGCTACATGGTCGAGACAGTTCACTTTGTGGACCCTCCTAATCGTGACTGCACCAAGTGGTATCAGAGCTAAATTTTGAATCTTTGGGAGCAAATTGAGTGAAGTTGGTGAAGGAATTCCATAAGATCTTGTTGTGAACAAATCACCAAATCCGAGGCATGTTACTTGTGTTGCAATCGATCACTGTGAGGCAATTGTCACCTTGTAGCCCAATCACCGAATTTGAGGTAGTTACACTTGATCCGAGGAAGAATGCTGCTGAGGAGAATCTCTTCTATTGGAATAATGGCTAGAAGAATGGATGAGATGATGGAAATGATGAAAACATTTTGAGTCAAACACTTGGATGTTGTTGAAGAAGATTAGAGAAGAGGACTTACACCTTGACCTAATGTTGAAAGTGATGATGATGAAGAATTTTAATCCATTGATCAAAATGAAGTAACACTAGGAGATGAAGAAGAAGAATCAGATCAAGTCAAAATGTTGTGAGCTATTTAAAAAATTGGGAAAATACCTAGAGTTGATGTACCGAGCTATACTGGCAATTTGAATCCTGAAGAGTTGATTGATTGGATAAATGATATGGAAGAATACTTTAAGTATGAAGAAATTGAAGATTTGGAGAAGGTGAAATTTGCAAAAATAAAGCTGAAAGGACATGTTGCTATATGATAGAAAGAAGTTTAGTTGGGTAGAAATAGAAGAGGAAAAGAGAAGATTACAAAGTGGGACAGAATGGTGACAAAATTGAAGAATCAGTTTATACCTGCTGACTATGAGTTGGAACTGTTGAAGAGATAGCAAAACCTGAGACAAAAGGAGAAATCTGTGAAGGAGTAAATTGAAGAATTTCATAAGATTCTCATAAGGACATGACATAGTGAAGCAAGAAAGGAGAAAGTGGCAAGATACATCAATGGATTGAGATTGAACATTCAAGAAGAACTGAGTTTGGTGAGGATGACAACATTCAAAGAAGCATATCAGTTTGCCCTGAAGGTTGAAGAAAAGTTGAAAAAGAGGCATGATTAGAGATAGAGAGGCAAAGGAGGTAAATTTCAAAAAGGTAGAACATTTTCTAGAGGAGAGAGACCATATGCAGAGTAGAATAGACTAGAGAACACATTCAAGAAAGAGGAAAGAGATAACAATGCATACCAGAGAGATGACAGAACCTTCTACCATAGAGGAAACCCTAGTCCATACCTGAGTGAAGGATACAAAAGAGAAGGAAGAGGACCTGATAGGAGAACATTTAGAGGAACCTATTTTAAATGTGGAGGTGAAGGACATAGAGCATTTGAATGTAATCAAGGGAGTACAAGAAAGAAGACAAAGAATAGTGGAAGAGCAACCTATGTGGAAGAACCTGTTGGATCACCTAGTTCAATTGGTAAACCTGAGAAAGGAGAATCACTTGTCATGAGGTGAGCACTATTTCAAATAGAGACAAATGAGGAACCACCGCAGAAGAAAATTTTGTTCAAAATCATATGCAAATCAGGAGGTAAATGTTGTAAAGTTGTAATTGATAGTATAGTTCAGATAATTTAGTTTCAGAAGAGATGGTGACCAAGCTGAAGTTGGAAAGATTGAAACACCCTAAACCGTATCAGATAGCATGGATTTAGGATGATCATAAGGTAATGGTGAGTGAATAATGTTTGGTGAAATTTCATATTAGATCTTATCATGAAGAAGTATTATGTGATATTATGCCTATGGATGTTTGTCATATTTTCTTGGGTAGACCATGGCAGTATGATAGGAAAGCTATACATGATGGAAGAAAGAATACATATACTATAACATCAAATGGAAATATAATTACTTTGATTCCTCTGGGAGATGATCCTAAGAGTGAAGTATGTGGTAATGCTAGAATCTGTTTGGTAGATGGAACAAAATTTCTGGATGATATGAGACATGAGAATATGTGTTATGCTTTGATTCCTAAGAATCTTGAAACCCTGAAGACATAGATTCAAGAATCACAATTGGAGGAGATAACTAAGTTGTTGATAGAGTATGAAGACATCATATCAGATAATGTACCTAAAGGTTTGCCACCAATCAAGAGTATCAGTCATCACATTGATCTTATACCTAGAGCTAGTTTGCCTAACAAAGCAGCACACAAAATGACACCAGCAGAGAATGAAGAATTGAATAGATAAATACATGAGCTATTGAGGAAAGTTTTGACTAGAGAAAGTTTGAGTCCTTGTGCAGTAGCTGCAGTGTTAGAACCAAAGAATGATGGAGAAAGGAGAATGTGTACAGACTCTAGAGAAAGAAACAAGATCATAGTTAAGTATAGAATTCCTTTACCTAGGATGGATGAAATTATGGATTGTTTAAGTGGAGCAAAATATTTCACAAAGATAGTCTTGAAGAGTGGATACCATCAGATCAGAATCAGAGAAGGAGATGAATGGAAGACTGCTTTTAAGACAAATGAAGGATTGTAAGAGTGGTAAGTGATGCCTTTTGGATTGACAAATGCACCGAGTACTTTCATGAGGTTTATGAATGAAGTTTTGAATAAATTCTTAGGTAAGTTTGTTAGTGTACATTTGGATGATATACTAATTTTTAGTAAGACAAAAGAAGAACATTTGTGGCACTTGAGACAAGTATTGCAGAGGTTGAGAGAAGAGAAATTGTTGATAAACATCAAGAAGTTTAGTTTCATGAAGGAAGAGTTGGTATACTTGGGATTTGTAATTTCTATAGAAGGACTGAAGATGGACCTTGAGAAAGTGAGAGAAATTGTTGAATGGCCTACACCTAAGAGCATTGGAGAAGTTAGATCATTTCATGGATTGGCTAGTTTCTACCAGAAGTTCATCAAAAATCTTAGTTCAGTTTGTAACCCTATGACAGAGACAATGAGAGGTGATAGAAAATATTTTAAGTGGACATCAAGAGCAGATAGAAATTTTTAATTGTTGAAGTAGAAAGTTACAGAGCAACCTATTTTGGCATTACTAGATTTCAATAAGGTATTTCAAGTAGATTGTGATGCAAGTGGAAATGCAATAGGAGCAGTCTTAAGTCAAGAAGGTAGACCTATAGCATATTTCAGTGAAAAGTTGAATGATGCAAGGATAAGATATTCAGTTTATGATCAAGAGTTCTATGCCATAATTCAAGCCTTGAAGAAGTGGAGACATTACTTGTTTCCTAAGGAGTTTGTGTTGTATACAAATCATCAAGCTTTGCAGTATTTGAAAAGTCAAGGAAAGTTAAAGCAAAGACATATGAGATGGGTAGAGTTCATGCAGAGTTATACTCTTGTGTTGAAACATAGGAGTGGAAAATCAAATGTAGATGCATTAAGTAGGAGAAGGAACTTGCTAACATAGATGAGAGTTGAAGTGTAGGGATTTGATGAATTTAATAACATGTATGAGGAAGATCTTGATTTTGTAGAACCTTGGAAAGCATGTAAGGAACCTGTTGTGATAGATACGAGTAAGTGGCTGGATTATTTCATTTAGGAAGATATGTTGTTCAAAGGAAACCAGTTATGCATACCTAGGAGTTCAATCAGAGACAATTTGATCAAGGAGAAACATAGTGGTGGATTGGCAAGACATTTTTGCATTGATAAGACAGTGGCTTTGGTGAGTGAAAACTACTTTTGGCCTCCAATACATAAGGATGTTAGGAAATTTGTGCAGAGTTTTAGAGTTTGTCAAGTTGCAAAAGGGAGTAGTCAGAATACTGGATTGTACAAATCTTTGACAATACCAGAGAGACCTTGGGAAGACATAAGTATGGATATCATAATGGGATTGCTGAAGACATAGAGAGGACATGATTCTATATTTGCAGTGGTGGACAGATTTTTAAAGATGACACATTTCATACCTTGTAAGAAGACAACTTATGCAGTTCATGTGGCTGACCTATTTTTCAAGGAGATCGTGAGATTGCATGGATTACCTAAGAGCATAGTTTTTGATAGAGATACAAGATTTCTTGGGTACTTTTGGAGAACACTTTGGAAGAAGATGAAGATTGATTTGAAGTTCAGTTCAACATTTCATCCACAGACTGATGGACAGACAGAGGTAGTGAATAGGAGTTTGGGAAATTTGTTGAGATGTATGGTTGGAGAAAAGGCATGAAATTGGGATTTGATTCTATCACAAGTAGAGTTTTCATATAATAATTTAGTGAATAAGAGTATCAAAAGGACACCATTTCAGATTGTGACTGGAACTAACCCTAGAGGAATTGTAGAGTTGAGAGATATCAGCATGGAAGACAAGAGAAGTGCAGAAGTAGAAGAATTTTTAGGACACATGGAGATAGTGCATAAATAAGTGATGAAGCATTTAGAGGTAATGAACAGTAAGTATAAGGAGCAAGTAGATGAGAGAAGGAGACACAAAGAATTTGTAGTTGGAGATAAAGTGATGGTATGCTTGAGAAAGGAAATATTTCCAGTTGGGACATATAAAAAGTTGAAGATGAAGAAGTTTGGACCATATAGGATACTCAGAAAGTTTGATTCAGGAAATGCATATGAAGTAGAGTTACCAGAGACATTGGGTATATAACCTATTTTCAAAATTACAGGCCTATATCATTATCATGAAACAAAATTCAGTGACAACACTAAAGAAGACTTGAAGAAGCATTTACCACAACAAGCACCGAAGCAAATTGAGGACATTTTGGACAACATAGTTAGATGCAGCACTAGAGGCAAGCTATACAAAGAATATCTTGTGAAGTGGAAAGATAGATTAGAAGAAGACTCATCTTGGATTTCTCAGGCTGAGGTGGACTGTCTTGGTTTCCCTCTAGTCCCAACAAAGTGAGGGACTCACTTTTCAATAACCCTAGATGTCTGATGCAAGAGCATCCCTAGTTCAAGAGCAATCTTACATCAACCAAAAACATTTACATTTTAGTTTATTTCTTTTCATTTTCCAGTTCAGTACAGTTAGTTCAGTCAGTAGCAATTTCTATATTTTGGTCTGTATTCTACTACAGTTTCATTTCAGACCTTGCAGAGCTGGACTTAGCATCTAGACACATTCATGCACATCATATCCAAATCTCAGATCATTTATATCAAGTACCGGTAAGATATCACTATCAAAAGATCAACTATTTTCTCAGAACAAAGCATTCTAACAGTTTTAGACAATCAGCTAAAGGAGAAAACTTATGGATCATTTCATGACTTGTAGAGCTAAAAGAAACATCATTCCATGTTTAGTTCGTGGCTGACCTTCCTTGAGATCTGTACACCCTTCCATTCATTTGCAAAGGAGTTCTACATGATTAGGTATGACTTATCCATGTACAAATGTTACAGCTCTTCATTAGAGTTTGTGATCTTCCTTGGCTGACACGGAGGAATCTTATACTCTGGAGATGATATATATTGATGTAGTGGATGCCTAGGAAGGTAGTTCATAGTTGATAGTTTGAATTTCTCACGAAGAATCTTCAAAGCTATATCTTGTGCATATTCTATGACTGTGAGATTAGGTCTATGAGCACTAATTGTAAGCCTGCATGTTGCCACCTAATTTGTATTTAAATTCTATGATATACTGAATGACTGAATCTATATTTGCTTTATATCTTTGAGCTATTTCCATTGTGTTTACTCTAGCTACACGTCCTAGATAGTTCACTTTGTGGACCCTCCTAACCGTGACTGCACCAATTGATGTATCTTGCCACTTTCTCCTTGCTTGCTTCACTATGTCCTATCCTTATAATCATCTTATGAAATTCTTTAGTATACTCCTTCACAAATTTCTCCTTTTGTCTGAGTTTCTACAATCTCTTCAATAGTTCCAGCTCATAGAAAACATGTATAAACTAATTCTTCAACTTTGTCACCATTCTATCCCATTTTATGATCTTCTCTTTTTCTCTTCTGTTTCTATCCAACTGAACTTCTTTCCACCAAATAGCAGCATGTCCTTTCAATTTAGTCTTTGTAAATTTCACCTTCTCTAGATCTTCAATTTCTTCATATTCAAAGTATTCTTCTAGGTCATTTATCTAATCAATCAACTCCTCAGGATTCAAATTGCTAGTATAGTTTGGTACATCAACTCTAGGTCTTTTCCCAATCTTTGAAATAGCTCACAATAGCTTCACTTTATCTGATTCTTCTTCTTCTTCTAGGGTATCTCCATTTTGATTAGTGGATTGAAATTCTTCATCATCATCACTTTCAACATTAGGTCGAGGTGTCAATCCTCTTCTTCGATCTTCTTCAACAACATCCAAGTGAACTCACATTGTTTTCATCATTTCCATCATCTCATCCATTCTTCTATCCATTGTACCAACAACACGTATTCTCCTCAACAGCATCTCTTCCTAGGATCAAGTGTAACTACCTCAAATTTAGTGATCGGGCTACAAGGTGACAACTGCCTCACAATCAACAATCAGTTGACAACATCGGTAGTCTGCCTCAAATTTGGTGATTAGTTCATAGTGAGATCTTACGGAATGTCTTCACAAACTTCACTCACTTCACTCCCAAAGGATTCAAACTTTGCTCTGATACCACTTGGTGCAGTCACAGTTGGGAGGGTCCACAAGGTGAACAGTCTAGACCATGCAGCAAGAGTAAACACAATGGAAGAAACTTGATTATACAATGCAAATGTAGATTTAGTCATTTAGTATATCATAGATTCAAAATACAAACATGCTGGAAACATGGGGGCTTACAGATTAGGGCTCACATGCCTTATTCTCCATTTACAATACATGTGCAAGATATAGCTTTGAAGCACCTAATACAAAAGAATCTAAACTATCTAACTTATGAATTATGCTAACTATTACTAACTACTTTCCTAGGAATCTACTACGTGGTTATATATCATCTCCAGATCACAATAATCCTCCACGTCAGCTAAACAAATTACAAACTCCAATGAAAGAGATGTAACATGTGTACACAGATAGATCAGCCCAAAACATATGGAAATCATCCACAAGTGAATGAAAAAATGTGCGGATCTTAGGGAAGGTTAGCCAAGACCCAAACTATCTTGAATGGTGTGTCTTTTAGCTCCATAGTCCATGGAAGTGCTCTACAAGTCTTCTCCTTTAGCTGATTGTCTAAGATTGTCTGAATACTCTGCCCTAAGAAATCAGTCGATCTTCTGATAGTGATATCTTTCCAGAAACTGACCCAAATGATCTGAATTTTAGATATGATGTGCATGAAGGCATATAGATGCTAAGTCCATCTCCATAAGGTCTAAAATAAAACTATGGTAGAATGCAAACCAAAATAGAGAAATTGCTACTGACTGAACTGACTATACTAAACTGGAAAATGAAAGAAAACAAAATGAAATGCAAATATTTTGGTTGATGCAAGATTGCTCTGTTGGCAAGAGACACTAATGTGTAGTAGAGTTTAATGTTGTCATTGATGGCAACAAGGCAAAGATCATTCATCACAATGGCAAAGACACATCCGGAAACAAGGCACCAAGCATTCTAGTCTAGAAACCCTAAATTGACTAAGCATTGGAAGTGTTCAGGTATGAGACTGAAAAAGTGATCAGTACTTCTCTGCAAGTGAAGGTATGAAGATGCAGCTTAGATATGATGTTCATGCAGTTATCTATTGATGTTATATTCCAATAATCAAGTCTTGACTTCCTCCAGAAGTCATCTTGGTGAAAAGACTAAGTCTGAGTCAACAAAAGTAAGACAGAGACAAGGAACAATGCTGAATAAATTGATCCGCATTCCTCTGCATTAGCATATTTTGTTTTGTAGTTCTAAATTAATATAGAGATAGGTCATGACTATCAAAATCCAAGTTTATACCTCCAGAAGTGCAGCAAATCTCATTCTACAGGATCTCCAATATTGACATCCAGTATGATAGTGTTATAGTGTGTCAGGGCAACAGTTCTAAGGTTTGCATTTTGACATGTAGATTTATCTTGTTTTGCAGAGTTGAAGACATGTTAAGAGATCATTAATGATTGTTTAATATGATTCATGAAGACACATTTGGTTTGTAGCAAGCGTTGTGTTGTGACAGAGGAACCTATCATATATGTTATTAAGGAACAAGCCGACAGGTTGGTTAAATCCTTATGCGGAGAAGAAATATGAGTTGGATGTTAAATTTAAGTAGTTATATGATTAAATCCAACACATATGAAGACATGTACACAATGGTTTGAATCTACATTGAAGATTTAACACAAGTGCAAGCCGACAGGGTATAACACTTGGTATACATGTTTCATAGTTTGCTTGTCAACCTAATCATGAGAAAGATTTAGTTGCAGATGTAAATAAAGGTTAGATTTTGGTGTTTGAGGGGCATAAAAAGTATCATCATCATGTATGTGATAAGAAACATGCAAAGAAAAAGTGGCCGCAACAAATGAAGAGAAATCTTGAGCAATTGTAAGAGCAAAGCATAGAAACATGGGCAGACTGAAATGAAGAGTTCTGAATTAGTGTTTATGAGCTTAATTGGAACTATAACCATGCATATGTAGATGCAACCACATCAGTTCGTCTTTGGTAGTGAGCCTTTTCTCTTGAGCAGTGAGCTCTGGGTAGTGAGCCCTAAGACAGTGAGCCTCTTGTAATTCGGTATTGTGCTATAGTAATAATATTGAGAGCTAACACTCTCCATAGTTTCCCTCATTGGGTTTTCCACATAAAAATCCTAGTTTTCACATGTTATATCTTTGTGGTTGTTGTTTATTTGTTTAACCTACTTTTACTTAATTAAATTTGGTAATTGGATAAAAGAGTAAGGACATAAATGGTTTTATAGAACATTGATTCACCCCCCTCTTAGTGTTCATTGTATTCAACAATTGGTATCAGAGCCAAGTTCCTTGGAAAAAATTTAATAGCTTAAGGAAGATCTGGGGTTCTTGAATCATGGCAGCAAGAATACTTGGAAATTATGAAAGTGACAAGGAACTAGAAGCAACCCTTATTGATCTTGAAAAATCTGAGGCTGAAATCAAAGATCTAAAACCAAATATTCAAGAAGCTAATAAATGCATCCTAAAGCTAGGAGAGCAAGTTAGGAAATTCAAAGAAAAAAACAAGGACTTAAATGATCAATTAAATGAAGCACAAGAGTTCCTAAATGGGTTGACATTGGAAGTTGAAAAGAAGGAAGAAATTGAAAGGCATCTGACCCAAGTTGTTAAGGATAAATCAGAGGAATGTGAAAATTTGGGCAAAGAAGTGGTACTTCTAAAATTTGATCTGGAAGTAGCTAAGAGCTATGAAGAGAAGTTCAAGCTAATTTATGCAAAGCTTGATGAAATGATTGCTGGTCAAAAGAGTACTGATGATAAGCATGGTTTGGGATTTGAGAAAGGAAAAAGTTCAAAATCTGGACACGCAAATTCTAAGTTAAGGCAAAATAGAGGGAACTAGTTTAGAAATCAAAGAAGAAGACCTAGAAGACCCCCAGTCAGACAACCAAATGCTTAAAGGTACCCATCTTTCAATGGATATTGTTTTAAATGCAATAAGTATGGTCATAGGGCTACTTAGTGTAGAAGTAGAATGAATCAAAATGTTCCATCCTTTTCTGGTCAATGTTTCAATTGCAAGAAGATTGATCATAAAGCAAATAAGTGCAGAAGTGTGTCAAGAAATGTGCCAAACTATTCAAGGAACAGTCAATCCTTCAATGGCAAGTGTTTTGCATGCAATAGATTTGGGCATATGGCTAACTAGTGTAGATCAAGGCCAAATTCAAATGTTAGGAGAAATCAAGGTTAAAGATATGTTGTATGCTACAATTGCAACAAGTCCAGACACTCTACTAGATTCTGTAGAACCAGAAATGTGGAAAGAGATTATCTTATAGAACAGGGAAATGATAAAGGCAAGAAGAAGGTTGATATGATGGAAACTAAGAAGGAGATGAGTATGATCTTGATCAAAAGGGATGTTAATGAAGTTAAGGATAGATCCGCACCAACATCTGGTGTAGATACTTCCTCCGGGAAGTAAATTGGGAGCTCTAGCTCAGGGGGACCTGTATTGAAAATCTAAATTCCCCAGCCAAATGATTAGTACTGGAGTTTGACACAAAGATATGATGAAGAACTTGTTAGGAAGAGTCTCATGAAGAAAGAACCGGAGTGAGAAAGATAAAGTACTGCAAATTGTTGAGCAATCCTAACTTACTGTGTCTATCAAAAGAAGTTAGATAGCTTTTTGGAGCATCGGCATTAATGATGGATAGGGTTTGACAACCAAAGTAAAAAAGGGATATTAATTCATGAAATAATCACATTATAGTAATGACATCTAGAGTCTGAAGAAGAGGTGAAGCAGTCTCAAAGGATCTACAGCAATTCACAGTGATTCTAAGCAAATCCAAGAAAACCCTAATTCAATGAAAGATGTATTTTTCTAGTTGAAAACCCTAATTGCTAAGCTTTTTGAACTCAAAAAATGTTTACTCCTCAATTAATTGAGATAAGTGAGAAACTTCATCCCAAACTCAACAAAAATTTTGTTAATTCACTAGAAAATGATACTGTTGGAGCTTTTTCAACCATCTCAAGCAGGGTCCTATGTTTGGAAGACATTCAAACCTACATTCATGCGAATTTACAAGAATATGACCACATGAATCTAGGCAAACTCTATTTGCATGAACTAACTATAGTTGATGTTGATTTAAAAGATGAGTACAAAGTCTTGAAAGAAAAGAATTTAGATGCATTATTGGACTTTCCTATGGTTCCAAATGAGAAATGGGTAAATTTTGTTTTGAGTAGAATTCATCATGAATTTTTGTGGCTTAATGAACCATACAAAATAACCAAAGAAGCAATCAAAGCTATAACAGGTATGTGTTCCTCTGTCAAGATCCTAGGATTGAATAAAATCAAGAATAATCTAGTAATGTAGCTAACTAGAGCTATATTTGACCAAAAGGTACTCATTGTGGATGATATCAAAGATCCGACTATTAGATTCGCCTCAATGGTTATTGGGTACAAAATATATGGCTCAAATTGTGAGAACTCTGTATCAGCATCATCCATTTACACAACTTATGATATGATCAAGAACAAAACTAATTACAATCTTTGTGAACTATTCTGGGATGAACTGATGGAAAACATAAAAAGAACAAAAGAAACCAACTATCCCTTCAAATATGGAACCTTAATTATTTGCCTACTTTTCTACTTTTTGAAGGAGATTCCTAGAGTGGGACAAGTTGACTGGGTAGATGATGCACTGGTAGCCACACAAATAAGAAATCACTTATAGAATATTGGAAATACATCTAAGCAGAATGAAGTCCTAGAAGAATACTTTACAAACTTTCAAGAAAAGATGACATGCAGGGTCTGAATACCTGAAAGTGTGATAAAGAAATATGAGAAGAGCATTGTATTCACAGTAAACAAAGACAAATGTCTCATGGAGGCTATGGAACCAAGGATTGTATGGGTTCCTGCTTTAGGATATGAGGCTACAGAAGATATGTTGACTGAGTTGGTCAATACATTATTGAGAAAACCAAAAGATAACAAAGAAGGGAGGTTTGGAACATTCAGAGAATTAACTTCTAAATCTGGCATGGAACTTGAAAAGACAAAGAAATCAGAAAAGAAGTGAAAAACCAAAACAGAGACCATAAGTGTTCTTGTAGACAAAACATCAAAAGCTGTAGAAAGAAAACTTGAAAAGCTTGACTTAGAAAAGTCCACTACAACCCCCGAGAAAAGAGTAAGGGATTCATCTTTCTCCACTGAAGCAGAGAAAAACAAGCAAACTAAGGAGAACAAAAGAACAAAAGTTCTATCTAGTGGATTGAAGGAAATGACAAGAGACACTCCAGCCATACCCATCTCGACCGACTATGCTAGACAACTTTTAGCTCAACATCAAAATGCTTAGATTTTAGACTCTTTAGAAGTATTGAAGGGCTGAATCAACCTAAACTCAATGTCTCCATTACAGAAATTGAATTTTGGAAAGGTTGTGCAAGCAAAAAGACCAAGAAGAAATGTTGAAGACATCAATACAAGACAAAGAGATCATTGATGCAACATCCAACATTTTGGAGAAGTTGGTGGCCTCATACAGTAAGGATGTATCTATATCATCATCTAATCAACTCAAGAGCTTGATAAGATCTGTAAGTACTAACTTTGAATCATTTGAAAAGTCTATTGATAATAAAGTCAGAAAGGAATTTGAAGATAGAAGGTTGGTAGAACTAAAAACCAAATTAGGAAATGACAAAGCACTGTTAGAAAACAATGTCAAAGAATTAGAGAATACCTTCAAGGAAGCATGTGATGTGTATAAGTTTTGCCTATCTTGGCCTGAAGTCACCAAGGAACTTGATGAGAAAGTCAAAGACATGGAGCTCCAATTGACAAAAATCATTAAGAACTATAATCCACTAACTGACCCCATCAAAAACATAGAAAAGCAAATAGCAGTTATGTAGAATGATATAAGTGATTCATTGAGCAAAAAGGAAGAAATGAAAAATAGAGTATGTTAATTGAGAAGACTAACAACACCTAAAATAGAAGGCATGGCAAAACTAATCTCAGAGGCCTCAAAAACTTAGAAATTGTCTGACACTCCCACAAATACACAGATAGCAGAAAATCAAATACTCCAAATAAACAACCAAATTCAAATGTTAGATAACACAAAGAAAGACTAGGACAAAGTGTTGGATCAGATCAAGGATAGCTTCAGTGACATTTTGCAATCCACTAAAAAGTAGGTCAAGGAATATATCCAGGTGACATAATTTAGAATTTTTTGCAATTTGACACAGGTTTTGACTCCAGCACATACACGTTTTCCATTGATGTCAAAGGGGGAGAAGAAGATCAGTGAAAAATGGGAGAAACATCAAAAACAGAGAAAATATATATAGTATATAGCAAGAGGGAGCAGCCAAGCATTTTTCACTAAGTCTAGCCATCAATGCCAAAGGGGGAGATTGTTGGCAAGAGACACTGATGTGTAGTAGACTAGAATGTTGTCATTGATGGAAACAAGGCAAAGATACATCCGACAATAAGGCACCAAGCATTCTGGTCTAAAAACCCTAAATTAACTAAGCATTGGAAGTGTTCAAGTATGAGATTGAAAAAGTGATCAGTACTTCTCTGCACGTAAAGGTATGAAGATGCAGCTCAGATATGATGTTCACAGTTATCTATTGATGTTATATTCCAATAATCAAGTCATGACTTCCTCTAGAAGTCATCTGGTGAAAAGACTAAGTCTGGGTCAATAGAAGTAAGATAGAGATAGGGAATAGTATTAAATAAATTGGTCCACATTCCTCCGCATTAGCATATTTTGTTTTACAATTTTGAAGTAAGATAAAGATAGTTCATGACTATCAAAATCCAAGTTTATACCTCTGGAAGTACAACAGATCTCATTCTACAGGATCTCCAATATCGGCATCCAGTATGACAATATTACAGTGTGTCAGGGCAATAGTTCTAAGGTTCGCATTTTGACATATAGATTTATGTTGTTTTGTGGAGTTGAAGACATGTTAAGAGATCATTAATGATTGTTGAATATGATTTATGAAGGTGTTTTTGGTCCACAACAAGAGTTGTATTGTGACAGAGGAATCTATCATATATGTTATTAAGGAACAAGACGACATGCTGGTTAAATCCTTATGTGGAGAAGAAACATGAGTTGGATGATAAATGTAAGTGGTTATATGATTAAATCTGACACATATGAAGACATGTACATGATGTTTTGGATCCACATTGAAGATTTAACACAAGTGCAAGCTGACAAGGTATAGCACTTGGTATACATGTTTCACAGTTCGCTTGCCAACCTAATCATGAGAAAGATTTAGTTGCAGATATAAATAGAGGTTAGATTTTAGTGTTTGAGGGGTGTAAAAAGTATCGTCATCATGTACGTGATAAGAAACATGTGAAGAAAAAGTGGCCACAACAAATGAAGGGAAATCTTGAGCAACTGTAAGAGCAGAGCAGAGAAACAGGGGCATACTGAAATGAAGAGTTCTGAGTTAGTGTTTATGAGCTTAATTGGAACTGTAACCATGCATATGTAGATGCAACCACAGAAGTTCATCTTTGGCAGTGAGCCACCCTTCTTCTTTCTTCTTCTAATTGGCAGTGAACCTTTTCTCTTGAGCAGTGAGCTCCAGGTAGTGAGCCCTAAGGTAGTGAACCTCTTGTAATTTGGTATTGTGCTATAATAATAATATTTAGAGCTAACACTCTTCGTGGTTTTTCCCTCTTTGGGTTTTCCATGTAAAAATCCTAGTGTTCATATGTTATGTCTTTGTGGTTGCTATTTATTTGTTTAACCTGCTTTTACTTAATTGAATTTGGTAATTGGATAAAAGAGCAAGAACATAAATGGTTTTATAGAACACTAATTCACCCCCCCTCTTAGTGTTCATTGTATTCAACATGCTCTTGAACCAAAGATGTTCCTGCATCACTATAGGTGTCAGAAAGTGAAATTTAGTTAAAAATACTGATTTCAATGCCCCACTTTGGCCAAAAAGGTGGGACACATTATTGTGGGATCACCTGGTTACATTAAATTCCTAGAGGAGCAACATCCATATAATTATTCTTCAACTAACAATAGGTTTGTTTATTAAATACTTGATTGTTGAGTGATCTATATAAATAGTCACTTTGTAACCTCTAATATAGTGGCAAAATTTTTTGATGACATGTACAACGGCCATGAATTCTCTCTCAATTGTGATGTAATTTCTATTTGTAAGGGTTAAGTTCTTGGTAATTAAGTAGATAACATATCTCCCTTCAAATTCATCCTCATGTCCTAAAACTGCACCGATAACATCACTTGAGGCATCCACGTAAATATAGAATGGCAAGTTCTAGTTAGGCCTATGTAATACTAGTGTGGTTGTCAAATTTTCCTTAATGGTTTCAAATAAATTTTGGAATTCTGGAGTCTAGGAGAACTCTACATCTTTTTGGAGAATGGAAATCAGAGGGGTTGTAATTTTGCTAAAATTTTCAATGAATCTTCAATAATAGTCTGCATGTCCTAGAAAGATATGCACATCTGTTTGGGTTTTTGGGGGTTCTAATTTTGTATTAATTCAATTTTCTTGGGATCAACTTTAATACCTTCTACATGGATGGGATGTCCCAACATAATCCCTTATTCCACCATTATTAGTAATTTTTGTGGCTTAGGGAGATTTGGTGTTCTTCACACCATTGGAGAATTCTATCCAAGTTTTGAAGTGCTTCCCCATACGTGGTACTAGACATTGTGAAGTCATCCATATAGACTTCCACATGGTCATTTACTAGCTCGGCAAAGATGGCCAAAACTGTTCTCTAAAAATTAGAAGGAGCATTGCACAGACCATAGGAAAGGACTCTATATGTAAAGGTTCCCCATGGATAGGTGAAAGTAGTTTTGTCTTGATCATTAGCAATGACTTGTATATGATTCTAGCCACTAAACCCATCCAAGAACAGGAAATATTTTCTACCATCCAAATTGTCAAGGAATTGGTCTATAAATGGTAGGGAAAATAATCTTTGTATGTTGCCTTATTAAGTTCTCTTTAATCTACACACACTTTCCACTTCCCTCCTTTCTTAGGTACAACCACAAGAGGTGAAACCCATTTACTATTAGATATGGGATAAATAAATCTTACTTCTAGGATTTTTTTAATTTTAGTTTTAACCACATCTCTAAGTGCCAAGTTAATTCTACATTGTGGCTGATGGATAAGTCACACATCTTAAGTATAAATGTGATGAGTACATACCTTTGGATGAATCCCCCTCATACTCTTGTAATCCCAAACAAAATCCTTAGATCTACTTACCAGAACATCAAAAAAATTGAGTTCATACTACTCTATAATTTAGTTGTTAATGTTAAGGGTTTTCTAAAGTAATATCATCATTGATTTTGTCCCTGGATAATTGGAAGAGAGTGTATAAATTTCACTCATCAACGTGTTGAGGGAGAAACTATGAGGTTGCATCATATGGAAAGTAGTTATGTCATTGAAAAAGATATCAATTCTTGGTTTTAGGTTGGCCAACAGATAGTAGAACATTGTAAGAAAGTATTCTTTCTCATTTTGTGCAAATTCCACTATACTATTTTGTATAAGGCTCTCAAGGGTTCCATTCATCTCCAAGCCTTCTTCACTATTTGGGTTTGTTTTATAGTCACTTTTCCTATTTATCTCTAGGTTGTCATCACATTCCCACTCATTCTCCATTTCTTCACCGTATTGTTTGATTACTACCATTGCTAATGAGGCTAGGTTTTCTTATTTTTTATATTGGTTCAGTTCATCCACCCAAACCTTATGGATTTTAGTTGCAAATGGTCAAACAGGAGGATAAAGTGATAGTTGTTTACTATTATTTCTATTTAAAATGGTCATTCCTCTTGATCTATAGTCTATCCAGGCTACAACTATAGCCAATCAGGGTCTCCCTAGTATCAATGGGTAGTTTTCCTTAGGGGTTTGGGATTGGATTACTTGAAAATCTACTAGATATTCCTATTTTTCAACCATAATTGGGATATTTTCCAAGATTCCCTTAGGGACATCAATGGACTGATCTGCCAACTACAAAATGGTAGTCATGGGTTGTAGATTTGTTAAGGTCAATAGCTCCATGACTTCTATGGTCATGACATTAATTGTAGCCCTTAGATCAACAAGTGCATTGGGAATTTCAACTCCATTAATTGATACCACTATAACTGGGCTACCAAGGTGATCAAACTTTGGTAAACAAAATTCTCTGGAAAGGAGGTTAGATTAATAACTATCAATTTGTAGAGTATTGATTTATTTCTTCTTTCTCCCTAGTTTTTTTATACGTAGTTATTTAACTACTTGGTTCAATTTTAGGATCTCCCTGATGGCTTACAATAATGGAATTTCAATATTTAGGTGTTTAATTTCCTAAATGAGGTGGTTTTTAGTTGGCATCATTGGTTCCAGAGGATCTATTGGGGCTACCTCTCAGAGTTCCTCTAAAAAAGGTGCTTGTTTTAGAATATGGTGGCTATCTCCAGTTTTAGGATCAGCTTCCAGAGATGTTTTATAATCAGGTCTTGAAGCTAGGTCAGAGTGTGGCTTAGCATTATTTTTCATGAAATATTTTGGATAGTCATTGGAATTTTCTAGAGTATCTTTGGGAGATGACACTAGGGCTCCAAAAGTAGACTTTGAAAGGTGCAAATGATATCTTTGTAGTGAATCTGGAGGACAACTCCAAAAGATTACATAAAGTTTTCTTGTTTGGAAATATCTTGTGGAGATCCACTATGGGTTTCTTGAGATCCTTTTTAACTTGATTTTCTACATTCTCTAAAGATATCTCTTCCTCACCTTCTATAATTTTAATTATAGTAGGCTAGTATGGTTGAAGGAGCATTTTTCTTTACCATAGTTGAAATTTTTCACAATGGATAACATTAATGCCAGCCATATTTTCTTTCTTGGTAGAGTACACAGGAGCATCATGGTGATTATTCTTTGGATTTTCAACTAGGTAGGCTAGCAATTGAGGTTGGTTAACTTGGTTAGGTTGATGATGGTTTTATGGAGGTGATATAAGGTTTTGTTGTTGATTCTACATGTGACAAGGTCCTTGGTAAAATTGGTTAAAAAGTTGGTTCCATTATGGTGCAAGGTTATAAGGATACCAAGGTTGTTGCGATTGGTTAGCTCTTGGGAATTTTCCCATGGCTGATTCATCCATTCTGAAGGTCCCCAAGAATAAGGTCCCCAATTAGGTGTCCTTGTGGCCAAAGTGTTGCCCACTAGTTATTATTCCAATTGTTCTGAGGATGCCAAGGTTGGTTTAAAGTTTGTCCATAAGATACATTCCCTCCAAGTCTAGGTCCCATATAATTAACCTCTTCTTCCACTTGGGAAGTCTTCTTTGTTGAATTTTTGACTACACTCAACAAGTTGCATTAGTCTATAGAATGGATTTTATCACAAATTTGGTAGATGTTGGCCTTATCTAGGGGACACTCACGCAATAGATGTATGCTCCTACATCTTGGACAATAGATGGAGAGTGTTTATGGATTTCTTGTTTCATCTTGAATTCCATCTAAGGTGGTGTTTAGTTCGATAAGAATGTTAGTATTTAGATTTGTGATTTCTCCCTTCAATTGACCAATTTTATTTGTCCCCCTTATCAAACTAGATTTTCTAATACTTCCTTGGGTTCTAGAGTAGTTTTTGCATAGATCAAAAATCTCAAGGAGATTAAGTTTGGCTACATCTCCTTGTCCCATTAAATCTAGGGTCCATCGTGTGTCCTCATCAAGACCTTTCAAAAATAGTGTTTTAACTAATTTAGGGGTCATGATCTCCTCCCCACATCATTTCATTAAAAAAAAAGAAATCTATCCAGAATGTCTTTTAGACTTTCATCTTCTTTTTGTTTAAGGTGAAACAACTATTCTTTCCTATCACTGACCCTACAGTAGTCTTTGTATTTGTCAAGGAAGATTGTTTCCATCTCTTACTAGGAGTCAATTGATCCTGTAACTAAACCCATGAACCATCTCATAGATGAATCCTTGAGTGTGGAAGGAAATAACCTAAATTATTGGTTATCAGTTTTATAGTCATAGGTCTAACAAAGGACCTTAAACCCAAAAATAAATTTGTCTTGGTCTTCCAAAGCTAGACCTCTAAAGGTGGGTAGAACAGAAGGGGAGATATTTTTCATAAGGGTGTCTTCATATTGATTTAAATTTATGGGATAGGAAAATGTTCATTCTACCCTTCTTCTTCCCACATTATTACCATTGTTATAATGGTTAGCATTATTTTCTGTCATGGTTCCTTCTAAAATAGTTTTCTCTATGTGGGAACTCTTGATAGTACTTTGTGAAACCTCAAGTGCATCCTTATCAACTAGTTTATAGTGATAAATTTCTTCAACTAAGGCTTCTATCCCTTCATGTTCATTACTTGGTGTTTCAAGTGGGGGTTTTTACTACAAATATTCTATCGGGACCATTTTTTTCTGGCCATGCAGAAGGAATTGAAAATATTTTTGAACCACTAATTTGAACAGTTTAACTAATTTCCTAATAACACCTTTAAAAAAGGACAATTATACCCATAAATGGTGTTAAAAAGTGATGGGTTGTCATTAAACCTTGTACTTTAATTTAACAATTAGTTTGTC
Source organism: Cunninghamia lanceolata (assembly GCA_027924645.1). Lineage (NCBI taxonomy): Eukaryota > Viridiplantae > Streptophyta > Pinopsida > Cupressales > Cupressaceae > Cunninghamia > Cunninghamia lanceolata. The sequence goes on along the minus strand of BSBN01001413.1, from coordinate 998,947 downwards.
AACTAGGGTGGTGTCTGATGGCTATTTGCAAGGAATTAAATACTCATCCTAGGGATCATTTTTAGGCCTTGTTGGATTAAAACAAATGCTTATACAAAAAATAAAATCTTATCTAAGAAACAATTTAAAGTCTAACTTATGACAGCATTAAAAACTAACTAGGAAAGTATTAAAAATCTTACTACAACAGTATTTTCTTTTTAGAAGTAAATATCAAGAAAATAAGGCTAACTATGGAAATGAACATAACAGTTATGCTATTAACATTGAAAGTGAATAGTCTTTTCATCAATAATTTTTCAAGAACTTAGAATCACAAACAAGGGAATGGAACAATAAAATTACAAAAACTATTTTAACACAAAACAATAATTACAAAATCTTCCTTAACACAAGACAACAACTACAAAACCTACAAGTTAGAATTATCTACTATCATAGGATAAACATAGAAGACTACATATTATTCTTCAAAAAAATAATTCACAAAATATTAAGAAAATGAACACTTATTTAAAACACAAAGCCTCAATTTGAATGAGTGGCCATCTCCTTAGAGATTCACACTAGTAAATGTTGAAATTAGGGTAGACAATTGAGAGGGGGGGTGAAACAGTTGTCACAAAACTTTTATCTTTTTCTGCAATTAATCTTCTTTACTACTTATTAACAAATTAATGATATAACCATGGAAGCATGAATCAAAAACACATGAGCAGAAACATAATCAACACGCATAACACCAGGATTTTTACGTGGAAACCTGATTAAGTGAAAAACCATGGTGGGGGTTAACCCACAAGATTTATCCTCTAATAAAAGAATAGAAAAATGGGAAGGCACTTGCCTTTAGGCACACTGCCCAGAGCTCACTACTCAAAGGAGGCTCACTGCCTACAAGAACATTCACAATGTTAACACTGAAAGGTTGAACTGAGAAACAACATCTTCTTCATGCAAGGTTCAGTTCCATTAAAGCACACAACACCTCTGCTCTGCTCCCACTCACTTCCTCGCTACATCCACATCTTCACTTGCATCCTCACATTTACATGACTTCACAACACTTATTTATACATGTCATCAACTTTGGAATGAACATCAAAGTTGGCCTTACAATCATCTATCTGGAACATTCTCCAAGATAGGCATTACAAGCAATTACAATCACAAGACTTAAAATACTATATGTGAATCTTTACACTATCAGCCAAACATAGCTGGGACTCAAATCTTCCTCGATCAACATGCCATGCTTCATAGAACTCTTCTTATATCATCCGCAACATGCACCAAGCATCTAGTCGACCAAGACTAGAAAGAACTACAACACTCAAGGAGAAATCTTCAACCACGAGCTCAATCTTCAATACGGACCACCAACACAATAGGCACATGATCCAGAGACCACCACAAGCACAATGAAATCAACCAGAACAACTGCATCACCTCAAATCACCAAAAACACTTACATCTTCATCCAGGAACTTAAGAACACCAACTGTCATGACTGTCATACTAGAAAGATTGCTTGCAGACATCCAAACCATGAAACACTTGAGTTGAGGATACACACCAATATCCCAAACATACCTCTAGATCTACAGATCATAATATCTCAATGCAGAGCAATCCAAACCAAATTCTTGCCACTCTCTCACCTTTGAACAACTGCAAAACCTGGTTCTACTCATATGGCCATAACTTCACCAATACTTCATGCAGGCCCCTCAAATCTTAATTAGAGCAACTTCAAGAAATCCTCTACAAAACCCTTTGGTCTACAGACTCTAATCTTCATCTCACTTGAAGTACAGAGAAATCTACTTTGCTGACCTGCACTGTCTTCACTATCTCTGACAAAAAGATATGTTGACATCAATGACAACACATCATATGCACATATTTGCAACAATGTCCCCCTTTTTCATTGATAGCAACATATGATGTGAAAAAATGTTTCAACCATCAAGACAAGAACTTCTCCCCCTTTCTCTTATCACAACGGCAACCACTCTCTTCACTGCTCCCCTTTTCACTAGCAACTACTTACTTCCAAGTTTTTCACATGACTTCTCTCCCCCTTTGACATCAATGGAAAAGGGCACATAATTACAATCATCTCTCACCCTTTTTGTTTCTTAGACAAGACCAAATTGAACTAAGAACATACTGACTACTCCCCCTAAGTAGCATCCCCTTACCATCAATCTGGATCACAAGATATGACTGTGAGTTCCACTAGACTGATGAACACTAGTGCACCTTAGTTCTGAACAGGAGGGATAATCACCCCTAGCTACCCTCTGAGATACTCTGTTTGTAAACAGATTTGTCATAGTGAAATAACCTTTGAAAATGACTTGTTACCCTTAGAGCAGTGACTAAATTGTCCCAACAGTTGGAGAGATCGTGACAGAGCAATGATCTTCCTCTGCGTTTGAGAGGGGCAGCTCCCTCGTATGATGGGGGTATTTGTGTTTTTTGTGTACTTTTATCTTGAAAGTACAAAAAGGAAGAAAAGAAAAACAACAGGAGAATTGGGCATGTAGAAACCCTTGTGGTAGATGTACGAAAACCAACAAGAGTTTCACAATCTTATTAAAAAGTACGAGGGGGTTTCACCACAAAGCTAGAAACCACTTTCCTAAACTCCATGATGAATCTCATGTCATATGTGCAACAATGATGAAGAAAATGGCAAATCTCAACAATCAAAGAGAATTTATCTTGACACTTTCAAATCAGGATACCGAGACATGATTGTGCTTCATCACCCCAATTGCATGCTTCAATGGATAACTTTGATCTACACAAATACATAGAAAAATCACTAATTTGACATATGAGAAACTAGTAATCATAACTCAGAAATACATTAAGAACATACGAACTGAAATGCATTCTTCATTATCTTTTCAAAATTATACAATTCCAAAGTAAACTATACAATGTGTAAGACCAAAAATATTCCAAGAATTTTCTTTATAAGTTCCCCCTTAAAAGTTCTCTCTAAAGAGTCCCCTTTTACATTTGAAATTGCCTCATAGTTATAGGCTTTTTCCCATAACCATCTAGTAACCACTTTGTAACTACCTAATAACTACCTTTTTCAAATACAATAATATAATGAACCTTATTTTGGTTATATTTTACATCACTTTTCTGAAAATAAAGTTCATTTTCTAACTTTACATTACAAGAGTGACTTAAGTCACTTTCAAAAAAGGTAACTAGGACTTCCAAGTTTCAAGTTGTGGATTTTGCTAAGTCCTTTCCATCTCTGTTTAGTTCATTTTGATGATCAGGTCTTGCCGAATTTTGAAAACTTCTCTAGATACCTGAATCTTAGACTCCTGTGCCTGTGCATACATAATATGGACTAAGGAAATAGAATGTCTTCCATTGACAACATCAACGTGATAGATGTAGAATGAATCATACTACATATCTTCTTGCTTCAATATAATCATCAAATGTTATTGCCATCCACTACTCATCTTGTTCTTTTGTCTATGCTCCAAATTTTGCATACACATCTGTCAAAGTATCAACAACATTTGATGAAATTCTGCTTTCCATTATTTTATTTTATTTTGATGAATCTTTGCACCCTATTCCAAAGCACCCATTTTAGTGAACATTTGGAAGACACTTGAAAATGTCAAAGAGTTTGGTTTAATGCCTTCTAATTGCATTTGTCTATAAACTTCCATATATTCCCCTTGATATAACCATCAATTAGTATGTTGAATATAAAATGGTCGACACTGACATTACTATCAAGCATCTTATAGAAGTACTAAATTCTTCAAAGAATGTTTCAAAGGTATCACAGTCTTCATCTTGGAGATTAGAAGCTTGAAGTGTGTGTCCAATACCATGACATTTATGATCATGCAATTAAACCAAAATTCCTCTATCACCATGCTCAATTTTCTTTTCCATGGCTAGTGCAAGTCAGTTTCCACAATCGCATCTCCTTGATCCAAGGGTACCCCCAGTAAGACACTCAGAATGAAACCTTAACCGTATATCTAGTCTATTGCCAATGTGTCTCTAATCATGGTAACATGATAAATACTGCCCAATTTGGAATAATAATAACATACCAAACATGGTCCCCACATTGTGAGTAGTCTACCAATAGCTCTTCATTCAACCAGTTTCTCTTGTTTCCTATTGTGTCTAACAAGGCATGCAATAATTATGAGGAGAGGATGATGTTACCTTGAAAACTTTTATAACCTTGGTAAGCATGTAAATGAACCATCACCATCAATTATTTCACAAAGCACTATAGAAGGTCTCAATCCTCCTAGTATTACAAGATCCACATAAGCTTCAATATGGTTAGCTCTCTTTAGTACTCCACCTCTGTATTTTAAAGGGAAAGTATGACCAGGCTTTCTTAAATCACTAGGTTCAAAATCTAGAGACGTGAGTGCTAAAATTGTATTTGTGTTATATATTATTGATACACCTGTGGATGTGCCGACTTTTACATCCATAGTGAATGTAAATGCAATTAGACATTTCTCATCATTTTCTTTCTCTAATACCATTAGGGGAAGTCTGAATTGTTTAGATCTTTTTCTTTCATTCCAACACAAACAATTCTCATTTCATACTTCACAATGAAGGCTAATGCCTATAGGGTTACTAAGGATGCTTTCATGATTAGATATCCTTCATTCTCCCTGTCTTATTATCCAGTGAAATAACAATTTTCCCTTGTCTATGCTTCCACAACTACATTCTGTATACATGTCTACCAAAGTAATTCAAACTATTATATTTGAGAAAGATCCTCATTTCAGTTATGCTTTGATAGATTTTGATAGTTGATTCCAAATCTATATATCTACTAAGCACATTTTGTAGATACTCCCATTCAACTCGAGTCATTTTTCTGATGTTCAACATTTTGAATGCCATTGAAATTAATTCTTCTCCTTACAGATGGAAGAGACAAAGATGGTAGTGAACCAACACTTTTGTAATTTATGGAAGCTCATGGTGATGCAGAGGCATCCACACTATAACCTTAACATACAGCATGGATGTCCGCAACCCTTCATCATCATCATCATATTTCTCTTTACACTGTCAGCATCATCATATTTCCCCTGCCGACCGATATCCTCCTACAGACAAGCCTTCGCCCTTTCGCATGTCAGCAGCATCATCACGTTTGACTATCGGCAGCATCATCACATTCGGCAAGCGCGAACATCCTCCTGACGTTCACTGTTCACCTTACCGACAACCTCCTTCTTCACTATCTTCAGCATCATGATGTTCAACATCATGTTAATCAGTAGGATAACGAACATCCGGTTCCTCCCATATATCCTGATGATGACCCTCAACTCCACGCACCATCCCTTCGATGCTTACGTCACCCCGATATCCTGATGACGATTATCCTGATGACGATGACGTCACATGCAGCTCCTCTAATATCCTGCTGCCCCGCAATATCCTGATGACGTATATCCTGATGACGATGATGTCATATGCAGCTCCTCCTGCTATTGGCCAAACTTAACTTTATCAGCCCGTGAAGGTTTTATCAACCCGATCTTCTACCTTATGCCGATACGCTCCTCCTCGGCAACACCTGATGATGATCACCCCGACGCTCATTCACTTCATGCAATCGATAGCATCATGCTCATCTCCATCTACCCGGATGATGATGCCCGAAGTGACTGCAGGATATACGCAGAAATATCCTGATGATGTCGTTGCAAAGGATTTTCCAACCTTAGCGAATTTCAATTCGCCGATCCTCCTGGGATGACCCGATCCACTTTCAAGGTGATCTTCCAACTCAAACTATCAGCTTGACCTAGCACATACCCATGCTAGGGTTCTCAACATCTCTCGACGGCGATCCTGCACACCTGCATGCAAACAAACAAACTAAATCCTACCCTACTGTACATGGCCATTCCACCGATTCGACGAATCAACCGGTGGAATGGATTAGCAAATCCATGAAACCACCAAACCAGCAAATCGATCAAACAATGGAATTCAACAGAGGATGAACACAAACAAGATCACTTTATTTGATTTCAAAAGATGCAAATACAATGATCAGTCTCTCTCTGTCTCACTCTCTGCAACCTAACTCGATGCAATACTATATCTAAAACCAATCGATCCTCAAGCATATATAGGATCTCTTGCGAGTACTACTGACCTGACTCCAAGCGGCTGGGAAATCTCTCCAGGCGGCTGGGAGATCCAACCGGACCTACAGCATGACAACTGTCCTAACAAACTAGCTAAAAATAGCAAAGAATGGTCAACATGACCTTATTACATGCATTGGTCTTATTAGACCTTCTTGGAAACATTAACAAAACTCAAAACAAACTAACTGCCTCATGGAGGCCAGCTGTCAGGTAGGTGCTCCTGCACCATACTCCCCAACAGAAAAGAACTCATGTCCCATGAGTTTAGTTTGTGGAAGTCCTCCACCTTTACACTTTGTCATGTCAGTGTTTTGACCTGTTCCAGCTTTATCTTCTGCTAGCTCTGGGCTGCTCCAAGACTTCTGAACTGTAACTTGCCTTCTTGCAAGTAAATCCTCATGCCTGTCAATGTAGGCCTTTCTCTCACTTTCCTTGTGTTTGTCAGGTTGTCTGACCAGAACCTCTGTTTGAACTGCCTCTTGAACTTCTGCAATGTTCAACTCTGTCTTTCTTTCAACTCTTATAGGACAAACAATAGTCCCAACTATGACAACATCCTTGTCATTCCTCTCAACTGGTTGCTGTGTGCAAACCTGTTTCTGCACCTGCTGCTGACCTCTGTCAGTCAAAACTAAAACTTTCTTCAACCTGTTGTCTTTAACAACTCCTTGCCCTGCAGTGTCTTCATCTGCCTTTATGCCTGCTCCTATAGGCATCTGCACATACTCCTTCTTTCCCATTAAAATGATTTTGGCTGCCCCCTTTGCTGCAGCATCTGCCTGCAATGGCATCAACCTAATAGTCTTCCCATCTTTCTTGATGGTGTAGGTATTAGCATACCCATCATATAGTACCCTTCTATCAAATTGCCATGGTCTACCCAACAGTAGGTGACAACATTCCATGGGCAAAATGTCACACAAAACTCTATCATGATATGCTCCAATCTGAAAATCCACATATGCCTGTTCATAGACAAAAAGTGATTGACTATCACTCACCCAAGATGCCTTGTAAGGGTGTTGATGTGGAATCCTTTCCAATTTCAGTTTATCCACCATTTCCTGAGATACCATGTTGTCTGTTGAACCAGTATCAATGACAACCTTACATACCTTACCTTTGCTCTTGCATGTGGTCTTGAAAAGAGCTCTTCTTTGCATCAGATCCTTTGATGCCTGTAAACTAATTCTCCTTAGCATCAATGCTTCTCCCTCCTCAGGATATGCATAATTGTCAGGTTCCCTATCTCTTTGATAAGTGTTTGAACTTTGCACACTTTGCTCTACTTTCTCTTCTTGCACAAGTTGTACTCTCTTGTCATTTGTTCTATCATTTTTGGATGATGAACCTTTGCTTTCTGGACATTTGAAAGATGGATGACCAAACTCACCACAGGTGTAACATTTTCCTGAAAATGTAGTAGAACCTCTACCACCTCCAAATCTTCCTCTATTACCTTTCCATCCACCTCTGAAATCAGACTGTCCCTATCCTTTACCAGTGTCCTCTTGACCCTCATTGGTTTGCCTTGTTGTAGGGGCTGCTCCTCTTCCCCTCATATGGCTGCCTCTTCCTCTCATGGACTTATCTTGTCCCCTATTCATCTTTTCTTCAATCCTGATTGCCATTTGGTAACAATCCTCCACATTCTTAGGGTTAGCTAAAACTAACTCATCCTGTATGTTCAATCTCAAACCAGCCAAGTATCTAGCCACCTTTTCTACCTCATTCTCATGATGACCAGATCTCATACTCAACTTATAAAACTCCTCAGTATATGCCTTCACATCCATTTCCTTCTGCCTTAAAAATTGCAGCTTCTTAAACATCTGAATTTCATAATCCCTAGGCAAGAATTTACCTTTGATCCTTGCTACCATTTTATCCCATGAAGTGATCTTTGACTTCCCTTGTTTCCTTCTCTCAGATTGTACATAATCCCACCATACCAAAGCATGACCTCCTAACTTGGTCTTTGCAATCTTTACCTTCTGATCCTCAGCAACATCTTCACATTCAAAGTGATTATCAAGTGCAGTAATCCAATCCAGTAAATCATCTTCATTCAAACTTCCATTATACTTGGAAACATCAACCTTTACCTTAGGTTTATCACTCTGCACTGCCTTTAACAGTTTTGCTAGTCTCTGGTCTTCAGCATCTAGATCTTCAGCTACCTCTTCATACTCTTCAACAGTATCTTCATCTTCTTCAGACTCACTGTCTGCCACTTCCCTCTTTTTGTTTTTTTCCAAGGCTACAAGCCTGGCTTGAAGTGCTTCAGCAAGCTCCTTCATCTTCCTCATCTCTCTGGCATGTTTTTCCTTCATCTCCTGTAATTCCCTTACAGTACCACTACCTTTCAGAGGCATTTTGTCAACCTCTCACTCCTCTACCTCTGTCCTTTCAGTGACAGATTCAACTCTACCTCTGCCCTTTCGGTGACAGAATCAACACACAACAGCCCAGACCTTTTTCTGAGCTCTGATACCACTATGATGCAGAGGCATCCACACTATAACCTTAACATACAGCATGGATGTCCGCAACCCTTCATCATCATCATCATATTTCTCTTTACACTGTCAGCATCATCATATTTCCCCTGCCGACCGATATCCTCCTGCAGACAAGCCTTCGCCCTTTCGCATGTCAGCAGCATCATCACGTTTGACTATCAGCAGCATCATCACATTCGGCAAGCATGAACATCCTCCTGACGTTCACTGTTCACCTTACCGACAACCTCCTTCTTCACTATCTTCAGCATCATGATGTTCAACATCATGTTAATCAGCAGGATAACGAACATCCGGTTCCTCCCATATATCCTGATGATGACCCTCAACTCCACGCACCGTCCCTTCGATGCTTACGTCACCCCGATATCCTGATGACGATTATCCTGATGACGATGACGTCACATGCAGCTCCTCTAATATCCTGCTGCCCCGCAATATCCTGATGACGTATATCCTGATGACGATGACATCATATGCAGCTCCTCCTGCTGTTGGCCAAACTTAACTTTATCAGCCCGCGAAGGTTTTATCAACCTGATCTTCTACCTTATGCCGATACGCTCCTCCTCGGCAACACCTGATGATGATCACCCCGACGCTCATTCACTTCATGCAATCGATAGCATCATGCTCATCTCCATCAACCCGGATGACGATGCCCGAAGTGACTGCAGGATATACGCAGAAATATCCTGATGATGCCGTTGCGAAGGATTTTCCAACCTTAGCAAATTTCAATTCGCCGATCCTCCTGGGATGACCCGATCCACTTTCAGGGTGATCTTCCAACTCAAACTATCAGCTTGACCTAGCACATACCCATGCTAGGGTTCTCAACATCTCTCGACGGTGATCCTGCACACCTGCATGCGAACAAACAAACTAAATCCTACCCTACTGTACATGGCCATTCCACTGATTCGACGAATCAACCGGTGGAATGGATCAGCAAATCCATGAAACCACCAAACCAGCAAATCGATCAAACAATGGAATTCAACAGAGGATGAACACAAACAGGATCACTTTATTTGATTTCAAAAGATGCAAATACAATGATCAGTCTCTCTCTGTCTCACTCTCTGCAACCTAACTCGATGCAATACTATATCTAAAACCAATCGATCCTCAAGCATATATAGGATCTCTTGCGAGTACTACTGACCCGACTCCAAGCGGCTAGGAAATCTCTCCAGGCGGCTGGGAGATCCAACCGGACCTACAGCATGACAACTGTCCTAACAAACTAGCTAAAAATAGCAAAGAATGGTCAACATGACCTTATTACATGCATTGGTCTTATCAGACCTTCTTGGAAACATTAACAAAACTCAAAACAAACTAACTACCTCATGGAGGCTAGCTGTCAGGTAGGTGCTCCTGCACCACATGGGCGAGCTTAAAGAGAGGAAAGTTTCTCATGGAACCCCACCATATAGGCTGTAGACTCATTTTAAAGATAATCAACTAAAGAAAATTTATTTCATTTACAAGAATTTGCATACAGCGGGTGACTTGAGAGTCTTTGTGTCCTTTCTAACAAAACCATTTTGCACATATGAGATGACATTTCTTTGAGGCATTTTGTCAAACTTTTCATGCGCTTCCTGTATATGCCCTCATTTTGCATACTTTTATGCCATAGCTCTTGCAACTACATCAGATAAAATTTCAATTTCAATTGTGCTTTGATGGATGTCTTCATCCCAACCTTACTCAAAATCTCGTGTTTTGGCATAGGCTGAGAGTATCCAACAAATGTTGAAGAATCTAGTCTTACACCAACAAATTTAATTTACTTGAAAGTTTCTAATGTCTTTTCAACAAACTCATCACATAACCTACAACTGTTGCACCCCACGAGACCACATTTCTTTGAGGCATTATACAGTCCATGTGCATTGTCTTGCTTTTACACATGTCTTCCAGTACAATTTGAACTATAATATATATACTAGATCAGCGCAATAGAGAGGAATGTTGGCAAAAGGTTTGGAGTTTTAGTTTTACACTTGCCATTTGCATTTGCTTAAAAGTTTGTAAAACCTTTTCAAGAAACCCATGGTTTTATCTTGGCAGAAATCTACTTGAGATTACACTTTGATAGATGCCCATACTCTCCTCTGACACATATTGCAACTCAAACATTATTGAAGATATGATTGTGCCATTGAAATGTTGTGACATTACAACCAAATTGCTTGATATTCCTTGTGCATCTTTCATTGGTTTTAACTAACTTTTCAAACTATTTGCATGCCCTTTTTTTATGGCTCCACATTCTACATGCATGGAGTGGCTTTACTTATTCACCAATGAGACTTGAATTTCTTTATTTGTCAATGGCCATGTTTCACATTGTACGTGAGAAGAAAAAGAAGATTTGCTTGATCATAGGAGAGTTTAGTGGACATGGTAATGGAAATTCACTTCACCAGAAGTACAAGTGAAATCCTTCTTTATTTAAAACTTATAAAATCCTACCTTGGCTTTGGTTAGCCATAAGTGAAAGTGTACGTGAACTTAGAAAAATCCAAAAGTTAACGCAAACTTGGCAAAAAATAAAAATTGACACAAGGTTTGGGGGAAATGAAAGTCGATGCATAGTTTGCGGAAAAAATGATGTGAACTTTGCCGAAAAATAAAAGTTGATGTGAGTTTAGTGTGAAATGAAAGTGGATGCAAAGAATATATTACTAAGTTGATGCAACATAAATTTTGACTTGGGATAATATTGAATGAACAAGACAAAGTATGACGTCTTGATAACAAGTTGCTGACATGATTGACAGGCATGACATCGGCAAATTGTAACCAAAAAGATGACTTGGCACAGGGATTTGATATATGATCAGATTTGGTCTTTTGGACACAAGAAGTTTAAATTTTGAACTGCAAAAACAAGGGCAACAACTGGCTCTAACTGGGGACAAGGACCTTGCGGACATAGGATGAACCTAGAATCTCTGGTAATGAATAGTGTCTTACATCCATTGGGTGGGTAGAGTCAGAAGATAATACGATGTAAAAGGGGAACAAGGAGACTCAAATGAGACAAAGGGACAAATGACAAAGACACACACAGAGATGAAGCAAAAGACAAAAACCAACTGAAATTGAAACAAGATAGGCATAACCAAAACACCTAGTTAACCTATGTACATGGTAGGTGACTCCTACCTCAAACTGCCTAGGAAAGATCAAGTGAACCCATTGACAGGCTGAGAAAAATATGCACCTGTATGGAAAAGAGAGGAGCACGGATGAGGTGCCTCTGAAATCAGTAACCATTCCAAAGTGACGATAAAAATAAGTAGCATTAAAAATGAGGACTCCTTGAATAACAAACTAAACAAACATTTCTCATCATAAGCATCTGAGTCCTTCCAAATCGCACTGGTGTTGCCTTGTGTAGCTTCTAACATGTCTTTCGGCATTATGTCGAGAACATGAATAGCCTCTATCTGAAAATTCTTCTGATAGTCTGAATCAAGGTTAAATAAACCACGAATTGGGCATCCTTTGCGTGAAACAAGAAATGAAGAAACCTCTATATTCTATAACTGATCTACAGAAACGCTTTTGTCTACACCTAGAGAGATGGGAAAGATAACTTCACCATAAGAGAAACCATCACTTAATTTAGTCTGTACATCTTCCTTATGAATAACAACCTCTTTTGATATGAGATCATCACTTGCAAAAGAAAATTCCTCCTCCTTTACTATCACTAATTCAGAATGTACTTTATCGAAGGATGGCACATGAGAAAGAGAAAGTAATGGATCTGCATTATGCATTTTATCATCTTGAAAATCTTCCTCTATAGTTAAAGGAGAAGAAATAATATTTTCATGCATCAGATATAATGAAGGAGAAGAAGCTTTTTCAACATTATCATTAGTATATAATAGATTGGGGCATACAATGAATCCAGTATCATTATGATCTTGTTGAATATTTGGAGACGACGTATTTGATGTTACATCTGGATGCACATTATTCTCCAATTGTCTTGAATTCTTATTTATAGTTGAACCATTAAGTGAGCATTCTTCACTGATAGATTCACATTCATCTCCCTGAAGTTTAACCAATGGGTTGTAGGATATTGCCTCATCGCCTGACTGAGAACCGAAATGATCAAGATTCTTAATAGAAGTATCTACATTCACATCTTCATTTTTAGTTGTTGAGTTGTCTTCTTCATTAAAGAATGATAAAGGGGAAAGGACAATACCATCTCCATAAAGAAAATCATCATCAGGCTCATTAAGACACCAATCTGGGATGAAAAATTCATGAGAGAGCTCTTTTGACACTTCTTCATCATTATCATCTTGCTTATGTGGAATATATGTTAGGATAGCATTTGGTGGCTCTTCTTCACGTTTTCTATTTTCAGTTTGATCTAAAATTTCTTCTACACTGCTTTATTCATTACCTACATCATGAAATTTTTCTTCACCGGCTATAGAGCAAGAAATTAAGAATTCATTGTTATTTGGAAAGATTCTTTCTTCAATATAGCATTCTTTTTCCATCTCCAACACTTGTTCTTTCTCATCTTCCTTAAGTGGATGTTTCCTATCACAAGAAGATGTAATAAGTTCTCCTTCTTCGGTACATGCACATTCTAGTGAACCTCTCAGCCATTTGATGAGAAGATGGTGTATTCAATATAGGTTCATTTGCAGGAAAAACCTTTGCCTCTTCATTGATGTCCTCATCATGTGAATGATATATCTTAGCATAATTTATTTTATCTTCTGGTGCATGAATCTCCTTTGATAGGGAATTGTGATCACGAGAAAGAAAATGAGTCTCCTTCCCATCTTTTTCTTCAATCTTCTATAATGTTTGAAGAAAACAAGGATGAACCTGATTAGTAGTGAGTTGCATGCCACTATAGAAACTCTTCAAAAACTCCACTTGCTTAGGGTCATCAAGAACATGATTTTGTTGAGTAGAGGATGCAGAAAAAGGATAATATTCATCATCACTGTCACTGTATGATTTAGGAAACTGCAAGTTATGCATTTGGGTTCTTTGATACCAAACCATCTTTTAGGATTCTTCTTTCAGATAGAGTCACCAATTTCTTTTCTGGGGAGATAACTACAGGTTTTGAGGAATGAAAGGCACCAATACTTTAATCTTCCCTAGTAGAGTCACCAAAAATATGTTGGTAAATAGATTTGTCACTGTGAAATAGCCTTTGAAAATGACTTGTTGATGACCTGTTGCCCTTAGAGCGGTGACTAAATTGTCCCAATAGTTGGAGAGATCGTGTTAGAGCAATGATCTTCCTCTACGTTTGAGAGGGGCAGCTCCCTCGTATGATGGGGGTATTTGTGGTTTTTGTGTACTTTTATCTTGAAAGTACAAAAAGGAATAAAACAAAATAACAGGAGAATTGAGCATGTAGAAACCCTCGTGGTAGACGTACAAAAACTAACAAGAGTTTCACAATCTTATTGAAAAGTATGAGGGGGTTTCACCACAAAGCTAGAAACCACTTTCCTGAACTCCATGATGAATCTCATGTCATATGTGCAACAATGATGAAGAAAGATGGCAAATCTCAACATACGAAGAGATAATTTATCTTGACACTTTCAAATTAGGATACCGAGACATGATTGTGCTTCATCACCCCAATTGCATGCTTCAATGGATAACTTTGATTTACACAAATACATAGAAAGATCACCAATTTGACATATGAGAAACTAGTAATCATAACTCAGAAATACATCAAGAACATACGAACTGAAATGCATTCTTCATTATCTTTTCAAAATTATACAATTCCAAAGTAAAATATACAATGTGTAAGACCAAAAATATTCCAAGAAGTTTCTTCATAAGTTCCCCCTTAAAAGGTCTCTCTAAAGAGTCCCCTTTTACATTTGAAATTGCCTCATATTTATAGTCTTTTTCCCATAACCACCTAGTAACCACTTTGTAACTACCTCCCAACTACCTAATAACTACCTTTTTGAAATACAATAATACAATGAACCTTATTTTGCTTATATTTTACATCACTTTTCTAAAAATAAAGTTCATTTTCTAACTTTACATTACAAGAGTGACTTAAGTCACTTTCACAAAAAGGTAACTAGGACTTGCAAGTTTCAAGTTGTGGATTTCCCTAAGTCCTTTCCATCTCTGTTTACTTCATTTTGACAATCAGGTCTCGCTGAATGTTGAAAACTTCTCTAGATACCTGAATCTTAGACTCCTATGCCTGTGCATAGATAATATGGACTAAGGAAATAGTATGTATTCCATTGACAACATCAACGCAATAGATGTAGAATGAATCATACTACATATCTTCCTGCAGAAATCTACTTGAGATTACACTTTGATAGACGCCCATACTCTCCTCTGACACATATTGCAACTCAAACATTATTGAAGATATGATTGTTCCATAGAAATTTTGTGACATTACAATCAAATTGCTTGATATTCCTTATGCATCTTTCATTAGTTTTAACTAACTTTTCAAACCGTTTGCATGCCCTTTTTTTATGGCTCCACATTCTGCATGCATGGAGTGGCTTTACTTATTCACCAATGAGAATTGAATTTCTTTATTTGTCAATGGCCACGTTTCACATTGCACATGCGAAGAAAAAGAAGATTTGCTTGATCATAGGAGAGTTTAGTGGACATGGTAATGGAAATTCACTTCACCAGAAGTACAAGTGAAATCCTTCTTTATTTAAAACTTATAAAATCCTACCTTGGCTTTGGTTATCCATAAGTGAAAGTGCACGTGAACTTAGAAAAATCCAAAAGTTAACGTAAACTTGGCAAAAAACAAAAATTGACGCAAGGTTTGCAGGAAATGAAAGCCGACACATAGTCTATGGAAAAACTTATGTGAACTTTGCCGAAAAATAAAAGTTGACATGAGTTTAGTGTGAAATGAAATTGGACACAAAGAATATATTACTAATCCGATGCAACGTAAATTTTGACATGGGATAATATTGAATGAACAAGACAAAGTATGACATCTTGATAACAAGTTGCCGACATGATTGACACGCATGACATCAGCAAATTGTAAGCGAAAAGATGACTTGGCACAGGGATTTGATACATGATTAGATTTGGTCTTTTGGACACAAGAAGTTTAAATTTTGAAGTGTAGAAATAGGGTCAACATACTCAAAAGTGTCCTTTGGTAGAGGCTTAGTGCAGATATCCACAATCTAATCCTTTGAAGGAAGAAACTCCAATCTGACTTCATTCTCATTTACCTTCTCTCTCAAAAAGTGAAACTTGATGGATATGTGCTTTGACTTTGAATGCAACACCAGATTCTTTGAGATGTTTATTGCACTTGAATTATCACAGAAGATTGTAACAAGTTCTTCAAACACAATTCTAATATCCTTCAACATTTTCTTCATCCAAAAAACTTGAGTACAATTACTTGCTGCTGCTATATACTCTACCTCTGTAGTAGATAGAGATGTTGCCTCTTGCTTGTTACTCTTCCAAGAAACTAATCTCTTTCCCAAGAAAAATGCACCACCACTAGTACTCTTCTTGTCATCCACATCTCCTGCCCAATCAGCATATGTATATGCATGAAGAGTGAAATCATCATCCTTAGGATACCATAAACCATAATTAGATGTTCCCTTCAGATATCTAAAAATTCTTTTGACTGCTACAACATGAGATTCTCTTGGATCAGCTTGAAATCTAGCAACAAGGCCAACTGCATTCATAATATCAGGTCTGGTGCGAGTCAGATAAAGTAGTCATCCAATCATTGATCTATACCTTTTCTAATATGCCTTAAGGGAATCATTATCTTTACTCAACTTGCATCCGGTTATCATAGGAGTACTCACTAGTTTTGAATCCTCCATTCCAAAAATTTTCAACAACTCCTTTACATACTTAGACTGAGATATAAAGATGCCCTTATCTGACTGAATGATTTGTAGACCCAAGAAGAAATTTATTTCACCAAGCAAGGACATCTCAAATTCACTTTGCATCTGATCAGAAATTTTTTTACACTTGCTCTCATTTCTACCAAAGATGATCTCATCAACAAATACCTCAACGATCAAGATGTGTTCATGATCAATTTTGAAATAAAGATTACTGTCAGCTGTGCCTTTGCTAAAACCTAACTTTAGCAGATACTTATCTAATCTTGCATACTGGGCTCTTGGGGCTTGTTTAAGTCCATAAAATGCTTTCTTCAATCTACAGACCTTATTTCCTTGATTAGAAAACTGTAAACCTTCCGGTTGTTCAATGTAGACCTATTCTTCCAACTCTCCATTCAGGAATGCTGACTTGACATCCATCTGGTAAACTTTGAAATCTTTGTAAGCAGCAAAGGCAAGAAATAATCTGACTGCTTTAATTCTTGCCACTGGAGCAAAAGTTTATTCAAAATCAATTCCCTCTACCTGAGAATATCCTTTGCACACCAATCTTACTTTGTTTCTCACAACTTTACCATCTTCATTTAATTTGTTCCAGAAGACCCATTTAGTTCCAATTACATTTTTGTTTTCAGGTCTAGGAACAAGATCCCAAGTATGATTCTTTTCAATTTGCATTAATTCTTCTTCCATTGCTTTTACCTAACTTTCTGTTGGAATTAGGCCAGACAACTGAGAGGGGTGGTGAATCAATTGTCCCACAAAAATAACCTTTTTTCTCTTTTTGAACTTCTTTCACAACTTACAAATAGATTAATGATGTAAACATTAAAGCATGAAACAATAACACATGAGCAAAAACACAATTAACACACTTGACACCAAGATTTTTAACGTGGAAACCCAGTTAAGGGAAAACCATGGTGGGGGTTAACCCACAAGATTCGTACCCTATTAAAAGTACTTGAAAATGGGAAGGCACTTGCCTTTGGGTGCATTACCCAGAGCTCACTACTCAAAAGAGGCTCACTGCCTACAGAATTTATGTTTAATATAGAAGGAATTAACTGAGAAATAGCATCTTCTTCATGCCTAGTTTAGT
Organism: Cunninghamia lanceolata; assembly: GCA_027924645.1. NCBI lineage: Eukaryota > Viridiplantae > Streptophyta > Pinopsida > Cupressales > Cupressaceae > Cunninghamia > Cunninghamia lanceolata. Next base: position 981,183 of record BSBN01001413.1, on the reverse strand, counting down.
CTCATTGAATGCTCATAAAACTTCTACTTTTCTGCAAATACTTCTTCACTATTACTTCATCCTTTCTTGTTCTTGTTCCTCTGCTCCTCCTCTTCATTTCTCTACCTCTGATCTGGATTTGATTATTTTGCACAAGGATAATTTTCAACAACTCAACTACATGCCTTTATATGCTTCATCAACCTTGGAATAAACATCAAGGTCAGCACTATAAGTGTCTGACTTAATGCAAATCACTAAACTATCAGACAAACATAACTGGGACTCAAATCTTCCTTGATCAACATGCCACGCTCCATAGAAATGCTCTTAGATCATTTGCAACATGCTAGAATCATCCGGTCAGCCAAGACTAGATAGAACAACAACACCAAGAAGAAAATCTTCAACAATGAGCTCGGTCTTCAATGCAGACCTCCAACACAGCAAGCACATGATCTAGAGACCTCCATAAGCACATTGAATTTAACAAAGACATCTGCACTCCTCTAAATTATCAGAATCACTTGCATCTTCTTCCGAAACCTCAAGAACACTGTCTGCCATGACTGTCACACTAGAAAGATTGCTTGCAGACCTCTAAACCACGAACCAATTGAGTTGATGATACACACTGACTTCCCAAACATGCCTCTAGAACCACATATCATAATATTTCAATGCGGAGCAATCCAGACCAATTTACTATCACTCTGTCTCTTCTAAACACATCAAAACCTGGTTCTACTCAGATGGCCATAACTTCTTCAAATCTTCATGCAGACCTCTCAAAACTTAACTGGAGCTACTTCAAACAATCCTCTACACAGCCATATGGTCTGTATACATTGATCTTCATTAATTTTCTCAATATCCTCAACATTCTAGTCTCTTAAACAGGCAACAAAATAGGATAAAGTTGACACCAATGGCAACAAGGATATGTTGACATCAATGATAATGCCGATTAGGGACATATTTGCAACAATCTCCCCCTTTTTCATTGATGGAAACATATGATGTGAAAAACTTATTCAACCATCAAGACAAGAACTTCTCCCCTTTCTCTTATCACTTATGCAACTACTTTCTTCACTGCTCCCCCTTTCATTAGCATCTAGTTTTTAACATGACTTCTCTCCCCCTTTGACATCAATGGCAAAGGGCACATATTTGCAATCTTTTCTTACCCTTTTTGTTTTAGACTAATCTCAAAATTTACATTCTAATTACTCCCCCTGAGTAGTATCTTCTTAACATCAATCTGGATCACAAGATATGATTGTGGATTCCACCAGACTGATGCACCCTAGTGCATCTTAGTTCTGATTAGGAGGGGTAATAACCTCTAACTACGCTCTGAGATACTCAAAAGTATCCTTGGGTAGAGGCTTGGTGAAAATATCCGCAATCTAATCCTTTGAAGAAACAAACTCCAATCTAACTTCATTCTCATTAACCTTCTCTCTCAAAAAGTGAAACTTGATTGATATGTGCTTTGTCTTTGAATGCAACATAGGATTCTTTGAGATGCTTATTGCACTTGAATTATCATAGAAGATTGTGACAGGCTCCTCAAACACAATTCAGATATCCTTCAGCATTTGTTTCATCCACAGAACTTGAGTATAATTGTTTGTTGCTACTATATACTCTACCTCTGCTATAGATAGGGATATTGCCTCCTACTTTTTTCTCAACCAAGAAACCAATCTACTTCCCAAGAAGAATGCACCACCACTAGTACTTTTTCTATCATCCACATCTCCTACCCAATCAGCATCTATATATGCATGAAGAGTGAAGTCATTATCCTTTGGATACCATAAGCCATAATCAAGTGTCCCTTTGAGATATCTAAAAATTCTCTTAACTACTATAACATGGGATTCTCTAGGATCAACTTGAAATGTAGCAACAAGTCCAACTACATTCATGATATCAGGTCTTGTCTGAGTCAGATAGAGCAGTCCTCCAATCATTGATCTATACCTTTTTTGATTTGCCTTAAGGGGGTCATCATCTTTACTCAGCTTACATCTGGTTACCATGGGTGTACCCACTGGCTTTGAATCTTCCATTCCAAACTTTTTCAACAATTCTCTTACATACTTAGATTTAGATATGAAGATACCTTTATATGACTGAATGATTTATAGACCTAAGAAGAAATTCATTTCACCAAACATGGACATCTCAAATTCACTCTACATTTGATCAGTAAATGTTTTGCACATACTCTCATTTCCACCAAAAATGATATCATCAACAAATACCTCAACAATCAAAATGTCCTCATAATCAATCTTGAAGTACAAATTACTATCAACAGTGTCTTTGCTATATCCTATCTTTAGCAAATACTTATCTAAGCTTGTATACCATGCTCTTGGGGCTTTTTTGAGTCCATACAATGCTTTCCTCAACCTGCAGACCATATCTCTCTGATCAGACAACTGAAATCCTTCCAATTGCTCAATATAGACTTCTTCTTCCAACTCTCCATTTAGGAATACTAACTTGACATCCATCTGATAGACCTTGAAATCTTTATAAGAAACAAATGTAAGAAATAATCTGACTGTCTCTATTCTTGCCACCAGAGCAAAAGTTTCTTCAAAATCAATTCCTTCCACTTGAGAATATCCTTTGTAGACCAACCTTGCTTTGTTTCTTACAACTTCACCATCTTCATTTAGTTTAGTCTGGAAGACCCATTTAGTTCCAATCACATTTTTGTCTTCAGGTCTAGGAACAAGATCCCAAGTGTGATTCTTTTCAATTTGCATTAATTATTCTTCCATGGCTTTTACCCAATTTTCATCATTGCAAGCTTCACTTAGTAAATTTGGTTCATATTTGAAATCAAACAAATTTCCTCTAGATCTTCAGTAATTCTTTTCCTAGTTCGAACACCTTTATATCTATTTCCTATGATCTGATCTTCAGGATGATTCAATCTTACATACCTAGGAGTTTTGGGATTTATTTGAACCTCTATTTCTTGAGCTTGTTCTTCAACATCTATACTAACCTCTTGAGTCACTAGATTTTTTGGATCAATCTGAATCTGATTCTGGGTTTGAACTTGTCTTCCTTGACTTTGAATTTCATCTTGATCATCTGATTCTTATCTGCAAGACCCAAAATGTCCTTGTTTGCTCTCATCAACTCTAGCATTTGCACTTTCAATAATCTTTTTCAATCTTTTGTTAAAGCACTGGTATGCCTTTCTTTGACTAGAGTAACCTAGAAATATCCCTTCATCACTTCTTGCTTCAAACTTGCCTAGATCCTCATCTATTTTGATTTAGCACTTACTACAAAAAACTCTAAAGTATCTCATAGTAGGAGGATGACCAAACCATAGTTCATAAGCGGTCTTCCCAGAATTGTTTTTGATCTGCACCCAGTTGAGAGTGTAGATAGAAGTACTCATAGCTTCTCTCCAATAGACTTGTGGAACATTTGCTTCCATCATCATGGTCCTAGTAGCTTCTCGAATGGTTCAGTTCTTTCTTTCCACAACTCCATTTTGCTGGGGAGTCCTAGGAGTAGATAATTGTCTTTTTATTCCATGCTTTTCATAGAATGTATCAAACTCACCGGAGCTAAACTCTCCACCTCTGTCGAATTTCAGACACTTTTTTTTCACAAATCTCATTTTCCACCATAACCTTGAACACCTTGAACTTGTCAAGAGCTTCTAATTTTTCTTTCAAAAAGGTTAGCCACATCATCCGGGAGTAATCATCAATCAACAACATAAAATATATGTCTCCTTGCACACTCCTAATTCTAGCAGGGCCACATAGATCAGTATGCACAAGTTCCAGCCGTCCACTTGAAAATTGTTCTTTACTCTTGAATGAAATTTTATTCATTTTACCCAATTCACATTCTCTACACATGCAATCAGTAGGTTTCACAAGTTTTGGAAGATCTCTCATAGCCTGAGTAGAACTTATCTTAACAATGTTATCAAAATTCACATGACACATTCTCCTATGCCATTACCAACTCTGATCAATCTGAGCAATCAAACAACTTTTTCTAGAACTACTTAAATTAAAGATGTTACCTCTAGTCTGAGTACCAGATGCAATTTCAGTTTCAGAGCTTTCCAAGATTCTACATTTTCCATCCTTGAATCAAAGATCATAACCCTTGTCAACCAACTATCCAACACTAAGAAGATCATGATTCAATCCTTCCACATACAAAACATCATTAGTGTTATTCTTACCATCAAAAGAGATGGATCCTCTGCCATGGATTCTACCAACTGAGTTGTCTCCAAATTTCACAATTCCACTTTCAGATTTTTCAAAGCTTATAAACTTACTTTTATCACTAGTCATATGATGAGAACATCCACTATCAATTACCTATTCATCCTTTTCAACAACCTGAGCAGCCAAGGCACTTTCCACATTTGTACAGCTAGCAGATTAAGTAGGCACTGGATCTTCTTCTTTGATAGCAATGAATACCCAGTCATTTTTAGTGTAACCTCCATGATCAGATTCATCATCTGTGACTCCTTCACCATCTTCTTGGACATAGTAGCATTTCTTCTGAACTCTGGGTTTGTTAGGGTTTGGCCTTAAACCCCTCTCCAGACACCTTGAAGCAAAATGACCAATCTTATTACAAGCAAAACATTTGAATGACAACTTTCCTTCATACTTACCAGATCCTCTTAGCAATATTTTGGCAAAAAGGGCTTCAAGTTCATCAAACTCAGTTTCATCACCTTGAAGATCCTTTCTTGTCATGTCAAATCTATTAGATCTTCTTGAAGAGCTTTCACTTGGATCATATTTTTGTTTTCCATGAATACTGGCTTTAAATGTAGATTCAGACTTAGGAAGAGAATCACCAAACTCACTCATTTCAAATGCTAAAAGTTTACCAACCAACTAATCCCTTATAACAGTTGTCACAGTCCTGATTTCTTCAATGGCAGCAACTTTATGCTTGTAGGCCAGAGGTAAGGATCTCAGCACTTTGGCAACAATTTTTGACTCTCCCAATTTTCCACTAGCACACCTTATACCGCTCACAAGTTCATTCACTTTTAGCATGTAGGAGGTAATATTTTCATCTTCACTCATCCTTAAGCTCTCATATCTACCCTTTAGACTTTGTAGCTTGGCATATTTGACATGTTCATCACCTTCATACAGTGTTTCCAACTTCTCCCAGATTTCATGTGCAGTTTTCAATTCCAGTACATTTGTCATTTCTATATTAGATAGGGTACTCAACAAGGCTTCTATTGCTCGAGTGTTGTTCTTAGCATCTTTGATTTCATCTAGAGTTGTAGGACCTTTTTTGGAATCTTCTCTTCATTCTTAGTTATCAACCAGTAGGCATCTCCCATACATTGCAAATGACACTGCATGCGCATCTTCCATAGAGTGTAATTTGTTCCATCAAATCTTGAACTGTCTTTCTTGTAAGTCAACATTCTGGATCTCCTCAAGTGATCAAGCTTCTTTCAGAGGAACTTGGCTCTGATACCAATTGTTGAAATTAGGTTAGACAACTAAGAGGGGGGGTGAATCAGTTGTCCCACAAAATTAACCTTTTTTTCTCTTTTTGATCTTCTTTCACAACTTACAAATAGATTAATGATCTAAACATTAAAGCATGAAACAATAACATGAATAGAAACACAATTAACACACTTGACACCAAGATTTTTAACATGGAAACCTGGTTAAGGGAAAACTATGGTGGGGGTTAACCCACAAGATTCATACCCTATTAAAAGTACTTGAAAATGGGAAGGCACATGCCTTCGGGCACACTGCCCAGAGCTCACTACTCAAAAGAGGCTCACTATCTACAGAATTTATGTTTAATATAGAAGGAATTAATTGAGAAATAGCATCTTCTTCATGCCAAGTTCAATGTCATTGAATGCTCATAAAACTTCTTCTCTTCTCCAAATACTTCTTCACTATTACTTCATCCTTTGTTGTTCTTGTTCCTTTGTTCCTCCTCTTCTCTGCTCTACCCTTGATCCTTTCTTCAGATTTGATTATTTCGCACAAGGATGATTTTCAACAACTCGACTACTTGCCTTTATATGCTTCATCAACCTTGGAATAAACATCAAGGTCGGCACTATAAGTGTCTAACTTAATGCAAATCACTAAGCCATTAGCCAAACATAACTGGGACTCAAATCTTCCTTGATCAACATGCCACGCTCCATAGAAATGCTCTTAGATCATATACAACATGCTAGAATCATCCAGTAGGCCAAGACTAGGAAGAACAACAAAACCAAGAAGAAAATCTTCAACAATGAGTGTAGTCTTCAATGCAGACCTCCAACACAGCAAGCACACGATCCAGAGACCTCCACAAGCACATTGAATTTAACAAAGACATCCGCACCCCTCTAAATTATTAGAATCACTTGCATCTTCTTCTGGAACCTCAAGAACACTATTTCCCATGACTTTCACACTAGAAAGATTGCTTGTAGACCTCTAAACCATGAACCACTTGAGTTGACGATACACACTGACTTCCCAAATATGCTTCTAGAACCGCAGATCATAATATTTCAATGTGAAGCAATCCAAACCAATTTACTGTCACTTTGTCTCTTCTAAACATAGCAAAACCTGGTTCTACTCAGATGGCCATAGCTTCTTCAAATCTTCATGCGGACCTCTCAAAACTTAACTGGAGCTACTTCAGACAATCCTCTACACGTCCATATGGTCCATATACATTGATCTTCATTATTTTTCTCAATATCCTCAACCTTCCAATCTCTTAAATAGGAAACAAAATAGGATACAGTTGACACCAAGGGCAACAAGAAAATGTTGACATCAATGACAATACCGATTAGGCAGATATTTGCAACACTTTCATCATTACAATCTTCATTCACTAATTTTGGTTCAACCTTTGAAATCAAACAATAATCATCTTGTTCTTTAGCAACTTTTCTTCTAGTTTGAACACCTTTATTTTTATCTCCTATGATCTGATCTTTAGAATGATTCAACCCTACATACCTGGGAGTTTTGGGATTTTCTTAAACTTTTGATTCTTGAACCTGTTCCTTAACATTTGCACTATCTTCTTGAGTCACTAAATTCTCTGGAGAAAACTAAATATGAGTTTGAGGATTTTCATTTTGATCATCTGATTCATATCCACAAGATTTGGAAGGTTTCTCCTTGCTTTCATCAACCTTGACATTAGCACTTTCAATGATCCTTTTCCATATCTTGTTAAAGCACCAGAATGTCTTGCTTTGGTTAGAATAACCCAAAAATATTCATTCATCACACCTTGCATCAAACTTGCCTAGATCTTCATCTCTTTTGATATAGCATTTACTACAAAAAACTTTGAAGTATTTCACAGTAGGAGCATTACCAAACCATAGTTCATAAGGTGTTTTACCAGTATTACCTTTGATCTACACCCGGTTAAGAGTGTAGACAACAGTATTCATAGCCTCTCTCCAATAGACATGTGGAACATTTTCTTCCATCATCATAGTTCTAGAGAGCCTCTTGAATAGTCTAGTTCTTCCTTTCCACAACTCCATTCTACTAAGGAGTCCTAGGAGCACATAACTACCTTCTTATTCCATGCTTTTCACAAAATGCATTAAACTCACCAGAGGTAAACTCTCTGCCTCTGTCAGATCTCAAACATTTTATCTTCATACCAATCTCATTCTCCACCCTAGCCTTGAACACCTTGAATCTGTCAAGAGCCTCTGATTTCTCTCTCAAGAAAGTGACCCACATCATCTGGGAATAATCATCAATCAGCAACATAAAGTATCTGTCTCCTGCAAACTCCTAACTCTGGCAGGACCACACAAATCAGTGTGCACAATTTCCAACAATCCTCTTGAGAATTGTTCTTTACTTTTGAATGTAGTTCTGCTCTGTTTGCCCAACTGACATTCCTTACACATGCTATTAGTAGGTTTTACAAGCTTTGGAAGATCTCTCACAGCCTGAGTAGTACTTATCTTGACAATACTATCAAAGTTTACATGACACATTCTCCTATGCCATAACCAACTCTGATCAATTTGAGCAATCAAAGAACTTTTACCAGTACTACTTAAATGAAAGATATTACCTCTAGTTTGTGTACTAGATGCAATCTCAATTCCAGAGCTTTCCAAGATTCTGCATTTTCCATCCTTGAATCAGAGATCATACACTTGTCAACCAACTGTTCAACACAGAAGATTATGCTTCAACCCTTCTACATACAAAACATCATTAGTGTTATTCTTACCATTAAAAGAGATGGATCCTCTGCCACAGATTCTACCAGCTGAATTGTCTCCAAATTTCACAATTCCACCTTCATACCTTTCCATACTTACAAACTTACTCTTATCACTTGTCATATGATGAGAACATCCACTGTCAATCACTCATTCATGCTTTTCTTCAACCTGACCAGCCAAGGCACTTTCCACATTCACACAACTAGCAAATTCAATAGGCACCAGATCTTCTTCTTTGATAGCAATGAACACCCATTCATTTCCAGAGGTACTTCCCTTATCAAATTCATCATTTGTAACTCCTTCATCAACAACTTCTTAGACATAGTAGCATTTCTTTTGAAACCTAGGTCTATTAGGGTTTGGCTTTGAAATGCTCTCTGGATATCTTGAAGAAAAATGACCAATCTTATTGCAGGCAAAACATTTGAAAGGCAACTTTCCTTCATACTTACCGAATCCTCTTGGTAATAATTTGGCAAAAAGGGCTTCAAGTTCTTCAAGCTCCATTTCATCTTCTTCAAGTTCCTTCCTTGCCTTCTCATATCTAGTTAGTCTTCTTGAAGAGATTTCACCTGGATCAAATCTTTGCTTCTCGAAAACACTGGCCTTAAAAGTAGATTCTAATTTGGGAAGGGAATCACTATACTCACTCATTTCAAATGTTGAAATCTTTCCAACCAATTGATCTCTTGTAACAGTTATCATAGTCCTGATCTCCTCAATAGCATCCACTCTATGCTTGTGTGAAGCAGATAAGGATCTAAGTGCCTTGCCAACAATTGCTGATTCTTCCAATTTTCCACTAGCACACCTGATACTGCACACAAGTTCATTCACCTTCTACATGTAAGAAGTGATGTTTTCATCTTCATTCATCCTCAAACTTTTGTATCTACCCTTTAGGCTTTGCAACTTAGTACATTTGACATATGCATCACCTTCATATAGAGTTTCCAACTTCTTCCAGATTTCATGAGCAGTTTTCAATTCCAGGACATTTGTCATTTCTGTATCAGTTAGGGAACTCAACAATGCTTCTTTATCCTGAATGTTGTTTTTAGCATCTTTAATTTCATCTGGACTTGAAGGACCTTTCTCCAGAAGCTTATACTGATCCTTAGTTATTAACCAATAAGGATCACCCATACATTGCAAATGACACTCCATCCAATTCTTCCAAAGAGAGTAATTTGTTCTGTCAAATCTTGGATTGTCCTTCTTGTATGTCGATATCCTAGATCTCCTCAAGTGGTTAAGCTTCTTTTAGAGGAATTGGCTCTGATACCAATTGTTGAAATTAGGGTAGACAACTGAGAGGGGGTGAATCAGTTGTCACAAAACTTTTATCTTTTGCTGCAATTAATCTACCACTTATTAACAGATTAATGATATAACCATGAAAGCGTGAATCAACAACACATAAGCAGAAACATAATCAACACACATAACACAAGGATTTTTACATGGAAACCCAGTTAAGGGAAAAACCACGGTGGGGGTTAACCCACAAGATTTATTCTTTGTTAAAAGAATAGAAAAATGGGAAGGCATTTGCCTTCAAACGCACTGCCCAGAGTTCACTGCTCAAAGGAGGCTCACTGCCTACAAGAATATTCACAATGTTAACATTGAAAGCTTGAACTGAGAAATAGCATCTTCTTCATGCAAGGTTTAGTTCCATTGAAGCACACAACACCTCTGGTCTACTCCCTCTCACTTCCTCGCTACATCCACATATTTTCTTGCATCCCCATATTTCCATGAATTCACAACACTTATTTATACATGTCATCGACTTTGGAATGAACATCAAAGTCGGCCTTACAATCATCTATTTGGATCATTCTCCAAGATAGGTATTACAAGAAATTACAATCACAAGACTTAAAATGCTACATGTGAATCTTTACACTATCAGCCAAACATAGCTAGGACTCAAATCTTCCTCAATCAACACGCCATGCTCCATAGAACTTTTCTTAGATCATCTCCAACATGCACCAAGCATTCGGTCGGCCAAGACTAGAAAGAACCACAACACTCAATGAGAAATATTCAACCACAAGCTCAATCTTCAATGCAGACCACCTGTGAGGACCGCCCTTTTTACTTCTGTTGTTATGACTATTTGCATTACTGTTATTGTTACTTTTTATATTTGTGGGATAGCAGTTCCCGGAATTGTCAAACTATTAAACTTTATTATGATTTCGGAAAAACTAATTGGGTGATGTTTGGATAAGTTTACATTTCAGAAAAACATTAATTAGGTGATGATGGAAAATTGTAATATGATTTCATTTATGTTAATTAGTACTATGTCATGATAATGCATGTTTTCAAGTTGCTTCGGCTATGATGATTTTATGTGGTTACTGATCTTGTAATTTAGTGTGCAGGAATTACTAATCGAACCACAAAATTCGGAGATCATTCCGCACCTTGTTATTTGTTATTCCCTGTTAAGCCGATCTGGTTCCACGAGGAACCAAGATCTCTTTGTGTTTGATGTAATGATGTAATGTGGTCTTTCGTATGGTCGAGTGGGTTAAGTTACCCTCATGTAACATTATTTTATAATTTGTGTTGTAAAAAGGATTGAAATTGAATTTCCTTATTTAATTTAAATTTATGAGGCCTTTTCTTGTGCTTTACCTTGACCAGGGGTGTCTTGTATGGGTTAAAGTTGACCCTGGGTTATACCCCATGGGTCCAGGGGCCCATTCGGCATGGGTAACCCTTGAGTAACCTCCATCTAGTCATCTTAACTTCCCCCTGAAGTTAAGTGGCGAAAATTGGAGGTAGGAGGGGACATGATGGGTTGTACCAACACCCAACCCATCCCCTCTACTTTCCCCAAGGTAAGAGATGCCATCCATTATTGAAGGATTGACTTAAAGTCACCCCTTCCATAGTGAGATTCCCCCATGTGCTGTGGGGACACCCATGTGAAGAAGGGAAGAAGGGGCATGGGTCACCTGTCTTCTTCCCCCTTTAACTCCTTTTATTTCTCCCATGTGTAAGAGGAATCACATGAGGAGAGGAATAAGGAGTACTCTTGGGAAGGGTGAGTGACATAAGCCACCAGGGCAGAATAGTGGTTTTGGGGGAGAGTGAGAAGGTGACAAGTGTCACCTCCCCATTCCTCAAAACTAAAAAGAATTTGGTTATTTGTTTCCAATTTTTGGGATGAGAGGGAGTTAGTTGAATTTTGGGGAAACTTTCATTTTGCCTTACCAAAAATAGAAAAGTTAGTTTGTAGGAGAGAGAAGGGAGAAGGAGTTGGTGGCTAAGGTTGGAAGAGAACTCTGTGGGCTCTGCAACAGCTTCATTCCAGGAAGGCTTTGTAAGGTTGGTTTGAATTTTACCCTTGTTTCGTATAGCTGAATGTGTATGAAAAGTGTGTGATTTTGTGTTTAGATTTGTTTTCTGTGGGGTTTGTTGTCAGGTTGTTTTACAGAGCTTCTCCCACTTGGGAGAAATGCTCATCAAGTTTGGGGTAGGGGAGGAGAGATCCTCCTCGGGTGCATACCTGTTTCCATCTTTTGGGATGTTGAAAGCCTTGAGGGCATGTATCTGTGTCTGTATCTTTGACTTGAGAGTCATATACAGATTTCTTACAAATTTGTGATCAAACTTGGTTTGAGACCAAGAGAAAGTGTATTGGTTAACTTATCTGTCAGGGTGACACTCTGGAGTCGAGTGTGTCCACTCTCCTGCCCCTTATGAAACTCATTGTAGTTGAGTTTCCGTGTTGTGTAAATGACCCACGGGTGTTTGTGTGCTTTGGGATTGTTGTTGTTACTGTTGTGAAGTGGAGTGTTTGAGTTACCCAGGTGTGAGTATGGTCTCCCTAGCTCGGGGGTGACCCACTTGCGGGTCTACGGAAGGGAGGAGAGCTAGATGAGTGGTGTTTTCTTCTTTGTTTGTCTTTGATACGCATGTTTTCCCTTGGAGCTTCTGGTTGGCTTGAGAGAAATTATATTTGTGAAGAAACAGTTATTCTTCTTTGTCATGAGAATTAGGCCTGGTTCCTTTCATAAGAGTTGAAGAGAGAGCACCTCTCTTGTTATTGCTGTAATTTATTGTTACCCTGAGAGTGAAGGAAATCACCTCCCTGATTTTGTTATTGATGGACTTTTACTTGGTTGTCACAAGCTATCAGTTGTATATTGTTTGGGAGAGGGAAGTTCATAACTGGGAAGTTAATTGTATATATCCATGGTTTAAAATCTGTAATATGAATGTGCTTAAATTTTCAAGTTTGTTGCTTGTAAACCTTGTTAAATAGCACTTTATTTGTGTTTCAAGTATTAGTGAAAGGAAGAGTTCATTATTTAATTGCAATCTAATCTGAGTTTGTTTATGTAATTGAAAGTTTGGAATTGCTTAACTACTTGAAATGTTAGTTCTATGGTTCATTGATCTAATGGAAAAGACAATTTTAAATGTTTAAGTTTATTCTCATATATAGTGGTTTCAGTTAATGTGAAAAGATTAGAGGAAATCTAGCATGTATATATTTCTGTTTGTTCATTTAAGAAACTTAAATGTGTTATGAAAATGGAATATATATCGCTATATATATATATATATATAGATATATATATATACATATAAATATATAAATATACTAAGTTGTTATATATTTACCATTGCTACCGAATAAGTGAAACTGGAATATAAATATATATAATGGTTATTTAATTATCATTATAACAAGTTGAAATCTGAGAAAAGTATGAAAAAAAAAAAAAAAATATATATATATATATATATATATATAACAGTTGTTATAAATTAACATTTTTATAGAATTAGAGATACTGATTAAATGGTTGATTGAGAAAATTTAAATGACAATTTGAAACTGCTGAATACATATATAAATATAGATATAAATATATATATATATATATATATATATATGTATATATATATATTTATATTTAATTAGCATTGATTCATATTAAATTCGGATTACATTCGAATGACAGTCGATATGCAAAAACTTGTGGACTCGCTGTGTAAAAACACAGCCGCAGCTTCATATTGGGCGGTGGGGAGAAATCCCCACCGCAGTCCCCTTTTGTTTGTTAAGAGGTGTGGGGAGGGGCGGAGCCCCACCCACACCCCACATCGTGGGATGTGGGTGGGGGCTCCGCCCCTCCCCACATCCCCCTTCCCTTATAACTCCGCGGCCTTCACAGGCCAGCACTCTGCGCGACCTCTGTCTCCTCCGCTGGCTGCGGCCACCGCCGCCCATCTCCTCCGCTGGCTGTGGAAAATAAAACAAAAAAAAGTGTTAGGGCTTTTGGCCCTAACATATAAGTTGGTTTTTATTTGAAATGAAATACATTAAGTTGCCATATATATAGGCATATATAGATACTATATATGCCTATGTATATAGTAATATAATATGAAATAATTAATCTATATATATATATATAAATACATTTATGTATATATATATATATATATCTATATATAAAAGGGATTACGTGGAGTTTGTTAAATAATTAAAAGAACAATTTCGTCAACTACATATACATTAAAATATATATATATATATATATATATATATATATATATATATATATATATATATATATATATTTATGGAAATAGTTTTATGAGCCATTTTATTGGGCCCTCGTTTAAAATCTTGATAAAATGTGACACATGGATATACAAAAATAAAATTAAAAAAATATATTTTCACAGTAGTTTTTATTAAGTGTTGAACACAACAACCAAAGAAGTTATGTTTCCATGATCAGGGTTTTATAAAGTGGAGAGCCTCCTACATGTATTAACAACGGTAAATGATTTACAATAAGAGTATTAATAATACTGATTAGTAATAATAATAACAGTAATTATAGAGAAGAGAAAATAAAATTATAATTTAATGGGAGCATAAAGGAATATACTGTAATACTCCGGAAAGAGTTTCTCGGAAGTTTCCACTACCAACATAATGTCAATAACCAGGAAAAAAAAGAAGGAAAATGAAGAGGAAAATTACACGTCACCTTGCTTAAAAGATCACTGGAAATAAACTTAAGAAACCATCACAGACATTCCATGTGGCCATTTTAATCCCAACTGTAGTAAACGACCTCATAAGTAAACCTGTAAGAGAGTCCGAAGAAGAAAAACTAACATTGGAAAACACAGAGGAGAAAATGCGCGACATTTCCCACATGGGATAAGAGAACTAAGTTGACGGACCCTTCTGCTAAATCTGCTTAGGAACAAGTTTAATTAATACAAACGAAGAGGAGATACCGTGATCGGAGAAGACTAGGAGACCGAGTCCAGCGAAGTAGTAAACCAGTCTATGTGACCTAGACCATCCTGAAGTTAGGTTTAATATCAACAATAGCTGCAGTGATAACCCTGATTGACGTAAATCATGAAGAAAGGATCGGATACACATAAAGAAAGCATAGAAAATGAAAGAGAGAGAGACCGAAATATAAACACACTAAATTAACAGAGAAATAGTTAAGGTAAGGGCGATAAAAATACAATCAAAATTAAGAACCAGTGAAAAGGGAAGAGAGAGCAAACAAACTGCCTTGTTGAGAATGCTAAGTCGTAGGAGGAGTATGTTTCAGGAAACAAGAGAGGAGACAGACAACCATGCCTGGCTGAAAAATGACTAAATAGGGAGATCACTAGTCGGTTTAGTCGGAACAAGGCGTCGTGGGAAGTTGTTAATCTATCAGCGAACCACGTGCGTAAATGAGTGCAGCGTAATTCCCACTAACGTCGTAAGGCGTTATGCTGCCAGAAATTGCCGAGGTTTAGATTTAGGAACTTTGGTAATCTCACTCTTGCAATGACGTTAGCGGCGTCGTAAAGACCCTCTTGTTGATCTGTATGCATCTGGTTGCACGCAATTGTACTTATATCCCGCCGAAAATTGTAGTGTTTCGCCATGAGAGAACACCGCCGAGCATGCTTACGCATGTGAAGGGGTTTTTAGGATAGTGTGAGAAAAGTTTTTCATATCTCGTGTCATAACCACATGACAGATGTGGCTATGACACGTGCGATGTGTGTTGTGACCACATGGAAAATGTGGGCATGACATTTGGTATCAGAGCCAAGTTTTAAACACTGGGCGTATTTGGGCACGTTATTATTCCGCAACTTTGGCTAATTAGTTTCTACCTTGTTTTGTAGGATGCCTCCCCGACGTGTTCGATGAGCGTGATTATGTCACACAGCGTCAGTCGAGGTGTACAGCGATTCCTCAGCTGAGGGACTGGCACCCGTAGTTACAGCAGCATCACCTGCACCACCTGTACCACAAGTACTATTAGTACCACAGGCGACACCAGTATTGGCACCCGTAGTTACAGCAGCACCACCTGCACCACCTGTACCACAAGCACCATTAGAACCACAGGCTACACCAGTATTGGATATAGGTCCACAGATCTTACAGGCACTACAGACTATGTTAGACAGGTTACCGCCAGTGATTCCTGAGCCACGTATAGAGCCTCGTGTTGATCCGCGAGAGGAGCCACGTGCCGAGTCACGTATTGAGCCACGTATGGAGCCCCGCGTTGATCCACTAGAAGTGCCACATGTGGAGCCCTTCGTTGAGATTCCCAACACAACAGTAGAGGAGGTAGGGTCAGCCTCCCGAGCATGGAGCAGGAGTCCTCCGAGACTTTTGAGACGAGATGAGATCCAGGGGGCAGAACAGGCTCAGCATGGATTATACGAGGATGGTGTGGAAGAGCCACTTGTGAGACTGAGAGACAGAGGGGACCCCATCAGAGATCTACTGAGGCTCAACCCACCCACTTTCGCAGGTGCTACAGAGGGAGCTGTGGCCGAGGCTTGGCTGATTAGCTTAGACAGGTGTTTCGCATTGCGACCATATGGGAGCAACACGAAAGCACGAGTGGCAGTCCATCTTCTTAGGGATGCAGCAGCCACCTGGTGGCGCATAGAGGAGTGCAAGCGCCGACTATCCGTGGATACACTCACATGGGACATCTTCATTGAGCACTTCAATGCGTGATATTTGTCCGAACATTATAGACAGCGCAGGATCGATGAGTTCCATGATTTACAGCAGAGGGGACTCACCATGACTCAGTATGAGAGCCAATTTATAGAGCTTTCTCATTACGTGGAATACCTCCATGACGAGAAAATCTTAATACATAAATTCATCAGAGGGCTAAATCACAGGATAGCAGGACCAGTTCGTATGGCAAATCCCCAGACCATGAGTGAGGCTGTTGAAAAGGCCCTTATATCAGAGGAAATTCAGGGACGAGGGCAGAATTCATGCCTGCAGTACCAGGAACGTAATCCCCAACAACAGCAAAACTTCCGAAGGCCTCAAAATACAACACAGAGAGGAGGATATAATCCTTCATCATTACCTCCTAGGCCACCACAGCAGCAGCAACATCAGCAAAAATCCAAATTTCAACAGAGGGGACAGGGAGGACAGAACCGTGGATGGCAGCAGCAGGGTTCACGCAGAGATCAAAGACAGCAGGGTTCATCGGCAGGACCCGCGAGGTCCCAGCAGTCTTACAGAGGCTCACAGGGATCCACTGGATGGACTGGGCAACAACAATCAGGCAGAACACAGTCAGGGCAGTTACAGGTTCGAGGACCATGTTATGTGTGTGGTGGGGCAAGGCATCTGGCTAGAGAGTGCCCGCAGGGATTTACTACAGGGGGACAGCCCCGATCAGGAGGATCTGAGCTGACCGTAGGTGATGTGGGCAGAACCCACCACATGTTTGCAGCGGTTGATAACCGCCAGGCTGATTTCCAGGCTTCTGTCATTGAGGCAGCAGGTACGATTGGAGACTTTTCCATTTCGATCCTTTTTGACTCAGGAGCTACTGACTCTTTTTTGTCTACATCGTTAGTGGAGTGTTGCAGGCTGGTGGCTTCTAGGCAAGACATTAGGTGGGAAGTTGAGTTGGCCTCAGGGGCCAGGATGTCAGTAGATTCCTTGGTTAGAGATTGTGAGATCACATTGGGGTCATTCACCACAACATGTGACCTTAGGATTATGCCATTAGGATCCTACGGAGTAGTTCTGGGTATGGATTGGCTTGCGGCACATAGAGCCAAGCTTGATTGTCGCCAGAGGACGATTAGCTGTTTAGACGATCATGGTTCATCGGTTGAGATAGTGGGCATTCAAAAGCCCACGGCTGCTCGTATGATATTCGCTCAGCAGCTTAAGCGCTGTATGCGGAAGGGATGTCAAATGTTTGCCATCACGGTCAGTGATAGAGCAGAGGATGACCCTGAGGCTACTTTAGATGATCACCCTGTCCTTAGAGAGTTTACTGATGTATTTCCGCCAGAATTACCAGGTATGCCTCCACGCAGAGAAGTGGACTTCCACATCAACTTGGTGCCAGGTGCAGAACCGATATCCCGTGCACCCTATAGGATGACTACACATGAACTCACTGAACTTAAACTGCAGTTAGAGGAATTACTTTAGAAGGGACACATCTGACCTAGCGTTTCACCATGGGGCGCACCAGTTATCTTCGTGAAGAAGAAGGATGGGTCTCTTCGTCTATGTATGGACTACAGGCAGTTGAACAAGGTGACGGTGAAGAACCGTTATCCTCTGCCTAGGATTGATGACCTTTTTGATCAGATGCAGGGAGCCAGAGTGTTCTCAAAAATTGATCTAAAATTTGGGTATCACCAATTGCGCATCACGGAGTCAAATATTCATAAAACTGCTTTTCGAACCAGATATGGCCATTACGAATTCACAGTGGTACCCTTCGGGTTGACAAACACTCCTGCAGTATTCATGAGTCTCATGAACGGGGTGTTCTGTACGTACCTAGATCGGTTCGTGATAATATTCCTTGATGACATTTTGATTTATTCACGGACTGAGGAGGAGCATGTGGAGCACTTGCGTCAAGTTTTGCAGCAATTACGAGAGCAGCAGCTTTATGGCAACTTGGCGAAGTATGCCTTCTTCAGGACAGAGGTGCAGTATTTGGGACACATTTTATCAGGCGATGGCATCTCCGTAGATCCATCTAAAATCAGAGCAATTCAGGAGTGGCCGGCACCCACTAACGTGACAGAGGTCCGAAGCTTTATGGGGTTAGCCGGATATTATCGTCGGTTTGTCGAGGGCTTCTCCAGGATAGCACATCCCATTACTTCCCTTCAGCGAAAAGGGAAGGGTTTCACTTGGACCGAGCAGTGCGAAAAGGCTTTTGGAGTCCTCAAGGAGCGTCTTACTAGTGCTCCTATTTTAGCATTCCCAGATCCTATAGAGGAGTTTGTAGTTTGCACAAATGCATCATTAGAAGGTTTGGGAGCCGTGCTTATGTAGGATGGTCGAGCAATCGCATACGAATCGCGGAAACTAAAGACACATGAGTTAAACTATCCTACTCACGACTTAGAGCTCGCAGCAGTTGTACATGCTTTGGTCTGCTGGAGACACTTCCTCTTAGGTCGACGCTTTGAACTCCATTCGGATCATCATAGTTTGCAGTATATTTTTACACAGCCTAATTTGAACGCCCGCCAACGGCGTTGGATGGAATTCCTATGCGAATACGATTTCGATGTCCACTATATCAAAGGGAAGGAGAACGTGGTCGCTGATGCTTTGAGTCGAAGACGCCACGAGATCCAGACCCTGACCTTGAAGGTGGACTTGAAGGATCGCATCTTACAGCATCTGCCGGAGGACGAATGGTTTCTTGAAGTGCAGCAGGCATTACTAAATCAGAAGGCCCTTGAGGGCAAATTTACAAGATATACCCTTGAGTCTGATGGTATGCTTCGACATCGGCAGTGCATCTATGTACCCCATGCGGGTAATCTTCGCACAGTAATCCTATCAGAGGCTCATAGAGCACCCTATGCAGCACACCCAGGAGTGAAGAAGATGCATGCTGACTTACGACAGCTTTATCATTGGGCTGGGATGAGGCGTGACATTGCCAAATTTGTTGCTCATTGCCTGGAATGTCAGAGGGTCAAGGCCAAACACTAGCATCCAGCGGGACTGTTGTACCCTCACGAGATACCTGAATGGAAATGGGACACCATTTCTATGGATTTTATCGTTGGTTTACCTATGTCATCACGTCGCCATGATGCTATTATGGTGACAGTTGACAAGCTGACCAAAGTGGCACATTTTTCACCAATATGCACAACTTACAATGCACCATCGGTGGCAAAGGTGTTTCTTGATCAGATTGTTAGACTTCATGGGGTACCTCACCGCATTATATCTGACAGAGACTCCGTATTCACTTCATCGTTCTGGAAAGCCTTACATCAGGCGTTGGGCACACAGCTCAACTTCAGTTCAGCATATCATCCGGAAACCGACGGATAGACAGAGAGAGTTAACCAGGTGTTAGAAGACATGCTTCGCATGTATGTGATGGACCATCAGTCTAGATGGGAGGAGTACCTATATCTAGTTGAGTTTGCCTACAATAATGGGCATCACAGCTCGTTGGGTATGCCTCCTTTCCAGGCGTTATATGGCAGACCATGCAGAACACCTTTGAGTTGGGATCGGATAGAGGACAGAATAGTCATCGGTCCAGAGATAGTTCAGAATATGGAACTGCAAGTCAAACATATTAGACAGAGGCTCCAGGAAGCACAGGACAGGCAGAAAAAGTATGCCGATGCTAAGAGGACAAACCGAAGCTTCTCTGTGGGGGAAAGAGTATTTTTGAGAGTGCGGCCGCACAAGAGTCCAATCCATTACGGAAAAGGCTCTAAGCTCGCACCTCGATTTGTAGGACCTTTCAAAATCTTGGAGCGGATAGGACCAGTAGCCTATCGTCTAGACTTGCCACCTAGCCTGTCACGTATCCACGATGTATTTCATGTATCAGTTTTACGTCAATATATTTCTGACTTATCTCATGTGTTGGATTGGAGTGCTCTTCAGGTAGAGGCAGACGGACAGCTGGCGTTGGAGCCAATTCGCATATTGGCTCGTCAGACGCTGGCCCTTCGAGGTCGAGAGCTAGACCAGGTTAGAGTCCAATGGGACCTATACGACGAAGTCACTGCAACATCGGAAGATGCAGAGAGACTGAAGACCCTTTATCCTCACCTTTTTGACGACTTCCAGGAGGAAGTATCGTCTTAGGGGGAGAGGATGTGAGGACCGCCCTTTTTACTTCTGTTGTTATGACTATTTGCATTACTGTTATTGTTACTTTTTATATTTGTGGGATAGCAGTTCCCAGAATTGTCAAACTATTAAACTTTATTATGATTTCGGAAAAACTAATTGGGTGATGTTTGGATAAGTTTACATTTCAGAAAAACATTAATTAGGTGATGATGGAAAATTGTAATATGATTTCATTTATGTTAATTAGTACTATGTCATGATAATGCATGTTTTCAAGTTGCTTCGGCTATGATGATTTTATGTGGTTACTGATCTTGTAATTTAGTGTGCAGGAATTACTAAT
Organism: Cunninghamia lanceolata; assembly: GCA_027924645.1. Lineage (NCBI taxonomy): Eukaryota > Viridiplantae > Streptophyta > Pinopsida > Cupressales > Cupressaceae > Cunninghamia > Cunninghamia lanceolata. Next base: position 960,405 of record BSBN01001413.1, on the reverse strand, counting down.
CGAACCACAGAATTCGGAGATCATTCCGCACCTTGTTATTTGTTATTCCCTGTTAAGCCGATCTGGTTCCATGAGGAACCAAGATCTCTTTGTGTTTGATGTAATGATGTAATGTGGTCTTTCGTATGGTCGAGTGGGTTAAGTTACCCTCATGTAACATTATTTTATAATTTGTGTTGTAAAAAGGATTGAAATTGAATTTCCTTATTTAATTTAAATTTATGAGGCCTTTTCTTGTGCTTTACCTTGACCAGGGGTGTCTTGTATGGGTTAAAGTTGACCCTGGGTTATACCCCATGGGTCCAGGGGCCCATTTGGCATGGGTAACCCTTGAGTAACCTTCATCTAGTCATCTTAACTTCCCCCTGAAGTTAAGTGGCGAAAATTGGAGGTAGGAGGGGACATGATGGGTTGTACCAACACCCAACCCATCCCCTCTACTTTCCCCAAGGTAAGAGATGCCATCCATTATTGAAGGATTGACTTAAAGTCACCCCTTCCATAGTGAGATTCCCCCATGTGCTGTGGGGACACCCATGTGAAGAAGGGAAGAAGGGGCATGGGTCACCTGTCTTCTTCCCCCTTTAACTCCTTTTATTTCTCCCATGTGTAAGAGGAATCACATGAGGAGAGGAATAAGGAGTACTCTTGGGAAGGGTGAGTGACATAAGCCACCAGGGCAGAATAGTGGTTTTGGGGGAGAGTGAGAAGGTGACAAGTGTCACCTCCCCATTCCTCAAAACTAAAAAGAATTTGGTTATTTGTTTCCAATTTTTGGGATGAGAGGGAGTTAGTTGAATTTTGGGGAAACTTTCATTTTGCCTTACCAAAAATAGAAAAGTTAGTTTGTAGGAGAGAGAAGGGAGAAGGAGTTGGTGGCTCAGGTTGGAAGAGAACTCTGTGGGCTCTGCAACAGCTTCATTCCAGGAAGGCTTTGTAAGGTTGGTTTGAATTTTACCCTTGTTTCGTATAGCTGAATGTGTATGAAAAGTGTGTGATTTTGTGTTTAGATTTGTTTTCTGTGGGGTTTGTTGTCGGGTTGTTTGATAGAGCTTCTCCCACTTGGGAGAAATGCTCATCAAGTTTGGGGTAGGGGAGGAGAGATCCTCCTCGGGTGCATACCTGTTTCCATCTTTTGGGATGTTGAAAGCCTTGAGGGCATGTATCTGTGTCTGTATCTTTGACTTGAGAGTCATATATAGATTTCTTACAAATTTGTGATCAAACTTGGTTTGAGACCAAGAGAAAGTGTATTGGTTAACTTATCTGTCAGGGTGACACTCTGGAGTCGAGTGTGTCCACTCTCCTGCCCCTTATGAAACTCACTGTAGTTGAGTTTCCGTGTTGTATAAATGACCCACGAGTGTTTGTGTGCTTTGGGATTGTTGTTGTTACTATTGTGAAGTGGAGTGTTTGAGTTACCCAGGTGTGAGTATGGTCTCCCTAGCTCGGGGGTGACCCACTTGCGGGTCTACGGAAGGGAGGAGAGCTAGATGAGTGGTGTTTTCTTCTTTGTTTGTCTTTGATACGCATGTTTTCCCTTGGAGCTTCTAGTTGGCTTGAGAGAAATTATATTTGTGAAGAAACAGTTATTCTTCTTTGTCATGAGAATTAGGCCTGGTTCCTTTCATAAGAGTTGAAGAGAGAGCACCTCTCTTGTTATTGCTGTAATTTATTGTTACCCTGAGAGTGAAGGAAATCACCTCCCTGATTTTGTTATTGATGGACTTTTACTTGGTTGTCACAAGCTATCAGTTGTATATTGTTTGGGAGAGGGAAGTTCATAACTGGGAAGTTAATTGTATATATCCATGGTTTAAAATCTGTAATATGAATGTGCTTAAATTTTCAAGTTTGTTGCTTGTAAACCTTGTTAAATAGCACTTTATTTGTGTTTCAAGTATTACTGAAAGGAAGAGTTCATTATTTAATTGCAATCTAATCTGAGTTTGTTTATGTAATTGAAAGTTTGGAATTGCTTAACTAGTTGAAATGTTTGTTCTATGGTTCATTGATCTAATGGAAAAGACAATTTTAAATGTTTAAGTTTATTCTCATATATAGTGGTTTCAGTTAATGTGAAAAGATTAGAGGAAATCTAGCATGTATATATTTCTGTTTGTTCATTTAAGAAACTTAAATGTGTTATGAAAATGGAATATATATCGCTATATATAAATATATATATATATATATATATATATAAATATACTAAGTTGTTATATATTTACCATTGCTACCGAATAAGTGAAACTGGAATATAAATATATATAATGGTTATTTAATTATCATTATAACAAGTTGAAATATGAGAAAAGTATGAAAAATATATATATATATTTATATTTATATAACAGTTGTTATAAATTAACATTTTTACAGAATTAGAGATACTGATTAAATGGTTGATTGAGAAAATTTAAATGACAATTTGAAACTGCTGAATACATATATAAATATAGATATAAATATATATATATATATATGTATATATATATATATATATTTATATTTAATTAGCATTGATTCATATTAAATTCAGATTACATTCGAATGACAGTCGATATGCAAAAAATTGTGGACTCGCTGTGTAAAAACACAGCCGCAGCTTCATATTGGGCGGTGGGGAGAAATCCCCACTGCAGTCCCCTTTTGTTTGTTAAGAGGTGTGGGGAGGGGCGGAGCCCCACCCACACCCCACATCATGGGATGTGGGTGGGGGCTCTGCCCCTCCCCACATCCCCCTTCCCTTATAACTCCGCGGCCTTCACAGGCCAGCACTCTGCGCGACCTCTGTCTCCTCCGCTGGCTGCGGCCACCGCCGCCCATCTCCTCCGCTGGCTGTGGAAAATAAAACAAAAAAAAATGTTAGGGCTTTTGGCCCTAACATATAAGTTGGTTTTTATTTGAAATGAAATACATTAAGTTGCCATATATATAGGCATATATAGATACTATATATGCCTATGTATATAGTAATATAATATGAAATAATTAATCTATATATATATATATATAAATACATTTATGTATATATATATATATCTATATATAAAAGGGATTACGTGGAGTTTGTTAAATAATTAAAAGAACAATTTCGTCAACTACATATACATTAAAATATATATATATATATATATATTTATGGAAATAGTTTTATGAGCCATTTTATTGGGCCCTCGTTTAAAATCTTGATAAAATGTGACACATGGATATACAAAAATAAAATAAAAAAAATATATTTTCACAGTAGTTTTTATTAAGTGTTGAACACAACAACCAAAGAAGTTATGTTTCCATGATCAGGGTTTTATAAAGTGGAGAGCCTCCTACATGTATTAACAACGGTAAATGATTTACAATAAGAGTATTAATAATACTGATTAGTAATAATAATAACAGTAATTATAGAGAAGAGAAAATAAAATTATAATTTAATGGGAGCATAAAGGAATATACTGTAATACTCCGGAAAGAGTTTCTCGGAAGTTTCCACTACCAACATAATGTCAATAACCAGGAAAAAAAAGAAGGAAAATGAAGAGGAAAATTACACGTCACCTTGCTAAAAAGATCACTGGAAATAAACTTAAGAAACCATCACAGACATTCCATGTGGCCATTTTAATCCCAACTGTAGTAAACGACCTCATAAGTAAACCTGTAAGAGAGTCCGAAGAAGAAAAACTAACATTGGAAAACACAGAGGAGAAAATGCGCGACATTTCCCACATGGGATAAGAGAACTAAGTTGACGGACCCTTCTGCTAAATCTGCTTAGGAACAAGTTTAATTAATACAAACGAAGAGGAGATACCGTGATCGGAGAAGACTAGGAGACTGAGTCCAGCGAAGTAGTAAACCAGTCTATGTGACCTAGACCATCCTGAAGTTAGGTTTAATATCAACAATAGCTGCAGTGATAACCCTGATTGACGTAAATCATGAAGAAAGGACCGGATACACATAAAGAAAGCATAGAAAACGAAAGAGAGAGAGACCGAAATATAAACACACTAAATTAACAGAGAAATAGTTAAGGTAAGGGCGATAAAAATACAATCAAAATTAAGAACCAGTGAAAAGGGAAGAGAGAGCAAACAAACCGCCTTGTTGAGAATGCTAAGTTGTAGGAGGAGTATGTTTCAGGAAATAAGAGAGGAGCCAGACAACCGTGCCTGGCTGAAAAATGACTAAATAGGGAGATCACTAGTCGGTTTAGTCAGAACAAGGCGTCGTGGGAAGTTGTTAATCTATCAGCGAACCACGTGCGTAAATGAGTGTAGCGTAATTCCCACTAACGCCGTAAGGCGTTATGCTGCCGGAAATTGCCGAGGTTTAGATTTAGGAACTTTGGTAATCTCACTCTTGCAATGACGTTAGCGGCGTCGTAAAGACCCTCTTGTTGATCTGTATGTGTCTGGTTGCATGCAATTGTACTTATATCCCACTGAAAATTGTAGTGTTTCGCCATGAGAGAACACCACCGAGCATGCTTACGCATGTGAAGGGGTTTTTAGGACATTGTGAGAAAAGTTTTTCATATCTCGTGTCATAACCACATGACAGATGTGGCTATGACACGTGCGATGTGTGTTGTGACCACATGGAAAATGTGGGCATGACACCACCAACACAATAGGCACCTGATCCAGAGACCACCACAAGTACAAAGAAATCAACCAAAACAACCGCATCACCTCAAATCACCAAAAACACTTGCATCTTCACCTGGGGACTTAAAAATGCCAACTGTCATGGCTGTCATACTAGAAAGATTTCTTGCGGACCTCCAAACCATGAACCACTTGAGTTGAGGATACACACCAACATCCCAAACATACCTCTAGATCTGTAGATCATAATTTCCCAATGCAGAGCAATTTGGACCAAATTCTTGCCACTCTTTCACCTCTAAACAACTGCAAAACCCAGTTCTACTCAGATGGCCATAACTTTACCAATACTTCATGCGGACCTCTCAAATCTTAACTCGAGCAACTTTAGGCAATCCTCTACAAAACCCTTTGGTCCATAGACTCTGATCTTCATCTCACTAGAAGTGCGGAGAAATCTACTTTGCTGACCTACACTGTCTCTAACAAAAAGATATGTTGACATCAATGACAACAAATAATATGCACATATTTGCAACAATAAAAAATCAACCTAACATGATATTAAAATCATAAGTTACAACACAAATAACTCAATTTTTTGGAATCACTAGAACTTCATATATTTTTTATATGTATATATATCAAAATCAATGAAATACAATACTATATACTCTCTAAAATAGAATCTAAGAGTAAGTCTTATAATCTAGTGTATTGTAGCTACCTGCAGTATGCCACCTTCGAGTTTTACAACATAAATAAAGATAACATGATGTTTGGTTATTAGCAATACAGAGAGATTAAATCAATATTGAAATTGACTTTGAGTAGAAGTCTTTACAGTATTTATGAAATGTATTCATAGCTATGAGTTGAAAGAAAAACAAGTGCATTGCATCGTGAGAATGCAGAGTAGCGTTGAGGCTGTTCCAAAGTTATTTTTGGGCATGTGTTCCAGTGCTACTATTCTGGATCTCTTCTTTCTTCATGATTTCTTCCTTTCCAGCACTGTTGTAGGCCCTGCTTGCCAAAAATGGATCTTTTTGCACCCACAATCATTAGTCCAAGAGTTTAATTTATCCAAAATAGAAAATAAAGGTTTATACATTATTTTTAAGTAAATATATAATAATTCATCATAAAAATCAAATGATATTGGCATGGTAGATTCAACCAAAATGTAATAAGAAGGTAATTTTCCTAAAACATGATGAGGTTTATTTTTACCTCATCACAGTTATTGGTGATGGTTACCAGCAGCGTAATTGTAAAGGTTGTCAAAATCTTCCAAACTAGAGGCTCTAGGACACTCTAGTGTAGATGCTACAAGACACTTTGGTAGAGATGTTATAGCACACTTTGGTGTAGATGCTACAAGATACTTTGGTAGAGATGTTGTAGGAAGGGTGATGGAGAGTGGCTATAGGATGAAGAGCCTATAGGAAACTCAGTTGAAGAGGCTGCAGGCAACTCCATTGTAGAGGCTGAAGGTAACTTTAGTGTAGAGGCTATAGGATGCCTTGATGGTGAGGTTATAGGAAGCTCCATTGTAGATACTACAGTAATCTTTGCATCTATGAAATTGAAAGTGGTGAAATGCTATAAGTTTGCCTATGGCATGAGTATCATAATGAAATGTGGCCAATAGTGCTTGTAAGGGTTTTTTATTGTTGTTGATTTTTTTAGGATAGGAATCATACATGTTGGAGGATAGTGCTAGAAATATTAGGCTCCTCCACTACCATTTTTTCTCTATGATCTATTATTGTTGATAACCAATGAAACTCCATGGCAATACTAAGTCCCTTGTTCTATACCAGATGTTGGAGAAATGCTATCTTGTCTAGTGGTTTCTTGTAAAGTTTAAGGTGATGACCATTTACCATCAAGGAAAACCTGATAGGGTTAATGATTATTAGCTTGACTGCACCATTGGGAAATACTTCTTCTATCTCATAGGACCCAAGCCATCTTGTTTGTAATTTGACCTTTGTGATCCTCGTATCTTGAATCATACAACAATGCCCAAGTACCCTTTTGGAGTTATTTTTCCTTGATAAACTAGTCATGCCATTTGATTCTCTATTTTTGCATAATCTTTGCCTGATAGACAACTTCTTTCCTTAACTTATCTAGTGCATTAAGTTGAGTTATTCTTTCTTTCTTTGCATCAAATAGCTCTATTCCTAGTTCAAGTGTTGTCCTTAAGGTCTTATACTCAAATTCAATAGGGAACATAGCCTTCTTACCATACATTATCTCATAGGGGGTAAATCATGTTGTTGTCTTCCATGTGGTTCTATAGGCCAATACTGTTTTAGGAAGGCATGCTGTCCAATCTCAGTGGTGAAGAGCTAAATCTTTTTGTAAGAATGGCTTTAATCTCTTTGTTGGTGACCCCAACTTTAACATTTGACTGAGGGTGATAGGGAGTAGACTTTATGTGTCTAAGTTCATATTCCTTGACAAGTGTTACAATCAATTTTGATGCAAGCTAAGGTCCTTGGTCTATAAAAATTTCCATAGACAATCCATAATGGGTGAAGATCTACTCATACAATAATTATGCTACTTTTATATTACATGCATGTTGTAGGTCCTTGACTTCTCCCTATTTTGTGAGTTATCCTATGCATAGCAATATATATTCCTTCTTATTTTATAGAGGATCAATTGCGCTTATGAAGTCTAGACCCCATTTATCAAAGGTTTCTTACACTAGCTATGGATGCAAGGGCATTTCATCAATTTTTGTAGGAAGGTCCATCCATTGACAACGGTCATATCTATGTGTATATAGACCTACATCTTTATGTGATGTTGGCCAGTAATATCTAATTGTAAGTATCTTGAATGTTGTTCTTTTGGCTACAAAATGTCCACCACAGGGCTCATCATGGAAAGCATGTAGAATATAAAAGACCTCATCTTCCCTAATGCATCGATGCATAATATTATCAAGGCCAGTGTAGAAGAGATATCCAAAGATCCAAGAATATCGAAGGCTCTTTTCCACTAAATGGCATTTTTCCCTTAGTGAATGATGCAAGGAGTTCTTCCCACAACCAAGCAATTAGCAATGTTTGCATACCATGGAGTATGTATTGTTAGAGAAAATAAATGTTCATCTAGAAGTGAGTCATCAACTATGGGATCACCTATAGTAAGGGTTAGTCTAGAAAGAAATTTTTCTACTACATTGGCTTTACTAGGTTTATCCACAATGGTGATATCAAATTCTTGTAGCAACAACAACCATATTACTAACCAACCACTAACTTAAGGTTTCTACATTAAGTACTTTATGGCTGCATGACTAGTATGAACAAAGATAGTGTAACCAGTTATGTAATGGCAGAACTTATTGATGGCATAAACCACAATGAGGAGCTCCTTTTCTATGATAGTGTAGTTTAATTCTACTACCTAAATATTTTTACTGATGAAGTATATAGCATATTCTATTTATTTAGTAGAAAAGAGTGATCTATCCCTAGGAGTTAAACTAGGTCCAAGCCCTCTTCTAACATTGAGACACAAACTGAGCTTGGATTCTACCTTGAAGGAGAGCTAAGCTATAGGGATTCTACCTCTTTGTTGTATAGATGAGTGTTAAACCAAACTCAACCAATCTAGCTAGGGCACGAGATCAAAACTCTAAATGAGAAGAATTAGGCTGCAGATGATTGCCGGAAGCAAAATATGAGAAAATAACATAATAGCAGAGGTAAATAAATAATTCAAAACCTAGATCTAGTGACTAGAATGCACAAGACCAGGGTGATCAGGAGCCCTAGGCCTTTTCTAGCATTTGCACCTGTAACACCTTCTGTCTTTCAAACTAGCATATCATGAAACCTGTCCATCTTCTCTACACACAAGGAAGAAGAGGAAAATGTTTGTGGCTATATAGGAGCTTGTGTCAGTCAATCCCTCATTTTGATATTCCTACCTCACAGATAGCCAAGATTAAATCCAAATGTTGTGTGTGCTCAGAAATCCTAAGTGTGAGCAGTAACATGCAAGATCTAATCAAATGATAACAAACCCTAATCCTATATGACTCAAGCAAATAGGAAAGGATGTCTCATCCAAGGAATCTTACAACTTTACCTCAAGGATGGAGATTCATGGAAGGTTTTATAGAATAAGAAGGTGATGCAACCATACCCTTGGCGAGTACACAAGCCAAATGCAAGTTGGTGGTTCCAACCCTTCTCCCAAACAAGAAAAGTGCTTCAACCTAGGAGCCAATGCGATAGACTCAAGATCTCATCTCCTAGCCTTCATACAAATCTCTCCAAGAGAAAAGTAGAACTCCACTTGAACAAAAATCTGTAATAACACAATAGCATAGAGAGAGAAAATAGCAATAGACATCTTTTCCACACTTGATATCAGTTTTCTTGTCTAAAATAAAATGAGATAAGTCACTTACTTTTATACAAGGCCATAGAAAAAGGGTAATTGAGATTAAAATACTGACATAACATGCCAAAAAGTAAATTTGGATTTAGGATTGGCCTAAGCAACATCAAAGTTAACTTGTAACTTAAATTACATCCCGAAACATGGGAGGGACCAGAATGTTCGGGTACCCTAGGCTCAGAGCAATTTTAAGGCTTAAGATTGCTCTTAATGTGGGGCTAACTCCAAACCTTAACTTATTTCTCAAGATCTTGATGAAACTTTAATTAGAATCATGACATTCTCTATAAATGGGGCCAAAACAAGGCTTTAAGGTGGACCTAAAAATGGACTGGGTTTTGGGTCACTAAAGGAGGAGATAAACATAGTGAAATTGTGCCTACATACAAGTGTACATAATTTACAACTCAACATTTAGCCCCCACTTTAGCGGTCATACACTACATGCATATGCAAGCTAAAGGATAGCAAAGTAAAAACAAATTGCAAAAAGGATATAAAAAAGGATATTGTAGAGGATGTAGATTATCGCCACGCAAGAGGGTGAAACCCCCAGCTTGTGATCTAGCAAACCATAACATTAGTGTGATAAGATAATCCTACAACTAACAGATGTATGTGTTAGTCCAAAAATTCTAAAGGGAAAAGGTGATGAGAGCAAAATTTGCAGGTAGATATATGCCTCCTATTTCTACTTGCTACTTTAGAATGTAGAAATAGGGTGGCAATCTTACCACATTGACTTTCTAGAGAGAAGGTTTATGAATATGCTTCGGTATGGTCATTCTAACAAATGATGCCAAGATGCAAAACATATAGTTGTGAAGACAGTGGAACCAGGATTCCAACGCAATGAACGACACTCGAATCTGAGTTCACTAACCTAAGTTATCAATGTTTAGATGAAGAGATGTCTATAAAAAAAGTGGTCTTCAACCCTAGATAGTAATTAGGAGTTCTAGCATTTTACTATAAATAGTAAAAGTAGTTCTCACATTTTACCAATCTATTATTATTTTTAGTCTTTGAGGAGATAGTGCAAGGAGGAGAGCCATCATGGTGAGGCAAAGGTTGTATCGACCACTAAGAATCAAAGCACTATGGAGTTGAGTAGCACAGGGACTTGACAAGCATGAGATAAGCATTTATCCATCTTGAAAATTTATTTATTTGATTATTTTAATGATATTTTTTGAATTTCGAGCCAAAATGGGCTTAGGGGACACTTTTCAGTGTCAACCTAGGGCGCCACTATCCTCTTGGGGTGTCCCAAACCTCTCAAAGTGCCTAGGTCCTCCTTGAGCACCCTGAACTTATCTGGGTGCCCTGGTCCTAGGACAAGGCTAGAAATGACTTTTCTGTTTGTTGAAAAAGTTGTGAGGAATCAAGTCTGATGTATACTAAATAATTTTTCATGTTTTAGGATCTCCCAAGGATGTGAGAGCATGTCAGTAGTTGTCTATTCACATTGCTGCATAGTTGATCAAGTACACTTGCTAATGTGGAGTTGGGACATCTATGATATGTTGGAATATGGTGGGTGTACACTATGCCCACAATAACATACCACCGTACAATGCTAATGGCACTCATGGAGCAATGCAACATAGATACATCCACTTTTCATCTTTTGACAAGAGAGATGACCATTACCCTAGAGGATGTGTACAAGATACTACGATTACCTGTGTGTGGAGAGGTGGTCAGGGTCATAGAGCAGAGGTCCGAGGACTACACTTGTGCGAGCCAACTATACTTCCTAGGACACACAATACTATTGAGTGTTCAAGGAGACATTGACATTAGGTTTTTAGAGAAAGGTGCGATTGTTATACCGATCATACGTCACATCATGATCACTACTATTGCACTTGTTGTTACACTAGATGGGTGAGGTACACACCTTCATGGGAGTCTAGTCCATACCATTAGAACTATGAAGGAGTAGAGGACAGTATACTCCTAGGGACAGAGTATGCTTTCTCACTTATATTATGATTTGTGTCACTATGTACTATTGCACATGCCTAAGTGGTGTTGTCATTGATGTCAACATATTCTTGTTGTCATTGGTGTTAATTTTGCCTTATTTTGTTGCCTATTCAAGAGACTAGAATGTTGAGGATATTGAGAAAATTAATGACGACTCAATGTTCTCGGACCATATGGCTGTGTAGAGGATTGTCAGAGGTTGTTCCAGTTAAGTATTGAGAAGTCCGCATGAAGATTTGAAGAAGTTATGGCCATCTGAGTAGAATTGGATTTTGTTGTGTTTAGAAGAGACTGACTGACAGTAAGTTGGTCCAAATTGCTCTGCAATGAAATATTATGGTCTGCAGATCTGAAGGCATGTTTGGGAAGTTAGTGTGTATCATCAACTCCAATGGTTCATGGTTTCGAGGTTTGCAAGCTATCTTTCTAGTTTGACAATCATGGCAGACAGTGTTCTTGAGGTTCTGAAGGAAGATACAAATGATTCTGGTAATTTGGTTTAGAGTGGATGTTATTGGTGAATTCAATGTGCTTGTGGAGGTCTCTGGATCATGTGGCTACTGTGTTGGAGGTTTGCATTGAAGTTTGAGCTTGTTGTTGAAGATTTCCTCTTCAAAGTTGATGTTCTTCCTAGTCTTGGCCGACCAGATGTTCCTAGTGTGTTGTGGATGATCTAAAGAGCATTTTATGAAGCGTGGCATGTTAGTAGAAGAAGATTCAAGTCTTATCTATGTTTGGCCAATAGTGTAAAGATCCGCATTAATCTTAGCTGACCTTGTTGATCATTCCAAGATTGATGAAGTGTATAAATACTTGTTGGAGAGTTGTTAAAAATCATTCTTGTACACAATGAATTAAATCCAAAGAAAGGATCTAAAATAGAGCAAAGAAGAAGAGGAGCGAAAGGAGTGTATAGTGGAGAGTCAGTAAAGAAGAATTTGAAGATAGAAGCAGAAGTTTTTGTGAGCCTTCAAAGGGACTGAATTAGGCATGAATGTAGATGCTATTTCTCAATTCATTATCTTTGTGCAAATCATAATTTCTTATAGACAGTGAGCCTCCTTTGAGTAGTGAGCTCTAGGCAATGCATCCAAAGGCATGTGCCTTCTATTTTATTAAGTACTTTTAATAGGGTACACATTTTTGTGGGATTACCCCCACCATGGTTTTTCCCTTAACCAGGTTTTCCACGTCAAAAATTCTGGTGTTGTGTGTTCATTTTGTTTCTTCTCATGTGTTGATTCATACTTAAATATTCGCATCATTAATTTGTTTATAAATTAAGAAAGAAGATTAAAAGTGCAGAAAAGGTTAAAATTTAGGGACAACTAATTCACCCCCCTCTTAGTTGTCCAGACTAATTCCAACAATTGGTATCAGAGCCAAGTTCCTCTAAAAGAAGCTTGACCGCTTGAGGAGATCCAAGATGTCATCTTACAAGAAGGAAAGTCCAAGATGTCATCTTACAAGAAGGAAAGTCCAAGATTTGATGGAACAAATTACTCCCTCTTGAAAGTTTGCATGCAGTGTCATTTGGAATGTATTGGTAATGAATTTTGGATGATAATAAAGAATGAGTATAAGATTCTGAAGAAAGACCCTACTACTCTAGACGAACTTAGGGAAGCTGAATGCAATATTCGAGCCAAAGAAACTTTATTGAGTGCCTTGTCTAATACAGAATTGGCAAATATCCTGGATTTGAAAAATGCCCATGAAATCTAGAAAAAGCTAGAAAATCTATATTAAGGTGACAAATATGTTAAATTTGCCAAGCTACAAATCCTGAAGGGTAAATATGAAAGATTGGTAATGAGGGAAGATGAAAAAATTACTTCCTACATGCAGAAAGTAAATGAACTTGTGACTGATATCAGAAATGTAGGTGGAGTATTGGAAGAATCAGAAATTGTTGCCAAAGTGCTCAGATCCTTACCTGTAGCATACAAGCATAAAGTTGCAGCCATTGAAGAAATTAGAACAATAACAACTATCACAAGAGATCAGTTAGTTGGTAAGCTTTCAGCATTTGAAATGAATGAGTTTGGTGATTCTCTCCCTAAGTCTGAATCTGCATTTAAGGCCAGTGTGTATGGAAAGCAAAGCTATGATCTGGGTGAAAGTTCTTTAAGAAGATCAAATAGATTTGTGAAGACAAGGAAGGATCTTGAAGATGATAAAATTGAGACTGAATATCTTGAAGCTCTTATTGCCAAAAGATTGCCAAGAGGATCTGGTAAGTATGAAGGAAAGTTGCCACTCAAATGTTTTTCCTATAATAAGATTGATCATTTTGCCTCAAGATGTTCGGAGAGGTTTTCAAAACCAAACCCTAACAAATATAAAGGTCAAAAAAATGTAACTATGTCCAAGAAGCTAGAGAAGGAGTCATAGATGACGAATCTAATCATGGAGGTTCCACTGAAAGTGATTGGGCGTTCATTGCTATCAAGGAAGAAGATCTGGTGTCTATTGAATCTACTAGCTGTGCAAATGTGGAAAGTGCCTTGGCTTCTCAGGTTGTTGAAAAGGATGAATGGGTGATTGATAGTGGATGTTCTCATCATATGACTGGTGACAAGAGTAAGTTTGTGAGTTTTGAAAAATATGAAGGTGGGCTTGTGAAATCTGGAGACAACTCAGCTGGTAGAATTCATGGAAAAGGATCCATCTCTTTTGATGGTAAAAATTGCACCAATGATGTTCTATATGTGGAAGGATTGAAACATAATCTTCTCAGTGTTGGATTTTTGGTTGACAAGGGTTATGATCTTTGATTCAAGGATGGAAAATGCAGAATCTTGGAGAGCTCTAGAACTAAAATTGTATCTAGTACTCAAACTAGAGGTAACATCCTTCATTTAAGTAGTTCTAGCAAAAGTTGTTTAATTTCTCAGACAAATCAAAGTTGTTTATGGCATAGGAGGATGTGTCATGTGAATTTTGATAACATTGTCAAAATAAGTTCCACTCAGGCTGTAAGAGATCTTCCAAGACTTGTGAAGCTTGATAGCATATGTAGAGAATGTCAATTCGGTAAATAGAACAAAATTTCATTCAAAAGCAAGGAACCAGCTTCAAGTGGATGACTGGAACTGGTACATACTGATCTCTGTGGTCCTGCTAAAATTAGGAGTGTGCAAGGAGATAGATGTTTCATGTTGCTGATTGATGATTACTCTCAGATGATGTGGGTAACCTTCCTAAAATAAAAATTAGAAGCTCTTGACAAGTTTAAGGTGTTCAAGGTGATGGTTGAAAACAAGATTGGTGAGAAATTAAAGTGTCTAAGATCCAACAAAGGTGGAGAATTTACTTCCAGAGAGTTTGATGCTTTCTGTGAAAAGCATGGAATAAAAAGATAGTTAAATTCTCCTAGGACTCCTCATCAAAATGGAGTTGTGGAAAGAAAGAACCTGACCATTCAAGAAGCTTCTAGGACCATGATGATGGAAAAAAATGTTCCTCAACTTTATTGGAGAGAAGTTGTAAGTACTACGGTCTACACTCTTAACCAGGTGCAGATCAAAGGAAACTCTGGTAAGACCCCTTATGAACTATGGTTTGGTCATCCTCCTACCATGAGATATTTTAGAGTTTTTGGTAGTAAATGCTATATCAAAAGAGATGAGGATTTAGGCAAGTTTGATGCAAGAAATGATGAAGGAATATTTTTGGGATACTCTACTCAAAGTAAGGCTTATTGGTGCATCAACAAGAGGTTGAAAAAGATTGTTGAAAGTGCTAATGTTAGAGTTGATGAGAGCAAAGCAGGACATTCCAGGCATTGCGGATATGATTCAAATGATCAAGATGAAAGTCAAAGTCAAGAAAGGCAAGTCCAAACTCAGACTTAGATCCAGATTGATCTGGTAACTCCAGTAACTCAAGAGGTGAGTGCAGATGATGAGGAACAAGCTCAAGAAACAAAAGCTCTAGTAATTCCCAAACCCCCCAGGTATGTAAGAATGAATCATCCTGAAGATCAAATCATAGGAGATAGAAATAAAGGTGTTCAAACTAGGAGAAGAGTTGCTAAAGATCAAGAAGAGATTTGTTTGATTTCAAAGAATGAACCTAAATCAGTAAGTGAAGCCTGCAATGATGAAAACTAGGTAAAAACAATGGAAGAATAATTGATCCAAATTGAAAAGAACCACACTTGGGATCTTGTTCCTAGACCTAAGGACAAAAATGTGATTGGAACCAAATGGGTCTTCCAGAATAAACTAAATGAAGATGGTGAAGTTGTAAGAAACAAAGCAAGGTTGGTATGCAAAGGCTATTCTCAAGTAGAAGGAATTAATTTTGAAGAATCTTTTGCTCCGGTAGCAAGGATAGAGACAGTTAGATTGTTTCTTGCATTTTTTGCTTTCAGATATTTTAAAGTGTATCATATGGATGTCAAATCAGCATTCTTGAATGGAGATTTAGAGGAAGAAGTCTACATTGAGCAACCGAAAGGATTTCAGTTGTCTGATCAGGGAGATATGGTTTGTAGACTGAGAAAAACCTTGTATCGACTCAAGCAAGCTCCAAGAGCCTGGTATGCAAGATTGGATAAATATTTGCTTAAGATAGGTTTTAGCAAAGGTACTACTGATGGTAATCTTTACTTCAAGATTAGTCATGAGGACATCCTGATTATTGAGGTCTTTGTTGATGATATCATTTTTGGTGGAAATGAATGTATGTGCAAAGCATTTGCTAATCAGATGAAAAGTGAATTTGAGATGTCAATGTTTGGAGAGATGAATTTCTTTCTAGGTCTACAAGTTGTTCATTTAGATAAAGGTATCTTCATATCTCAGTCCAAGTATGTGAAAGAATTATTGAAGAAGTTTGGAATGGAAGACTCAAATCCAGTAGGTACACCTATGGTAACCGGATGCAAGTTAAGTAAAGATGATGACTCTCCCAAGGCAAATCAAAAAAGGTATAGATCAATGATTGGAGGATTGCTCTATCTGACTTAGACCGGACCTGAAATCATGAATGCCATTGGACTTGTTGCTAGATTTCAACTTGATCCAAAAGAATCCCATGTTGTGGCAGTCAAAATAATTTTTAGATATCTCAAGGGGACAACTGATTATGGATTGTGGTATCCAAGGACAATGACTTCACTCTTTATGCATATACAGAGGTTGATTGAGCAAGAGATGTGGATGACAGAAAAAGTACTAGTGGTGGTACATTTTTCTTGGGAAGAAGATTGGTCTCTTGGATGAGCAAAAAGCAAGAGGCAATATCTCTATCTGCTATAGAAGCAGAATATATAGCAGCAGAAATTGTACTTAGGTTCTGTGGATGAAGAAAATGTTGAAGGACATTAGAATTGTGTTTGAGGAGCTAGTAACAATCTTTTGTGATAATTCTAGTGCAATAAGCATCTCAAAGAATCCAGTGTTGCATTCAAAGACAAAGCATATATCTATCAAGTTTCATTTCTTGAGAGAGAAGGTAAATGGGAATGAAGCCAAGTTGGAGTTTGTGTCTTCCAAAGATTAGATTACAGATATATTCACTAAGCCTCTTCCCAAGGATACTTTTGAGTATCTCAGAGAGAAGTTAGGGGTTATTACCCCTCCTGATCAGAACTAAGATGCACCTATGTGCATCAGTCCAGTGGATTTCTCAATCATATCTTGAGATCGGGATTGATGTTAAGAAGATACTACTCTAAGGAGTAGTCAATATGCAAATGTTGGAGATTATTCTAAAATAAAAAGGGGGAATAAAGATTGCAAATATCTGCCCTTTACTATTGATGTCAAAGGAGGAGAGAAGACATGTGAAAAACTAATTGCTGATGACAGGGGGAGCAATGAAGGAATTGGTTGCAAAAGTTAGGGGGAGAAGTTCTTGTCGTGATGGTTGAATCAGTTTTTCACATCATATGTTGCCATCAATGACAAAGGGGGATATTGTTGCAAATATGTGCCTAAGCAGTGTTGTCATTGATGTCAACATATTCTTTTTGTCATTGGTGTCAATTGTGCCTTATTTTGCTGCCTATTCAGGAGACTGGAATGTTGAGGATATTGAGAAAATTAATGAAGACTCAATGTTCACGGACCATATGGCTGTGTAGAGGATTGTCAGAGGCTATTCCAGTTAAGAATTGAGAAGTCCGCATGAATATTTGAAGAAGTTATGGCCATCTAAGTAGAACTAGATTTTGCTATGTTTAGAAGAGATAAAGTGACAGTAAGTTGGTCCAGATTGCTCTGCAGTGAATTATTATGGTTTGTGGATCTGAAGGCATGTTTGGGAAGTCAGTGTGTATCATCAACTCCAGTGGTTCATGGTTTGGATGTCCGCAAGCTAACTTTCTAGTTTGACAGTCAAGGTAGACAGTGTTCTTGAGGTTTCAGAGGAAGATACAAATGATTCTGGTAATTTGGTTTAGAGTGGATATTATTGGTGAATTCAATGTGCTTGTGGAGGTCTCTGGATCATGTGGCTACTGTGTTGGAGGTCTGCATTGAAGTTTGATCTTGTTGTTGAAGATTTCCTCTTTGAAGTTGATATTATTCCCAGTCTTGGCCGACCGGATGTTCCTAGCGTGTTTTGGATGATCTAAAGAGCATGTTATGAAGCGTGGCATGTTAGTAGAAGAAGATTCAAATCTCAGCTATGTTTGGCCAACAGTGTAAAGATCTACGTTAAGCTTAGCTGACCTTGTTGATCATTCCAAGGTTGATGAAGTGTATAAATACTTGTTGAAGAGTTGTTAAAAATCATCCTTGTACACAATGAATTAAATCTAAAGAAAGGATCTAAAATAGAGCAGAGAAGAAGAGGGGCGAAAGGAGTATATAGTGGAGAGTTAGTAAAGAAGAATTTGAAGATAGAAGTAGAAGTTTTTGTGAGCCTTCAAAGGGACTGAATCAGACATGAATGCAGATGCTATTTCTCAGTTCATTATCTCTGTGCAAATCATAATTTCTTATAGGAAATGAGCCTCCTTTGAGCAATGAGCTTTGGGCAGTGTGCCTAAAGGCATGTGCCTTCTATTTTCTTAAGTACTTTTAACAGGGTATGCATTTTTGTGGGTTTACCCCCACCATGGTTTTTCCCTTAACTAGGTTTTCCACATTAAAAATTCTAGGGTTGTGTGTTCATGTTGTTTCTACTCATGTGTTGATTCATGCTTAAATGTTCACATCATTAATTTGTTTATAAATTAAGAAAGAAGATTAAAAGTATAGAAAAGGTTAAAATTTAGGGACAACTAATTCACCCCCCTCTCAGTTGTCTCGACTGATTCCAACATGTACATCATGAGGCACACAACTTGATGATATGTACACTCCTACAAGTGTGGGCATTCAAGCATATTACATGCACAAAGCTAGTAGGTTATTGGATAGAGATTATCAGGATGAACCTATGAGCACATGCCTATAAGCTAAGAGGATAATGGAGATATGGAGATTTACTATTTTGGAGGATTGTATTTGATAGGATACAACTTGAGGCCATAACATGGATACCATATAGGAAATACAGACTATGGATGGGATAGACGAGGTAGCTAGTGAGGATGTAGAGAGATTAGTTGTTGACCAGTCTTTGAGATCACATCATAGTTTCCTTCTACTATGATAGAGTGATGAGGCATTTCAGATGATTGTAGCGAGTTCCTTCCACACTACCATTCTATGCAAAGTCATCATGTTGTGGTGCGGCCTCAGGATAGGCCACAACTCACTATCGTAGATGTGGTGTCAAGTGATCCTGATGATAATACAAAGGATGATAACCCTATCTCTGATGCTAATGATGTAGGTGTGAGCCCAGTATATATAGCATGGTGGGGGATAGCACACCTTACCCCTATCTTTCTTGATGATTATCCTGCTGGTGATCCCAATCCCTAGGCTGAGTGAGGAGATGAGTCAAAGGGGAGAGAGAGAAAGAGTGGCAGAGATGATGACGACGATGATGATGATGAAGATCCCTCAATGTAGGTGACTAGAGGTAGATGACATTAGCTAGTGAAGGGTGCAAGAGTAAGCAAGGAGGGACTAGTGGTCGAAGCTCATAACCTATGACCATGACACGCAATCGAGTGGTGTTGTCACTATGATTCCTCCATTAGCTGGGATGACTGTAGATACCAGTACAGTCACCATTCCTCATGATCCATCTTGGAAAGAGGGTGATCTAGGTGATGATTACATTTTAGTTATTATGCTTATAACAATTTTAGAATGAAATTAATGTGATTGAGATGCTGATATGATGATGATTTTACTTTATAGTGGGTTCTAGTTCATGGTGCAACTTTTTGAGTTAAATCATAGAAACAATGGTACCTACTGAGTCGACACAGCAACCAATACAGGCTTTCCATAAGCCACCACATGAGGTGGGGTGGCACGCAAAGATATTTGATCCCTCAGTGTGACTTAGAGTAACATTTAAGGTAGGGTAGGTGGAGTGTGATCATCTAGTATTCAAGTGAGATTGGGTAGTTCAGAGGGCAGTGATTGTTGAGGAGGCATGTGATGCCTTTCGAACACAGCTATATTAGCATAGAGTCATGACAACATTAGGTACTAAGCATAGTCTACTGAGCTATCTACAAGTTGAGCTAGATTGAGTTAGAGTTGAGAGAGATCACTTCCAGCATCTACACATAGAGACCCATCAAGAGATAGGGGAGCTTATGGGCAAGCTTAGGAGCTTACAATCACAAATTGCCTCTAAGAGTCACTCACAATCAGTAGCTTCGCATAGGTGGCTGTCTAGTATTTACTCACCACCAGGTCTTAAGGGATCTGGGTATCATGGTCCATCATAGTGATGATATTTGTTGTATTATGATTGGATTCACCACATTTTGATCTAGTGGTGAACTTATGTACTCAAACTCTTATGATTTATATACATAGTTTTGATTCATGACTTAGTGTGTTTACTATAGATGTCATTTGTGATCTACTTTGTGAAGTAAATGCGACAAAGATCTAGATTTATTTTTATACATGTATCTCAAATTAAATGTTAAAAGTAATTTGTGTAAACAACTACACATAATTATTTTAAAAATGTAACAATTATTTAAATGATACATGTTCTAATGAAACACACATATGTATGCTCAATTAGGTTTTAACAAGATGTACACACATGATGAAATAATTCAGTTGTGATCTCATGAAAGAATGTTGTAACATTGTTAGATTAGATTCGACAACAATTATTGACCATGATGCACATTTTTAAATTTGTATACTAATATCTAAGTAATTCTCTAAACTAAGAAAACTACTCTAAAGCATCAAGAAAAACTACATATTTTGTCAAGACTAAAGCAAATAATGAAATAGAAAATTTATAGTTACTATCTACCAAACACTTGATTTATAAAGGAAATGATAGCATACAATTAAATAATCTAAGTTTAAGCATAATATCTACGTAAGTGATTAGCATTGATAGGTTCTTTAAGAAGGGTACCTTGTTTGTCAGCTAGTCTATACGCTCCCAATCTAAAGGATTCGATGATGATGTAAGGTCCTAAGCAATTTATGATAAACTTCCCTTTTTCTCCAGGAGGTGCATTGACATTGTGTTAGTTTTTGTAGAGTACCAAATCTCCAACTTCGAATGAATGGTTAATAACATGTGAATTGTACCAGTGTTGCACAGAGTTTTAATGAGCTTGAAGATGTTCAGGAGCATTTATAGGCTATTCATCGAGCATCTCAAGTTGTTGATATTGTAATTCCTTTGAGTATCCTTGTCGAGGATGCCCTTGAGAGAAATTCACAATGAAAGATTTTCTAACTCCAAATGCATAATCACATCAAAGCCATACATAAGGTTATACAGAGTAGTTCTTGTAGCCGTATGAACACTTGTTTGATAAGCCCATAATGCATATAATAATTGAGTATGAAAATCTTTCTAATGTTTGTTAACAACTTTTTGAAGAATTTGTTCAAGTATTTTGTTAGAAGATTCCACTTTTCTATTTGATTGAGAATAATTCAGCGTAGAGAAGCGGTGTTGAATATGATATCTTTTGAGGAATTTCTTCACATCTTTGCTCTTATATGAAGCACCATTGAGGGTTTAGACCCAACAACGGAGGAAAAAGTGGAAGGAGAGAGCTCTGCAATTGTTTGAGGGTTTTGTAATCCTCCATGGGCAATTAGTAGGGTTCTCTTCCTGATTGGAAATTGGTCTCATTAATTCTTTTTTACAAGAATTTGTAAATTTGAAGTTGTGGATTCTTCCTATATTTGATTTGTTACATGCATGTTGTAACTATTTATGATAACTTATTATTTCCATAAGTTTGATTTTTTTTAAATTTGAATTTAAATTTTATTTCCTACTTGCCATTTTGGGGGGCTAGGAGTGTCAAGGAGTAATGCTACCTATGCTCATAGGCCCTAGGTAAGTACCTCTCCGACCAAGGCATTTACTCCTCGACTGAGGGAATTGATGGAGGATGGGAACGGTAATAATGTGGATTTAGAACGGAGTAAAGGCTCTATAGATGGGCATTAGAAATCATTCAAGGAAGCACTTAATGTGCAGGATGCGGCAACACCACTCAAAAATGTTTGTTTCCAGGCAGGTGAGGAAGGAAGCCTCCTTGGAGTTGGAGGTAAATTCACCCACCGTAGAGGGGAGGACAACACTGGAGAACAGGAAGAAGGTAAGCTTCCCTTTGTGGCTCAAAAATTGGTTCTAAACCCTAATGAAGAAATGCAAATAGCAATTAAAAATGAAGAATTAAGACTGAAAAATATGGCCATATTCTTTGAATGCTTAGATGTTGATAAACTACCATCGAAGAAATTTTTGACAACTGGATTAATCTTGTTTGGGGAAAAAGAATGGGGGTGCATGTTTCTTTTTGCAGAATGCTAAGTAAAGGATTGTTTATTGTATTCTTAAGGAACCACTCTCTGCAAAAGAGGGTTTTGGAGAAGGAATTTTGGAATGTCAGGTATTCCTTCTTCAAGGCCTTCCCATGGAACCATGATGCCTCGCATCAAGAAAATCATTTTTGTTCTATGCCCCAATGGCTTCTTATTAAAAACCTTCCTGAGCAGCTTTGGTCCTTTTATCTCAATTGTTAGAACCTCTAGGGAAAGTTATGAAGGTTGAAGAATCTAGGTTCACCTTACCCCACATGGATGCAATAATTCTTGTTTCCCTTTATATAAGAGTTAGTATTCAAGAAATTATTCAGGTTAATTTTGGGGGGAAAATTTTTGAATGTGGTATTGTAGGCCTTGGGGGGCTGAACTCTTATTTTCTATGTAAGGTTGATGGTCATATGAGGAAAAACTACCCTATGATCAATGTGAAGGATTCGGGGAAGAAATTTGAACCCAGTAAACCTTTTGTGAATGAAGTTGTATCTGGTGGGGAGGGTAGTGCAAAGCTAACTAGACCTAGTGAGGCTAGGGTACAACCAAATGTTGGTTTTGAGGTGGTATTTAGGTTTCCCTCTCCATAGGTAGAGTCTAGGCCTATTGCTACCTCCTTGAAGGAGCTTAGAAGTAGTCTGGAGAAGCCTAATTTAGAAGATGTTCCTTCTAGTGATGGACCTAGTGGTAATCCCACAATTGAGGTGTCTGAGTCGGTGGGTGGATCCCTTTCTGATTGCAATGGCCTTATTTTTGGTGGTCCTTGTAGTTTGGATGGAGTCAAAGAGTATGGAATCTCACCTTCTTTTGATAACCCCTATTATGAAGTTGAGCCAAATAAAATTAATACTAAGTAGTCCGTTGAAGACAAGGCCATCTGGAATAGTCTTTTAGCTGGCCCACAGGAACCTATAGCTAAAAGCTTGGATGTGTTGGAACATACAAGTTGCTCTGCCCCTGCTAAACCAATAGTGGATGGGGGGATCTAAATCTAAGGCTCCTTTGAAAAAATGCTCAGCAACTGGCACTTATTAAAATAAGAGAGCATATTGGCCAAAAAAATAGAAAATGTGCTAAAAGACATTGGATCCCTTATTAAATTTTGAACACCAGACCCAAAGATAGTTGATAAGGAAGCTCATAATAAGGATTATGAGGAAGATATTGAAGGTGTTGAACCCAAATCAGATGAGAGCTTCTTCCTTGAGAAGGATGAGGGTAGTAAAAAGAGAAGATATGTTCATAAAAAACTAAGCACTGGAAAAAAAAGTAAAAGGGGGTAAGCTCCCTAAATTTTTTGATAATATGGGGATTATCATCACTTAGGGTTGTCCATATGCTTGGATGACAAAATACTAGACATAAAGTGTTACAGCTGGAATGTGAGGGGACTTGAGTCTCCAGATAGGAAATATATTATAAGAGAATTTTGTAACAAAAATAGAAAGATGGAATGTTTAATGCTACAAGAAGTAAAGGCCACTGGTTTCCAATTAGACAATGCTTTAAGATTTATATGGAAAAAAGCAATAAAAGTTTACACTAAACATGATAAAGGCAAGGGGGTTACTGCTCTCTTGCTCTATAAGGACTAGGGGCAGTATATTGCCCAATCTGGATATTCCCCCTGCAATAGATGTGCTTGGGTAATATTGGATAGGCAAGGGAAACAATTTGGTATTTATTCTATCTATGTCCCCAATGACCACAGAGAAAGAAGTGAATTATGGGAGTGGATGACTGTTAATCTACCTAAGCTCCCTTGGATTATCGCTGGTGACTTTAACATGGTAGAGTAGAGAGAGGACAAAATAGGAGGGAAGCATGCAGAGTGGAAGGGAAATGAAATTTTTTTTTGGCTGAGAATGAAAAATTATCTTAGGCTTCTAGATCCTCTTAAAGGTAATAAGGCCACAAGCCAAGGGATTTGGTTTTCTTGGTGCAATGCTCAAAATCTAAATAGAAGAATATACAATAGACTAGATAGATTTTATGTTAATAAGGAATTCTTTCATTTTTAGAGCCTACAGATGGCTAATGTAGTGAAAGTCATTCCTAGTACCTTATTGGACCATCATCCAATTTATGCAAAAATTAATGTAGAAAGTCAAGACACAGAAAATAGTCATAAAACAAATAGCTTATTCAATCTTAATACTCATTTATTGTACAACAAGGACTGCTTGGCAGGGATTTGTAGCCTAAGACCTATTTTGAAATAGATGGTGGGGAAGAAGAATGCTATTTAGTATTGGGAGGAGTTAGTTGGTGCATGTCAAGGGTTGTTCCAAGTGTGTGGGAAGAAAATGGCCCTCGATAGAAGAAGAGAGGAGAAAATGCTTTAGGTTGAGTTTTTGGAAGCTGAGAAAAAGTTACATTTTTCTCCAACTTATGAGGGTCTTATAATGCAGCATGGAGAAACCAAAAGTAAGCTAAGGAGGTTTGATACTTTTAAGGCCCAAGGGTATAAGGTAAGGGCTAGACTAAATTGGCTTAAAGATGGAGACCATGGCACAAATTACTTTTTTCTATTCTAAGATCAAACTTTAGAAAGGAACAAATTGGTCCAATCAATGAAAATGGCATCATATATAATGAGTTAGAGGATTTCAAGATGTCGTTTAGAGACTTTTATGAGAATCTATTCAAGGCTAATGATCAAAAGACAAAATGTCTGGAGGCCTAGGAACTATGTTTTAACATCTTCCCTAAAAGGATAGATGAGACAATGGCTAGCAAACTAAATCAAAATATTTCCAAAGAAAAAAAAAGAAGTGCCATCCTATCGATGGAGGATGGAAAATCTCCTAGGAAAGATGGTCTGTCAGTTGAATTTGATAAAACCAATATCTCTTGGGTTGTAGATGACTTATGGGAGGTCTATAATGAAGCCTATAAAAGAGGATCCTTGGGAAAGGAGATTAATAGAGGTGTCATTAAATTACTACCTAAAGATGGTGATAAATATAATCTTAGAAACTAGAGGCCTGTCTCGCTTTTAAAGTTTCATATAAGATTTTAGCCAAAGTGTTGGCTAGAAGGCTTACAAACATCCTACCTTGTATCATCAACTTCACACAGACAGGGTTTATTAAGGGAAGATTTATTTTAGAAAATCTGTCGACTAGTCGGGAAGCACTGTATTGGGCTAGGGCTTCAAGACAAAATGTTGGAATTCTATTTTTGGATTTTGAAAAGGCCTACGACAGAGTGGAATGGTCTTTTATATTATTTGTTATAAAAGCCTTTGGATTTCCTAAAGAGTTTAGAGATATGGTTAATATGTTATTCAGGGATGCTTCTGATCATATAGATATAAATGGTTCACTAACCTCTCCTTTCTCTATGGGGAGATCTATAAGGCAGGGCTTCCCTCTTGCTCCTACACTATTTGGTATTGCCTCTGAGGCCCTATATTATATGTTGAGAATAGATAGACTTCTAGCGAGGATGAGAGGAATTAGACTCCTTGATGACAGCATGTTACTTAACATGCAATTTACAGATGATACTGCACTATACCCTATTCTTGAAAAAGAGAAATTAAGTAACATGGAATCAAGATGGAATATGTTTTGCAATGCTTCTAAAGCAAAAGTCTCTTTTAATAAATCTATTCTGTTAGGCTTGTCTGAGTCCCCTCCTAACTGGCTTGTGGAGGTTAATTGGTAGTGGGGTGGCCTTCATAGACAGGTCAAGTTTCTGGGGATACCATTTGTTGTTGACCCCTCTCTTAAGAAAATGTGGAATTGGTTATTCTCTAAAATTGAGATGAAATTGAAAGGTTGGAATAGATAGGTCTTATCTTTGGCTCGGAGATTTTAGGTGTGTCAAAATATTCTCTCTACCTATTCCATTTAATATGCATCTATGTGGCTATTTTCTAGTATTCAAAAAATTATTAGAAGTTTTTTGTGGTCAGATGGGAAAGGAAAAAGAAAAAGGCATGTAGTCAGGTGGAGCTAGTGTTGTATGAGCAAGGAGAAAGGTGGACTTGGTCTTAAGGATCTAAGGATTTAGAGTGTGACATTTGTCACAAAATGGATCATTAGGTCCTTAGAAGGGAATGAACCATGGAGAATTCTTATTAGAAATAATATTAGTTTTTTTCATCCTCAAAAAGCTCATCTTTGGCACAACCTTCATCCTCATGATTTCCTTTTGGGGAACTTCAAGATCAAACCCTTTAGGTCTATAGTGTTTGGATCTATATGGAGGGCATGGGAAATAGCTAAAAGTTTAGTCTCTAATCTTGGAGCCATCAATCCAGTGGAGTTGTGGGTTGGGAATCATAGGTCCCTGTGGTGGAACTTGATGCACAAGGACAAACCTATTTCCCTGATTCAAGGATGTTCTGGCCTTAGGTGGCACAATCAAGGTCTGTCTTCTTTTGATGACCTATTAAATGATGATGGCATAAAAACTTGAGAAGAAATAAAAGCAGAATTTGACTTGGAGGAATCTCAGAGGAGGACTTACTTTGTTATCCATGCTTCCTTGTCAAACAATCCTAATCAAATTAAGAAGCTAGATGAGGAGGGTTGGTTGGTGAAGTTGGAATGGAAGGATAGAACAATGTTGGTAAAATGTGAATCTAGAAAGTTATATAAATTGCTTGCTAATTCTCTAGTGGTCTATGAGCATAGTAGTAGGGTATGGGATCTTAATATTAGCCATAAAAGTTTAGCCTCCTCTTTTAATCTATTTTGGTCAAAGTTTTTGGAGCCCAAAAAAGGTTGCTTTAGATGGCTCTTGATGTTGAAAACTTTACTAATTGGCATAAATTGTTTTGCATGCCCTATTTGTAATGTCTTTGAATCATGTGAACACATTTTCTTTGAATTCCCTTTTGTTGTTAATCTTTGGAATTTGTTTATGGGTAATATATGTTGGAAATATAACACCATAGAGACAAATTCCTCATAACCCAATAAGAGATTTAATATGCAATAAACCAAAAATCCATATGCAAAAGAAATAGACAATCATATCATCAATGGTGACACAAGATATACCTTGGGAAAACCCTCATAGAGGGAAAAACCCAGCCTCCAAAAGCATGCATCTCTCATGTATTATTCAACAATAATCAAAAAATACATATGTAGAGATAGCCTCTGAAACATCAAGCTCTCTCTACCTACAATCCATGTGAATAAGCATGTAACCATACATCCCATGCCATGCTTCAAACCCTCACATAGCCAACCTACAAAAGAAGCTACAACCTAGCCAAAGGCAATAAGCCTTCACTCTTATCCAACTTCTACAACTACCCTTGTGTTTACTTTTATAGACATAAGCTCACACAAGTACAACATGTGGTATTGTAATACCATTTTCCCCAATACCATGTGTTTACAAAACCATTGACCGCACATTTGATTATTGGTACTAAGTTTTCCCAATTAATCAAATAATTACAAATAAAGTAATTAACCCAATGTTACATACAATGATTACAAGTGGCGTCCAAATAAATATCCAATGTGGCTAAAAACATTACAAGATGCACCACAATTAAATATTTATTTTACATAATAAAATAATACCAATATTATGCAAGGTGTACAACACACCTACTCCAACAATATAAAGGGTTGGTCTTCCTTGAATAAAAAGTTTTGGCTAGAAATATTATGTGGTACTATTACTAGGTTGGCCTCTAAATCTAAACTTTTTTGGCTTTGTCTAACAATTGAGATTTTATGGGCTCTGTGTAAAAGAAGAAATCAAAACCATTTTCAAGACAGAAAGAAAAGCCTTACTTGGTCTGCCTTAAGACTCATGCTTACTGATGTTTTCATATAGGTTGTATTTACAATGGAGCTCCCAATAGAGAGGTTTATGAAGATTATTGATGAAGGTTCTGAAGTCATACACAGGGTAGACATTAAATATGTGGAATTTTGGCCTCATGAGATAAGGAGAGTCCACCAAAAATTTAATGAAGAATATATAGATTTTTAAAATAGGTATTGTAACCAACACAAGCTAGAAAGAATGAGGGATGAGGCACAAAAAGACCTCGAGTTTACTTTTCAAATTTTTAATGTAGATAGAAATTAGTTCAGAGCCTCTCATCCTATTGGCACTTTCAGGGGCATTGATTCCTATAATGCCAGTGATAATAGAGCCCACTTGGATGGGTGGAACAAGTCTTCAGAGAAGCTAAACAACCCAGATAATAGGTTAGTTAATATCTTAGATAATCAGAATAGGGAACTCCATGGGTCTTTGCTATCCATTCAGGGTGATCATTATCAGGAAGATGCAGGTAGTCTTCACACATCAAAGAATGCTCATTATAAAGATTAGAAGGTGGACAAATAGCAGGGTAACAAGATTAGAATATGATATGATGTAATAGGTCTTTTGTTCCATTTTCTCAAGTGGTGTGATGAAACAAACAGACTTAAATTATATGCTTTATGTACTAAAAAGCTATTGTTTACTCTATGTCACTTTGAAGTAAATATGTATCATGTGGCTCTCTTGGCCACATATTATGTACTGAGACTTCTTTTTGGGTAAATAGAATGATCTATCTTTAATCCAAAAAAAATGAAGCACCATTGTTAGAAACCAAAGTGGAAGGAATACCAAATTGAGAGATTATGTTATCTTGAATGAAATGACAAATTACTTTAGTCGTCATGGATCGGAGAGGAATCACTTTGACCCACTTTGTAAAGTAATCAGTAGCTATGATGATGAAAGTATGTCATTGAGAGGAAGGAGGATAAATTTTTCCAATAAGATCTAAGCCCCACACAAAAAATGGCCAAGGTGAAACCTAACCATGAAGTTCCTAAGCAGGAACTCGAACGAGATTGTTATGTTGTTGACATTGCAGGCACATTTTGATGAAGGCAAAGGAATCTCATTCCATGGCTTGCCAAAAGTAACCCATACGAAGTAACTTTTGAACAAGAGATTTCCCACCGAAATGTCCTCTATAGGTGCCTAAATGTGCCTCCACTAGGGCAACGGGGATCTCTAAATTATCAAGGAAATGAAGGAGAAGACCTTCTTAGCTTTGTTGATATAAAATATTTGATAATATGATGTAACACATCGCAAGTTTGTGTATGCAAACCTGAGTGCTTCTGGATGCTATATCAAAAAAGGTATCATCACTCAAATATTGAAATATATGGGAGTACCATTCTCTTGAATATATATTATCACAAAAGGCAAAATAGGGATTTTAGATGTTGAAGGTTCTTTGAGATTATAGATGATAAGTTGATAATTATCCACTGAATCTTCAAGGGACTAAGGGAAGTAATGCTTGCCATTGCATCTGCATGTCGATTGTCTTTTCATGGAATTGTGTCGATTGTGTAAGATGAGAAATTCTTCAATAAAGATAAGGCCAAGTTTTGATACTAAGATAACTTATCTTGCTTTGTTTGATAAGATCAAGTGACTTGTCTTATAATCAATTGAGAATCACCAAATATTGAAATATGTTTAATGTTAAGAGACAAAGCAGTACACAAGCTAAGAATAAGAGCTTCATACTCTACAATGTTGTGGTACATAGAAAATTGAGACAAAAAGATAGAGGAATTGGCTTACCTGAAGGAGGTACTAGTATAACACCAGTACTAGAACTAGTTCGACATCTAGAACCATCAAAGAATAATTTCCAATTATCATCATTATCCAAAGAAAGGATTTGATCATTGAGAAAAGATTCTTGATTTGCAATAGTGAATGGTGAAGGAGCTTCTACTAAGTGGTTGGTCAACGCTTGTCCTTTAATTGTCTTTTGAGATACAAATTTAAGGTCAAACTATGTTAACAACATAACCTACTTTGCTAAGTGTCCCGAAAGATCTGTTTTAGCAATAGATGCTTTAAAGGATTGAATTTAACAATCACATTGATTTCAGCATTTAAGAGATAATATCTCAATTTTTGTGTTGCAAAAACAAGAGCTAGGCATTGCCTTTCTATCGCAGTGTATCGCATTTCATAATCAAGAAAATTTCATTTGATGTAATACACAATACATTCTTTGCCATCATCATCATGTTGCGCTAACAAAGCTATGAGAGCATTAAGGTATGTCGATGTGTAAAGAATGAATGGTCGTCCAGAGACGGTCAATTGTAATATAGGCGGATTGGCAAGATACCTTTTGAGATTATTAAAAGCCTTCTAACAATTGCTATCCCATTTAAAAGTAGATTCTTTCTTGAGCAATTGTGTGAAAGACAGAGTCTGATCTATGAGTTGTGAAATAAATCGATGAATAGCCTGAATTTTTCCTTACAAACTATGAAGTTGTGAAATGTTTTTAGGAGATGGCATGTTAACGATGGCATCAATATTTTTTGTGTCTACTTCAATACCATGATGCAAAACAATGAATCCCAATAGCTTGTCGCTATCAAATTTCAAAGACGCATTTACATATATGTTCAAAGATTTGATGGAGAATTTTGACGTGATCGTAGCGCAAAATGGATTTGGCCAGAATATCATTGACATAATCCTCTAAAATATTATGCATGAAATCATGAAAGATAAGTGCCATAGCCCGTTGATAAGTTGTGCCAGCCTTCTTTAATCAAAATGACATGACAACCCAACAAAATGTTCCCTAAGGAGTTATAAAATTTGTTTTATATTGATCCTAAGGATTGATGAATATTTGATTATAACCAGAGAAACCATCATTAAAGGAAAGTAACGCATGGCTAGTGGTAGAATTGACAATCATATCAATATTAGGAAGAGGAAGTCATCCTTCAAAGATGCTTTATTCAAATCTTGAAAATCATTACACATTCGAATATGGTTGTTGGATTTAGCAATAGACACAATATTCAAGATCTAAGGTGAGTAGTCTATAGTGTAGACAAAGCCTACTTGTAAAAGCTTCTCTATCTCATCCTTGACCAACAATGCAACCTTAGGATTCATCTTGCATATCTTTTGTTTAATTGGTTTAGCATCAGGATGAATGACAATATTATGTGCTACCACTTGAGGACCGATGTCGGGCATATCAAAATATCTCCAAGAAAAGAGATATGGATATTCATGTAAAAGATATGTGATTTCTTATTTTTATTTTGTATTTAGACAATCTCCGTCAGGGATGACTTTTTTAGGATCATCCTTATTCATCAAAACATCAATAGTTTTCCCATTAATGAGAGTACTATGGTCTTGAATATCAGGAGGATGAAGTGATTCTATAGGTGACTCGAGATGCTAAGGTATCATCAAATAAACAAGTATCCTTCCCAAAGTATGCTTCCACATTTAAATAATAAGGAAGTCTATAATCATGATGGTAACGAGGCAGGTCATCATAAGCTCCTAAGAATTTAGCTAAAGCTTCATCTATTGAAAAAGTATCCAAAGGGATATCTTGAGAATTAGAATTTGTATCAATCAATTCTAGATACACCCATTTAAGTGTAGTTGATGAAATTGTGTTGACATTTAGATTACGATGACGAGTAGCTTTGGTGGGCCCTAAAGGATGATATCCAAGTCCAAATGAAGAGTAATGTATATTAGTCTCCAAAGGGAATTTAATACCTTGCCCCTTTATACCACAACCATTATCATTGTATCCACTTTGAGAGAGGATTTTAAAACCTCAACCATAAATAGATACCATTTCCAAAGAGGAAGGAGGCAAACTATAGGTCTCATATTCAGTAGTATAAGAATAAGTGTTATCATCATTATTTTTCAAAGAAATTTTAGGTGATGTAGGAGTATAAATTGAAGCCACCTTAGAACTTTTCAACTTTAACGGCAAGACTTTATACTCCCCTACAAAGGTAGATGTAAAGTCTAATGAACCCCAATTATCGCCAAAGAGTGTATTCAAAGGTGAATAAGATTATTCTACAATAACCTCCTTAGGAGAGGGAGAAGAATTGATTTTAGAAAGAGGAGAATTGAGAGAAAAGGGCTTAAAATATTGGTTATTTTTAGCCTCAGTTTGTAAACAACATTCCAAAGTTAGATCAGCTTCAATTGTATGGAGCTGATTGTTGTGAACAAACTTTATTGATCAATGAAGGGTAGACGGAACTACCCTCATGGCATGAATCCAAGGTCTATCAAGAAGGAGATTATATGAAAGAGAATTAGACATGACATGGATAAGGGTAGGCAATATCATAGGACCAACCCTAAGAGGTAAGGTAGTAGTGCCCAGTGATTGTCTACCAACATTATCAAAGCCACAAATGTTAAGCATATCTAGTTTAATGAGAGAGGTATCAACATTGATTTTATGTAACAAGTATATGCCATAGACATTAAGACCTTATCCACCATCAATGATGGTACATCTAACTCACATATTATGAATTAAGACGAATATCATAAGAGGTTTATTTTGGTTTTGAACTTCTATGGGAGGTAATTCTTGTTGTTTAAATACATTATTTGATTTAGTCGCATGCATAGAATCTAATAGACTTGCTACATCATTCAACTGAATAGTAGGTGGAACAATCACCTTTTGTAAAGCTTCTTGGAGCATTCTGTGATATGTAGGTGATGTATGTATCAACTCGCATAGAGAGATCTTTGCTGGATTAGCTCAAAGTTTCTCAACAAGATCATAATCTCTACCATTATGAACATGAAGACAAGGTGCTTGAGGAAGAATAGCTTGAGAAGGTGGAAGAGAAGCAAGAACAAATTGCATTTGTTTCCTTTGTTTCTTATTTATAGTGTTATATCCGTGAGCAACTTCATGGTGAATGGGTTGTTGTGACATATTTTAATTGAAAGGACTATTATCAGTGATTTGTTTTGCATAATTGAAGATATAACTAGGAGGTCTAGGTGTTTTTAGAGAACCTCCTATTGTGATAGGTGATTGAGGGGCATCATTATGAAGATGCACAACAATTTTAGGCTTCTCAAGTTCTTTTGGAGAACTAGAAACATAAATTGTATTGATGATTCTTTGAAATAGAGATGGTTTAGGAGTTGTAGAGGATGACTCTATCAAGATGAAGTCATCCAAGGCTTCATCTAACATATCAAAATCATCACTACTAAACGCCTCATCAAATGCATTAAAATCTTGAATAAAATAATACAACATAATTGGATATCCTACTTTTCCAAACTTTATGATGACAAAGTAAAGAATGAGGAATGAAATGAATCAAACTTAGAACAACAATGCTTTAACAATGCTTTTCAACAAATATCTATACTCAACATTGATCAATTTTCAAGCTAGAATTACCATAAAATGAAATTTTAGGCAACCCTAATCAATATATATGAATGAAAGAAAGATGTATGACTAAAGAATGCATATCAAACTTAGTTGTAATCAGATCTAAACATCAGATCAGAAATCTAAATTGCATCACAATGATCTAATCTCATGAACCATAAAAAAATGTCAAAAGCATAAACTAGTTTGCATTAAAAACACATGATTATTTTTTCAATTTCAAATGCCACATATGCAAAGCATGTACTAAAGATAAAGTATGATTAGGTGCAGAAAATGAATTCACTTTTAACAACCAAACAATACTAACAAGATGTGAAACAATGCATTAATCATCAAACCCTAGGCTTAACACTAGCTAGGTTTTTATGAAATGTAAAAAAATTATAACCCTAATGATGAATTTGAATGCAACATGCACTATATATAATCAAAGAAATGATGAATGCACCTAATTTAAATCAGATCTATAATAGAAAACAATCTTTTTTCAGAAATGAAGAAGAATGCAAGAGTGTAAGAAGAGTCGGGTTCACCAAAATGTTTAGTAGAAAAGGTGATCTAGCCTTAAGAGTTAAAATAGGTCCAAACCCTTTTCTACAAAAATTGAGACACAAACCAAGATGGGCTTCTACCTTTGAAGGAGAGCCAAACTACAGGGGTTCTGCCTCTTTGTTGTATAGATGAGTGTTAAACTAAATTCAACCAATCTAGATAGGGCAGGAGATCAAAACCCTAAATGAGAAGAATTATGCTATAGATGACTATTGGAAGTGAAATATAAGAAAATAACAGAATAGAAGAGGTAAATAAATAGTTTAGAACCTGGATTTGGTGACTAGAATGCATAGGACTAGGGTGCTTGGGTGCCCTAGGCCATTTTTAGGGTTTACAAAAACTATTACTTTTGTCAGTTTTGCACATGTAGCACCTTCCATCTATCAGACTGGAATCTCCTAAAACTTGTTTGTCTACTCTACACAAGAAATAAGAGGAAAATGTTTGTGGCTATAGAGGAGCTTGCCTCAGTCAATCCCCTGTTTCGGTATTCCTACCTCATGGATAGCCAAGATTAAATCTAGATGTCATGTGTGCTCATAAATCCTAAGTGTGAGTAGTAACATGCAAGATCTAATCAATGATAACAAACCCTAATCCTACATGACTCAAGCAAAGAGGAAAGGATGTCTCATCTAAGCAATATTACAACATCACCTCAAGGATGGAGATTCATGGAACGTTTTATAGAATAAGAAGGTGATGCAACCATACCCTTGGCAAGTACTCAAGCCAAATGCAAGTTGGTGATTCCAATCCTTCTCCCAAACATGCAAAGTGCTTCAACCTAGGAGCCAATGAGATAGACTCAAGATCTCATTTCCTAGCCTTCATACAAATCTCTCCAAGAGCAAAGTAGAACTTCACTTGAACAAAAACCTGCAATAACACAATAGAATAGAGAGAAAAATAGCAATAGAGAGATTTTCCACACTTGATATCAATTTTCTTGTCTAGTCTAAACTGAGATAAGTCACTTTTATACAAGGCCATAGAAAAAGGGTAATTAAGATTAAAATACTGACAAAAGTAAATTTGAATTTAGGGCCAGCCTAAGGAACATCAAAGTTAACTTGTAACTTAAAATTGTATCCCAAAACACAAGAGGGACCAAGGCACTCAGGTGCCTTGGGCTCAAAGCAATTTCAAGGCTTAAGTCTACTCTTAATGTGGGGCTAACTCCAAATCTTAACTTATTTCTCAGGGTCATGATGAAACTTTAATCAGAATCATGATATTATCTATAAACAGGGCCAAAACAAGGATTTAAGGTGGACCTAAAAATGGACTAGCCTTGGGATCACTAAAGGGAGGAGCTAAACATAATGAAATTGTGCCTACACACAAGTGTATAGAATTTATGACTCAATACTATTGAATCATCTTTTTGGGTCAAGAAAGCTCCTACAGTAAAGTCAAATGCATTTGTATGGATATTAAAGGGAATTGTCCAATTTGGTCCTTGCAACATAGCTGTTGTAGTTAAGGAATCTTATAAAGATTGAAAGGTTCATTGACGTGCAGTTGTCTAGGTAAAATCAACATCCTTAGTAAGCAGAACAGAGAAGGGTGCAATTGTCTTACTAAAGTATTTGATGAACCTACACTAATAGCCTACATGGCCAAGAAAAATCTTGTCATCCTTTTGTTTCTAGGGTATAGATAGATTAGTTATAACTTTGATTTAGCTAGATCTACCTAAATACCTTCTTGTGAAATATAGTGCCCTAAAACTATGCCTTCATCCATCATCATGTAGCATTTTTCACTACTGAGGGATAGGCTATGGTCTTGAAACATTTGTAGTACTTTTTCTAGGTTGGTTAAGGCTTCCTCATTAGAGTTTCCATGGACTATGAAGTCATCCATGTAAAATTCTAAGCAATCATGAGTAAGATTAGAAAAATACTCAGCACATCCCTTTGGAAAGTGGTAGGGACATTACATAGACCAAAAGGGAGGATTGTGTAAGCATAAGTGCCCTAGGAATAGGTGAGCGTTGTTTTATCTTGGTTTTTTGGTGTAATCATGATCTAGTTATAGCCACTAAATCCATTCAAAAAGGAAAAATATTTTTTACCTACTAAATAATCTAGAACTTGGTTGATAAATGGAAGAGGAAAATGGTTTTTTCATGTTGCAACATTAAGTTCTCTATAATAAATACAAACACACCATTTAGTACCCTTTTTTGGTACTATCACCAAAGGGGTACCCCATTGACTATCTAATATGGGGTAAATGAAGCTAGTGTCCAAGAGTTTCTTTAATTCTTCCTTAACAATGTCCCAAACTGTAGGCTTCATTCTCCTTTGGGGTTGTCTCATAGGTTTACAATCATCCTTAATGTACATGTGATGTGTGTAGAGTTTTGGGTCAAGGCCTTTCATATCATGATAGTCACATGCAAAGGTTATTTTATGAGCCTACAACATGGTAATTAGTTCATTCTATCATTGCATGGTTAACTGTTTGTTAACATTTAGTGACCTACCAAGAGAGATTTCAATTTTCTTTGTCAAGGTTATCATTGAAGAAACATTTATACATGAGGTGTTAAGAAAAAACTATTAGGCAATAGATGATGAAGTATGCGGATATCTTCTACATAGTTTTGTGAGTGAGTTGCAAGAAAGATATTGTGTAGTAGACATGACACACATGTCAAACATTTATTCTAATGTGTATCTATCCAATAGTTGTTTTGTACTATATTTGAAAGCATAGTATCCTCATGTCATGGGTTTCTATAAGAGGGATCCTTCCTATGGTCACCAATGTTTGAATCAATTATTGGTCATTATCTTCAAGGTCTAGCCATACTAGTTGTTTTGGGTTAGCAAAAGGTCATGCTAGAGGATACAGAACCAACTTATGAGTTACATTTCCATTAGAAATTATCATATTTATTGATCTATAGATAATAAATGCATTATTTGTAGCCAGCCATGGCCTTCCTAGTATCATTGGGTATCCTATTAGGTTGGCCTTTGGATACAGAACCATAAAGTTAGATGGATATTCCTACAAATCTAGTGTAATGACCAAGTCCTCAATAACTCCTTCTAGTTTAATTGTTGAACAATCTACTAAATGCATTACCGTTGGGGTAGAACATAGATCAACAAGTTATAATATTTGCATTATCTCTTTGGTCTTTACATTAATGGTGGTACCTATTATCACTTGGAATTGCACCCTGCTTGAAGCCTATTCAAGCATTCCAATGACACAACAAGACTGATCTCAAGGTGTGGGACCTTGTAGATGAGATTAGACCTCCAAAGAAGGTTGGTTGCTCTTTCTAATCTTAAGTCTTAGACAAAAAGATAAATCTAATGCTAAGAGTTACCAGGGAAAAGGGGAAGAAGGAGAAACTAGAATTAAAAGATGATGCACCAAGATTTAGTGTTCGATTGGGACTGACATAACACAACAATGATCTCAAATATTGATATGGATTCACATACGCATATAACTTTAACAGAGGTTTGAGGTAGAAAAGTGTAACTATAGGAGGGATGAATCATCCACAGAATAAGACTACAGAATTCAAGTAAACATAATGTAGAAGTATAAGAGAGGCAAAATATTAGTCTATTATATTGATAATGAAGGCTAAATAGCCATTACAAAGGAAGAAAAGCTCAATAAAGATCAGAAAAGACACAAAATGACAACCTTCCCCTCATAGTTGAACTAGAAATGAAGACAAGAGAGGTCCAGAAAAGGACATAGTCCATCAGATTCATACAATTCTGGGAAATATCATGAGGCCATGATCAAACATCAAGTGCTTCAACCTAAATAAGGACCTAGCGACCAACCAACCTAAAATACATCTCAAACATATGCATATATAGCATTTTTTATCACTATAGCAGCCATGGACGTGGGGAAGAGTGGTCAACAAGGAAAACTAGTCATCCATACTACAATAAATTCATTTTGTGTCCTTGGAGAACACCCACATGGATCCACCCTAGAAATCTTCTAAAAAAGAGTGTCTGCCCATGCCTTGGGTACAAGACATTCAATGCAAAGAAGCTACAATGGTATGGGAGTGAGAAATCCATTTCCCATAATTAATCAGGCTTTGAAGAAGCATTAATGGTGGCTAGGAAGGTCACTGAGCAGTCCCATCAAATCAGGAATAGTAGAAAAAGCTAGGAAGGAAAAATAGGTCAAGCCCTAGTCAATTGGGATTCCTCCGATCAGGCCTTTGAAAGGTGAAGAAGGAAACCCCGATCTCCAAATTTTGAAAGAGGCAATAGGGAAACTATCGAGCTTCAAAGATCAGGCCTTCACCTGCATCATTCCTTTGAAAGAAGAAACACTCGATCCCCAACTCTGCAATACTTAGAAGTAATTTTGAAGCTTGTCAGGGATTGGACCTCTGAGCTTCCGCCTTCCACCTTCCAACAAAAAAGATGTAGAAGAAAACTCCCTCTCACTAAAGTCTAAAATACTTAGATGTTTTAGAAGTTGGGTGGACTTTAGTGATCAAGCCTTTCACCTATCACTTGCCAAATGGAAAGAAAAAGACCACAACCCTGGCCTCTAAGCTCCATAACACTTAGAACCTTTTGAAATCGACAGACCTCAGCCATCAGGCCTTCCAGTTATCACTTGCCAAATGGAAAGAAAAAGACCGCAACCCTGACCTTTGAGATCCACAACACTTAGAACTTTTTGAAACCAGGGGACCTCAGCCGTTAGGCCTTCCACTTTCTGTCTTCCAAAAAGAAGGAAGAAAAGAGAACTCTCGGTTGCCACTGTCAACAACACTTAGAAACATTAGAACTTGCCAATATTCAATGATTGGACCT
Organism: Cunninghamia lanceolata; assembly: GCA_027924645.1. Taxonomy (NCBI): domain Eukaryota; kingdom Viridiplantae; phylum Streptophyta; class Pinopsida; order Cupressales; family Cupressaceae; genus Cunninghamia; species Cunninghamia lanceolata. The sequence goes on along the minus strand of BSBN01001413.1, from coordinate 921,839 downwards.
TCCATCTACCACTTACAAAAAGAATAAGATGGAAGAAGAAACTCCCGACCTCTAACATCTAAAACACTTAGGCGATTGATAAAGGAACCAAGGTGGATTTAGGAGCCGATAAAAATGACATGATGAAGAGGAGAACCTCAAACTTTGAAACCCCAAAAAGGTAGAAAATACAAGGAAAACACTTAGGATATTTGACTTAGCCATTTGGGGGCTTTTTTCCTTGCACTTCAAAAGGGGAAACACTTAGAAATTTCATGGATCCTTGGGCTATTTGTCCTAAAGGAAAAATAGGACAAAAGTACCTAGATCAATCAAAGTGTCTTTTATAAGAATGCCATTAATATGAATATTTACTACTGGACTACTAGGATCTACATGTTTTAGAATGACTATATTTCCAAGCATAATATCTACAAGTTGTCCAATGATAGAAAGTTTGTGGGTCCTTACATTTTCACCCTGGTTTCTTTAGACATAGTTCTCTAATGGTTTTGGTGTAAATTGGGATGTCCTTTATTAGTTAAAATAGGGGAATTTTGACGTAATGTTTTGGTGTAAATTGGGATGTCCTTTATTAGTTAAAATAGGGGAATTTTGACGTAAACATTTTTTAGTTGTCCTAAAAAGTTAAATTCCAATTCAAGTTCATGTTTTGTTGTGGCCAGCCTTTTTAAAAATAGTAGATTATGATTTATGATTTCTACCTTTGATGAGTTTGGTTGAGGATTCAGTGTTTTATTATTTTCCAAGAGGTTATTGTCTATGGTTGGATTCTCCATGGAGAGTTTCATGATGATTGGTATATTTGGTCTAAGAAGTAGTTTCCCTGAGTGAAGATGTACATTGCTCACTTCGACCGCATATGTCAGGTATTGATACACCTCATTAGTTTATGTTGACTTATCAGACTTATATTGGGGATTAGGTGTAGGTTAGGTTGGTAACTAAGTGGCTCTTGGTTGTGTAGAAGTAGCATTTCTTGGCATTATGGCTATTTTTTGAGGAAAGGCTTGTGGTTGTTGTTGGTAGCCAGCATTAGGGTTAGATGAATTTTTGTTTCCCCTCCATTACTACTGCCATGCATTTGGTGGTTGTTAACACTATTAATTTTGGACCTATGACTGGTATGGATATTGTTTCCATCCTCCTTGTTGATGTGTCCAATTAGGTGGAATTGGGTTTTTCCAAGATGGAGGGGGCATTTTGTTCTATGGGGTGTTATACCAGTTGGAAGCATTTGAAAATAAACTTGGAAATTAAATACTATATGACAAGGGTTCCTAGAACATACATTGTTTTGGTTTCAATGGTCTATGTTATGCTACATAGAAGACTTGTCCATCTTTAGCTTCCAATGGTTTGAATTTTTGTCCCTCATGCCTCTCTTCAACTATGTTGGCTACTCACTTGTATTTACAATCAGTCTTCTTTCTCTTACAATGGGACCAGTACTCAACCAAAGATGCTTATACTTCCTCATACTTCTTCTTCACATGTAGTGTGTCCAATTTAATTTCTAGGTGACTTATAACATCTTTCTTCATATCCTTAAGAAGATTACTATGTTCTACTCTAGAGACTCTTGTAGCAATCTTTATACAAGACAAAGCCCTAAAGTTGCAAGTCTTTTTCATTGTGGACCTTGAGTAGTTTGTACATATTTTATGAACATCTCTAAATGGTACCTAAGATTCGTCACCACCCCCAATCATATCTAGAGGATCCACACATTCTTCATAACCTCCTTTAGGAATACAAGATTAAGTGATTCTAGATACAACATGTTCTGACGTGACTTTTGAAGGAAAAATAGAAACCTTTCAACATAATCCTCAAGGGGTTCATCTTTTTCCAAGTAATTCTGAGTATGTCATCCCCTTTCACGTCCCTACCTCTTTAATAATCTTGATATTTTTTAGGAACTTTTCTCTCATGGTCCACCAATCTACCATTGTATTTCTTCCTAATCCCATGAACCATCTCAAAGTGGCATCTTTGAGGGTAGCTATAAAAATCTTCAATCAATGTGCATCTATGGTATATTCATAACTCTAGTAGAGGACATGAAATTCAAATAAAAATGTATCTAGGTCCTTTGTGATTAAACCATGAAAATTTGGTAGAGCAAAGGGAGGAATGTTCTTCATGGATGCTCCTCACACTTGGTCAGAGAAAGGGAACTAAAAAAGTAATAGGCTTTGTAGGATTCATTACTTCTTCATCAACCATTATAACTAAGTGGATTTATTCTTCTTCTACAATAGGATCACTTGTGTCTTCTTGGTTTGTAGCATCTTCTAGTGCTACAAGTATTTCACCTTAGGCAATGATTGGTTGATTACTCTTGTCTTTTGGAAGATATCTTCCAAAGAGGTCTCTTCTTTGCCACATGCAATGTTTAGAACTCTCAAATACCTTTCATTACACAACATTCATGAATATATCTTTTGGAATTTTGGACTAACTATTAGTTGTAAGCTACAAAGGACGAACTAAAAATCCAAGGAAAACAAAACAAACTATTTCAAAACCAAAAATCTTTTAAATCTTGACACCATTCCCCAACAACAATGCCAAAAATGTTCAGTGCCATCATCTTCCAACAAACCTGATGTAGCTAAGTCTTGCATACAACTCAACGGATAGTCTTATCCCCTATCGAGTAGCCTATTGGGTTGTGATACACTACATTTAACTTATCAACCCAGGGATGTATCTTATTGGTATGGTGTCTATATTATATGCATGGCTAAAGATTTCTAGAGCTTTGAATGCTAAAGTTTTGTATAGTAGGGAAACTCTTCACAAATGCAATGAAATATATCTTATAACTTCTCCAATTAAGTAAGAATTATGTAGTAGTTGCTAGAAGTATATAACAGATGTTATTGGTTAATTGATTTGACTTATTAACTAAATGTAACTAACAAATCTAACTACAATTTAAACTAACAAGATAAATTTCAGTCGTAATCTATTTTAAGTGGGCCCTTGTTTGGATTAATTGTATCATTTTCTTCTCCTCTATTTACTATTAATCAAATCAGCACATCAATTCATTTTCCATATTCAAGAATAAGATAGAACTATTATGATGAGAAAACTCTGTTTCAAAATTACCGACCAAAATCTAGTACATGCATAGAGAAAATCTTATGTTCCTAGATATGCTAGATCACACAATATATACACATCCAACACGACTTCATACATTTAAGGAAACCTATAAGTAGTTAGCCACTTCCCATCAAATAAGAGAAGGACTCTTAAGTTTTGAAAGAGAAACAAAACAAACAAACTAAACTTGAAACAACTAAAGAGGAACATTCCTACTAGGACTACCTAATATGTTCGTGGTACAAGCAATTCATTTAAGGAACATGAGAATAGATAGCTAAACCCATTTAATTCTTCTACATTCCTTACTGAAGGATAGACATTATGCCATCTATTAAACACCTTGTCTTTCTATTTATGAAATTCATCCTTAGATACAAAGGAGTTAATTGTTTCTAGACAGTTGTAGGTAACCACAAACTTTGTTGTAGGAAGTTGATCCTTTGGTTCCAAGAATGTTATAGCATTGGCTATAGGTTGTCACTTTTAATATTTGTAGGAAGGAGTTAGTCCTATAGAAAATCCATACTCTAAGATTATCATAAATAGAATAAGATGCTACATTATTTTGAAAACTACTTCAACACACAAACATTCATTTAAAACATATTACAAATTACATAGTTCTTTTGTCCAAATATTAATAAAAATTTTAGCTTAAAAGGTAGGAATGTCTACAAAATTGTGTTCTTAGAATAGGAAACATAAGGATTATAAAAGACTGCCACCAACCTTGATGTATGAGAATGTATTAAACTAGATAAACCAACTACCCCAATTCACTTGTTGCCTCTAAAGATAGTTTTTTGGCATAGTCATTATCTAAACCCCAAATAATTGCATATACAAAGGCATAAATAATGACACAATAGTACATCTAGCTCTCCTTGAGCTCAAGCTAAGGGCAATGATCAAATATTTTGGTCTATACTAGTTGGAGTGTACTAATCTTTGTCAAGCTAGGGAAGTCCACCTAATATGCCAGTAAATATACCAAGTAAAAAATCATATAGAATCTATTTTATTCTAGCACATCATATAATTGTTCATGTAATGAATTACTAATGTGAGTAGCCTAAGTTATTTTCTTGGGGTCAAACATGTTGATAATAAAATAGCCCATCCAAGGGTAAAAATCTCTGGCATTGGGGGAGCCAAATACCCTACTTATTAGTGTAATTGCATCTTTGACATCCTCCTAAAACACACTCCTCTACTGCACTTTAGCCATTTTTTTCACAGATTTCCTTCTAACTAGGAAGAGGTTATTATTTATGAGTTTTCTAGCAGTGGCATTTATTCTTTAATACTGATCAAGTGCTTCCTTCATATCAACCTTGTCATATTTTGCATATGTTGGATGTCCGAAGACCTTCTCAATGGTCTTAGAGTTGATATCCAAAACTACTTGGCTAGATGGGCCAAGTATCCTCATGTTGTTGGGATCATATCTTTGGGCACAGGCAAGAACTAACTCTAGAAATTGCAGTGATGTTGGGAAGCAACCACCTATACCAACCCTGATGTAGCCATGCATTGGGCTTAGTAAGTCTTATCCCCTTATGTATTATTTATATAAATTCATGCATGTTTACATGTTTCAGATCGGTATCTCTGATCTCTATATGTGGAGAGAATATTTTGGATGGGGTGGTACCCCTTGAATTCATATTTCATCTCCCTATGTGGATGTTCTCCTTGTATTAGCACTATTCAAACAAGAAAAGCTACCATTAGATAACTCGAATTGATCAATGGATATAATATAAATCATTAAATCATAAGTGTACACTTGTGGAGGTAATCTTATTAAGAGTAGTCAACATTTAAACCATTGTTATGTTGTAAAATGTCCCCTAGGACTTTTACCTCCTAAGCTTAGCTCCTAGGTCCCTTAATTTTGATCATGCATGTTAGAAATGAATCCTGGAACAAAATTCCCTGAAACCCATGACAAATGGGACTTAGGGGACATCTATGAGCTTAACCCTGACCCAAAATAGGTCCCTAGACAAGGGTGCTTGCGCCCTTTCCCTGCCCTATTTTGTCAGGGTCCCAAATTTGAATATTGGCTTATGATTGTTAAAAAGGTTTCTATGTCAGCATCTTAAGTTTGAATTACGAAATATTAGCAGGAATACATATATAATCATGTTTAGGACTTCATTTGAAAACTAGAAGATGATTTTTATTTCAAGGAAAACTTATGATCATAGAACATTGTTATCACCCAGATTTGCACCCTTGCTGCAGTTGTGAAACTTTAACAATCTGGAGTAACATGGGAATGATCTCGAAGTGTGGGACCTTGCGAAATGAGATCAGACCTCTAGAGAAGGCCAGCTTCCTTGACTGGATATCACCTAAAACTACTAAGTCTTTAATGCAAGCAGCTGGATCATTGATCTGCACCCATGAATCGGTGGAAGATATTTGGGCATTGAATGCAAGCAGCTTCCATGTCTATCTTCAACAATGAACATATGAAGTATCTGAAACAAGGTGGTGGAGAGATTTTTTTTGGTCATTGAATGTGAGCAGCTTCCTCTACCTGTAGCAATGAATGCAACAAATATCTGCATCCTACTCAAAAAAATGGTTGCTGCAACGTCCCGTAGCCAAAACATGTAAATCTAGATCCAAAACTGAAAGTGAGAATCTGTCTCTCAAAAGCCTGCCAAATGAAAGAGGAGGCAAAAACAAGCACTTTTGCCTTTTGAATCATGTTGAAATTCACTAGGACGTGGAAGATATAGGTGCTCAAAGTTGCAGTCAAACTGCACTTGTATATCGCCTTGCATATTTGTGCTTGTATATCACTGTATTTTGCAATTGCATATACAAGCACTCATTCATTTAACTGTTGGATCCACTTATGCACTTATGCGATTTCCCTCCTTTTGCATATTCAAATGTATGTGCCCTTTGTATATGCTTTTAAATCTCCCTTCGCATATACCTTTGCCTTTGAATCAGCCTTTTGCATCTACCGCTCCTGCCACGTGGCAACGCCTGATTCACCACCGAGCTGAACTGAGAATTTTCCTATGCATGTTATCCTTTGTATGTGCAATTGTATACACAAAAATACAATCGCATATACAAGCCACTGTTGCATCCTGCCGATGTACATTGCACTGTTCATTCACTCATGTATGTATGACTTGCATCTTTACTTTGCATCTTTGTCATTGTATATTGCACTTGTACATATGAACATACAATGGCGAATGTATATGCATATATACATTGAAAAATGCATACACAATTACTAAACATGAAACTGAGAAATCTCTACGATAGAAAATACTTGAAGCTAAAAGATTTCTGGGTTTTTCTGAGTTTTCTACAAAGATTCTCAAGGTGAGATTTTTAGGATTTTTTCTGTAAGGCACAGCATGAGTATCTAAAGGATTCAAGCCTTTTAGGGTCATTTTCTAAAGGATTTTCAAGGAAAATACAAGGTGAACTATTTACTCTGCACAGAGGAAAAATAGGTCAACAATTTGGCGACTTCTATGGGATGTTTACTTGCTAAACAATTAGACCAGTGGCCTTAAGCATCCATTGGGCATGGAGTCATACAGAGACTAAGAATATATCTTGACAAACAATTCTGACTTTAGAACCTCAGCTTATTGACAGTGAAGAACACTTGGAAGATCAAACCAAGACAAAAACACTAAAGGTAACCCTTCCAATTGTGCTAGACAACACTTAGGGAAAACAAAAAAGGGATCTAAACTATTGTGCAATAGCACTGATTGAAAGCAAGAAATCTAATCTACTGCTTTATAAGGTAAGTCATACCTCAAAACACTTCTTCAAGTGTATCCCATTGACTGGGATAGGTAGATTTTCTCCATCCAAATTTGATAACTGAAATGCATTGTGCTCCTTGCATTCAGTAATGATAAATGGGCCACTACATATGTTGTCAAACTTGGAGTCCTTTCTTGGCCTACTTTTCAACTCATCCCATTTGAACACCATATCACCCTCCCTAAAGATTTTGGGAGTGGCCTTCTCATCAAAAAAAATTTTGGTCTGAAGCTAATGATACTCCATAGTTTTCATAGTCTTATCTCTAATTTCTTAAAGCTCCATGAGTTGAGCATATCTGACAGCCATGGGGTCCTCTTCTTCAAACATCTCCAGCTGATTCATGATATCAAGTGCTTGTAGCTCCACAGATATAGGCAATCTTGCCTCTTTCCCATAAACTAACATATATGGGGAGTTCCCAATAGACCTCTTGGGAGTTATTTTGTCTACCCATAAGGCATATTTCAAATTAGTGTGCCAGGTCCTCTGGTTGTCCTCCATTGATCTTTTAATAATCCTTATGAGATTCTTATCTATAGATTTAGCCAAACTATTACCCTGTGGTTAATAATTTGATGAAGTGTTCAAATAGATCCCATTCTTAACAGCCCAGTCAGTTATTTTCAATCCAACGAAGGCTAAAGCATTGTCTAAGATGATTGATTCGGGCACTCCAAATCTAGACACCAAATCTTGATAAAAATTCAAGACAGCATTTTCATTGGATGCCTTCAGAGCCACTACTTCAGTCCACCTTGTGAAATAGTCTATAGCTGTAAGTATCCACCTGTGGCCTACACTTGATGGTGGGTTAATGGGACCTATAAAATCAATGCTCCATCTCATGAAGGGTTGTTCTACTTGAATTGGCTGCAGAGGTAAAGCTGGCAGCCTTTCTTTGCCTGCAAAAATGGCACATTTTACACATTTTCTAGCCTAGACATGGGCATCCTTGAATAAGCTTGGCCAGTAATATCCAGCTCTCATTATTTTCCAAGCAATAGTCTTTGGGGCAAAATGACCCCCTGCTGTTCCATCATGAAACTCATTCAGCACCTTGTCAGTCTGATCATTATCAATGCATCTTAACAATACACCATTAAAATATTTTCTAACAAGGATGCCATTTATTAAAACATATGGAACGGATTACAGTCTAAAATGCCTTCTCTTTGTTCTATCTAAACATGCTAGACATTTGCTAGTTTGCAAAAATTGAATCATGTTATTAACCCAACTTGTGCCCATTTCTGTTGTATCTTCTTAATGTGCATCTTCAATGGTTAGAAGCACCTCCTCTTCTTTTTTATTTCATTCTCAAAACTAGTAGCAAGTTGTTCACTGAGTGCTCTGCCTCTGACCAGCTTGGTTATCTTGATATCCACGTCATATTCCATGACTTTAGTGATCCAACCAGCCCTTTTCTCATTTACATCCTTACCTAACAGGAACTCCTTTACGCTAGGGTGAGCAACCATCAAATGTATCTTGTTATTAGAAAGAAGATGCCAAAACTTCTTGAGGCTCCTTACCACTGCAAGGACATATTTTTTGACAAAGCTATACCTCTGCTCGTACTCCTCTAGCCCCTGACTAAAGAAAGTGATTGGCTATTCAAATATGTCACTCTACTGCTATACCAGAATCGCAGAGATTGTATCTAGACCACCATAAGCATACAAGATAAAATCTTTGGAGAAAACAGGGTTTACCAAAGTTGGTGGAGCTGATAATGCCTCCTTTATGGACTCAAAGCTGAGTTTGGCCTCTTTTGTCCAACCAAAAATTGTACTCTTCTTCAACATAGACATCAAAGGCTTCAATAGATTTGCAATGTTGGGTATAAATCTTCACAAAAAATTAATTATGCCAATAAAACTTTGTAGTCCCTTTTTGTGACTAGGTAAAGGCAACTCCAAAATAGCCCTTACTCTTTCTGCATCAATGGTAATGCCCTCCTTCGACACAACGTGCCCTAACAACTTTCCTTCATCCATAGCAAAAATACATTTCTTGGGATTGAGAGATATCCCAAACTCTTTGCATCTCTCAAATACCTGCCTCAAGTGGGATAAATGTTCAAATGCATCCTTGGAAAAAACCATTATGTCATTAAGGTACACTAGGACCATTTTATACAGCAAACCCTTAAAATCCATATCCATAGCTCTCTGAAAAGTAGAACCAGCATTTGATAGACCAAAAGGCATTCTCTTGTAGGCCATGGTGCCCCATTTGGTAGTAAAAGTGGTTTTAAATTGATCTTCCTCCTTGACTAACACTTGATTATAGCCAGAATATCTGTCAAGCAAGGAGAACCTTTCAGAACCAGCCACTACTTGTAGAATTGGCTCCATTAAGGGTAGCGGGTAGTGGTCTTTTAGGGAGGCTCTATTGAGGTCTTTGAAGTCGACACAGAGCCTAATCTCCCCATTTTTTTCTCACAGGGACAAGGTTGGAGACCCAAGAAGTATGCTTGATCGAGAAAATGATCTTTCCTTCGATCAGCTTGTTTAACTCTTTAATCATCAAGGGCTCAAGCTTTGGATTTAGAGGTCTTTGCTTCTGCCTCATAGGTTTTGTACCTGGTTCTAACTCTATGGTATGCTGGGCAATATGAGGGTCAAACCCTTTTAGGTCTGAATAATCCCAAGCAAACACATCTTCAAACTCTTGACACAGAGAAACAAAAGCCCTCCTATCCTCAGGCGAACAGATTTTACCAATTTTAAGAAGATTATCCTTGAAAATTTCTAGCTCCTCGTAATGTTCCTCTTTGACCTGCATGTTGGTTTTACTCTTCTTTAGCTGATCATCAGTCCCAAAAATGGATTCCAAGGTTACCAATCCTTTGGGTATTTTGTTTGTCCTTAACTGAATAACTTGACCATCCTCATATTGTTGTTTGAGTTTATCCTAATTCATCATAGAAAACTCACCCTCCTCTAATAGGAAACACAGAATCTGCTCATCACTCTCAAAAACCTGCCAATGAATATTATTTTCAGGGATAGCGGGCCTATCAACTATTTTCACGTGAGGCTGCACCTTTTCTCTTTGAATATCACTGGGGATGTCAAACTGAGCCCTAATTGCAGCTAACCTATCAGCATGATAGTTCTAATTTCTTGGAATAGAGATCAGATTGAAAACATCAAACTCTTCAATCATGTCCCATACCCTATGCTTGTAGCATTTCAGAGTATCATTCTTCATAACATGCAACCCTCTCACCTGATTTACAATGAGTTCACTGTCACCATAGACCTACAAACAACCAATTTTCCTCTTTCTTGCCCACTGCAAACCTTGAATCAACCCTTCATATTTAGAAGTGTTATTTGTACATGAGAAGGCAAAATGGAAAGAAGAATAATACCTTTCACCTTGTGGAGACACAAGCATTGCACCACCACCAGATCCATTTCTATTCCTAGAGCCATTAAAGCACATTTTCCATACCTCATTTTGTTGTTCTGTCTGTTGTTCAGCATTCTTTACGAGGCTTGGAATTGTTGTTTCAGGCTCATGTAGTATGTAAATCCCCATACCAGCTTCTTTAATGTGTCCCTCAGGATCATCAACATTTTTCGAGGCCCACTCCCTTAATAGCACTTCTGGTATACTTTTAGCTTGCAATTCTTGAGTAGCAATAAGCTCAGGATCATCAGAAATAAAGCAATTTGCATCAACAACACTTGGTGTGTAAGGTGTTAGGTCTCAAAAATGCAGGTTGCTAATCCTAAGAGGATGCCAATTTCTATGCTTAGATTTGCAACATTTTTGAACTAACTTGACAAAATCAACCTTCAAGGTTTGATGATTTCCTACGCTTTAGGTCCTGTTACACCTAGGCGGGTAAACCTTGGAAAATTAAAACAGTCTGAATATGAATGTGTGGACTAATTAAATCTATCTACAATGGCATAGGATGTGGGATAGATGAAAAGCTTGCTAACTGTCTAATGTTTGATTGGCAAAAATTGTATAAGCAATATCAAGGTAAAAGGATTTAAATAATGAGTTAAATAAGACTAGTGCCTTGTTGGGTAACAGAGTCAATTGAGGGACCAAGACTAGTGGTTTCCTAATGGTAATAATTCTAATTGTTTGGCACAGTTTTAGTTTATAACTTGTATAAACGTGCAAGGGAATGACTGACAAACTCTTCTTGATAATCCAACCAATATAACCATATATCTTATAATTCACCAGAAGGTATTTTAATCCTTACTTGAAGGAACCAAATGAAATGAATGAGCAAGATTAATAGATAATATTGTCTTGGAGACAGAATGGCAATCCTAATTATATGGCCCTACTTAGTAATCCAAACTTAACACTTCCAGGCTACTGTGACTAAATCAGAAGGGTTTAATTCCTCAAATGGACACCAACCTATTTAATCACATGGATACAGTAAATGTGTATTGACAGATTAAATATATACTTGATACATTAATTTGAATAACAAGGAAATGCAGAAATAGAGACAGCCACACAATTGAATAATTTTAACAAACAACTGATACCAAAGCAGAACCACTGAATCAGAGAACTTCAAACTTCTTCTTCAAATAAAATATGCAACATAGTCATTTTGAAATATTGTATATTATGTATATGAATATATTCTACTACTGATGATGTTTCAGCACCAATTGTTTGAACTTATATAGATGTTTCTATGAAGAGACATGACTCTTCAATAAGTCTTTTGGGAACAAACATTAACAACTATTACACAATCATGATTAGGCTTTATTCAGCCATAAATAAACTTTAGCCAAGTGATCTAAATACTCCTAATCACAGTGAGAATCAGTAAGATCAATAGCATCTCTGGTAATCACATCAAGTGTGACCATTCTTTCCAGGTGTCTGCAAGCTTCTCTAGATGCAGAGGCTTTGTCTTTTAGAGCTCCTGTGGCCTCGTGTAATATGAGTTGACAATCAACAATCCATTCTTCTTTGCTCTTTACCTCTCCATTGTCTTTAAATAACACAGGCACTCCTGCATTTGAAGCATCGGTACCTTCCTTAGCATCAGCTTTAAGTTTGTCATAGTATTCTTGGTGCTGTTTGAGCAATGCTCCTGCATCGGAGATATCTGTGCTATCAGTAGCACTTTTTCCTTGTATCTCAATCATTTTTTCCCTTATTCTCTTTTCAAGTCTTTCATCTTCTTTAACTGCTTTGTGATTTTCTGAGTAGTTATCCCAAAACTGGTTTAACCACCGCACCATGTTTGCATACCTGCTCTGCAGTATTGTAACAAATGCATCTATCTAAATTTGTGTTGCTTGGTCAGGGGATAATACTTGAATGCCCTATGAGCTCTCACCTTGAGTTATTCTTTTTGTGGATTGGCCAAAAGTACTCTTTACAGCATCCTTCAAGTAATCATTTTCTTTTGTCAATCTTTCACAATTCAATTTGTATGCATCTCTCTCTTTGATCAACATTTGAGCTTGTGCCTTATTCAATTTTGCAACATTGATACCAATGTCTGCAGTAATTATAGGGTCAGTTTCCCCTGCTTTCAAAGTCATAACATGGCCAAAAGTCTTTTCAGTATCTATGATGGTCGTCTTCTTATGGGGAGGGTATAACGCCCATATCATCAAGGAATTTTCATCATTATTATATCTTTTCCCCATATATACTTCATTAACTCCTTCTGGAGTAAGTTTATACTTATCATCTGCACTATTCAGAAAACTATCAAAAACCAAAGCAGAGTTTAAATCCAGACCAGGAAAAATCATAACCCCTGCACCTTAAGCAACTGTCTACCCTTGCTAGGTGTCATGTCTTGCATCTCTTTATCTACTGTTTCTTTTAGCATATCTAACAATTGGCTTTCATTATCAGTAGAAACATCATCTACTAATTCTCTGATCTCTTTCCCTTTGTATTTATACAAGAATGATTTAAATTCTTTTGACTGAATAAATTTATCATCTGAAATGAAAGAATCATAGGCTGTTTGGCATGGATCCTCATCAGCAGACCCCTCCTCATCATGTAGCACAACAGGAGGCTGATATTGTAGCATTTTCCTTTTGGACATCTCTAGTGTTTTGTCTTGTGGCTGTTCTTGCCCTATCAGTTCTTCATCCTCAGAGGATACAACCTCAATCTCTGCTATTTGCTTTTTCTTCTCGCTTAAATCCCTGTTATACTTTTCTACCACCAATTCAACTTCAGCCTCTTCTAGATTTCTAATAACATCATCATGTGGATAATGTATGTGCATGTATCCACTAAGATTTTGTTTTCTTCGTGCAGAGTCAATAAAACCTTCAGGGTCAAATCCTTTCCTCACCTCAGCACTCCTCATATTATAATGCATTAATTTATCCAAAATGAGATTATAACCTTCTTTTGAAACCATGGCAAAATCTCCAAAACATAAAGTACTAGGCATAAATGATTGTTTATCATGTGAACTCAGATGCATCACATTTGAACAATGAATTTGCCTGATTATCTCTAAATATGCAAGTTTGTCAGGGACAGTCTTGGGCAATACGAATGGAGTATCTTCAAAATCATAAACCCTGATCATAGTAGCATCCTCAAAGCAATACCAATCTCCCCAATTATGAGTGACAGTAGGGGGGCCACCAAAATCCTTTGGCCTGAGGAACCTTTTTATTTTAGCTGAAATTGAATATTCACAGGGATGGTTAAAATACCTATACAGCACTTTTACACAGTGTTCTTCAAATTGAGAATAGCTGGAGTGGGCATATCTACTATCCCATATTCTGGTCCATATTTGTATGGGTATCTTTTCTCCTCTCTTATCTGCAGCAACAACTCTAAGCTCACTTGGCCACAACCCTACTTCCTGGCTGAAATACAACACCATGTGCATAAGCACTGAGTAATGCTCAAAAGAGCATACTGGGGCACTATTTCTTATTGCAGATAAACCAGAATCCATTCTATTAGCAATATAAGAAGCATAATCAAATTGCCTCGCATTATGACACTGAATGTCAGAGGCTATGACCATTAGAGGGATAGTCATGAACTCGGGGACCTCTGAACCAAGGACTTGGCCTACAGAAAAATAGGTATACTGTATATATGGTTCAAATATGGCTACATGAAAGGGAGGACCATCATTTTCAGTTAAGGGCATCACTTATCCTTCAACCCTGGGCCTATGAATGGGCAACCTCCATCCATTGTAAGTTTTATCCATTCTCCAATATTCCTTCTCCAGATCTTCATAAATAATAGGGACAGTGCATAAATCATCTAGATCAAACACCTCACAAATAGCATTTTTTGACAAATGCACAATTGGTTCTCCCTGTGGGTTACAGAGGGCTTTCAGGCTTGAATTGTAATGTTTGGCAAGCAGTTGGAGGAGTTCCACATTCAGGAATACATTAGGCACAACCAGTTTTCCCAAATTCAATTGCCATGGGTTTGATACAGGAGTATTCCTAAACCTTCTGTTATAATGGAATCTAAAAAGCTCATATCCCCTGATTGGGGTCCAGATATCTCCCAGGCGCTTATGTTTATCCTCTAGTTTCTCAACCTCTGCCCTGAGTTGAGCAGACCTTCTGGCTTTGGGAGTTGACCCAGGCAATTGGTCAATTAAGTCCTGATTGAGTTTTCTGTCTTTTACTTTTTCCTTAGGGGTTTGTTCGGTTTTCTATTTTTTGGACTTACTGGTTTCCCCTTGTGTTTTTCTTCCTTTTCCCTTTCTCGGAGTTTCCATATTTAAAACTTTGGTAGAAAATTTAAACACAGGCTATACAGTGGTTTGTATGTATGTACCTGTCGTTCGGTGGCTGTAATCGAAATCCTCTGCTTTTGCTTTAAGAGTTCTTCTGTATTCTCTTCTCAAAAGACCTTGCAATTATAATGATCATAAAAAATTTGTAGCTGTTTGTATTTAATTATCTGATCAATTCAATGTTCATCACTGCGAAATGTCACATGGCCATAACTCCTCTTATCGGCGTGATTTTTAAAATGTCTGGGCGACCTCAATGCTTTTTATGGTGCAAACAATCAATCGGCGTGACCATCGGCAGGACTTTTTCATCGCCGTGTGATTTAGATTTCTTTCCGACAGAATGAGTCTTACCGATATCACTATCGGTAAGAGTCTCACCGATAATAATTTGTTCATCAGGGTGATCAATACTATCGGGATAACATAATTATGTTTCCCCAAGCTCTGTCGTCTCACTGATAGTCATCTTTACTTTGGATCAGAGTGACTTTGTTAATGTCTTGCCGCTATAAAAACTCCTTATCAATAGGTATGAATTTATTCCTATCGGAATGAGATATACTATCGGGATAGCTTTTAAAAGACAACCCGATCCCAATCATCTCCTCAATGATCATTTCATATTCCTTATCAGACAGAGTCTGTTTAAAGTGTCACCGACACCTTTTGATTGCCGTGACTTGTGAATCGGTAAGACCTAATTCCGTTGTCCCGATATATTGAGTCATCCCGATAGATATTTGTATCACTGTGAGTCTCGCCGAGAGCTCTCTTTTCGCCAAGACATCAAGTATCAGAGACTTATTTGTTTCTCATCCCGATAATTTATTTCTTGCCAATGGCTATTTGTTTCATTGCCCCCGCAGGATGTTCGGTGAAACTCTTGCCGAAATACTTCATTGGTATGATATATACCATCGGGGTAGCTTTTGAAGGATCCTCCGATCATTATTAGTCATACCGATTGGTATGACTACTTGGTAATCTTGCCGATGAAGGGTCATCGGTATTACGTATTCCATCGGTGACTTCTATAAATCTCTTTCTGATCTCAATTTTCACACCGATGGTTATTTTCAAATGATTCTTCATGTATCGGTGTAAGCAATACGACATCTTGCCGATAGATTGACCTTTAAGTATTTTGGCACTGCTCATCTATAGACATCCTGTGAGATACATTGAATTTTTACTATGGTTTTTTTTTGGGGGTATTTTTAGGGTTTATTCAAATATGGTGGAGTGAGAAGATAGTAAAAATTTTAAATTTTTACTATCCTAACATAAGGCTCTATGTGATGTTTGGCAAGTAATTCAGATTTTAGGGTCACTTTGGTTCCGTATTTGGTCCTGAAAAACATGTGGGACCAGTCCGAGGATAAATATGCTCCTATTTTGGCTATGAATTCTCTTGATAAACACATGGCAAAATAGGGAGGCAAATCTATGATGAACACCTCCTGAAAAATAGAAACGTTTGGGCAAGTGTGTAGAGTGAGACCTAGGTCTTTGATCACACCTACAGTATTAATAGTTTTACCATCTAGTTGGAGTACACCTTTCTCCAAGGGATGGTACTTCAATCCTAGTTGGTCTGCAATCTATTTTGGCATCACAGAACTGTTTGTACCACTATCCACCATACGGTTATGTACTAACTTGTCTCCAATTATTAATGACACATAAAATGGGAGTGGTTTAGCACTTTTGTTTGGTTGTTTGCTGTTATCCTAGGATGAATTGGTAAGGACAGCCCTAGTTGGGTCAACAGTTGTATCATTGGACACTTTTAAATCAGATAAGGCAGATTGCAACATCCCCTTTTGGCCTGGGATGGCTAGGGAATCCCACATAGACATTGTCACATTCATCTTTTTCATATTTTCAATGATATTGAAAGGTGGAGTGACACTTACCTTTTGATGTGACTTTGTAGCAACAACATCAGCCTACAAATGAGGCATTTCCCTTGTTGTTGTTGAAGTATTTCTTTGTAAAATATGGGAAATATGGGATGTAGAAGCATCAGCATGTCCTTTTCCTTTGTTTACTACTTGATCTGCATCATAACCCCTCTTTTTAGCTCGTGTATTCGCTGCAACTGAGGCATCATCTCGATTTACACCACAGAATTCACCTTCCTACCAATTTATGAAGGTAGAATCATTTTGAGGTTGATCCTGCTGTTGAATAGCCCCATCATGAGGTGTATTTGGCTGTGAGGCTGCAACATTTTGCACCATTAGTGCTTCATTTATCACCCCATTTGAGCAGGTTGCCTGACTGTGTGGCTAATTGCATGGAAAACACCATTCATACTCTGTAACAAGGTTATTCTAAATAGGGACAAGGTCCCTAATTGCATTAACGGGTGCCAGATTGTAAGGCTGAAAAGGCCTTTGGTTGACATTCTGCCTGGGACCCTGATAATTGCCTTGATATGGTGGCCTATTAGCTTGGTATGGTTGGTTTTGCCCTTGATAAGGTTGATTTTGCCCTTGGCTGAGTTGTTGATAAGTCTGTCTATTCTAGGATTGCTATTTTTTTATGTTTACTAACTCATTCCCAAAAGTTTACAGAACATTCTCTATTTTTTGTTGGCTATTTTTTATCTCTTTTAACTCTTGAGATGAGCTAGAAATAGCAGGTTCAGAATTGGCAGTATTTGGCAATGCTGCTATAGCAGGGCAAGGGGAAAAATATGGGATGGGCAAAGGCATTGAAGCTTGAATCTCAGGAAAAATGGGCACTGGTGGTCTAGGTGCTATTTTTTTGGCCTGAATCAAGTTATTCTCTGCTCTAATAGCTATTTCATATGCATCAGGTAAACTAGTACCTCCTAATGATTGTATCATCACTAAAATATCACTATTTAGGGCTTTCGAAAAAAATAAGAATGCATATTCTGATGGAGGCCTTACCATGGCAAGAATTATGTCCCATGTCTTCTGGAATCTGAAGTTGAAATCCATCATTTGCTCCTGGGGAGCTCTCTTTATTGTAGTCATCTGTTCAACCAACGACAAGTTGTCTGATTTATCATGAAATTGCTTGTTTAATTTATCACCTAGATCATCCCAGGTTCCTATGGTCTGCACTGGTAAACTCCTAAACCATTGTAATACTTTTCCTTTGAATGAGGCAACCAGCAGCCTGATGGCTACATTTTCTTGGGTTACATGATGAACTCCACATAGAGAAGCCACATCTCTAATGTGCTTGATGGGGGTAGTTTGATTTTCCCCTGTGAAATAGGGTAGACTCTTCAAAGCTACCATATGTATGACATCATGCACTATCAAATTCAATGGGCTGCCCCCATCAAAAGCCACAAATGGCTGATTCCTTGCCATTGGAACATCTAGATGTAGGATTACTTGAGTTGGTACAGGGACTACAGGTGTTATGGGTCTAAAACTTGGAGGAGTTGATTGTATCCTTTTGGAAACTGGGGTCCTTGCTATAGCTCTCCCCTATCTTCTAGGTGGTGACAGCTACAAGTAATCAAATGAAATCGAACTCTGAGTTTGAATCTTTCTCATAAAATGTAACCGCAGAACTGATTTGCTTGTCTTTCCTCAGTATGAGTCATTAGATATGCAAGTTTTAACCTCTTACAGGTCTGAAAATCACTGGCTGCACATCAAAACTAGCAATAAAATATAGTATTTGATTGTTTCTCTAACTCTTAAGTAGAGTCCCACCGGGCATGCCAAAAACTGTTATCACCCAGATTTGCACCCTTGCTGCAGTTGTGAAACTTTAGCAATCTGGAGTAACATGGGAATGATCTCGAAGTGTGGGACCTTGTGAAATGAGATCAGACCTCTAGAGAAGGCCGGCTTCCTTGACTGGATATCACCTAAAACTACTAAATCTTTAGAGGAAAAGGGAGAAGGAATGCTTTTTGAATAAGAGATAAAAATAGGAAAAACTGAAAGTAAGGGTGATGCACTAAACTGACTAAAAGAAACTTTCATAGAACTAAGAAAATGCACAAAATAACTAGATATAGCAAGTAGACATACACATATTCAAATGATTTTTTTTAGCAGAGGTGAGAAACAAGAAGGTTGAGAGGAACAAAATGTTCACAGACAACCATATGCAAGTTCACACTAAACTAGAAAATCAGTAAAAAGAGGTAAAATGACTTGCATATATTCAATAATAAGGCAAATTACAATAGCAGAAAGCTCTGTTTGAAAATAGAAATCTTGAAAGCCAAAAAAAATTTCCAACCTTGTTTACATCTCATTCCTATGCTTATATAGCATTCAAAAAATGCCGTAAGTTAGTTACAAAAATTTGCTGTATGAGTTGTATCAGAAAAATATCTGCCTAAAGGGATGTCCACCTACAGAAGTTATGGTGTGAAAATATCTGGAACAGAGGCAGGTGGGAGATATTCTAAGTCTTTAATGCAAGTAGCTAGATCATCGATCTGCACCCATGAATCGGTGGAAGATATTTGGGCATTGAATGCGAGCAGCTTCCATGTCTATCTTCAACACTGAACATATGAAGTATCTGAAACAAGGCGATGGAGAGATATTTTTTGGTCATTGAAAGCAAGCAACTTCCTCTACCTACAGTAATGAATGCAACAAATATCTGCATCCTGCTCAAAAAAATGGTTGTTGCAATGTCCCGCAGCCAAAACATACAAATTTATATCCAAAACTGAAAGTGAGAATCTATCCCTCAAAAGCCCGCCAAATGAAAGAGGAGGCAAAAACAAGCACTTTTGCCTTTTGAATCATGTCAAAATTTGCCAGGACGTGGAAGATACAGGTGGTCAAAGATGTGGTCAAACTGCACTTGTATATCATATATGTGCTTGTATATCGCCATATTTTACAATTGCATATACAAGTGCTCATGCATTTAATTGCTGGATCCACTTATGCACTTATGCGATTTCCCTCCTTTTGCATATTCAAATGTATGTACCCTTTGTATATGCTTTTAAATCTCCCTTCGCATAGACCTTTGCCTTTGAATTAGCCTTTTGCATATGTTGCTCCTGCCATGTGGTACTGCTTGATTCACCGCCAAGATGAACTGAGAAGCATCACTGATCAACTGCATCTTCTTCCTTGTATCTTTTCTTTGCATATCGCATTGTATATACAAACATACAATCGCAAATACACAATACCACGGACTTAATGCTGAATGTGCCAAATTTGATTTCTGGGTCCAGTCCGGCTTGCATATTCCCTTTGTATATTTGCCTTGTATATCGCATATACAATCGCAATATACAAGCCAAACATACATACAATTATATCTCATGTACAACTGTTGCTTTTGAGCTTTGTTTATGACCTTTGCATGTATGACTTGTATATTACTAACATACAAAGCGGACATACAAACAAGGATGCATACAAGGTATCTGCCTTTATAGACCTGATTGCATATTTTATCGGGTTCGAGCCTTGTATCTCTAGAATGCATATCACATATACAAGGACTTCTACATACAACTCGTGGACCCCAAAATGACTATCAGCCGTATTTGATTCCCAGTCGGGTCCGGACCTTGTATGTCTCTTTTTGTATCTATCTTTTGTATATTGCATATACAATGCGAAATATACAAACAAAAATGCATGCATTCCCTATACATTGTAAAACCTCATTTCGGCATATACATGTAACCTTTGTATATCGCATTGTATATGCAGATTGTATGTTCAAAGATACAATTGCATATGCAATCGGCGGGCCCCATACTTTGCATCTCCTCCTTTAGTATCTGTGACTTGTATATGAGATACAAGTACCTTTGTATGTTACCGATGTATCTTGCCTTTGTATATGGAAACATACAAGCGAACATACAAACAAAGAAACATACCATTGCTTGTGCCTTTGGTGGATCGACCCCACCAATTGTATCTTCCTTTGTATGTTGGATTGTATATGCATCATACTATCGCATATACATTCATCTTTTGTTTGTATCTACAATGGAAACCCGATGCATATTTCCCTTTGTATGTTGCTTTGTATATGCATCGGCCATTGTATTTTCTGCCTTGTATGATAAAATTGCATATCACCTTTGTATATTTGAACATACAACGGTGAATGTATATTCCTTTGCACAGATCCTTTGCATGATAGGCCATCGGATAGACAAAAAAATGAGCCGCCGATATACATTCTTTTGTCAATGAACCCTTTGCATGTTCGGCTTTGCATGTGACCCCTTTGTACATCGCATATACAATGCAATATACAAGCAAACCCTTGTATATGGCCTTTGCATGCTCGGCCTTGTATGTCTCACTTGTATATCGGCGTTGTACATTGCCCGTTGTACCTTTTCTTTTGTATGTGTGATTGTACATTTGCCAATGTACAAATGCGAACATACATTCTCCCTTCCATATCACCTTTTTTCATTCCACTCTTTGCGCATTGACCCTTGAATATTTACCAATATACATTTGACTTTGTATATTTTCTGATGTACATTTTCCTATGCATGTTATCCTTTGTATGTGCGATTGTATACACAAAGATACAATTGCATATACAAGCCACTGTTGCATCCTGCCGATGTACATTGCACTATTCATTCACTCATGTATGTATGGCTTGCATCTTTACTTTGCAGCTTTGTCATGTATATTGCACTTGTACATATGAACATACAATGATGAATGTATATGCATATATACATTGAAAAATGCATACATAATTACTAAACATGAAACTAAGAAATCCCTGCAATAGAAAATACTTGAAGCTAAAAGATTTCTGGGTTTTTCTAGATTTTCTACAAAACCTCTCAAGGTGAGATTTTTAGGATTTTTTTGTAAGGCACAGCATGAGTATTTGAAGGATTCAAGCCTTTTAGGGTCATTTTCTAAAGGATTTTCAAGGAAAATACAAGGTGAACTATTTACTCTGCACAAAGGAAAAATAGGTCAACAAGCATTCAAGGCATCTTTATTGTGTTGCAGAGAAAAATTATGTTGTTGTGTTTGTTGTTGCAGATTTGGCTTCATTTTCTCATGTTGTGAAAGATCTTCATCTACTTGAGAGCTACACCTCTGAGGTGATATATATTTGTGATTCAATCTATCTATTTCATCATTTTTTTTCCTCTGTCCTGCAAGGACATGCACTCTCTATCTAACAATAGTGTTGGAAGGCTTGAATGCCATTTCAAGGATTGACTGAGGCAAGATCTTAAGCACCACAACCCCCAACCCCTCTCTTGCGATTGCAGGTGATATGTATTAGATCTTGCATAGTTGAGTTACAGAGGACTGTTGCAAAGCATAAGGAATCAAAGTTTGAAGAAAAAGGCAGAAAATATCATAAAAAGGGCTTGGGTGCCTATTCTTTTGACCCTCAGTTTTGCAGTGTTGGAAATCTCTGAAGTGGTTGCAATCATAGCGAAAAAGATCCCGATGTCCTAAAAAAAAGTAGTACCTTGGGCTTGGACACCCGCTCTTTCACCCCCGACTTTTTTGTATTCTAAAACTTGAAATCTAGTATGTATCTAATCTGTATTTAGTCTATCTCTGTGCGAGCATTTATTAGGTTTCATTCGTTTATTTACAATTTTGTATAATTAGAGTTTTAAGCTTAATCAGACTAAAATCAACACATTAATCAACCAAATCCAAATTTCCTTAGCATTCCAAGTGACATCCAACCTGCTAGTTGAGTCCTCTTGCATAAGTTGTGATTCAACTCGGTTAAATGTCCTTGAATGTATTGAGTGAAAGGAGGACCTAACTAAACTATCCATTAATCCCATCAACCCTCTTTTCATCCATTACATTTTTGTGAACCCATGTTTTTTATTGAATTTTGTACCTTTCTGAGTGTTTTACATCAAATTTACATTCATTCATTTCATTTCCATCATTTTATATTTGAAAATCTTGCATAAAAATTGAAAATTTTGAAAAAATCAAGCATCCTAGGCTTGCATTTAGACATAGTTTACACTATTTTCATTACATTTCATCTAAATCATTTAAATCTCTAATATTTACATCAGATCTGATATAAATTGCAGCCTTACATCATTACATAATCATTTACATTGCATTTTCATGCTTTATTTGTAAGGGTTTGCTTGAAATTCTGCATTTTTCTTATAACCTATTCTTTGCAAAAGCTAGGGTTTGTGGTTAAAATCTTGTTTCAGATTTTACTACTCCTTTGAACACTCTTTCAAATCTAACTTTGGACTGTACTGTTGCTGCATTGTATTTATTTGCATTTTACATTTGCACCCTAGAACATTTACATTGAAAAAAGCGAAAAAAATCAAGCATTTTAGGTCATAAACAAGCATAGTCTTGCATCTATTTCCTTGCATATGTATTAAAAAAAAATTAAATCAGATTTTTCATTCATTTGAAAACATACATACATTGCCCATTTAAAAATTTGGCATTATCTTGCTCCTCTTGCTTGAAAATTTGCATGTTTTTAATTACACATGGTGTATTTCAACATTGAGAGTTGTATACACTATCTTTAAACAAACCTACAAATCACTCATATTGACTTGATGTGATGCATTATTTCATTCTACTCATTTTGTTTTCTGTGGACCCATGTGTCTTTTAGTAACTGTTTCCCTCAAACAATTGTTTAAAGGGTGAAATAGTCTCACATACATGGCTTCTCATTTCAACAATAATGCTACGGTTCCTCCTAGACCTTTTATAAAAAGAAAGACCCCTAAACCTGAAATAACATTCACACCTCATGATAGAACAATTGGTGACTGTAGACACCCAAATTTGTCTCCAAATTTGTCCATTTCTTGTAACACCTAGTCAAAAACATTACCTAGACATCAAGTACCATTTTTTCCTAACCCCACTCCTAATCCCACTCCTTACTCCACTTTCTAATTGTTATGTCAGAAAAATGCATCCTTGGGGGCTTTTTCCTTTAAGGTTTAGCTTCTGAGTCCTTACATTGCATTTAGAGCTTTTTGCATGATAATTCAAACTCCCGATGAGAAAACCCTTGGGTCTTGTGACAAATAGGACCTAGGGGTACTAACTTAAAGATGCCGGAACAAAGACAGGGGGTGGACAAGGGTGCTAGCACCCTTGTCCAACCCTATATTGGGTCTGCCCTAAATTCAAATGTCAAGTTTGTGACCGTTATTTGGGTCCCAGGCCGACATTATAAGCTTCAATTACAAAATTCTTGGCAAGAATCTTAATAGTTACATATATAAGCATGTTTAGGTTATCATTTGCAAACTACATGGACATTGTGATTCATGAGTTTATGTTAAAGTGATCAAGGCATTCATTGTGTTGCAGAGCATAGCATTGTTATTGTGTTTGTTTTTGCAGGTTGGATTCCATCTCCTCTTCATGGCATTGAAGGGCTTGTTCCTTCCATGAGAGCTTCATCATCAAGGTGACATTTATTGTTTTTATCATCATTATCATTTGGATTTTTCCTCTATCCCATAAGGATATGCACTCTCTCTCTAACAACATTGTTCAAAAGACTTGAATGTCTCTCCAGGGCTTGACTGAGGCAAGCCTCTAAACACCACAAGCCCCTCCCATAGTCCATGTGATTGCAGGTTATAGGTTGCGAAATTAGGAGAAGTGGAGTTGCAGGGAGCAGGAGGACACTATGGAGATTCCAAATCCTGAAAGAGGAGCCTGATCAGACTAGGGTACCATCAACATTGTCCTCTACATCTGAAGCTATAGAAACAGACTAAACAGTGAGCATCAAGGTTTGCAGAGCCTTCAACATCTAGAAGAATCTCCCACAGTGGACTAGGGTGCCATCAACCTTGTCCTCCATTGTTGGATCATGGAAAATAGAGAATATAGCAGATATCAGTGCCAAAAGGAGATTAGGAATCCACAAAAAAAACATGTACCTTGGACTAGGGAAACAACACCATTGTCCCTGACATTTCTATTTTCCAAACTACAAAAAATAGTCAGTTAAGGTTCTCTTCCCTTTGTCTAATTCCTGTGGCATTTGTCGTAATTCACAGATTTAATTATTGTTTTACTTAAATTAGGGTTTCAAGAGCATTAAAACATTGATTAACAATCTTGTGTGATAACTTCTAAATTTCCCAACAAAAAACCAAGTGGCAACTCAAATATGATAGCTGACTCTCCTCTCGATAGGAAAAGCACTCGATTGAAAATCCCTTGGAATGTTTTGTGGAAAGGAGGATTCAAACTAAAACAACAACCCCAGCATCCCCCTTTTTCAAATTAAATAATTTGGTGAACCCATGTTTTGAACTTTTTGTCACCTTGCTAAGTGTTGTTTGATAGATTTGCATTCATTCATTTTATTGCATTCAAAAATTTACAAAAAAATTGATATATTTGGAAAATTTGAAAAATAATGCATTCTAGGGTTTGATTTTTGACATAGTTTGCATTCATTCAATTGTATTTAATTAATTCTCTAATTTTTACATTAGATCTGAAATTTATTATCATTCAATTCATTGTTTTCAAAATTGCATTTAAAAAATTAACAAAAATTTGAAAAAATTGGAAAAATTACAAAAATTGCCATATTAGACTTGCATTTTTGTAAAATTTGAATTAATTGGCATATAATTTTAACTAATTTCTATTATTTGCATTAGATCTGATCCAAAATACATAAATTCATCATTTACAATTCATTTGCATTGCATTTGCATGCTTGATTTGTTAGAAGTTTCTTGAAATTTTACCTAGTTTTGCATGAGCTAGGGTTGTAGTGAAAATCTTGTTTCAGATTTTACTAACTTGTTAAAACACTCATTAGGCCTGATTTATAAATGTAGTGTTGCATCATAGTGGCCTCCTTGTGAAATTTCATGTCTAGGGCTTGAAAACTTGCATTTTTCACTAGATTTGGCCTTATCGTCTTGCTAGATTTGCACTCCAAGCGTGTTGTAAGGGATCTTATTGCACTAATTGGCTATTATTGGAAATATTATCTGCTTCCCCTTCTCAATTTCCTTATAACACCCATTATTTTGGGCTTTTTCATTTAAATTTTTTGAAAATTTGCATATTTTTGCTATTTTTGCACTAGGGTTTGATCTAGAGTGGCACTATAGGCATGTTGTAATGGATTTTTTGGCATTAGGTGGATGTTATTACTGTTATAAGTTTCTGTCCATCATCATTTTCCTTACAACACTCGTTGCCTTACTCTTTTGCTTGGAGATTTGGTGAAAAATCGCATATTTTGGCTTATTTTCACTAGGTTTTGACTTATTGACTCTCTAGAGTTGCTTCCAAAGTGTGTTGTGAAAGGTATTTTTTTGCATTAGTGGACTATTATTAGGCATATCATTTTCTTTCCCTCTTGAAAATCTTTACAACACCTCTTCTTTCATTCATTTGCATTGAGAAAAGTTGAAAAATCAAGCATTTTAGAGCATATTCGACCACACTTTTGCATTTGCCTTTTGCATAAGTTTTGCAAGATATTGAAAATATCATTTGAAACTAATTTGCAACCTTACACATGGCACCTTCATGTCATTTTTCTATGGTATCTTTGCATGCATTTGTTAAAGATCTTGATTTTGAACAATTTTAAACCCTCGTGAGTGAACATCCTATGATATTAGAAAGCTTAACTGAGTTCTTCTCCATGAGTAGAAATGTAAAAGATGACTATGATAGCACTTCTCTCATGCATTCAATACCTACTTCATGTGATGATGACATAAACTTGTCCTCTGGTCATTCTTTTAAAAATAATTCTTCCCATGAGGATATACAAGTACAAAATGATGCAATCAATGACACTTTCCATACAATAGGAGAGATAAAACTTCTACAAGACATCATGCCTCCTACAACTACAATAGAAGAACAAATATTTCATGATGTTGAGGATCCCATTGATGTAATAACATATGTAACTTATGAGGAAATAGACAAACTTGATAAAGAGCTAGCTGAATTTCAAACATTTGTGGAAAATGAACGAATAGCAAAAGAAGCTATACCTATTATTTATAATATAAGAGAATTGATAAAAGGAGGACAAGATGGTATTAATGTAATTGGAGTTTTAGCACACATTATACAAACTAATCTTATGCCTTGATATGCTCTAGACAACTACACATCTCTCATGAATACATACCCTCGAGTACTAGAAGACTTAACATACCACAGTGAGAATGATGAGTATGAAAAGTCTCTTAATGGATTAAAATCAATAACTAAAACTCATGATGATGATGGTAATAATACAACATTTACACTTATCAACAACACTTTACCTTTCCCTCATCCCAATGCTCTCCTTGGCCAAGAGGAAACAATGATGAACGTGGAAAGAGATCTCACAGAACAACAAGCTTATTATGACTACTATCAAGATGACTATTTGGACTATGATGAAATAATTGCTATTATAGAAGTGGATAAGGAAAGTACTGAAGTACTACCTCGTCCATGGAGAGATGGTATTTATGCTGAGGTCCCTCCTCTGTTATCCCTTCAAGGATCAGGAGATAATCAAAATACATTAGAAAGACAAATGGAACAACCTACACCTCTTTCATCTACAATTTGAGACTGGGAGGATGATGACCTCCTCGATGACGACTTCTAGCATGGACCTCTCTACAGGTAAGTATTGCTAACCCTTTAACTCTCATGATGTGTTATGTGTTGTTAGGCCTCCTAGGATGACTCTTGATTCTCTTGTAAGGTAAAGGATACTAGGAGACTGCCTCTGTTGTGGCCTTCTTCTATTTGTATCATCATTCTTCTATATTTCCTCTCCTCTGATTTCATTGTTGTGTGTTGTGTATTATGGACATAGCATTGCGGTTGGTGACTTGGGGGCACTCTCCTATGTGACTGTCCCTAAGGCACTTGTTCTCCTCTCTGATTTATTGTTTACCTTCCTCTAGGGTTTCCATCTAGCTGGTAGATGATGAAAAACATATTATACTGATGCAGACCTAGTGTCCCTTTCACGAGTAATCAAAAAATGGACCTAGTCCATACATGACGATGGGGTTGTAACAAATTATCCAATGCTTGGCTAGTGGAATCACTATGTGATTTCTCTATCTTGATGCTAATGTCGATGTTATCTTATCTTGCTAACAACACTTTAACGATGCTACTACTTTGCGCACTTTATTTATCATGAATATCGCCTTGCTTGGCTCTTTCATGTAGTTAATCATATGCATTGTTACTTATCATGATGATTTGGACACTAACACTTTTATTGTAGGGATGTGTTTGTGGGAACATTTGGTGATCGTAAAGTACATCTCACCTCTAGGGGGCATGGGCTTTGCGAGAGCTCTTTTTCCCTTGTGTCTTTTCTTCCTACCTTAACGTGCTTGATATCAGTACGTGATATCAACCACCTTAAGGTGGGGGCATATATAAGGTAAGTTGTTTGCTTTAGTTGATAGTAAAGCATGTTTGAACAATCTGAAAATCAATCACAATCATTTAAGCCCTCTACAGAGGCAGGATATCAATCATATCCTTTTATCTTAAGCCCTCATCGGGAGGCGGGGATGGTGTATTTCTCAGAGAGATTACATTGTCCTGTCATTTTCAAAAGTCCTCATCGCGAGGCGGGGAGCGGTTCTGTGAATAACTCAACCCTTAAGCGTGTTTTTGGTAGTTACTATGGTGAAGCCCAATCATTGGTGTGTACCTATAACGTTCTTGAGATGGTGATGAACCTAGCAATAGTTACACAACATCGCTTGTCTGATGTGTTTTCTTCATGTCTTCAGCGTGAGTGTGTATTGTGTGCTTGTTCTCAAAGTGCAAGATCGGTGGTGATGAGCTCCTCTACACTTTGGGATTTGTTTGACATGTTTGTTCTCAAGGTGCAAGACTGGTGGTGAATAGCTCCTCTACACCTTGGGATTTTGTTTGGCGTGTCTATTCTTAAAAAGTGCAAGACCAATGGTGAACAACTCCTCTACACTTTTTGGGATTTGTTTGTTTACTTTCCTTGTACTTGCGTCCTACATTTCATATGGAAAAATCAAAAATAAAATAATCACTGCATCCATTGTATTCTTTGTGCTCTACGTGTCTTCAATGTTGTATTCTCTATGTTTTGCATGATTGTAACTGTCTTCTATGTGTTTTGCGTGCCTGTTATTGTCTTCAATGTGTTTGGCATGTCTTTTCCGTGCCTGGCGTGTTTTCTATGTCTGTTGACCTTACTTTAATGCATGTATTGGCCTTGCATTTAATACATACATTAAAGTGGGGGCTAAATGTTATGTTAGAAAAATATACCCTTGGCAGATTTTTCCTTTAAGGTTTAGCTCCCGGGTCCGTAGATTGCACTTAGAGCATTTTGCATGATAATTCAAACTCCTGATGAGAAAACCCTTAGGTCTTGTGACAAATAGGACCTAGGGGGTGCTAATTTAATGATGCCAAAATAAATATAGGGGGTAGACAAGGGTGCTAGCACCCTAGTCCAGCCATATTTTAGGTCTGCCCTAAATTCAAATGTCAAGTCTGTGACCGTTATTTGGGTCCCAGACCGACATCATAAGTTTCAATTACGAAATTCTTGGTGGGAGTCTTAATAGTTGCATATATAAGCATGTTTAGGTTAACATTTGCAAACTAGATGGACATTGTGATTCATGAGATTATGTTAAAGTGGTCAAGGCATTCATTGTGTTGTAGAGCATAGCATTGTTATTGTGTTTATTTTGCAGGTTGGACTCCATCTCCTCTTCATGGCATTAAAGGGCTTCTTCCTTCCATGAGAGCTTCATCATCAAGGTGACATTTATTGTGTTTTATCATCATTATCATTTGGATTTTTCCTCTATCCCACAAGGATATGCACTCTCTCTCTGACAACAGTGTTTGAAAGACTTGAATGTCTCTCTGGGGCTTGACTGAGACAAGCCTCTAAACACTTATCAAAAGGATAAGGAGCCTGATTTTTATGCATATCCTGAGGAGGGAGAATCATTGATGCTAAGGAGAATTAGTTTGCAGGCATCAAAGGATATGATGCAAAGAAGAGCTCTTTTCAAGACCATATGCAAGAGCAAAGGTAAAGTATGTAAGGTTGTCATTGATACTGGTTCAACAGACAATATGGTATCTCAGGAAATGGTGGATAAACTAAATTTGGAAAGGATTCCACATCAACACCCTTACAAGGCATCTTGGGTGAGTGATAGTCAATCACTTTTTGTCTCTGAACAGGCATATGTGGATTTTCAGATTGGAGCATATCATGATAGAGTTTTGTGTGATATTTTGCCCATGGAATGTTGTCACCTACTGTTGGGTAGACCATGGCAATTTGATAGAAGGGTACTGTATGATGGGTATGCTAATACCTACACCATCAAGAAAGATGGGAAGACTATGAAGTTGATGCCATTGCAGGCAGATGCTGCAGTACAGGGGGCAGCCAAAATCATTTTAATGGGAAAGAAGGAATTTGTGCAGATGCCTATAGGAGCAGGCATAAAGGCAGTTGAGGATACTGCAGGGAAAGGAGTTGTTTAGGACAACAGGTTGAAGAAAGTTTTAGTTTTGACTGACAGAGGTCAGCAGCAGGTGCAGAAACAGGTTTGCAAACAGCAACCAGTTGAGAGGAATGCAAAGGATGTTGTCATAGTTGGGACTATTGTTTGTCCTATAAAGGTTGAAAGAAAGATAGAATTGAACATTGCAGAAGTTCAAGAGGCAGTTCAGACAGAGGTTCTGGTCAGACAATCTGACAAACACAAAGACAACCTGAGAAAGGCCTACATTGACAGGCATGAGGATTTACTTGCCAGAAAGCAAGTTACAGTTCAGGAGTCTTGGAGCAGTCAAGAGACAGCAGGGGACAAAGCTGGAATAGTTCAGCATATTGCTAAGGCAAAGTGTAAAGGTGGAGGACTTCCACATACTAAACTCATGGGACATGAGTTCTTTTCTGTTGGGGAGTATGGTGCAGGAGCACCTACCTGACAGGTGGCCTTCATGAGGCAGTTAGTTGTTTTAGGTCTTGTTTATGTTTCCAAGAAGGTCTGATAAGACCAACTGCATGTAATAAGGTCATGCTGATCATGATAAGATCATGTTGACCATGCTTTGCTATTTTAAGATAGTTTGTTAGGACAGCTGTATGCTGTAGGACCGGTTGGATCTCCCAGCCGCCTGGAGAGTTCCCAGCCGCTTGGAGTCGGGTCAGTAGTACTCGCAGGAAAATCTATTTAAGCATGAGGATCGG
Organism: Cunninghamia lanceolata; assembly: GCA_027924645.1. Classification (NCBI taxonomy): domain Eukaryota; kingdom Viridiplantae; phylum Streptophyta; class Pinopsida; order Cupressales; family Cupressaceae; genus Cunninghamia; species Cunninghamia lanceolata. The sequence goes on along the minus strand of BSBN01001413.1, from coordinate 890,884 downwards.
TTGGTATTGGATATCATCGATCAGACTTTGCGAGAGTGAGACAGAGAGAGAGACTGATCATTGTATTTGCATCTTTTGAAATCAAATAAAGTGATTCTATTTGTGTTCATCCTCTATTGAATTCCATTACTTGATCGATTTGCTGTTTTGGGTGGTTTCATGGATTCACTGATCCATTCCACCAGTTGATTCATCTGATCGGTGGAATGGTTATATACAGTAGGGTAGGATTTAGTTTGTTTGTTTGCATGCAGGTGTGCAGGATTGCCGTCGAGAGATGTTGAAGACCCTAGCATGGGTATGTGCTAGGTTGAGCTGTTAAAGTGTGGAAGATCACCCTGAGAGTGGATCGGGTCATCCCAGGAGGATCGGCGAAGTGAAAATTCGCTAAGGCTGGAAGTTCGTTAAAACGGCATCATCAGGATATTTCGGTGTATATCCTGCAGTCGCTTTGGACATCGTCATCCGGGTCGATGGAGAGGAGCATGATGCTTTTGATTGTATGAAGTGAATGAACGTCAGGGTGATCATCATCAGGAGGGCCGAGGAGGAGCGTATCGGCATCAGGTTGAAGATCGGGTTGATCGCGGGCTGAAAAAGCTAAGTTTGGCCAACAGCAGGATATGACGTCATCATCATTAGGATATTTCAGAGCAGCAGGATATTGAGGAGCTGCAGGTGACGTCATCGTCATCAGGATATACGTCATCAGGATATCGGGGTGACGTAAGCATCGGGAGGACGGTGCGAGGAGTTAAGGTTTGTCATCATCAGGATAAATGGGAGGAACCAGATGTTCTTTATCCTGCTGATTAACATGATGTTGGACATCATGATGCTGAAGATAGTGAAGGTCGAAGTTGTCGGTGAGATGAACAGTGGACGTCAGGAGGATGTTCGCGCTTGCCGAACATGATGATGCTGTCGATAATCGAATAAGGTGATGCTGTTGACATGCGAACGGGCGAGGGCTTGTCATCAGGAGGATATCGGTCGGCACAGTAAATATGATGATGCTGACAGTGTAAAGGAAAATATGATGATGATGATGATGATGATGATGATGATGATGATGGGTTGCGGACATCCATGCTGTGTGTTAAGGTTATAGTGTGGATGCCTCTACATCATAGTGGTATCAGAGCTCAGCAAAAGGTCTGGGCTGTTGTGTGTTGATTCTGTCACCGAAAGGGCAGAGGTAGTGTTGATTGTATGTTGTGTGTTGATTGAGAGGTTGACAAAATGCCTCCAAAAGGTAGTGGTACTGCAAGGGAATTGCAGGAGATGAAGGAGAAACATGCCAGAGAGATGAGGAAGATGAAGGAGCTTGCTGAAGCACTTCAAGCCAGGCTGGTAGCCCTAGAAAAGAACAAAAAGAGGGAAGTGGCAGACAGTGAGTCTAAAGAAGATGAAGATGCGGTTGAAGAATATGAAGAGGTAGCTGAAGATCTGGATGCTGAAGACCAGAGATTAGCAAAATTGTTAAAGGCAGTGCAGAGTGATAAACCTAAGGTAAAGGTTGATGTTTCCAAGTATAATGGAAGTTTGAATGAAGATGAGTTGCTGGATTGGATTGCTGCACTTGATAATCACTTTGAATGTGAAGATGTTGCTGAGGATCAGAAGATAAAGATTGCAAAGACCAAGTTGGGAGGTCATGCTTTGGTATGGTGGGATTATGTACAATCTGAGAGAAGGAAACAAGGGAAGTCAAAGATCACTTCATGGGATAAGATGGTAGCAAGGATCAAGGGTAAATTCTTGCCAAGGGATTATGAAATCTAGATGTTTAAGAAGCTGCAATTTTTAAGGCAGAAGGAAAGGGATGTGAAGGCATATACTGAGGAGTTTTATAAGTTGAGTATGAGATCTGGTCATCATGAGAATGAGGTAGAAAAGGTGGCTAGGTACTTGGCTGGTTTGAGATTTAACATACAGGATGAGTTAGTTTTAGCTAACCCTAAGAATGTGGAGGATTGTTATCAAATGGCAATTAGGATTGAAGAAAAGATGAATAGAGGACATGATAAGTCCATGAGAGGAAGAGGAAACAATATGAGGGGAAGAGGATCAGCCCCTACACAAAAGCAAACCAATGAGGGTCAAGAAGACACTGGTAAAGGACAGGGACAGTCTGATTCCAGAGGTGGATGGAAAGGTAATAGAGGAAGATTTGGAGGTGGTAGAGGTTCTACTACATTTTCAGGAAAATGTTACACCTGTGGTGAGTTTGGGCATCCATCTTTCAAATGTCCAGAAAACAAAGGTTCATCATCCCGAAATGATAGAACACCTGACAAGAGAGTACAACTTGTCCAAGAAGAGAAAGTAGAGCAAAGTGTGCAGAGTTCAAACACTTATCAAAAGGATAAGGAGCCTAATTTTTATGCATATCCTGAGGAGGGAGAATCATTGATGCTAAGGAGAATTAGTTTGCAGGCATCAAAGGATATGATGCAAAGAAGAGCTCTTTTCAAGACCATATGCAAGAGCAAAGGTAAAGTATGTAAGGTTGTCATTGATACTGGTTCAACAGACAATATGGTATCTCAGGAAATGGTGGATAAACTGAATTTGGAAAGGATTCCACATCAACACCCTTACAAGGCATCTTGGGTGAGTGATAGTCAATCACTTTTTGTCTCTGAACAGGCATATGTGGATTTTCATATTGGAGCATATCATGATAGAGTTTTGTGTGATATTTTGCCCATGGAATGTTGTCACCTACTGTTGGGTAGACCATGGCAATTTGATAGAAGGGTACTATATGATGGGTATGCTAATACCTACACCATCAAGAAAGATGGGAAGACTATGAAGTTGATGCCATTGCAGGCAGATGCTGCAGTACAGGGGGCAGCCAAAATCATTTTAATGGGAAAGAAGGAATTTGTGCAGATGCCTATAGGAGCAGGCATAAAGGCAGTTGAGGATACTGCAGGGAAAGGAGTTGTTCAGGACAATAGGTTGAAGAAAGTTTTAGTTTTGACTGACAGAGGTCAGCAGCAGGTGCAGAAATAGGTTTGCAAACAGCAACCAGTTGAGAGGAATGCAAAGGATGTTGTCATAGTTGGGACTATTGTTTGTCCTATAAAGGTTGAAAGAAAGATAGAATTGAACATAGCAGAAGTTCAAGAGGCAGTTCAGACAGAGGTTCTGGTCAGACAATCTGACAAACACAAAGACAACCTGAGAAAGGCCTACATTGACAGGCATGAGGATTTACTTGCCAGAAAGCAAGTTACAGTTCAGGAGTCTTGGAGCAGTCAAGAGACAGCAGGGGACAAAGCTGGAACAGTTCAGCATATTGCTAAGGCAAAGTGTAAAGGTGGAGGACTTCCACATACTAAACTCATGGGACATGAGTTCTTTTCTATTGGGGAGTATGGTGCAGGAGCACCTACCTGACAGCTGGCCTTCATGAGGCAGTTAGTTGTTTTAGGTCTTGTTTATGTTTCCAAGAAGGTCTAATAAGACCAACTGCATGTAATAAGGTCATGCTGATCATGATAAGATCATGCTGACCATGCTTTGCTATTTTTAGATAGTTTGTTAGGACAGCTGTATGCTGTAGGACCGGTTGGATCTCCCAGCCGCCTGGAGAGTTCCCAGCCGCTTGGAGTCAGGTCAGTAGTACTCGCAGGAAAATCTATTTAAGCATGAGGATCAGTTGGTATTGGATATCATCGATTAGACTTTGCGAGAGTGAGACAGAGAGAGAGACTGATCATTGTATTTGCATCTTTTGAAATCAAATAAAGTGATTCTGTTTGTGTTCATCCTCTGTTGAATTCCATTACTTGATTGATTTGCTGTTTTGGGTGGTTTCATGGATTCACTGATCCATTCCACCGGTTGATTCGTCTGATCGGTGGAATGGTTATGTACAGTAGGGTAGGATTTAGTTTGTTTGTTTGCATGCAGGTGTGCAGGATCGCCGTCGAGAGATGTTGAAGACCCTAGCATGGGTATGTGCTAGGTCGAGCTGTTAAAGTGTGGAAGATCACCCTGAGAGTGGATCGGGTCATCCCAGGAGGATCGGTGAAGTGAAAATTCGCTAAGGCTGGAAGTTCGTTAAAACGGCATCATCAGGATATTTCGGTGTATATCCTGCAGTCGCTTTGGACATCGTCATCCGGGTCGATGGAGAGGAGCATGATGCTTTTGATTGTATGAAGTGAATGAACGTCGGGGTGATCATCATCAGGAGGGCCGAGGAGGAGCGTATCGGCATCAGGTTGAAGATCGGGTTGATCGAGGGCCGAAAAAGCTAAGTTTGGCTAACAGCAGGATATGACATCATCATCATCAGGATATACGTCATCAAGATATTTTAGAGCAGCAGGATATTGAGGAGCTGCAGGTGACGTCATCGTCATCAGGATATACGTCATCAGGATATCAGGGTGACGTAAGCATCGGGGGGACGGTGCGAGGAGTTAAGGTTTGTCATCATTAGGATAAATGGGAGGAACCGGATGTTCTTTATCCTGCTGATTAACATGATGTTGGACATCATGATGCTGAAGATAGTGAAGGTCGAAGTTGTCGGTGAGATGAACAGTGGACGTCAGGAGGATGTTCGCGCTTGCCGAACATGATGATGCTGTCGATAATCGAATAAGGTGATGCTGTTGACATGCGAACGGGCGAGGGCTTGTCATCAGGAGGATATCGGTCGGCACAGTAAATATGATGATGCTGACAGTGTAAAGGAAAATATGATGATGATGATGATGATGATGATGATGATGATGGGTTGCGGACATCCATGCTGTGTGTTAAGGTTATAGTGTGGATGCCTCTGCATCACTAAACACCACAACCCCCTCCCACATTCCATGTGATTGCAGGTTATAGGTTGTGAAAGTGGGAGAAGTGGAGTTGCAGGGAGCAAGAGGACACTGTGGAGATTCTAGATCCTGAAAGAGGAGCCTAATCAGACTAGGGCTCCATCAACCTTGTCCTCCACATCTCAAGCTATAGAAACACATTGAACAATGAGCATCAAGGTTTGTAAAGCCTCTGACATCTGAAAGAATCTCCCACAGTGGACTAGAGCACCATCAACCTTGTCCTCCATTGTCGAATCACAAAAAATAGAGAATACAGCAGAGATTAGTGCCAAAAGGAGATCAGGAATCCACAGAAAAACTTGTACCTTGGACTAGGGTGCCATCACCATTGTCCCTGACATTTCTATTTTTGGGACTGTGAAAACAGTGAGTTAAGGTTCTCTGCCCTTTTGTCTAATTCCTGTGGCATTTGTCGTAATTCATAGATTTAATTACTATTTTTCTTAAATTAGGGTTTCAAGAGCATTAAAACATTAATTAGCAATCTTGTGTGATAACTTCTGAAGTTCTTAGTAGAAAACCAAGTGGCAACTCAAATCTAATAGTTGACTCTCCTCTCGATAGGAGAAGCACTCGGTTGAAAAGCCCTTGGAATGTTTTTTGGAAAGGAGGATTCAAACTAAAACAACCACCCTATCATTCCCCTTTTTCATATTAAACACCAATTAATTAAATAAATTTTATTTATTTAATTAATTTCCCATCATAATCCCATCCCATCCTAATCACCTAGCCAATTAATTAAATAAATTCCATTTATTTAATTAATTCCCATTCACATATCCCAACTAATTCAAATAAAATATTTGAATTAGGTCCTCACCTCTCATCACATTCCAACACTTGTCCACCTCTCAATTGAATCATGTGTGGTAGTACAACTTTCATTCAATATCCTTTTTGTGTACACGATCACACATGAACTTTTTTTTGTGTACACAATCACACATGAGCTTTATCCTCCTTCTTACACTTGTCACATGACTACAACTTCCTTGAAGAGTAGGAATAACTAATCAATCCTAACCATCCACATCATTCATTTAGCCTTTTAATCTCAACCATCCATTTAAACCAAGCCCTCTCCTATAAATCTACCATCTCATAAGCCATTTGGGACATCCACATTTTCAAGTATCCTTATGCTGTCAAAATCATTCTTCAATCTTTTCATCTATCATCTTCATCCTAATGTTATGCTGTTGAATTGAGCAATCAACATATCAAATCATTGAATCAATCAATTTAGCATCAATCATGCATCTGTCATTCTACCTATCTGAGGTATTAAAGATTTGGATTTAGATAATGCATTTCATTGTTTTATCACTTTGATTTATCTAAATTTTTTGATCACAAAGACATTGAAGGACCTCTTTACATCATAGTGAAGGTAATGAAGACTCCTATGCATGGAACACTTATAGATCCTAATTGTATGACTAATGTGGCAATGGAAGAGTTCCTTTATTCACATGATTTGATACAAGAATTTTATTAACCTACAAACATAATGATTAAGACACATACTGGAGCTTTTATTACCACCTATGGGAAGATATCTATTGGTTATGGTTTTTGAGAAAGTCATGGAACAATTATTTGATGTCATCCCTTCATCCAACCTCTTCTGCATAAAATTAGGATATTCATGGCTCAAAGCTATGAAGGATGTCCCCTCAACAATTCACAAATGTATAAAATTCCCTTTACATGGACAAGTTGCACTATTCATTGTAATACATGGCAACCCATGGTTGTTCAAAAGAACTTTACTCTTGATTACTTTTGGCCACGACCTACTGTGCAACCTGAGCCACGAAGAGACCAACTTTTCTTAGCATATAGATGATACAAGGCAAAACTACTATCTAGAGTGGCCTAACCTCCTATTCAACAAACAATAAGAGAAGAGCAACCAGCATTAGAAGAACTTCCTAGGTTGAAAGATAAGGGACTCTATGTTGAGGTTCCTCCTCCAACATCCTTGCAAGGATTGGGAGGTACTCACGGAGAAAAAAGCACTTCATCAAAGCAAATTATATTTGCACAAGCTTCCTCCTCTGAGATACAAAAAGCTATGAAGAAACATGAGATTCTTTTTGGAGATATAAGCAATAAAACAAAAAGGAATAGACAAGCAAGAGAAATGAGGAAGAGAAGACAAGTTTTTGCACAACGAAATGAACCTCAAGAAGAAAACATTCCACCACCTAACATTGAAGAAAATAAAGAAGAGCTTAAAGAAGAAGAGTTTAAGGACAATGGAAAAAGTTTGGCAATCATACCTTATGTACCTCTCTCCTCTGACATTCAAGATTGGGAAGATGATGATTTTCTCTATTACAACTACTAGTTTGGTTGTGCATTAGGTACATGTATTTCTAACACTAGTGGCCACCTTTGTCGTAGCATATTTTGCTCATTTATGTGGCCTCCCCTCTTGTGTTGTGTTCCCCCATGATGTGTTGTGTTGTTTAGGCCTCCTAGGATGACCCTTGATACTCTTGTAAGGTCAAGGATATCGGGAGACTGCCTCTGTTTTTACCATTCTTCTATGTGTATCATCATTCTTCTATCTTGCCTTTCCTCTATTTTATTGTTGTGTGTCATGCCTTAGGGGCATAGGCATAACGTTGCAGTTGATGACCTGGGGGCATCTTCCTACGTGATTGTTCCTAAGGCACTTGTTCTCCTATCTCATTTTATTGTTTACCTTCTTCTAGTGATTCTATCTAGTCAGTGGATGATGAAAAAAAACAACTAACTAATATGGACCACGTGTCCCTTCAGCAAGCAAACCAAAAATGGACCTAGTCCATACATGAGGATGGAGTTGATTTATATATCTGATGCTTGGCTAGTAGAATCACTCTATGTGATATTTGATGTTGTCTTGTCTTTTCTAACAATTCATAACAATACATCTGCTCAATGCACTTTGATTATCTTTTATCTCACCTTGTTGTTACACTCAGTTTTGAGATGACTATAGTATAAGCCCAATGGCTATACTCAAATTTGAACCCATATGTGTAGCCTTGGTTTCTTTGATGTGATTTCATATATGATTCATGCATAACTTTCATATTTTTATTTGTGTATTATCTTAGAGAAAGATTTCTAACCTCTCTTATTGTCTTATCATATCTTACCAATGTGTTTGTGGGAACATTTAGCAATCATGGCACATGTCACCTTTGGGGGCATGGGCTTTGTGAGAGCTCTTGTTCCCTTATGTTTTTTCTCTCTACCTTAACGTGCTTGATATCGGTACATGACATCAACCACTTTAAGGTGGGGGCATAAATAAGGTTATCTATCTGATGATTTTGGTACTAATGAAGCATGTTTGTAAGCCCTCTGCGGAGGCGGGATGATGTATCTCTGATGTGAGTGCACATCTTTATTTATATTGTAATCAAAGAAGCCCTCTGCAAAGGTAGGATAACATATCTCTTGAGCTAGTGCATATCCTTTTATTCAAAATCTCTCTGCGGAGGAGGGGATGGTGTATCTCTTGAGCTAGTGCATATCATTTTATTTCAAAGGTCCTTTATGAAGGTGGGGTTGGATCTTAATACTATCCTCCCTTAAGTGTGTCTTTGGTAGTTGTTGTGGCATAAGCCCAACCTTCAGGTGTGTCTGCAGCATGTTTAAGATGGTGGGACTTAGCAATAAGCTCCTTCCATCACCTTTTTTATCATGTTTAAGATGTATAATATGTCTATGGCATGCTATATGACACTCGTGTCTTCTGTGTGTCTTTCGTGTGTTTTCCCCCTCACGTAGTGTAAAGGGTGTGGTGATGAGTCTCCCCTGTGCTTGGGTTTTGTATGGCATGTTTTTCCCCTCGTGTAGTGTAAAGGGTGTGGCAATGAGTCTCCCCTACGCTTGGGTTTTGTATGGTGTGTTTTCTCCCCTTGGTATAGTGTAAAGGGTGTGGCAATGAGTCTCCCCTACATTCTTGGGTTGTGTGTTGTAGTTTTTATTTCTATGCATTTATATATATGAAAATGAAAATGTTATATCACTATATTCATCATGTCTTGTGTGACTGCTCTCATGTCTTCATTGTGTTTTCCATGTCTTCATTATTGTCTTCTCCATGTTTTATGTACTTCTTACTATCTTCATTGTGTCTTGTGTGTTTGAGATGTGTTTTCTAATGCTTACCTAAGACTGGGGGCTAGAAATAGTCCTCCAATCTTGGTGTATGCCTTAGCTTCTTTTTCTTAGTGTGTTTGTTGTGTTTTCAACCGTACTTTAATGCATGTATGGGTCATAAGATCATACATACGTTAAAGTGGGGGCTAAATGTTATGTTGTAAAATGTCCCCTAGGACTTTTAACTCCAAAGTTTAGCTCTTGGGTCCCTTAATTTTGATCATGCATGTTAGAAATGAATCTTGGAACAAAATGCCCCGAAACCCATGAAAAATGGGACTTAGGGGACATCTTTGAGCTTAACCCTGACCCAAAATAGGTCCCTGAACAAGGGTACCCGCGCCTGCGCCCTGCCCTATTTTGTCGGGGGTCCCAAATTTGAATGTCGGCTTATGAACGTTACAAAGGTTTCTATGTCAGCATCTTAAGTTTGAATTATGAAATATTAGTGGGAATGCATATATAATCATGTTTAGGACATCATTCGTAAACTAGAAGATGATTTGGCATTCATTGTGTTACAGAACAGAATTATGTTGTTGTTGTGTTTGTTGTTACAGATTTGACTTCATCTTCTCATGTTATGAAAGATCTTCATCTACATGAAAGCTACATGTCTGATGTGATATCTATTTGTAATTCAATCTATCTATTTCATCATTGGTTTTTCCTCTGTCCTACAAGGACATGCACTCTCTATCTAACAACAGTGTTGGATGGCTTGAATGCCATTCTAGGGCTTGAATGAGGCAAGATCCTAAACACCACAATCCCCAACCCCTCTCTTGTGATTGCAGGTGATTGGTGTTAGATCTTGTAGAGTGGAGTTGTAGAGGACTATTACAAAGCATAAGGAATTAGGGTTTGAAGAAAAAGGCTGAAAATATCACAAAAGGGCTTGGGCGCTCGCTCTTTTGACCCTCAGTTTCATAGTGCCAAAAATCTCTGAAATAGTTGCAGTCAATAGCGAAAAAGATCCCGAAGCCTTCAAAAAAAGTAGTACCTTAGGCTTGGGTGCCCACTCTTTCTCCCCCAACTTTTCCATATTCAAAAACTCAAAATCTGGTATGTATCTAATCTATATTTAGTCTATCTCTGTGCAAGCATTTATCAAGTTTCATCTATTTATTTATGATTTTGCATAATTAGGGTTTTAAGCTTAATCAGACTAAAATCAACACATTAATCAACCAAATCCAAATTTCCTTATCATTCCAAGTGATAGCCAACCTAATAGTTGAGTCCTCTTGTAGAAGTTGTGATTCAACTCAGTTAAATGTCCTTGAATGTATTGAGTGAAAGGAGGACCTAACTAAACTATCCATTAATCCCATCAACCCTCTTTTCATCCATTACAACCATGAGCCTACCACTAAGAACTACCACCTTTCATATTAAAAGGTCAAGGAGTCAGGCTTTGGAATCCCATCATGATCAATCCTTTCATATTAGGGATACCATTTTTCTAATGCTTGATAAAGGAAACAAGATCAATATGTTTATATCAATGTTTTATAAAATCCCAAACAAGCCCAACCCACAAGCGATAGTATAATATAAAGAATTCAAGGTTTAGGGTTTGAGAATATCACATATCTCATTATCAATATGGAAACACATTATGGGTAAGACCAAAACACCAATCCCAAAAGAATATGTTAAACAAAATTGTTAGGGATTAGAGGTTAGGGTTGCCATGGAACCCATGTTTGAATAGAAAATATAATGAAACATCCTCATCCCATCGACTCTGAAGGAGAATAAAACTAAGGGCATTAGGAGTCAAGGATCTAGGATCTTGAAGAACCTATGCCAAAATGACAAGCAGAACAAAACATTTCTACTCCACCAACTTTGAAAGAGTAAGAGACCAAAGGCATAAAGGATCCCATGAAAACTATGCCAAAATTGTAAGGATGTAAACAAGTATCCATTAGCCTGACACAGGCTAGCAACAATATGATGTCAAAGGCATAGATAGCATCTAAAGACATGAAGGCTCAAATAATAGATCAAATAGATGAAAACAAATGAAGATCAAAGGGAAAAAATGATGATCAAAATAAAACCCTAAAATGGCTAAAAATAAATAAATCTATACAAAAATAACTATATTTAAGGAAAATCAAAGCAACAACAAACACCATTGAACAATCAAACCAAGATAAAATAAACACATTAAACATATCATTAATAAACTAGGGAAGGCCATGAAATCCTACCTGATAAATTACTAAGAGGAGAAGACTAATGACATGCAAGGAACAATAATGTATGCACCAATCTGACCACCAAAAATGCACCAACAAACTCAAAGCTACAACAAGGTTGCAAAATATTTAGATCGCTAGAGTGTCATGGTAATGCAAAGAAAATATAAAAACTAAATCAAAATTACATTAAACAACCCAAAACCTAAAATCATACACATCGGGAAAATGCCATCACTGCATGGTTGAGTGGTAGGTCAGGGTTCGGTCAAATTCCATGATAAGCATCAAGATTTTTGAGGTTTATTTATATTCATGCCAATATGACCAAATCTAAAAGTCTAACATGGGTGACACATAAGCCCTGACATTGGTCTTCAAAAGTTGTTAGAATGTTAAAGGTTCCTTTACAATCATGCTAGGATGACTAACTTTGAAATTTTGACAAGGCACAAAACCCACAAAAGAAAAGAAGGCAACAAAGAGAACAAATGAAATGTCTTGGTTTTAGGGATGATTCTAATGTCATGCTATCATGACAAATCCTAAAAGTTTAATAGGGTACACAACATGTAAAAGAAAAGTAAAACAAGGCACAAGAGCTAAAGGGAAACTCAAATCAAGACAAAACTAGGTAAACTAGCTAAGAAAAAAGAAAGAGGGGTTCCTTATTTTTCTAAGGGAAAATGGGTGTGTGTGTGAGAGAGAGAGACACAACATTTTACTTTTCTTTTCATCAGGCTCCTAGGAAGAATTGGAAGGTGGAGGACTAGGACTGAAAGGATCATGGGAGGCTAGTCAATGAGAGCTCTAACAATAGCATGGAACCAATGTTTTCATAGCTAATTTGTTTTTCCTAGTGTATTGATTCTTAGAAGAAGAGGGAGGAGTATCATTCAACATGGGTTGCTTTCCTCTACCTATTAAAGAAATAGGTGAACAAACTAGAGCACCTTGTTGGGGTAGAGGGACCAGAGGTGAGGTAGGTGAAGAAGAGGAATGGATGGGAGAATGAATCTAATTCACCTTATATTTTTGGTAAAGTATAAAGAGTAAGTCAATGTGATGTCAAAGGAGGACTGGAAGCGGTAGGCCAGAAATAGTTTGGGAAAATTTATCTTGAATGGTGAGTGGTTAAAATCCACTATGGGAAATAGTGTGCATGGAACCATCATGGGAAAACTTTAGACATTTATGTGTGACAGAAGAAATGGCCCTTATTGTGGTGAGCCATGGATGGCCCAAAAAAACATGAAAATAATTTGAAGTAGGAATGATACTAAAAAGAATGTCTAGGGCTTTTAGTCCTACCTATATAGGAAGGGTGATGGAACCCAAGGTTAGTATAGAGATGCCATCATGAATGCACATATAGATGTTAGAAGGATCATACACATCTCTATGTAGCTAGTGAATGTATCATAACTCATTTGTTACTATATTAACCATGCTAATGGGATCAACCAGAGCCCCATGAATAATTTTTTGGTTCACTTGAGTAGGAATGTATATGGGGCCATCGTATAATCTCATAGGCATGTCAAAAAGGGAGAAAGAAATGATGGGCCTAAGAATAGTTTCGACCAAGGCACTCGAGGTGGAATATCCACCATGCCCACCATGGTAGAATATGAGGAAGAAGGAGAGTCACCATCCAAAATAGAAGGGGTGGAAGTGATGTCTATGAAAGTGGTAGATGCTTGAAGTGGAAATGATTTGAGTATATTTGGAGGTTTTGGTTAGGTTGGGAAATGGATTTGTTTCCTCTATCATTCACTCTTGTTACCTGGATGACATTGGAATCAATAAGATATTAAATTATATTTTTCAAGCACATACATTTTTATGCCATGGCTTTGTTTGTGTCAAAAGGTCAAATAGCCAATAGCTAAACCAAATTGTTTGAAAGGAGCTATTGAAGGATGGAACCTAAAGATTCAAATAGTGGTGTAGAATTATAGTTTCTTTATGAGTATCCTAATAAACATAGTGGTAGAAAATGTGGTTGTATTAGTGTTGTTCACAATAGTAGATGCAATGGTTTTGAAGAAATTGTTATTCTTTTTATAGTTTTTATTAAAACGTGTAGAATTCCCTAAGGATGAAGTAGGATCTTGTGAGGTAGGAAAAGGTGTCTCAAACTATCTTATTGTATTCTAGTATTCATAGAGGGATGCACATGAATGTATGAAGGATGGGTGTCTCATTAGTAGAATTTTGTCTCAATAAGAGGCTTAATTATTCCAATGAAAACCCTCTACACATCTAAGTCGGGAAGTGTGTGTGGGATTTGTGAAAAGAGAGATTGATAATAAAAATAAAATTAGTGACCTTCTCATTGGATCCTTTTTTGTAATGTACCAAGTCAATTAAGATGATTTTGGAGATAATGTTTTCTTGGAGGTGTTGAAGGAATTGTTTTATAAGATGATCAAATAAGAAAATAGAATGATTAGGTACCGAGAAAAAATAGTCCAAAGTGGTGTCTTTCAATAACCATGGAAAGAGTTTCACTAATAGTTTATGTTGAAAGATGAAGTCACTACACAATGTGGTAAATACAGATATGTGAGTTTGTGGGTCCCCCTTACCATTATATTTCTTGAAGTTGAACACCTTAAAGATAATAGGAAGAGGTGCCAGTTGATAAAGGACTACAACAATAAAAATGTACAATGAGATCTTACGATGAAGTGGAAAGGGAAGCAAGTTATTGTTGTAGGTTACCCATATTTTACATTAATTGGTTTCATGGTATTGATGCCATGCAATCATGGGGTGGAAGAAATGATTGTAGGAACGCTTATAAAGGGCTATGAAGGAAAAGGTTGGAAAGTAGATATTGGGAATCAATGAGGTGGCCAATGGAAAATGTCAATAGCAAGGGTTGAGATGGAGGAACAAGAACATATGAATGAATGGGGTTTCTCATGATCCTAAAAGAGGAAGGATACAAATGAGTAAATTGAGTAGTTGAAGTAGAAATATGTGTAGGAATGGACATGTGCATGCTTGGAGTGGGCATTGACATAGAAAGTGTTGCAAGTATGGGCCTAAACGGTGTTTTCATTGATGTCAACATACTCCTATTGCATTGATGATAAGGATTGGATGAGTTGTATGCTAAGGATATTGAGAAAATTAGTCCTATCAGGAACAGAGAAGAACAGTGAAGACAGTAAGGTAAAGATCCTAGCTAGGATGAAGATCAGAGGATGCACATCAAAGGGTTTGTAGATATGTGTCTTAAGATGATCCAGTAAAGATTTGAGAGGTCCGCATGAAGATCTAAAGAAGTTATGGCCACTTGAGTAAAACCGGTTTTGGTAGATTTTCAAAGGTGACAGAGTGACACAGATAGGTCCGGTGAGATCCAGAAATGCAATATCTTGTTCTATTGATTTGGTGGAGTGTTTAGGAAGTCAATTTGAATTGACAACTCAATTGGTTCGTGGTCTAGAGGTCTGCAAGCATCTATTCCAATATGATAGTGATGACATACTATGTTCTTGAGGTTCTGGATGAAGGAGAGAAAGATTTCAGGAAGCAGAAGTAGTGTGGATGTTCTTGGTGATTCAGGCAAGCTTGTGGAGCTTTTTGGATTGTGTCTAGTTCGTGTTGGTGGTCCACACTAAAGATTGAGTTCGTAATTGAAGAATTACTTCCAGATGATGATGTTCTTCCTAAGTCTGGCAAACCGGATGAGTTACACATCCTACGAATTATCTTGAAGATGTTTTGCAAAGCATGGCATGTTCCTAAAAGAAGATTGAAGTCTCAGATCTATGTAGCTGACAGTGTGTTGATCCGCATGAAGTCTTTTGTAATTAGTCAAGTTGTATTTTCTCTGTAAAGTGTGCCGACTTGGATGATTATCCCTAAGTCGATGTCTTGTATAAATAAGAAGTTTTGAAGTCATTTAAAATGCATCTTGATGGAGATGAGAGTGTGGTAGAGAGAAGGGAAGCGAAAGGTAGAGTAGAAGTATTGGACTTAAATGGAATTGACTCAAGCATGGTGAAGATGCTATTCTTTAGTTCAAGTATGTAATATTTATTAGTCTGTAGACAGTGTGTCTCCTATATGCAGTGGGCCTCTTGTGAGCAGTGTGCTTAGGCAGTGAGCCCTAATTGGCATGTGCCATTTTGTTCTTATTCTTTTAATAGAAAATACAATCTTGGGTTATTCACCCCGTGGTTATTCCCTTAACTGGGTTTTCCATGTTAAAATCTTGGTGTCATATGTGTTAATGTGTTTCTTCTCTTGAATTGTTGCATTATGTTTCCATGATTGATTTATTATTATGTTGTTAAATTACAAAGAGGATTTAAGTGATTAATAGGAAGAAAGTTTTGGGACAACTGATTCACCCCCCCCCCTCTCAGTTGTCTATCTTGAAACTAACAAAAAGTTGGTTTTGGATAATATTAAAATGGGAAAACTGTGTTTGCTTGTGGGTAGCCACAAAACTAGAAACATCATTGATTACTATCATGGCTATCCCATGTAAGAAATTAAGGCCCTCAAGATGATGACATAGCATAGTGTGCATGGCATAAATAATATAGCCAACAATGTTGTGTATTGTCTCATCATCTTTAAGGTATGTTTGAAAGTTTGCAAGGTGTCTATGTAATTGGTACACCTCAAAGTGAGATCCCATACGAAGAGTATATTCATATTTGAAGCCCATGTTGTACCATGATAAGTTGTCTTAGGGAATTTAGTAACACTAAGATGGATGTGATGCTTGGATCATAAGAGAAGTCAAAGAAATCAAGAGATGTTTTGATGGGAGTAGTAGCTAATTGAGAGTGAGACATTTTCAATTTTTGATAACTTCTTCAAACCATATTATCAAAAAAGAGAGATCAGGTTGTAAATCTCATAAAAGAGTGGAATAATGGGCTTTAAAACACAATCCAAAGTGATGAAGAATATTGGGAAGATTTAAGTTTGAAGTGTTAAAGTTCACTAAAATGTAGTGTAGAGAATTTGTTTAACTAATAATGTTCTTTGATTTTCTAAGTTAATTGTTTTCAAACCACTACTAGGATAAAATTAGCTTTTTAAAAGGAAATGTTTTGTTTCTTTTCTATAATAGAAAAAAAAATCAAACTACAATATCCTAATATGTTTTAAACTTGTAAAATAATGTTTTTCATTAAGCTAAAACATAGAGTTGAATGAGAAAATGTTCATTTACAAAAAAATAAAATACAGAATTGATAGGCTAGGTTCAAAATTATAAACGATAGGGAGAGAGGAACTTCGAGCTGAAATCTAGAGTCCTGTGTCAAGGATGCTGGCATGATGCACAAATTCCCACAAGTTGCACAATCATCTATATAGCGCATTGTAGTCTGTATATGTTGTAAAACTTGACTTTTTCTCCAAATTTCAAATCCAATTGCATAACAAGAATCTACGACAACAAAATTAGCAAATCAAGGGATATCAAATGATATAGAAGTGAAGTTAAACTAAATAGAATAGATGAACTAATGAAATGACACTTGAGGAAGGAAGATTCAAAAAAACCTTCATGTAGTTCTAGTATTCCAAACGTCTATAGCTAGGATGAGAAAAATGGATAGAACTACTTGGGAGCTTTCCAAGAATGGTCAAGCCCCTAGTTTGGTCTTTTGACCTCCACAATTAATCAAATAGAAAAGAGATTGTAATAGTGTATGCTCTTAGCCTATGTGCATCTAGGAACTAAGAACAACAAATTGAAATAAAGCTATAAATATCAAATCCTAGGTCTACAAGGACTGATAAAATAATGTGTGTATGAGATTGAATAAGAGGAAATGAAAACCCAATAGGTACCAAGAACACAACAATTGATTTTACAAGTGATAAAATAGAAATCAAATAGAAGGCTAGAACACTGTCACCTCATGTAAGACAAAGAGATGGAAATCTATAAAACCAAAGAGCAAGATATCCTCAACAAATTAGATATTCCAAGGAAACCCTAGTTGGATGTAGAGTGTTCAAAACTTTTGAAGAGTTCTAGTAAAATACTATTATTTAGATTCACATGAGAGATTTTCAATGAGAAGAGATAAGAAGATTGATAGATTGTTGCTTAGAGAGACAAAGAATGCCCAATATTGATCAAGAATGCTTGGAGATATTCAAAAATGAAGTTAGGATGGGAAATAAAGAGGTCCAGTGTCTAAACAAACCATTAGGATTCATCTCTAGTCAGTTACCAAAAGCTTGGATGCTTAGAAAGGTGGTAGAAATTCTCAAAAAATGACCACCATATGGTAGATGTTTTGAGAATGATAGCATGTTGAGTATACATCTATGCATCGTGTTGGCATCAAGGTAGAATTAACTCTTAAAAGTTTCAAACACTAGGAAAATATGCTAGATAGATGCAAAAAGATAGTTTTATACAAAAGGTCCATGAGAAGGTAGAAACATAAGCATAACCTTAGCAATGAGGGAAAACAAGGCCAAGGAAAGGATCAAATGAACCTAAAAACATGTTAAGGGTTATAAACACTAAAGCGGGTCTAATTTACATAATATGAAATTGCAAGGGTATGCAATTTTCTACATTATAGTACGTGACAAGTCCTCTTGGACACCACCCCACTACCATGGGGATGGTGAGGGTTCCTCCTACTCCAAACTAAAATCCACATTTTTATAACAAATTTGTTCGACACACGAGGATACTGAGAAAGGGGGTGAATCAGTATCTAAACAATCTTCAACTTTTCCAGAGAAGATTAAAACTTAAGCATTACATCATTAACATGAACATGAAAGATTAACATAACGCACATCAACACATAACACCAGATATAAGTGGAAAACCCTATAAGGGAAAAACTCACAATATATGAAGCTCAAAATAATAACTTTATTTTAGGGCTACAACCCAAGGAAGCTACTACTCCCTGATAATTTTGATTTAGGGTCACTCCCAAGAAATCTTCTACTCCCTAAAGACTTTTTTTTAGGGTCACTCCCTTGGAAGATACTACTCCCTGAAGTGAGAACACTTTTACAAAAGATTATAGTATGGCAGTCCTTCTACTGTCTGAAAACTAACATTGAAACTCACAACCTTGATGATTGCAATTCTGTCTCTTCACACTTTCTTCTGATGATCCAATTTTTTAGGCACACTTTACACTTGATCACTATCACAAATATGTCTTCAAGATGAATCAAGATAGCATCTACAACTTTTGCTCTTTCTCCTTCAATCGCACATCAAAATCCATTCATTCTGCTCCTTATCTTGCATGCAAGCTCTATGAATCTTTTTGCAATCACACCTTCCTAACTCAATTTGATTCACTATTTATACATGATATTACATTGATTAAATTGCTTTTCAGACATAGACAACATGATAAATAAATTTACAAGTCATCCAGAAAGTATACAATATGAAACATGTAAAAGATAGGTCCTAAGCAAAACCACACGTTACACCAGTAGAAGATCCATGCCTTGCGGACTCCAACACTTACTTAGCTAGGTCTAAAACATCCTTCACATCTTCAAACACCAAGGAATTATATTCACACACTTCACTCATTTGGAAATAGGACAGTCTTAAGAAAAACATATGAGAACTTGAAGCATAACGGCCACAACAACTTGAAAACCTTATGCAGTACTAGAAAGAAGAAATATCTACATGAAACTCTTCCATATAAGTCCACATGACTTATATAGAATCCCCAAACACTCCTCAACCTTCACATATCAAGGAATTGTGCCACACATCTTCAACCATAAACTCTAAGAACAATAAGTCATTTGAAACACACTGCAACATGTTGTCATTTGAAAAACTGAGCTACGAATCACGAAGAAACTTAAAACTACCAAGAAGCATGTAATACACATCCATAAACATGTCCTCAAAATTAAAAGGGCAACCATTCATTTCCAGAGGAATGTGGAGTATTCCAACAGGCCTTCAACACTAGCTTACTCTGCTAGAACACATGCCAGTACTCTATCATGCATAACTTTGACAATAGAAGGACAAATTATCTGAAACTTTGGAATTATCACCTTCACTGGACCCATAACATAGTTCTAGAACTGCATGTTTATATCTACAAATGTGGAGGAATGCAGAGCTTTCTATTTCCATTTAGTAGTTGTCTTTAACATTGCCTTCAAACTACAAAACAGTCTTCTGGTGATCCAATCATCATGAAACTTGGAACATGCATGCCTCAGGCCATTAGTAACATCTTCTAAAATTAGCAACATATCTGATCTTCTTAGTGCTCCTAATTCCCATATTAATATGTCTTCATACTCAACTCTTCATTGATCAAGGCATGACATCCAACCATGAACTGTATCTTTTCTGCTAGATAGGGCATGCCATTCAACCATGAACACCATCACACGTCCATGATAGTGTTGACATCAATGACAACCTAGTGACAATGTTGACATGAATGACAGCCCTAGGAGCCATATGTTTAACAATCTCCCCCTTTGGCATTGATGGCAACACATCTCTACTTCTCTCCCCCTTTGACATCTAGGACAAAGCGCAACCACTACCTGCTCATCAGTGACCTCATGCCTGCACATTCTTTCTTAAAGCATGACTTCTTCTTGCAGCAAACAAACTCCCCCTATCATTAGCAACCACTACCTGATCCCCCTAAGAGGCAATCAACATTAGTCCAGGAAAAAGATATAACATGAGCTCCCCCTGGACAAATGCACCATTTTGCATCTAGCAAGAAGAAAGAGGGGCAATTACCCTAACCTCTATCATAGATCCTCAAAAATGTCCTTTGTAAGAGCCTGTGTGAAAATATATCTAATTTGATTCTTTATTGGAACATATTCCAACTTCACTTCCTTATTTGCAACCTTCTCTCTCAAAAAGTGATACCTGATTGCTATATGTTTGGTTCTAGAATGCATCACTGGATTCTTGGAAATATTGATAGCACTTGTATTGTCACACAAAATAAGAATAGGCTCATCATACAACACCTTGATATCCTTTAAGGTTTGCTTCATCCACAACACTTGTGTACAGTAGGATGTTGTAATGTACTCTGCCTCTACAGTAGATAAGGACACTAAATCTTGCGTCTTGCTCTGCCATGAAACCAATCTACTTCCTAAGAAGAAAGCACCTCCACTTGTAGTTCTTCTATCATCAACACAACCTACCCAATCAACATCAGTGTAGGCATTTAAATCAAAGTCATTACCTCTTGGATACCATAAGCCATAATCTGGAGTTCCTTTCAAGCATCTGAATATCCTTTTCACCACCTTCTCATGTGTATTCTTGGGATTGGCTTGATATATGGCAACCACACATACTACATGCATAATATCAGGTCTATAAGTAGTTAGGTACAACAATCCTCCAATCATAGATCTATAGATAGTTTGATCCACCTCCGGAGACTCATCATCTTTGCTTAAGTGACATCCTATGACCATGGGAGTACTCACTAGTTTTGAATCCTCCATACCAAATTTCTTCAACTATTCTTTGACATACTTAGCTTGAGAGATAAATATACCACCTTCTAGATGAGAGATTTTAAGTCCAAGGAAGAAAGGCATCTCACCAATCATAGACATCTCAAAAAAATTTCATCTCCTATACAAACCTCTTACACATATCATCATCCCCACCAAAGATGATGTCATCAACATATACTGCAACTATAAAAATCATATCTTCTTCTTCCTTGATGTAAAGATTACATTATGTAGTACCTTTCTTGAAGCCCTGTTGAAGTAAGTACTTGTCTAACCTAGCATACCAAGCCCTAGGTGCTTGTTTGACACCATACAAAGCCTTTTTGAGTCTACATACCATGTCTAGATCTTCTGATATCTGGAAACCATCTAGTTGCTCAATATAAACCTCTTCCTCTAGATCACCATTCACTTAGTATCCATCTGATATACCTTGAAGTTCTTATGAGATGCAAGAGCAAGGAACATCCTAGTTGCCTCCATCCTGGCTACCAGAGCAAAAGTTTCCTCAAAGTCAATGCCTTCAACTTGTGTGTATCCTTTGCATACCAATCTTGTCTTATTCCTTACAACTTCATCTTCTTCATTCATCTTGTTCCAGAACACCCACTTTGTTCCTATAACATTCTTATTGGCTAGTCTAAGAACCAATTCCCATGTCTGATTCTTCTCAACTTGATCCAATTCTTCTTCCATTGCCTGTATCCCTCTGTTATGTCTCAAAAACGCAGGTCGTTAACCCTAAGAGGTTGCCAGGCTCTCTTGACATTTTTGGCTAACTGACACGAGGTAAATATGGATAAACCCCCTTCACTTCAGGCTCTGCCAGACCTAGGTAGGTAAACCTCTAATTAATAAAGAAGATAAAAAGATGATCACTACTTTAATTAGAATAAACCTAACTATTGATAATGGCACAAATTATAAAATAGATGAAAAGACAGCAAGTTAATTCTAAATGATCTAAGTTGTAATGCTAAAACAATAATGCAATCTAATTAAGTAAATCTAAAGTGAATTTGTATAAGTGATAATGAAAACACTAGACCAGTGCCTTATTGAATATAGAGTTAGTATGATCATGAAATAAATGACTGTTTGTTTGGTAAAAATTTGAACTATCAAGCATGAAAGAATAGGTATGTAACTTGTACAACCCTGCAAGGAAATAGTTAATATTCCATACTTATATATATCCAATTGATAAAATCAAATTACCTGCATTCATCTAAAAGGATTTAATCCCTCTTTGAAGGAACCTATCAGAATAATACTGCAATTGTAAAAGATTTATCAAAAAACTAGAGACATAATACAAACCCTAACTATATGACTCTTCTTACAAATCCATGACAATGTCTTCACAATTACTATGATAGATTTAAAAGATTTATTTCTAAAAGCTGAAACCAGTTAATCTTATCACACTATAACAGCAAATGTGTATAGACAAATTGAAGATATAATTGATAACTCAAATTGAATAATAGAGAAAACTTTGAAAGGAGATAGTCATATAATTGAATAAATTAAACAGATAGTTGATACCAAAATCTGCAGTTATTGCTTCATGTTCACAGACTTGACTTCATCAGAGAATGCTTGCACATGGTCTACCAGGAATAAAATATATTAAAAGTGAACTAGCATTGTTGTTCAAATCTAATCTCTACAGTATCCCCTGTTCTATTCTCTAATCTTTTTCTATTCTATCTTATTCTATCTATCTCCTCTTTATTCTAGTCTTGGTCATCTCTTATAAAGAGAGGCATACAAGCTTCAGACCAGTTACAATAGTTGTGATGGTTGATAACCAAACAATGGTATTTGTTCTAATAAAACAGATTCAGGAAATTTAATACTCGCCATTAATCATCAAATGGATAACCATTTCAGGATCAAACAAAGATCTTTAACTGTAGTTCTGCTCAATATCCTTCAAGGGTTTCTTTATTATTCCTAAAAAGACCAGATAAAACACAAATTAATCTTTGATCAAATAATCAAAACAAATTTATTTAAACATATGTATTTACTCAGATAATTACTTCCCTTATCGATAATTTATCAGTTCCTCAAGATCCTTTCGTGGGTGTTTTTTATAACTTGATCCCCGCTGTGTATATCCTGCAAATAACTCATACTTCAAATGTCAGAAGAATATCTTAACCATTTAGATTTAATGTCATTTTAGGGTTTCTATTTTTTGTATCGACGTAAGGTGCATTTTGTTTCACCGAAGGTGTAATGCAAATCTATATCACAAATGTATCTTGAGAAGGTATGTGAGAATGTACATTGTGTTGGATACAAAAGGTGACTGGTAAAAATGGCAAAGAGAACTGGTGATAACAAGTCATGTCTTGTATATGCGATAGTTTGACATATCAGCGTGAATGGTAATAGCAGGTAGACAACGTGATGTTAAACCGACAACGAAGATCTTGCATATATAAAGACTTTTCTATATAGAAACCTCTTTTGACATTCGGCTTGTATCTTTGACTTGTATCTTCACTTGCATATCAGCTTGTATATCAAAGATATACATTGTTATTATACAAGCCCAATGTGCAAGTGGTGGGACCCACTACTTGTATCCAACCTTCATATACAATGCCTGATACATACAAATTCAATTGTATCTTCCTTGCAGACTTCTTATTTTATAAATCACAGTATGTAGCCCCTTTTGACTCTGACTTGTATATGCATCCTCCGATATACTTTAAGTCCATATGCATCGTTTATACCACATTTTAACTTCTTTTGAGTTTTGGCTTGTATGTACCACAATGTACGTATTCAAAACATACATACAAGGCCCAAAACATACAAGGATAAAACCAATTTTAATATTGCTTTTGGTTCCGGGCAATGTATATCGTGTTGCATGTACCGCGTTGTATGTTGTGTTCTACCAAACATACAAACATAACATACAAGCAACGGACCTGACAGAAAATACATTTCAACTTTTAACCTCGTCGGGTCCACCTTGTATGTAATGATAAAATGTTAGCCAAATGCATACAAGTAAACAATGCATCAACTTGATGAATCCTTTATGCAACCATACCATGACCTGATATACACAGGACTTTGTATATGCATCATACAATGACACAACATACAAACCAATTTGTATATGAGAGACTTTGTATATACAAACATACAAACCCATACCACAATGTATTTTACCAAAAACACACATAACTTGCAAAATACAAGGAATTTTAAGATGGTCCAAAAAGCAACCCCTATTCTTTTTCGACAAGGAATTCACCCATATTCAGCTCTGGTACTTAATGCCATTTTTCCTTTATTTTCAATAAGGTTTGTAACTTTTCACTTCCTTGTTTACGGTTCATCTTTAATGAGCACTTCAACCATATTATATTAAGTCTTTAGGAATCAGAATAGATCAAATCCAAATATTTCTATTAACTCAATTATTAATTTCTGCTTGAAAACAACTGTGGATCTTTCCATATATGCTCACATACTGAAATCTTTGGATGATTGAAACTTAATATTTGCCAAAAAGCAACTTGGGAATTTCAGTCCCAACAGTGGCTCTTTCTGGGGATGTATGCCCCTTGTGGGCATAGCAAGATCCCTAGATCTCTGGGGTGTAGACCAGTGCCTTCTCCATTGGGTAACAGAGTTTACTTTTGCCCCAAAACTGATATGGTCAAAAGACCATATCAGAAAAGAAAATCCATGTCTTTCCCCTGTCAAAAACCTTGTTCTGATCATATTGTAATGATACCCCATCTGCTTGACTGAATCTATTCGTATAGTTCATTAATCCATCATAGTTTATGCTACAAGTGTGTTCTGTATTATTCAGTATCTGGAAGTCAGGCATAGTCTAAACACCTTCATCATTGTGTGACATAAGGAAGTCATGATTGTTAGACCTTGTAGGATGTCTTACTTTATCATATCTATTGTTATTCACCAAATGCTGGTCTTTTAACTGAATTGGAAAATGGAATATATCAAGCTGCTTCTGACACATGCTATCATCAATGCTGGCTCCAACATAAAACACTGTATCCTCTTCCTTATCACATCCATCTTCCCCACATACTTGAGAGTCAATAATCTACCAATCATGCATACTAGAATCATCAACCTCCCCTAGTTCAATGGACATCTTTATCTCTGGATCAGTGTCACAAGAGAACTCATGACCACTATCTGTCTCTTTTTTGCAAAAATGTGACTTGGGAAATATGGCCTCATATATTTCATCACCCTTACCATGTTGAATGGATTCACTATCAAAAGATATATGTGATGGACACAGTATTTGGGTATCATCTTTATGTACATATCTTTGATATTATTTGGTGAGCAATTCTGAAATATGCTCACTGTCAAGTGAGTATGTTTCTTCATCAACCCTCTCACTAAAATTTTCATCATTCTCTTCATCACTACTATAATGCTCAAAAATTGATGTACATATTTTATCAACATGATCATTTATAGACTCTTTATCAAAATATCCACCTCCCTGAGTGTTTGAATGCCTTTCATCCTCTTCGTCTTCTTGTGCTATGTCATCATACAATGGTTTTGAATAGGCCTGAAGATTATTTTCTGCTATGTGCACTTCCTCTTGATCAAGATTTTGTTTTGTTTGTTGAAAATATTCACCCTGGTTATTTGAAAAGACTTCATCCTCAGGATCGCATGGGTTTGGAAACACTTGGAGTTCATGTTCTAGTAGACCCTCTTTATCAAAATTTTGTCTTCCTTTTTGAAAACAATGCTCCTCTTCCCCCCAACACTGTTGATTCATATATTATGGTGGGTGGGCTGGGATAAAACTTGTCTAATATGGAGGCTAACAGTAAACATTTTGTTGTGGCACATATTGCTGATATTGTGAGGTGCACCATTGTCTCGATGGTGGATAGTGTTCATTTTCTTGGTATGTTGCTAGTTCATCCATATCTGGTTGCATTGCTATATTAGTTTCTTCATATTTAGTATCATTGGATTCAATATTGATAATATCCTCATGCCTTTTCCTTTCTATGATAGGAACCAATTTAGCCACTTGGTCTAGAGTAACTGGCTTTAATGATTCAGGCCAATATATTGACATAGGCTCATAAGCAAGCATGAACATTTTAATGCGTAAGGATTCACTAGGTTTGAGATGAAAAGGTATCTGTATATAGATGTCCACCAACCTGTGGAACAAATCACACCCAAATTCTCCTTCATGTCTCCTTAGTTCAAAGAATGCATCTATAGAGGGTATGTTATATTTTTTCATGTTTCATCAATTTTATTTTCAGAGTCGCCACTTCTTGTGAGAAGAGGGAGATTTTATCTTTTTGGGTTCTTGCCAGTAGAGTTTACCAATTTGTGTTTGAATTTTGTGTAGAGTTGCCACCTGTATTTAGAGGACTAATCAATTTTCTGGGTTTTTCCTTCCACCAGTAGAGTTATGCATTTTAATTCTCTAATTCTAACAACATTGTCTACCACCAAGTTTCTCTATGTGTTCTCCCCAGTAGAGTCAACAATTTTGTTAGGTCTCAAAAATGCAGGTCGTTAATCCTAAGAGGTTGCCAGGCTCTCTTGATGTTTTTGGCTAACTGACACGGGGTAGATATGGATAAACCCCCTTCATTTCAGGCTCTGCTAGACCTAGGTAGGTAAACCTCTAATTAATAAAGAAGATAAAAAGATTATCACTACTTTAATCAGAATTAACCTAACTATTGATAATGGCACAAATTATAAAATAGATGAAAAGACAGCAAGTTAATTCTAAATGATCTAAATTGTAATGCTAAAACAATAATGCAATCTAATTAAGTAAATCTAAAGTGAATTTGTATAAGTGATAATGAAAACACTAGACCAGTGCCTTATTGAATATAGAATCAGTATGATCATGAAATAAATGACTATTTGTTTGGTAAAAACTCAAACTATCTGGCATGAAAGAATAGGTATGTAACTTGTACAACCCTGCAAGGAAATAGTTAATATTCCATACTTACATATATCCAATTGATAAAATCAAATTACCTGCATTCATCTAAAAGGATTTAATCCCTCTTTGAAGGAACCTATCAGAATAATATTGCAATCGTAAAAGATTTATCAAAAAACTAGAGACAAAATACAAACCCTAACTATATGACTCTTCTTATAGATCTATGACAATGTTTTCACAGTTACTATGATAGATTTAAAGGGTTTAATTCTGAAAGCAGAAACCAATTAATCTTATCACACTATAACAGTAAATGTGTATAGACAACTTGAAGATATACTTGATAACTCAAATTGAATAACAGAGAAAACTTTGAAAGGAGACAGTCATATAATTGAATAAATTAAACAGATAGTTGATATTGAAATCTGCAGTTACTACTTCATGTTCATAGACTTGACTTCATCAGAGAATGCTTGCACATGGTCTACCAGGAATAAAATATATTAAAAGTGAACTAGCATTGTTGTTTAAATCTAATCTACAATATCCCCTGTTCTATTCTCTAATCTTTTTCTATTCTATCTTATTCTATCTATCTCCTCTTTATTCTGGTCTTGGTCATCTCTTATAAAGAGAGGCATACAAGCTTCAGACTAGTTACAATAGCTGTGATGGTTGATAACCGAACAACGGTATTTGTTCTAATAAAACAGATTTAGGAAATTTAATACTTGCCATTAATCATCAAATGGATAACCATTTCAGGGTCAAACAAAGATCTTTAACTGTAGTTCTACTTAATATCCTTCGAGGGTTTCTTTATTATTCCTAAAAAGACCAGATAAAACACAAATTAATCTCTAATCAAATAATCAAAACAAATTTCTTTAAACATATGTATTTACTCAGATAATTACTTCCCTTATCGATAATTTATCAGTTCCTCAAGATCCTTTCGTGGGTGTTTTTTATAACTTGATCCCCACTATGTATATCCTGCAAAAAACTATACTTCAAATGTCAAAAGAATATCTTAACCATTTGGATTTAATGTCATTTTAGGGTTTTTGTTTTTTGTATTGGTGCAAGGTGCATTTTGTTTCACCAAAGGTGTAATGTGAATGTATATCACAAATGTATCTTGAGAATGTATGTGAGAATGTACATTGTGTTGGATACAAAAGGTGACTGGTAAAAATGGCAAAGAGAACTGGTGATAACAAGTCATGTCTTGTATATGTGATAGTTTGACATATCGGCGTGAATGGTAATATCGGGTAGACAACGTGATGTTAAACTGACAATGAAGATCTCGCCGATACAAAGACTTTTCTATATCGAACCTCTTTTGACATTCGGCTTGTATCTTTGACTTGTATCTTCGCTTGCATATCAGCTTGTATATCAAAGATATACATTGTTATTATACAAGACCAATGTGCAAGCGGTAGGACCCACTACTTGTATCCAACCTTCATATACAATGCCTGATACATACAAATTCAATTGTATCTTCCTTTGGGACTTCTTATTTTATAAATCACAGTATGTAACCCCTTTCGACCCCAACTTGTATATGCATCCTCTGATATACTTTAAGTCTAGATGCATCGTTTATACCACATTTTAACCTCTTTTGAGTTCTGGCTTGTATGTACCGTAATGTACGTATTCGAAACATACATACAAGGCCCGAAACATACAAGGATAAAACCAATTTTAATACTACTTTCGGTTCCAGGCAATGTATATCATGTTGTATGTACTGCATTGTATGTTGCGTTCTGCCAAACATACAAACATAACATACAAGCAACGGACCCGACAGAAAATACATTTCAACTTTTAACCTTGTCGGGTTCACCTTGTATGTAACGATAAAATGTTAGCCAAATGCATACAAGTAAACAATGCATCAACCTGATGAATTCTTTATCCGACCATACCACGACCTGATATACAAGGGACTTTGCATATGCATCATACCATGACACAACATACAAACCACTTTGTATATACAAACATACAAACTGATACCATAATGCATTTTACCAAAAACACACATAACTTGCAAAATACAGGGAATTTTAAGATGGTTCAAAAAGCAACCCCTATTCATTTTCGACAAGGAATTCACCCATATTCAACTCTGGTACTTAATGTCATTTTTCCTTTATTTTCAACAAGGTTTGTACCTTTTCACTTCCTTGTTTACGGTTCATCTTTAATGAGCACTTCAACCATATTATATTAAGTATTTAGGAATCAGAATAGATCAAATCCAAATATTTCTATCAACTCAATTGTTAATTTCTACTTGAAAACAACTGTGGATCTTTCCATATATGCTCAGATATTGAAATCTTTGGATGATTGAAACTTAATATTTGCCAAAAAGTAGCCTGGGAATTTTAGTCCCAACACCATCCATCATCTTTGCTAGCATCAACAAATGTTTTAGGTTCTACTTTTGATAACAAACACAAGTTTACTTGCTCATGTGTTTTAGTAAACTTTCTCCTTGTTAGTACACCTTCATTCTTATCTCAAATGATCTGATCTTCTATGTGGTTCTTCTCAACATACTTTGTTGGAGTCTTATGTACTTTCTCTAGTTTTTGTTCCTTTTCTTCTTTCACTTCTTCTTCATCTTCTTCTTCAACGCAATGGAAGATATCAGATCCAGAGTCCTTTGATCCTTGTGACATCTAATACAAGTCTTCATCCACTTTAATATTTGTGCTTTCAATCATCTTTCCCAACCTCTTGTTCTAGCATCTATAAGCCTTGCTTCTAGTTGAGTATCCAAGAAAGATTCTTTCATCACTTCTTGAGTCAAACTTCCCTAGGTATTCTTCATCTCTTCTGATATAACAATTCTAAAGTATCTTACAGTGGGAGGTCTTCCATACCAAAACTCATAAGGGGTCTTAGTGATGTTGACGAGTCTCAGTTGCACTCTATTAATTAAATAGATAACAGTGTGAACTACTTACTTCTAGTACATATCAGGCAGATCTGCATCCTTCATCATTACCCTAGACATCTCTTGCATAGTCCTATTCTTCCTTTCCACTACTCCATTTTGCTGAGGGGTCATAAGAGCTGATAAATATCTCCTAATACCATGATCTTCACAAAATATTTACAATTCATTTGAAGTAAACTCACCTCTTCTATCAAACCTCAAGCATTTGATCTTAGCATCTACTTCATTCTCAACCATAGCTTTGAACACTTTAAATGTATCAAGGGCATCTAATTTTTCTCTTAAGACAGTAACCCAAGTCATTCTAGAATAATCATCAATAAACAACATAAAGTACCTCTCATCTCATTGACTTTTAACTCTTGTAGGGCCACATAGATCAGTGTGAATAAGCTCCAATGGCTTTAAAGAGGAATACTCCTTGCTTTTGAAACTTATCTTTGTCTACTTTCCCATTTGACATTCTCTACATACTATGTTTGTAGGCTTGATTATCTTAGGCATGTCTCTCATTGCATGTGTAGAATTGATCCTTACCATATTAACAAAATTGTTGTGTCCCATTCTCTTGTGCCATAGAAAATACTCATTGGATTGAGCCAACAAATAGGTTCTTCCATTTACCTCCTTCAAATGATAGATATCACCATATGTCTTGATACCTTTTGCAACTAGTCTTTCAGACTATGCCTTCATGATTTCACAACCCTTGGCATGAAAGGTGAGATTATACCCTTTGTTGTGCATCTAACTGACACTAAGAAGATTGTGTTTTAGCCCTTTGACATAGAGGACATCCTTAGTCCTATTCTTCCCAACAATAGTTATAGCACCTTTTCCACATATTTGTGCTGACTCATTACCACCAAACTTGACAACACCACCATCCCACTTCTCAATGGTGATAAACTTCTCCTTGTCACTAGTCATATGATTTGAGCATCCACTATCCATTAGCTAGGCCTTGGATTCTTCTCTTGCATGAAAGGTAGTCCATACAACCATTGATTTTTCATTGTTTTGATTTGTTTGCAAAGCATCAATCTTCTCACATTTTCTATCATCATCCTTTTTATCACCAACACTTAGGGCCATGAAAAGTGTTTCATCATTTGAATCAACATGATCCTCATTTTCTGAAGAATAATTATTCTCTATAGAATACAGAATTCTCTTGAACTTGTCTCTTTTGTTACTACCCCTTTATTCTTTGACAAGACATTTAGAAGCAAAATGACCAACCTTTCCATAATTGAAACATTTGAAGGGTAACTTACCTTTGTATTTGTCAATGCCTTTTTTTAGTCTTCTCACAAAATTTGCTTCAACTTCATTAGAGCTCTCATCTTCATTACCAACTTCTTCATTTGTCTTCATACTGACTTTGAAAGTAGTTTCTTTCTTTGGAGCATCATTGCCAAACTCTCTCATTTCAAAGGCAATAAGGGAACCAAACAATTTGTCTATAGTATATGTAACCATGTCTACATTCTCCTCAATGGTAGATACCTTATGACTGTAAGATTTGGGTGGAGAGCTTAGAACCTTCTTTACAATCTCATCTTCCTTCACTTCTCCACCAAGATCTATTATGCCATTAACCACTTCATTGATCGGGAGCATATATCCAACAATGTCTTCATCCTCTAACATTTCAGGTTCTTAAATCTGCTCTTGAAGATCTACATCTTGGCTTGCTTTACTTTCTTAGCTCCTTCATAAATGGTTTCAAGTTTATCCCAAACTTCTTTAGCAGAACTGCAACTCATTACCTTTGAAAGTTCTGAATCAACTAACCCACTCATGATAGAAAACTTTGTCTTGGCATTGTTATCATACTTCTTAACTTCATCTACATTTGTAGGAATAGTAGAAGGAAGTTTTTAACTAGTCTTGATAGATTCCCAAACACCACACCCTAGAGAGTTGATATAGCCTTCCATCTTTAGCTTCCAAAAAGCATAATTGGTTCCATCAAACCTACATATCTTGTTGGATCCACTTTGTGCCATCCCAGACCTTCCTCAAGCAGTTAAACTTCCCTTAGAGGAACTTGGCTCTGATACCAATCGTTTGACACACAAGTATATTGAGAGGGGGGGTGAATCAATATCTAAACAATATTCAACTTTTCTGTAGTAGATTAAAACTTAAGCATTACAGCATTAACATGAACATGAAATATTAACATAATGCACATCAAAACATAACACTAGATATATGTGGAAAACCCTAGAAGGGAAAAACCACGGTGAGGATTAACTCACAATATATGAAGCTCAAAATAATAACTTTGTTTTAGGCTACAACCCAAGGAAGATACTACTCCCTGATAACTTTGATTTAGGGTCACTCCCAAAGAAGCTTCTACTCCCTGAAGACTTTGTTTTAGGGTCACTCCCAAGGAAGCTACTACTCCATGAATTGAGAACACACTTACAAAATATTATAGTATGGCAATCCTTCTACTATTTGAAAACTGACATTGAAACTCACACCCTTGATGATTGCAATTCTATCTCTTCACACTTTCTTCAAATGATCAGATTAGTTAGGCACACTCTACACTTAATCACTATCACAAATATGTCTTCAAGATGAATCAAGATAGCATCTACAACTTTTGCTCTTTCTCCTTCAGTCACACATCAAAATGCATTCATTCTACTCCTTATCTTGCATGTGCGCTCTATGAATCTTTTTACAATCATACCTTCCTAACTCAATTTGATTCACTATTTATACATGATATTACATTTATTACATTTCTTGTCATCCATAGACAACATAAGAAATACATTTACAAGTTGGCCAGAAACTATACAATATGAAACGTGTAGAAGATAGGTCCTAAGCAAAACCACACATTACACCAGCAGAAGATCCATGCCTTGTGGACTCTAACACTTGCTTAACCAGGTCCAAAACATCCTTCATAGCTTCAAACACCAAGGAATTAAATACAAACACTCTGCCCATTTGGAAATAGGACAACCTTAAGCAAAACATATGAGAACTTGAAGCATAATGGCCTCAGCAACTTGAAAACCTTATGTAGTACTGGAAACAAGAAATATCTACATGAAACTTTTCTAGAAGAGTTCACATGACTCATACAGCATCCCCAAACACTCCTCAACCTATGAATGTCAAGGAATTGTGTCGCACATCTTCAACCATGAACTCTAAGAATAATAAGTCATCCAGAACACACTACAACATGTTTTCATTTGAAAAATTGAGCTATGGACCACCAAGAAACTTGAAACTGCAAGGAAGCATGTAATATACATCCATAAACATGTCCTCAAAACCACAATGGAAACCATTCATTTCTAGAGGAATGCAGAGCATTCCAACAGGCCTTCATCACTAGCTTATTGGTGCAGGGGCACCCACAGTGATTTTATGCCTCCAATTGGTCAAAAGTTGATATTTTGTTTTGTTTGAGTTGTTTACATGTAATAAGGTCTTCTAATACCATTTCATGTGTGTTGAAATCTAAGCTAGGTCATTAGGTGAATGGAAGTGTCTAGTTACAAAAAGTGTCGATGTTGCACAATGTTGTCAAATTGCACATTGGTGGAATATGAACAGTTGTAATTTGAAAAGTTGGTTGAGAACCATTGGAAAATGGTTGTAAATGTTTTAAAAGGCCTTGTATGGTCAACACAAATATCTAGGCAAGGAAGTTTTGAGATTTTGTGTATTATCTTTTTACAGGTTGAAGGAAGAACCTAGATACCAAAAGACTAGGCTAAGGGGAAAAGAAGGGGCCTAAGGTGAGGTATCACAATGACAAGAAGCATTGAGAAGAAGAAAGGTGAAAGAGACTTGCTTAAGAAAGAAGAATGTAAATGTTGAGAAGATTTGTCCATGGAGACTTGCAGAGTAAGGAGGTACCAAGCAAGAAACAAGTGATGAGAAGAGAGAAAAGTGAGATAAAAAAGAAGGATGAGAAAGTAAAAAAAATTAATATTGAGCAAGAGATAGCAGAGTTGAGACAAGACTTGGAACAAATTAAAGAAATTCAAGAAAAAATGCAAGAAAGAATGGATCTTGAGATGTAGCAGTTGCATGAGAAAGAAAAACAAGAAAGTAGTTGGAATTTACCAATAAGGAAGAAGGTTAAGTGGCCTATATCAAGAAGATTATTCTGAAGAGAAGAATGCAAGAGAGGATAGCAGAACCAGACATTGGAGAGTCTTTGTTGATGATGGAAGAGCAAGAGCTATCTAAGGAAGAGGAAACATGTGAAGGAAATGGGTCCCTTGAGACTCAAGATTTTATTTCTAACAAAATTTATGAGTATGTGTTCACAGGTACAGCAGCTAAAAATGAAGATGGAAAAGAGTCTAAAGAAGGAGAAGTGCATAAAATGTATGAAGATTTTTATACAAATATAGCACACTATGGTGAAGAAGATGTTGCCAAAACAACTAAGGTAATGGTTGCATTTTTTGATTTTATGGATGATGAATGTACTGACATATTGTATTCCAATGATGAATATGAAGACATAGATGGTGGTAATAGACAGTGGTACTAAGGCATATGAACGAGAACTTGAGTTTTAGTACCTTAAAGCTGAGAAGATGCTAAGTAAGAGGTAGTACAAGAAGAAGAAGAAAAAAATCTAGGGAAAGTTGCAGAAATGAAGGACAAGTTGCAAAAGAATTGGAAGACTAGGAAGAAAGAGAAGACCTGCACTCAAGTGAACTTGAGTTTTTCTTTCCTTTGGGAGTATGGTGCAAGGGCACCCACAGTGTTTTTATGCCTCCAAGGGGTCAAAAGTAGATATTTTATTTTGTTTGAGTTGTTTGCATGTAATAAGGTCTTCTAAGACCACTTCATGTGATTTAGAATCTAAGCTAGGTCATTAGGTGAATGGAAGTGTCTAGTTGCAAAAAGTGTCAATGTTGCACAATGTTGGCAAATTACACATTGGTGGAATATGCACAATTGTAATTTGAAAAGTTGGTTGAGAACCATTGGAAAATTGTTGTAAATATTTTAAAAGGCCTTTTATGGCCAACACAAAGGTAGGGGGATGATAAAAGGATGAGAAAATATTGTGTATTTGAAGTTTTGATAAATAAAACCCTTGTTTTTTGGGTACTTTTTCCGTAATAGTCCTATTCTTTCACATGGTATAGATCAGTATGGCCTTTGAATGACTTGCATGTGGTATGGTTGGAAATATAATTGATTTACCTTTCTAATTATTTTTGTTTGGTTGATTTTGGTTGTGTTTTGTGAAAGTTATGATCAAATTAGTGATTGTCATTTCTAGATTTTTACTATTTTTCAGCAAGAAACTTGTTTGGCACAAATTTGTATGACCTTGTATGGAAAAGGGCAGGCATGTGGATGATAGATATATGAAATACAAAACTTTTCCTTTTTGTTTGGAGTCATTTCATCTAGTTTTAGAAAAGTTAGAGCATTTTTTAGTGATAACAATCCTAAATCCTACCTAGGGTTCCTAGTTTGGAACAACCTTGTTTTGCCCTATTCTGTACAAAACAACCCTAGCTCATTTTGGGAAATGTTAAATAATGGCCAAATGGGTATCTATAACTGTGTTTACATTTTTGGTATCATGTATGTACTGAAAGTTATGACCAAAATACTCAATTTGCTGCCCCGATTTTTTATGCCTTAGAGATTGAAGGCTTGTGAGGGAAAACCCACCAAATGATGCTTTACAATTTCAAAGATTGGTTGATTGAGGTTTTTTTAGAGTGGTCCACCCCTTCTCTACATCACTTACTCTTCCAAAACACAGGTTGGTACTCTGACATGCATAACTTTCACAATGGAAGGACAAATGATCTGAAAATTTTGGAATTATCACCTTCACTGGACCCATAACATAGTTCCAGAACTACATGATCATATGTACAAATTTGGAGGAATGTGGAGCATTCTATTACCATATAGTAGCTATCTTTAACATTGCCTTCAAACTATAAAACAATCTTTTGGTGATCTAATCATCATGAAACTTAGAGCATTCATGCCTCAGGCCATTAGTAACATCTTCTAATATCAGCAACATAACTCATCTTATTAGTGCTTCTAATTTCCATATTAATATGTCTTCATACTCAACTCTTCATTGATCAAGGCATGACATCCAACTATGAACTGTATCTTTTCTGCTAGATAGGGCATGACGTCCAACCATGAACACCATCACACCTCTATGATAGTGTTGACATCAATGACAACCTAGTGACAATGTTGACATTAATGACAACCCTAGGAACCATATGTGTAACAAAATCACCATTTTATTAAAATAAACTTTCCCAACTCTACACTTTGGCTATTTTGGTTAATTTTTTTAAAGTGGTTTTTCTTTGCATGGTAGATTTCTTCTCATCCTTAGTAGTTTTCTCTTCTATGAGGTGGTTTGTTTCCAAGTAGTTTCACAAAATGCTTGGCAATTTTGATATCTTGGTGGGACAAGGAATACTTTAGGATCATATTCTATTTTTACTAAAAATAGTTTTGTACTTGGTGTTTTTTCCTTTAGACTAGTGGTTTATGCCAAACTTGGTAGCTTTCTCCAAATTTGGTGGTTTTCTTGACCCTAGTAAATTTCACTACATTTGGAAAACTTTTATCAAGTCTAGTGGCACCTCTGTATTTAGTGAACTTTCACTAAATCTAGTGGAGCTTCTAACTTTGGCAATGACTTCTTTACCCTCTTCAACCTATCATAACTCTCTTTAAATTTGGTCTAATTAATTACATAGAAATTATAATGGGATTAGAAATTAATTAAATTATAATATTAATCCAACGACAATTTTAATCAGTAAAGGAAATTTTTATAGTTAAATTTAAATAAAATGATTTGAAAGAAGTGAAGCATATTTTATTTAAAAATAAATAAATAATAATGATAATAACAAGGGTAGATTAATGAAATAAGTAAAATAGAAAATTAAATTTGTACAAAAGCTAAATCAAATAAATTAAAGTTTGGATAAAACTTCATTATAATAAATAATGATAAAATATATAAATAAAATTTAAAACAAAATGAAGTGAAAATAAAGTAAGATAAAGATAAAGATTTTTTTTGATAAACTAATATTAGATGGATTATTTAAATGGATAAAATAATATTAATTCAGTTTTATTCTCATGGGATAATATTAAAAAAAAAATCTTTATTCTTATAATAGTGCTTTAAAATTATCTTGATTTAAATTTGCATTATAAAATGATTATATATATATATATATATATATATACATTATTCTTGACTATTTTAAAATAAAATATTAAAATAAAGTGTTAAAACAATATCTAATTAATTATTTAATTATCTATTCTATTATTTTAAAAACAAAATAAAAATTTAAAACAAAAATAATAAATCTAATAATAAAATAATCAAAGCAAAGGAATAGAAGAAAACTATAAATAGAGGGAGAAACAAAGGAAATATTACCAAGTAAATTTCTAAGGAGAAGATTTGAAGGCAAACGAATATAACTCTAGAAGAAGGTTCAAAATTCATAGGTTCAATAATGTGGCTATTTTCTTTGTGGAATAGAATTCAAGATTCAAGATTGGCTCTTCATCAAAAAATTGCAAGAGGATTCTAGGTAGGCTTTTATCCATGAAAGGATTTAGAAAATAATTGATTTTTTTAAATCAACGAACTTAGGATTTTTGATGAGACAGAAATGATTGTTAATCACATTATATTTTAGGAAGAATAAAAAATAATAGGAACCATAAAATTTTATTTTAGAAACTAATTACTGCATCAAAAATCTAAAATCTAAAGTTGCTTTTGCAAGAAGAAGTTTAGAAATGGTTAGGAAGATATTCACTTTTATGAGTAAAATAGAATCCTGGAAAATTTTATAAACCTTATTGAACCTAATTTTCAAAAGATCTAATAGGAAATTGAGAGTTAGAGGTAAAAAATGAAAGGCTCAAAACTAGAATTTGTGTCCTTTATTTTATGACTTTTAAATACATGATAATTCTAATTTTTTATTTCAAAACTAAAATTTAAATTTAGGAATACAAACTTTGGTAAAATTTGTAGGTAGAAACCTAATTGAAAAGAATTTAACTATACTTAATCAAATAGAAACTTGACAAATATTTTATGGAAGAATTTATAAATTTATCTAATGATAATTTTTTTATTTATAAAAATGATTAAGTGATTTTATATCAATTTGGTTTGAATTGATAAATTGAGGGTAAAATTAGAAACTAGGAAACTAAAATAACTTTAATTGTTTTGGTCATATCTCTTACAATGCTATTTGGGAATCTCTAAATTTAATATATGTGAATTAAAATTATAGAATAAATATTTCCACAAAATTTTATAATTTTATGTTTTATATTGTTTCTTGGGTAATTAAAACAAGTTTATGAAAACTATTAAACTCTCTTTAAAAAAATGACTTTTAACACCTCTTTTATATAATTAGAAAAAATTAAGTGTTTCATATTATACACTTCATATATGTGCAATTTATAATTAAATTCTCTTAGTTTAAACAAAAGTTAAAGATCTATATCATAGTTTACTAAATAACTAGTTACATATAGTAAGTATGAGTTTTTATCATTAGACAGTTTCATTGAAATTTAGAACTCTTTACTCTTAAATTATTTTCCTATCTATAGCTATGGAATTTATAAATCAAATGATATAATCTACAAGATTAAGTAAAACTTAAATTGGTTATTATTCTAGCAAATTTTTCAATAAATAATTGCTAGTGTAATTAGTAATATATAAGATATGTACAAATAATTAGTTTTCATCTATCTATACCATACAATTAACAAGGAGTCCAAGTAATTGATTTTCTTTTCACTAAACTTAGAGTTAAATTTATAAGCTTATATAGTCATATGTTTAGTAACAAAATAATATTAAGACTTAACTCAAAAATTCTTTTATCTAGTTAGATTAAGTTAAACTAGGAATTTAAGATAGAATTATATAAGTTGTCATTAATCCAAGACAAATATTTATTACTGTTACTTTTAAATTTGGAAATTTGTCTTTTCCATATCAAGCATAATTTTATTTATTATGGAATATAAGTTAACAATCTTTACATAGATCTTCTATTTAGTTTTAAGAATTGATTAAATTGTTTTTTTAAGGATTATGGAAGGCTTAGATTGAGTTTTTTATACAAAAGTTATCCTTATGCTCATTATCATTTATCTCCATTTAATCCTTCAAAAATAAGTAAATTATAAAAGTTGAGTTTTAACATATAGTCTTAAATACACTTTGGATGTTAAATTTCTAATTCTTTATGAGTTTCATTAAATCACTTATATATTTCTATTCCAAGTATGTAAATTAGGTTAATTTATTTCAATTGTGCAATTAAGTTAATTTATTTCAATTATGCAATTAAGTTTATTAATTTCATGTATTCAATTTAGTTTATTCAATAATGTAATTAAGTTCATTTATTTTCAAGTATTTAAATAAGTTTATAGTGTGTAATTAAGTTTAGTATTTTCCATGTATGAAATAAGTTAACTAGTTAGTTATTTATTTCCAAGCATGTAAACTAGTTGTTATATTAATGATACCTCTGATTGAATTACTACATTTGTAACCTAGCATAGCTACAACAACAATGTCTATGGAATCATCCCTATAAATCACCAGGGAGAAATAAGGACACTTTAATGAGTTTAATAAAAAAATTATCATGATAAACAAGGCATTTTTTAGACAAAAAATATAATCATGTAGATGAATGACAAATATTTATTAAGTTAAATACTTCCCTTATTAGGTAGCAAACGTATAGGAACTATCTAGGGAAATGGCGCATTGGAAAGGGTTGCATACCAACTTATACAATTCACACCTAACATAAAACTAAACCAAAACTATATATAAATTACACCTTAATCTAAATTACACCTTAATCCCATGGATATGGGTATGTAGGTAGCCTTGGGTAAATGAAGGATGTTCTCAAGTTCAATTTTTTGTGTGCACTTTGATGAGTCATTAAACTAACTAACCAAATTATGCTTTTTAATATAAGAAACTCAACTATAGGAATAAACATTGATACTAAGAAGAGTTTCAGGTGAAGTTTTGCATCCTCAAGGCTTAAGACAAAATTTTGAGGTAGGATGCAAACATAATAACCTATAGCCTTGATAGATGATGACCTCAATGCATCTTCAATAGGGATATGTAGTCTGTTATGATGACTTAGGACTTGATATTGTCCCGATGAGTCCTAAGTCTCTAGCCAGAGCAAATCTTATTTGCCTATCCTATATGGATAGATGTATTGCCTATCTCGTTTGAATAGATGAGTTACCTATTCCATACGAACAGATGTATTTAATATCTTTCCTAAGTATTTAGATAAAACATTATCACCACATTAAACAAAATAAACAAAAAAATATAGTAGTAATTTCTTGAGATAGTTTAGTTAAAGATCAAGTAGGTTCTTTACACAACCACCTATTATAGAAACCAACATAACATTTTTTTGAGAGGTCCACTTTTTGACTTTTAATAGTCAATGGAAATCTCTTTTAGAGCTCTATATATATGGCATGTATGTTATTTTGTTATTTTCTATCAATATTTCTAAAATTTTAATTTGAATGACATAGTTGGCTTCATTGTCATGGAATTAGCCTCTATTTCTTCCTTGAATATCTATCTTGCAACTTAAAGTTCATAAAATTATAATTTTGCACTAAAATAAAGTGTCATAGTGATTTTGTTGGGAAGTCCTTTTGGTTCAAAATTTTGTTTAAAGGGGGTTTTTAAAACACAATTTCATATCCTTCCTTTTGGGGTTTATTCACACTTCATGTGGCATATTGATAACTCTTATTTGGGCATTTGTTGCTCTTTCATGTTCTTTTAATGTGTCTTGTTTCCTTCTTTTTCATTCCTTATTGGATTATTTTTATGCCATACCTCTCTCTACCCAACATTATGGTGTGTAGGGGGTAGTGTTGTACTATTTTTACTATGGCTATTGGATTATTTTTATGCCATACCTCTCTCTACCCAACATTATGGTGTGTGGGGGTTAGTGTTGTACTATTTTTACTATGGCTAATGGTTCTTTGGTTTCATTTTGAGTGAGCTATGTACCTAGTATTTATACCTATAACTAGGTAGATGCAATGGCTAGTCACCCATGCATATTGGTGAGATGGAACACATACCATATAGACATTCCTACATAAATTTGTATAGAATAGATTCATACTTTATTTTTTATCAATCTATCATATTCAACTATAGAATTTGTTATATCTATTTATAGAAGACACCTTCATCAATTGATCAAAATTTATGAGACATGTGGTATTGTTCCATTTAATCTTCAACATGCTCCAATTTTTTTGGTTGTTCAAGTAGTGTTGCTTTGTCTCATTCATGTAAATTCTTGCCTTTTTTATCATGAACTGTGTTCCTCACTTAATTGTATTCCTATATTTCTTTGATCCCAATCATATTTGGAGGCTTCTTTGGTCCTCATTTCATTAACTAAGTTCTTCAATTCTATAGTTTTTCATTTTTCTTTGGCATATACTTCTAGAACTTTCTTGTATAGGATACCATATTTCATCAAGAAATATCTCTTTGAATCTTGTTTTTTCTCTCTTTTAGGGAGGATTTTTCATTTTCTCATTTTCTCTATTTTTGAGAGAAATTTCACGTACATTGGTAGCTAACATTGGTAGTTGTAGGGCCCCACATAATCACCACTACCTACCTAAGTTGTGCTTAGGGTGTTTTTTAGAGTGCATTATATAATCCATATTTATTTTACTATCCTAAGTTTATTATACATATAGGATAAGATTTCTTAGGTTTCCTCTCACACATATGTTTCATATTATTGAGAGTATCTTCTATCTTTAGCAAGCATTGTTTATTTAGTCGCCTCACATATTGACTCACTTGGTGACTTGCCTATTTGTCATGTATTAGGAATCTTGAACATATTCTATATGTGTTCACTTTTACCTCACATTCTTGCAGCATGGATTGTTATAGATGTAATCTATAGAACCAAATCTCACTCCTTGATATTTGGCATTATTTTACAACTATTTTCTTGCACATCCCTCAGTTATACATTTTTCTATTTGTTGCGACACGTTATTCATTGGCTGATCTTGTTTCTTTAGCACATGCTTGTGGATGGTTTTTTGGCTTCAAGGGTTTCTTGGTTCTACTCCTATGAATGCATACTTTGTCCATCTTCATATGGTTGCATGCATATTTCTATCATAGACAATTTTTTTCTAGGTTTTTTACATGATTGTATATGTTTTCATGCTTTTATTTTATAATTTTCATGACATTACACACCCTTAATGCCAACTAATTATCTTACAAATGAATGTTTACAATTTTAATATGTAAGAAATAATGAAAAAATCCATGTTTTTATTTATTTAATTATGATTAATTGTGTAAGGAAAAATTTATTGTGTCTTGCACACACGCCCCATCATTTGTACCAAAAAAATGGGGACCCCCTCTTTTGAGATGATATTTTGAGTGAGATCCTAACCCTTTTAATTTTTTAGTTCATCTTGTGAGCTTCAAGTCCTAATTAATCAACTTAATTTGAACATAGAGTTCTTGATGGATTTTTTCATGAATAATTATACCTCTTTACATTCATGTCTTAATTGGTGAGGTCATTTTTTTGGTTTCAAGGTGGGTATATGCATGTAATATGTGGTACTATATATGGTCATGATTAAATAGACTTTCAAATTTAAAATCACTCATCTTCATGACCTCATGTATTAAAGGCTCAAGTTGCATTAATTAAGGTTCAATTCCATGCTCTTGGTTATATTATGTCATTGATTATTTTCTAAAGCATTTTATTGGCTTTATATATCTTCATGGGGTGTTGGTTCAAAGTTAAAATCCAAGTATTATCAATTATATAGGTTTAAGTTCGCTAAACCCATCTTTTAGGACCTTAAAACAATTTAAAATAGTCTTAGAATCCTTCAAATAATATTTGAATGCCAAAATTAAATAATTAAGGAAGGAAAAAAACTTTATTTTTAATTTTATATTATTTTTAGCTTAAATTTGATGGCATAAGAGAAAAACTAAGAAAAAAGAAAGAAAAAAGAAAAAGAAAAGCAATGATAAACCTCTTTTAGCTATCAAAACTCTAGCTAACTTTCTTCCTTGATTTTTAAACCATTAAAATAGCTATGAAAAAATTTAAGTTTCTAACACCTCATTACAATTTTTTACATGTGCATGTATAGAATAATGCTATTTGTAACTATTAAGTACTTATTTAAAACTGATTTTATTAAAAACTTGCAAGGAAGGAGAAAAAAACTACTTTTTTGAGGTTTAATCTCATAGGTTGCAATTATTTTTGTTTTTATTTCTCTGCTTCCTTGTTTGAGTTTCATGCAAGCCTTGATTCCATCCTAATTTTTATGTGAAGTGTTTTCATTCATCCATTAAAAGGCAAGGGTTTTAGTTTTTTATGATCAATATTGTCATTTATCTTTCTATATTTTTGTATATCCTTCAAATGCATGTTAGATCTAATATATAATTATTTTTATTTGTGTTTGCAGGTCAATATCTTCAAGGGTTTTATGTTTAAGTTCATTTTTCTCAAGATTTCAAAAAAATAAAAAATAAAAAGAGAGAAAAAGGGTAAATTCTAGATTTAATGGTTTGTGACCATTCATTAAATTTTAATCAAGGGTAACTTTCTTTGTAGGGTTGCTGGTAAAGTATCAAGAATCTCCATTTGGTTTGCATTCCATGCATAGGAAGAGTGAGTGATGGAAAGTTTCCACCTCCTAGGGTTTGGATCATGA
The DNA here is from genome assembly GCA_027924645.1 of Cunninghamia lanceolata. Classification (NCBI taxonomy): domain Eukaryota; kingdom Viridiplantae; phylum Streptophyta; class Pinopsida; order Cupressales; family Cupressaceae; genus Cunninghamia; species Cunninghamia lanceolata. The sequence goes on along the minus strand of BSBN01001413.1, from coordinate 847,288 downwards.
AGTTCATGTTGTTGCAATAGTCATGAAATAGATTGTCAACACTCCATATGAGAGCATATAACCTTGAAATTACATATAGAAGAGTTAGGACATTGTTCTAATAATTAACAAGGGTTATTATAGGTGTTTAGTAAATTCATTTACTTCATGAATTAATCCTTCTTAAGATTGTCTTATTGTTGTCCCATTCAATTCTTTCATTATGAAAGCCACTAGGAGGATTGTTTGGGCATTGAAAAGAAAGAGTTATAGGTCACATAAGCCATATCCCAACTATATTTTCTTGAATATTATGAAGACATGTTGATTAGAGGATACTACAGAAAAAAATAACCCTATGAATTTCATAAAAATATCATGAAGAAGGTTGCAAAAAGAAAAAGGTATGAGTCCTAAACTAGTAGTTCCAAACAACCATTATGGTTATCATTGTTGATCTCAGTAGTTGTCATTGATGTCAAAAGCAAAGTCATAGGATCAAGAAAATGTCAGAGTATGTCAAAGGTCATAGGTTCTTATCATTCAAGTATATGGTGTGGTTCATCTAATGATAGTCATGCTCTTCATGGTTCAGTTCTCATGCTTAGTCTTCATAAGGTGTTAAGGTGTTCATTGTCATTCATGGTGGTGCTACTCAAGATGTGAGTTGTGATCAGATTGTTGTTATTGGCAAGGTTCAATGATGCAAGTGCAGTGACGATTTGATGTCATCTTCATGTTTTTATTCATCCTCATGATGTTCTATGTTGTTTATTATGAAAGAGATAACTAGGTTCATGAAGCTTGTAATGTAAAACATGGTGGTGGTGCCTCAAAATAGGGAGTAGGCAAAGAAGGCCCTTGGATAGTAATTTTGGTACACCTTGTGGTAACATATATTTTAGGAGTTTTTTTTTTTATGGCAGTTATTTGGATGCTCAATCTAATTGTTTGGAGTCATATGCATGACAGGTATTATAGCATTAAACATTGTTGGTATGATTTTGTGGATTGTTAATAAGATAGGGTTTGAAATGACAAACCCTAAAGAATGTGTTTTTAGTGTTACAAAAGACATAAAACATCTACATCTAAAAGTATGCACTTTTCTTATTTTTCAAATTTGACTTGCTATCTCCAGCCATAGATAACTTAAGTTATGACTTAGAGGGGTTGCGGCCATTGGATGATCAGCCCCCCCAACCTAACAAGACAAGAGACTTCAGTTACACCTCTGTGTTCAGGCACCAGAGTAATACAAGTCGTCGATGCAACGACGTGAAATGTGAAATCAAAGGTTGAGATTTAAACCTTGTTCAAATGCCAACAAATACTCCTAAAAGAATAAACTTTGATGGTCATTTGACCGTCTCTCTCTTGAAAGTAGTTTATAACAGTTTTTTTCATAACTATCTTCTTTCAACAATGGATATATTAAGAGGTTGAGACTGCATAGATGGTGCTAGTTTGAATGATGAACATGTGTTTTTGAGATCTTGATATAGAGACATGAATGCTTCTATTTATACATTAAAAACCTTTTAAAATGCATTGAAAAATTGTATGTTGAATTAGCAGTAAGGGTCAACCTTTTGGTTTAATGACAATCATGGGCCAACAATTGGTATCAAAGCGAAAGGTCACGGGTTTGAATCCCCCTAGGTAATGCTGGGGGAGAGTTTGTTGGCAAATAGTCAGCAGTCCCCATGGGATTCGTGACATGGACTAACCACCTCCAGTGGATTCATTAATTTTGGTGCTTGTATTGGAAATTGAGCATGAATCAAGTTATTATCATCATGCACTGATATGTCAAAGTGTAATATGCTAGGACTCTATCATCTTTGTCCAAGAAAGGTCCTTATCTAGGTGCAATATTAGTTTACAGAAGATAAAATACAGTGGTTGTTGTCAGTGTAATGTTGTGGTGGTTACACAGTGTTTTCTTTGTCAAACAAAATTATGAATTACCTCCTTCATCTCTCAGTCACAGAGGTTGTTAGTTGTATGTGACAGTGTTTGTGCCTTGACATTGCTACAGAGATCAAATAAATCATGAAATGTATGACTGAACTTGCGAATGTTTCAATGATTTCTACTATATGAGACTTCTTATTGAAACATGAGTAATAGTGATTTACATCTTGGTCTGACAGTAGTCTTTATACTAGATATGATAGTGCTCTCTATCCTTGATTTGGTTGTGACAATGAAAAAGAAATGGCATCACAGTACATATGTGATTAGAATTACAATGATTGGATCAGTAGCAGTCATCTTGTTTCAATGGTCATTGAGTGTGTCTGTGATGTTAGTATTGTTTGATACAAACAATGGTAACAGTGACAGTCAAATGCTTGACAAAGTGTTTATAGTTGGCAGTAGGTTGTGGTTCTTTTAAGCTTAGTCACATTTAATTGAGAAAGATTCATGCATAGTGACAATGTAGATTGTATGACAACACTATGCTATGTATTCAGTTGTCTTGAGAATAGATTTCTACATGATAGTGCCTCTGTGTTGCTGTGAAGTGTTTGTAAACTATGATAGCTTTAGTTCCAGTATGATAGTGATTTGTGAAATGGTGCAAGACTAGTTGATCACGATGTGCTGGTATCATGATTGTCGTGATCATATTGAAAGTGATCTATATAGCATCACATTGTTAGTAATATGTATGACATCATTTTAACAGTGGTATATCTGGTTAAGATACAAGTTTCTAGCTCTCAAGGGAAGTATTTCTCACATTGAAATGATAATATATGACAGTCTTTCAGTCCAAATGACTAGACAAGATAACAGACAAGAGGAGCTTCATTTGATAGTAGATTATCTCATGCCAAAGATGTTCATGTTGTAGATATAAAGACAATGCTTTCTCCAAGATTTGATGAATGAACAAGTTTTATTAGATCACTGATTCAACCCCCCCCCTCTCAGTGATCCTTAGTATTCCCACATTTTGCCCACATAGGTGAAATTTGACATTCTTATAGTTGACGGAAAGCTGATTTTAGCACTGACAAATTTGCATGAGATGATTTGGGAATTGTCTCATTTTCTCAAACTTTTCTCCCTTATTTGTACTGTAAGCTAAGCAACTTGTAAAATAATTGTATCTTTTAATTGGCAACTCAAAATTGAGTGGCACCTTTTTAGAAAGTGAATACTTTTCGAGTCTAATCTATTGCAAATGATTTCATACTATTGTTATAAAGTGTCATTTTTCATTCCAATTAGACTTGCTTAATACACTACTATTATAAAGTGCCACAAATCTCAAAGGGGATAAAAATATTGAATTATGGGGGGTTCATAGAGTTGTGTCAAGAGCATTTTTGAGTTGTGCCAAAAGCACTTTGACAGAGATATGTCAAGAGCAGTTACACTTTAGATTTGTGTCAAGAGCATTTTCAAGTTGTGGCAAGAGCATTCCACAGAGATATGTCAAGAACACTTCCACTACTACATCATCCTTCAACATTTTTTTTGCATTGTATTGAGATGTGTTAAGAACACTTCCACATCACCATCACCTAATGCTACATGTGAATCCAGAGTTGATTCTTAGAGAACTTCCAAAGATTCATCATAGTAGAAGATTGATTTTAGTTCCTTTGCTTCTACAGATTTCAGAGTTGTTTCACATAAGGCTTCCAAAGAATCTTCAAAGCAGCACTTCATTGTAACCACATGGCATGCAATTTTTCACATTTCTCTCTTTTTGGAGGACATTTTTTTCCCACAGGGTTTTCTATCTTATCTCCATTTCATGAGAGATTACTTTGTACATGGGTACCTCATTAGGTCTAGTGTATGAATCCATCTTTATTGTGCCCACCTAAGCTATGCTTAAGGGGGTTATTAGTGTAAAATATTATTACTTAGAGTTAGTATTTAGCCTAAGTAATTATGCATTATATTTTACACATGGCATTAACCCACCTTTGGTAGGTGTAACATTAGAAAATGTCCCCTTGGGGGCTTTTCCCTCATAAGGTTTAGCTCCTGAGTCTTTAGTATGCATTTAGGAGATCTTAGTTCATATTTTGGCATCCCGATGGAATGAGACCTAGGTTCCATGGCAAATTGGACCTAGGTGGAATCCTTGAGTTGTACCCTGCCCAAAATAGGGGGGAGGACTTGGGCACCTGTGCCCTAGTCCTGCCTTATTTTGGGGCAGCCCTAATTTTCAGGTGTCAATTTATGACCGTTATTTGGTCCTTTTGCCGACACGGTAAGTTTTGATTTTTAAAATCTTCACAGGAGTGCTTGTAGTTTCATATATAAGCATGCTTAGGAATTCATTTAGAAACTAGATGGCAATTGTGATGTTCAAGTGTTCTCAAGATGATTCAAGGCTTTCATTGTGTTGCAAGAGTAGACTTGTGTGTTTTGTGTGTTGATATTTGTAGATTTGAACTCAATTTCCTCATGGCATGAAGAACATCTTCCTCCCATGAGAGCTTCAATACAAGGTGACATAATATTATGTTTTCATCATTGATTCCTTTGGTATTTGCCTCTGCCTCACAAGGTCATGCACTCTTTATCTGAAAATGGTGTTCGAAGACTTAGGTGTCCTCTGGGGCTTGACTGAGGCAAGCCTCTAAACACCACAACCCCCAAACCAAGTCTTGTGATTGTAGGTTACAGGTGTCGCATTTGGGAAAAGTGGAGTAGTAGGAAGGATTGGCAGGCGTCAAGGATTCAGGATCTAAAGAAAAGGACACAGGAGCACTTCTAGGACTTGTACGCTTGCTCTAGTGTCCTCCACATCTGAGTTTCAGGAAACAAAAGTTACAGGGCTGATCAGTGTCGGAAGGAGGTCTAAATCTTGCGAAGAAACTGGCACCTAGGACTTGGGCACCTGCTCCAGTGTCCCTAACTATTCCACTTCAGAACCCCAAAAATAGGTATTCTGTAATTTGGTATTTTACTCCTATCTACAAGAGCTTTTTCCATCATTCATCAATTTGTTGTCGTATTTACATAATTAGGGTTTTAATAGTTAATTGGGCATAAGACAAGGAAAAAAAATAATTAAATTCCCTAATCCAAGTTTCCCTACATCTGTAAGTGACCTAGGGTATGATAGTGCTTGTCACTTGACCCTAGATCCTTGAATGTATAGTGGAGAGAAAGATTTAAACATCTAAAAATCTAGAACATTAACGAATCCAATTTTTCACTTAAACATTTTGGTGAACCCATGTTTTTGGACTTAAATTGCAACTTTTTGAGTGTGTGTCTTCAGATTTGGATTGATTTTATTCATTCATATAGTCATTCATTTTATTGCATTGATAAAAATTCAAAAAAATTGAAAATTTTGGAAAATACAAAAAAATTGCATTGTTTGGCTTACTAAATTGCATCAATTCTTTCTAAATTTTCCTAATTCATGATTTTTGCATAAGATCTGATATAAACTACAGAACAATCCAAGACTACAAAAATTTGCATTGCATTTTCATTAATAATTTGCTAGGTTTTTGTAGAAATTTTGACAATTTTCATATAACCTAGTATTTCCAAAATCTAGGGTTTGTAGGCAAATTCTTTTTTTAAGATTTTTATACTAATTTTAGAGGCTCATTAAAATTAAAATTTAGCTTTAGTCTTTCATTTTAGTGTGAATTTGCATTTAGATTTAAATATTTGCATTTTTGCATAGAAAATTTTAACAAAAAACCAGCAATTTTGATGCATTTTCATTAAATTTGCATTGGCATTTTGCATATTAAATCTTGAAAATCATTTTAAGATCTGAGATTAAGTCATTTTCATCATAAATCAGACTTCAAAACATTTTCATAACATTTTTTCCCAAGATCTCAAACCTAGGGCTTCAAAAACAACGATTTTCACTAAAGTTGGCCTTATCGACTTTATAAACTTGCACCATAAGTGTGTTGTGAAAGGTATTTTGGAATTAATTTTATATTATCAGGGTAATAATTTTCTTCCCCTCATAAAAATATTCACAACACCCTTTTATTGGGCTCTTGTAGTGAAAATTTTACAAAAAACTACACATTTTGGCTATATTCGCCCTAGGGTTTGACCTAGTTTGCACTCCAAGCATGTTGTCGTAAATTTTATGGATTGAGGTGACCGATATTATTGATATTATTTTCTTTACCTCCTTAAATTCATTACAACACCTCTTTTTCTAGGTCTTGGAATTGAAAAACCATGAAAAATTGCCTATTTTTGCTATATTTTCACTAGGGTTTTACCTTAAGTGGCACTAAAAGCATGTTGTGTTGGGTATTTTGGCACCAAGTGGCTATTATTACTGATATTATTTGTTTTCCATCATCATTTTCCTCACAACACCCTTTGTTATGCCCTTTTGCATTGAATTTTGGTGAAAAAAGTGCCTATTTTGACATATTTTCACTATATTTTGACTTGGCATTATCTTGGATTTGCATCAAGAGTGTGTTGAGAGTGATTATATTATTGTTTCATACTGATATAATACATATAAATTTCTTCCAATTGACTAAAATCCTTACAACATCCTTTGTTTCATTCATTGGCATTGAAAAGAGTACAAAATTCCAAGCATTTTAGCTGTCAATCATATCCTTCTCCTAGGATTTGTCCTCTTAGTTTGTGCATTGTGTGTTGTATGCTTTTACAAGATTTATGACATGCTATCCTAAAAACAAAATCCTTTTGAGAAGAAGTAAAAGATTAATGGGATCTAGTGCTCTTGAAGAAGTTGGTACTTTGGACACCTTCTTTACAAAGGGAGAAACTCAAATTGTGCAAGATATTAAACATCCTCCAACCTCAATGGAAGAAAAAACTTTTCATGATGTTGATAACACTATTGAGGCAACAGGATATGTATCTGATGAGCAAATAGAAAAATTGGATAAGGAGATAGCTGAATATCAATCATTTATGGAAAATGAGAGAATAGCTGAAGAAGCTGTCCCTACAATTCATAACATAAGAGAATTGATAAAAGAAGGACAAGATGGTGTTAATGCAATTCGTGGTCTATTACATATTGTACAAACCAATATCATGCTAGTGATCGAATGTGTGCAAATGATAAATAATACTCTATCACCATCTCATACTCAAGTTTTGGTACCTATACCGACTACGGGAATATCCACTTTTACGTCAACGATCTTAACAACTAATGCGAATGCTAGCAGTAATGCTACCACTAGTATTGGAGTATCTAATGGCACTAATTTCAAAGTTGTGGGATTTAATTATTAGAATTTGGTTTCCAAAGGAACCTCTTCTATGAATAATTGTTCGCAACCTCCTATCTATTCCACTCATTTCTAGCCACCTATTACATACTCGCAAGCATCTTCCACCTATCATTATGGCCAACTACCATTAACCTATTCTTAGACTCCACCTATTGTATCTCAAGCTCATTCACCTCCTCACTTTGGTTCCAATTCCTCAGAACAAACCACATCTCCAAATGATGCCATCTTAAACCAACTTTTATAGGGCATGACTACTTTGCAACAAAAGGTAACAAATTTGACAAATTCTTTGGAACCTAGTCTACCAACATATCATGCCCGTAATCCATTATCCTATGTAATCTTGAGAACCCATATGCCTGAGAGGTTTGAGACTCCTCGCTTTGAAAAATATGGTGGAAAAGGAGATCCTAATATCCATGTGGCAGCATTCACAGCTATGTGTAGTGATTTCTATTTTGAAGAGGATATGTTGGCAAAACTTTTCCCATGATCTCTCAAAGATACTGCTTTAGAATGGTTTTCCTCTTTGCTTCTGAATTCAATACACTCCTTTTCCCAGTTGATTGATCAATTTTTACAACATTTTCAAGAAAATATCAGACCCCAAGTCACTCTCATTGACTTGGTTCAATGCAAACAAGGTCCCAAGGAAAAGTTGACTAAATTCATTAGTTGATATCAAGGCCTTTATGCATAAATTCAATATCAGATGAAAGATGAAGATGTTTGGAAGATATTTATTACAAATCTACAACCTAATATTTATGATAAGATCCTCTTGATGAAATATAACTCCTTCCAACATTTATGCACCACCCCTTGTGATTATCAACTTTCGTCTAGTCAGTATGAAAACCAAAACTCATCGGCTCAAGTTGGCCAATCCATAGGCAGATGTCACAAAACAATTTTAAAAGGAACAATAATAGGAGTTTCATCAAGATCAATGGACCAAATATGAATGTGTTTGCTATAAATAACTGAAAGAAAGCATTATCTCAACCAAGAAAGTTTACTCTGATATCTGAGTCTTATCATTCTATCATGAATCAAGCTATGAGTAATAAGATTCTAAAGCTTCCCCCAAACAAACCTGTTGATCTTAATAAACAAGGACCTTACTTTGATGCTAATGCCTTTTGTCATTATCATTAGATGAAAGGACATGACATTGAATGATGTATGCATCTTAAACATGAAATACAGGACCTTATTGATTCAAATATTATCCAGGTATCAGGTGTGAATGATAATAAAAATAAGTCAGTTGGTTCGCTGAATCAGAATTTACAAATCTTCACTAATCCTTTCCCTAAGCATACTGAAAATAATATGGTGGAACAAGGTTTAATGGAAGTAGAGGAGGATGATTACTTAGACTATGTTAGCATCGTAGGAATGATTGAAGTGGATAAGAAAAAAAAACAATCCACCTCGTCCTCAAAGAAATAGAATTTATGTTGAGGTTCCTCCTCTGTTATCCTTATATGGATCAAGAGATAATCAAGATACATCTGAAAAACAAGAGCAACGACCAATACAAACAAGTGAGATGGTACAGGATGATTCCCGTCCCCATGCTAGAAAGATCCAACAATGAAAACTTGATAAAAATTGGAAAAGAGCTACACAACTGTCAAAAATTGGAGAGAATAGTGGTTCCCCTCCTCATAAGCAACAAAAAGTTATATTTACACAAGGAGTAACAAATCAAACATCACATGATAATCAACAAAACTTTCATAAGAACCACTCAAATTTTGCATTAAATATGATCGAATATCTCTCCAAGAGGTTCACAAGCTCTAACATATAATATGAAGACCCCATAGGTAAGTATCTCTAACCCTTTATCTCTCTCATGATGTGCTTCCCCCGTGATGTGTTATATGTTGTTTAGGCCTCCTAGAATGACCTCGAATTCTCCCGTAAGGTTTAGGATACCAGGAGAACAACTCTATTGTGACCTTCTTCTATTTGTATCATCATTCTTCTAAATTGCCTCTCTCTGATTTCATTGTTGAGTGTTGTGTCTTATGGACATAGCACCATGGTTGGTGACCTGGGGACACCCTCCTATGTGACTATCCCTAAGACACTTGTTTCTACTCTCTTATTTATTGTTTCCCTTCCTCTAGTGTTTCCATCTAGTGGGCGGATGACGACAAACATTTATACTGATGCGGACCTAGTGTCCCTTTTGAGAGCAATCAAAAAATAGACTTAGTTCCTATTATGACGATGGGATTGTATATCTTATCTGATGCTTGGCTATTGGAAGCCCTTGTACTTTCCACCTAGTTAATTTAATGATGTTTCTATTGCATTTACAAACCTTAACAATACTGTTGCTCCGTGCACCTTTGTTTGCCTTTGAATATAGCCTTGGTGGTACTCAATTCAAAGAGTTTCGTGATATAGCCCTGCAGTTATCCTCGAACTCCAAATTCATTGTATAACCTTGGCTCTTTGTGTGGTTAATCATAAGCATTGATGTTGTTGTTTATCATGATTTTGTAGACACTAATATGTTTCTTGCAGGGATGTGTTTGTGGGAACATTTGGTGATCGTAAAGTACATGTCACCTCCGGGGGGCATGGGCTTTGTGAAATTTGATGTTCCCTTGTGTGTTTTCTTCCTACCTTAATGTGCTTGATATTGATAACTGATATCAACCACCTTAAGGTGGGGGCATATATAAGGTAAGTTGTTTGTTGTAGATGTTAGCTATGTGCTTGTCCTCAGGTGCAGTCTAAAGACTTGCTCAATGAGTGCATCCTGCATCCTGAGTTTGTTTGCAATCAATCAATCAATCATGTAAGCCCTCTACAAAGGAAGGATATCGCATATATCCTTTTTATCCTAAGCCCTCTATAGAGGCGGGGATGGTGTATTTCTTAGAGCAGATTGTATCATCCTACCATTTTTAAAAGTCCTCTACGGAGGCGGGGAACGGTTCTGTCACTAACTCAACCCTTAAGCGTGTCTTCAGGGATTGTTGTGGTGAAGCCCAATCGTTGGTGTGTGCCTGTAATGTGCCTGAGATGGTGTTGGACCTAGAAATAGGGACACTCCATCGCTTGACTGTCATGTTTTCTCTGTGTCTTCAAGTGTGTGTGTTTTGGCGTGCTTGTGTTGTGTGGCATGTTTTTTGCCCCATATGTAGTCTAAAGACTTGCTCGATGAGTGCATCCTGCATTTTGGGAGGTTTTACATGTCTTGCATGTGTGTTGCCCCATATATATAGTCTAAAGACTTGCTTGATGAATGCATCTTGTATTATGGGAGGTTTGTTTGCTCTCCAATACTTGCATTTGCATTTTATATATATGAGAAAAAGAAAAGAAAAGATATCATTTCTGTCTTCTATGCATTAATGTGTCTTCTATGGATTAACTATCTTCTCCTTGTTCTGCATGACTGTAACTGTCTTCTCCATGTTTTGTGTGCCTGTTACTGTCTTCTATGTGATTGGCATGTCTTCTCTGTGCTTGATATATTTGTTGTGTTTGTGACCTTACTTTAATGCATGTATTGGAATCACATTTATACATACATTAAAGTGGGGGCTAAATGTAACGTCAGAAAATGTCCCCTTGGGGGCTTTTCCCTCATAAGGTTTAGCTCCCGGGTCTTTAGTATGCATTTAGGACATCTTAGTTCATATTTTGGCATCTCAATGGAATGAGACCTAGGCTCCAAGGAAAATTAGACCTAGGTGGACCCCTTGAGTTGTACCCTACCCAAAATAGAGGGTGAGGACATGGGCACCCGCGCCCTAGTCCTACCCTATTTTGGGGTAGCTGTAATTTCTAGGTGTCGGTTTATGACCGTTATTTGGTCCTTTTGCCAACACGGTAAGTTTTGATTTTTAAAATCTTGGCAGGAGTGCTTGTAGTTGCATATATAAGCATGTTTAGGCATTCATTTAGAAACTAGATGGCAATTGTGATGTTCAAGTGTTCTCAAGGTGATTCAAGGCTTTCATTGTGTTACAAGAGCAGACTTGTGTGTTTTGTGTGTTGATATTTGTAAATTTGAGCATCAATTTCCTCATGGCATGAAGAGCATCTTCCTCCCACGAAAGCTTCACTACAAGGTGACATAATATTGTGTGTTCATCATTGATTCCTTTAGTTTTTGCCTCTACCTCACAAGGGCACACACTCTTTATCTGACAATGGTGTTCAGAGACTTAAGTATCCTCTAGGGCTTGACTGAGGCAAGCCTCTAAACACCACAATCCCCAAACCAAGTCTTGTGATTATAGGTTACAAGTGTCACATTTGGGAAAACTGGAGTTGCAAGAAGGATTGGCAGGCATCAAGGTTTCAGGATCTAAAGAAAGGAAGGACACATGAGCACTTCCAGGACTTGGGCACTTTCTCTAGTGTCCTCCGCATCTGAGTTTCAGGAAATAGAAGTTACAAGGCTGATCAGTGTCAAAAGGAGGTCCAGATCCCGTGAAGAAACTGACACCTTGGACTTGGCCGCCCACTCCAGTGTCCCCGACTATTCCGCTTTGGAACCCCAAAAATAGGTATTCTGTAATTTGGTATTTTACTCCTGTCTGCAAGAGCTTTTTCTGTCATTCATCAATTTGTTGTCGTATTTGCATAATTAGGGTTTTAGAGGTTAATTGGGCATAAGAGAAGGAAAATTAATAATTAAATTCCCTAATCCAAGTTTCCCTACATCTGCAAGTGACCTAGGGTATGATAGTGCTCATCACTCAACCCCTAGATCCTTGAATGTATAGTGGAGAGGTGGATTTAAATATCTAAAAATCTAGAACATTAACAAATCCAATTTTCCACTTAAACAGTAGGTTATGTGGCATCTTATAGAGTTGGTCAAACTCTCCAAGATATGTGTTACCACTTCTTTGCCACTTCATGGAAATATGTCACCACCTCTAGTTGAGTGTTTAAGTCAACTTCTGAGTCAACTCAACCTCTCTACACCATGTGTAGACATCTTTGTTCATTATCAAATTACTCCATTTTAGTCAATCCTTTGTTCTAATAGAAAGATACCGTAGAAGTGTCATGCCCTAAACTTTACTCAACCTAAGCCAAACACAACTACCAAATTTTCTTTTCAACTTGCTAGCACTACTAAGGTAAATTCAAGTTTTAAAGTTAATCTAAGATCAATGACATCAAGTTTACGATGTCCTCTCACCGCTTAAACTATCCTAGTTTGCATTTTTTCCTAAGTGTTTCATATTGAGATGTACAAAACTTTTCCTAGGTATTCTAGGGTATAGAAATTCGTCACCCTTCTAAGTTTGATTAGTTTACAAACCAATTAACAATTACCAATTTCTCCTTTTCCATCTACATTTGTTTCCCTAGTATGGCTATAAAGAGAAAAATTATTGCTTAATAATAACTTGACTATCAAGAGTTTGAAAATGAAGAGCTATGTTTGATATAAATAAACTTACACAAATAATCATGTCTGGAACAAAATTTTAGAGTGAATGAAACTATTTCTTAACTTTACTATTAACACCAATGACACAAGAATTATTTTGATGCTATCAAAACTTAAAAGATAGAGTAGCTTAGTTTCAAGTTCTAAGATGTAATTAACATTTACTTATTGTTTTTAGTAGTTTTAGATTTAGATGTAACTACTTACTACGTTTTAATTCACAGTCTAAATTTTGATTTCATTGACTTAATGTTCAAACTAAACAAACTTTCCACTTGGTTATACTAATATTCTTGATCAAAGGTTTAAACAAGTTAGCCATTACTTTGTTGACTTGGTTTCAATTCCCATAAGGGATTTCCTTGCTCATTTCAAGTTCAAGAAGATCTCTTATATTTCTCTATGGAATTTAGCCTATCTAATAGACTCAATCATTGAGATAAACTTTAATGTACATTACAACTCCAACTTATTACTATTAATGTTAACTCATAACTTTATGATTTATTGGAAAATAATTTACCTCCACCGAAAGAGTTTAACATTTAATGACAATCCATCCTAAGTTTGATTAATGACTAAATCAAGTTAAAATACACTTATATATATTACATCACAATCTTATGAAATTTGACAATGGTTTTAAAAAAGAAATTTAATTATGCTTTAATTAAGTTTTAAATTGATAGATTTATTACAATTAAGTTTTAACTCCATTTAACTTAATTTTTATTTCCCAATTCTTAATTTAAAGATTCTTAAATAGAAACTTCCTTAAACTTAACTCAAAACTAATTCTCTTCTTATGGATTTCCTTCGTTGAATCATACAATGCAATCAATATGATTACACATTTAAATCATTTTTGTATTTCTTTAACATTTTCCAAATCAAGTGTATAAGAAACAATTACAAGATAATCTATGAAACATAAGGATTCTTGGTAACTAAATAATGCAATGATATAATCTTTTCTTTCAAATAAACACATAACTTTCTTTTATTGCACATACATTTTTGTTTTACAACTTAACAATTGAACTTTTTTTTTTCCTCAAATGCATATGTAACAACACAAGTTTGCTACTTTAACAATTTTACAAATGATTTACAATATTTGATACACAAAGTACATCATGAAGCAAAGATGTCTTTCTTGAAAACAAAACAACATTTCTTTTATTTCCAAAAGACTGGAACAACTCCAAAACATCTTCAACCTCCATCCAAGAACCTGAAAATGAACAAGAGAGGTAAAACAGCAATATGCCAATGGACTCTCCACCCATCCATAGGATTGTGAGACAACGCACCCCCAAGCATGGGGAAACATTTAGCCACTTGGGACCTCTTCACAACACAACTCAACAAGATCACTTTACACAAACAAAACACTTATGTGGGTGCTACCACAATAATGGGTTACACTTTCTGGGACATCCTAATTTTTGTTGAAATCGCATATTTTTAGAAAATATAATGATTTAAGCCTTGAAAGGTTCCATTTAAAGGATTTTAATTGAAGAGGGTTTGATCAAACCCCCTTAGATCAAACCCCCTTAGATAGAACCCCGCTAGTTTTAAACTATACCTATAATGGAGTCTCCTCTACAGCTATCAAAATGCTAATAAAAATCCACTTTTGATTTACCTTTTGGGGGATCAAAAAAATTCATTTAAAGTTTATGTTTTGTAAGTATGTAGTCCTTATTATAAGCTTCCCAAAAAGTATAATTTTAAATATATTTAATTTGATTATTATATTCACTTTTATTTCTTATGAATGTAGGTTTTTCAATGAACATCAAGGTCTTTGTTTCATACATACGAAAAAATAGGAAAATATACAAAAAAATTCTAAAAAATACATGTCCTCTAGGTATTGATGTCCTTATTCCAACAAAAAAAAATGGATCCTAATACATACAAAAAAAGTTATGCTCATTATAGTACACCTATCTCTAAATTGTAATTGGTTTGACTTCAAAACTTAATTAAAAAATATTCAATAAAACATTATGAAACCAAATGCATCCTCTAGATATTGTAGTTACAAATCTAAATTTGAAAAAAATAGAATTTTATCCTTCATAGAAAAAAAGTTATGTGGTTTATAGTACACATCACTCTTTAAAAATGACGTTTACTGTTAAAAACTAGTTATCGAAGGAGATAGAAAAAGAAATGCAATCTGATTCCAAAAAATTTTTAAAATATATATTTAGAATCTACAGACAAAATGTCACAAATCACTAGTTTGCATCATCTACAAATTCCTCACGGTTTAGCAGCTATAGGTTTCTGAAAGTGAAGATTTAGTTCAAAATGCTCATTTCAATATCAAGTTTAGCCAAAAAGTGTAACCCAATATTGTGGGATCACCCATGTACACATTTGTTTCAAACTTCATATAGTTACAAAAACACCCAAAGTACATTTATAACACATTGGATTTGCAAAAAGGAATTCCACATAAGGGGAGTAGGGACTCTACCTATTACATATGTATCACCTTAACCCAATAACCAATCTCACATCAAACCTCCATACACCATAATGTACCATCAAAGCACCCTTATCCCCCCAAGACAAAGCCAATAGGTATATATATATGGGATACTCATATCCTGAATAAACATGGGTACTCATACCCTGAAATAAAGATGCCCCTTTGTGGGAGCCGCACCCACCCAACGCTTTGCATATGGAGGACCAAATCAGCCTCTTCGCTAGAGGGGGTCAACTCCCCTATAAAACACATAAAGAACATCACACAACACAAAGTAAAGCACCTATTCACAAACCCCAACAAAACCTGATGCAGAGTGGCACAAGGGAAGCAACACACAAAGGTTTACTCTATTGTCCTTTGCCCACTCACCCACTTCAACTAGCCTTCAACCAACCAACCAACCAAAGGCACATACAAGGCATATGAAGGATTTGATGTCCAGACTATTGTCCAACCCCTAAGGCTTCTCCAACACCTTAAGACAGATCAACAAATACCTTCTATGCAGTTGGTTTGATCTCCAACTTCCCAAAACTCTTCAACCTATACCTTGACTAGTAAGGCTACTAGCCCTCCAAACTAGGTTTTCTCAACAAAACTTGACAAAATCCCAAAGGTCTAGGCAAACAAATGATGGAATTGAACACCTTTCAGGGGACCCTAACAAACCTCCAAATCTCCTGCTCCAACTCTACTCCAGCAATCCAGAACGCCTACTAGGTCTCTAGGCCTAATTGATCAATTTAGGCTAGGTTACAAAGCAAGTGCTCAAAATTGGGTGCATAGGTCAAGGGCAGGAATTTGGAATGCTTCTACCATGTCCCTACAACACAAATCCATCATTTATTTGCTCACCCTAACAGGATTCTATCATCTACAACCTCAAATAGCATGAAATTGGCCAAATACAATGAAATACTTGACCTAGGGCATCACCTTAAAAATAGAAGACTGCATTTTCCGACAAAAATCTTTTGGAATCTTATAGTACATACCCCTAGCCTACATTTCACCAGTTTTTGCAAATTTTCAACGGTGGGAATGCATTCTAGGGCCGGATTTCTATGGCTGCCCTAGAAAACAGGGTTTCTGGACCTGTTTTGAAAGAAAAATCTATAACTTTTGATCCTAACCACTTCAGGACCTCAAACCAATTGCATTGGAACCCTGACTCCAAGAGCTTTCAGAAAAATATCATTTGCACATGTGAAAAGTCCGTACAGTCCGTACACAGCAAGAAAAATAGCGAAAAACAGTCAGTTTTCTTGAATTTTGTGCCCAAATTCCGTACAAAAACTTCCTCCTCCATACTGGAGTCAGATATCCACCATATTAACCCATCCAAGTTGGTTTCCAATTTCTACAACAACATTTAACTGCCCAAAGTGGTTTTTGAACCGACCCAACACATAACACCTTTGACAACTATGGTGTTTTGCATTAACACAAGGAGGTTGATTTGTTTGGCTTGTCCAATGGAGTCCAAATGATCAACACACTCCTTCCAACATACTAAAACATTAAAACAACCAAAAAAAACTCAAAAACCAATCCTTAGACCTTCTAGGCCTAATTGGCACAACAAGGGTCCAAATGGACTAAGAAGGATTTAAGGTTTATATAGTCACCCCAAACCTCTTGACCATACAAAATGGACCAAACAACAATGGCTAAAAGCCTTATTACAAAACACATTGAACAAAAAAACATAACTTCTCAAAATGCATCAAAATGCCTTTAGGAACCAAGGTGCTCCTAGGTGCCCTGCACCATACACCCACTGTCAAAGAGAACTCAAGTCTCTTGAGTTGGAATGCTGTCATATGTGAAACCTGCCTTCTCAATGTCTGCCCTGCTCATCCAAGTGGCATCCTCCTAAGGTTTGTTTAGCCACTTCACCAAATAGTCATGATAGGTGTGCCTTCTAGTTTGTTTTGCAATCCTCTTGTCCAAAATGCACTCAATCTGATTTGGAGATGAAGGAATGAGTTCCTGGAGTGTGTGATCAGTTTGATCTTCTTCAACAACAGTCTAAGGATCAGATCCTTTATAGGGATAAAGGTCTGAAACATTAAAAATTGGAGACAAAGCAATGTCATCCGGAAGTCTGATTTTGTAGGCATTTTCTCCACATTTCTTGAGCACTTCACAAGGCCCAATCTTCTTCATGAGTAGCTTAGTGTGTTTACCTGCCGGGAGCCTCTCCTTCTTTAGATGAACCATTACTAAATCACCTTCCTTGAACTGCAAATCCCTTCTTTTTCTGTCAGCAAATTGTTTATATTTCTTAGAAGTGGACAGCAATTTCTGTTGTACTTGTTCATGGACATCTTTCATGACTTGAACAAAGTCTTCAGCCAAGGCACTGCTGTTTTCCAGTCCTTTAAACTCTCTTAGTTCCAAAATACCCCTTGGGTGAGTGCCATAAACAATTTGGAAAGGAGATAGGTCGGTGCTTCTATTGACAATGTCATTGTATGAGAACTCTGCCTGAGCCAAAATTGAGTCCCAGCTAGCACCCTGCTCCTTGGTTAGGCATCTTAGGAGGTTGCCAAGTGACCTATTAATCACCTCTATTTGTCCATCAGACTGAGGGTGATAGGCAAATGATAAGGACAAATTTGTACCTAGTCTCTTCCACAGTGTCCTCCAGAAGTGTCCAATGAACTTGGGGTCTCTATCTGAGATTATGGACAAAGGTAAACCGTGTAACCTGACTATTTCCTTGAAGAAAAGACCTGCTATGTGTGAGGCATCATGTGTGGTTCTACATGGGATGAAGTGAGCCATTTTTGAGAACCTATCTACAACCACAAAAATGCTGTCATGTCCATTCTTTGTTCTAGGCAAACCAAGTACAAAGTCCATACTTATGGAATCCCAAGGCTTTGAAGGAATAGGTAGAGGAGTGTATAAACCTGTATTTGATGTATGCCCCTTTGCTCTTTGGCAAATTTGACAAGTTTCAACAAACTTCCTTACATCGGTTGGCAATTTTGGCCAAAAATAGTACCTCCTAACCAATTCTAGGGTCTTATCAATACCAAAGTGACCTGACATGCTACCACAATGCTTTTCCTTTATTATATTCTCTCTAATAGATCCTCTTGGGATACACAACATGCTACCCTTGAAAAGATATCCATCTTGCAACAAAAAATCAGAAAAATCAGTATTATACCTTCCTGTCATGGCCTTGCAAGATAGGTATGGCTCTTTGAAGTCTTCATCTGCTGTATACTGATCTTTAATGGCATGAATACCTGTACTTTCCAACTGAATAGTTTGTACAACAAGATTTCTCCTACTTAAGGCATCAGCTACCTTATTGGCCACTCCTTTCTTGTGTTTTATGGAGAAGGTGTATGCTTGGATGTACTCCATCCACTTGACATGTCTGTGATTCAGCTTTTGCTGCCTGTTCAAGAAGCTTAATGCATGGTTGTCAGTAAAAACTATAAATTCCTTTGGCAATAAGTAGTGTCTCCATTTCCTCAATGACTGAACCATGGCATATAACTCTAGATCATAGGTGGAGTAGTTTTGTTTTGCCTCATTTAACTTCTCACTAAAGAATGCTATAGGCCTCCCATCTTGACTTAGGACTCCCCCAACAGCCCTCTTACTTGCATCACATTCTACCACAAAGACCTTGTCAAAATCAGGAAGAACAAGGACCGGTTTTTCTGATATTTTTTTCTTTAACAGTTCAAAGGCTTGGTTGGCCTCATTTGTCCATAAAAACACACATTTCTTGCCCCCTTTTATGGTGTCAACAAGTGGAGCACAAATGCCACTAAACCCTCTAATGAACTTTCTATAAAAGCTGCATAAACCATGGAAACTCCTTACCTCTGAGGCTGTTGTAGGTGTTGGTCAATTAAGAATGGCTGCAACCTTACTTGGATCCATTTTTAGGCTGCCCTTGGAGATGACAAACCCCAAAAATATCAACTCTTCTTGTAGGAAGACACATTTGTCAAGATTGATTCTCAACTTCTCCTCTTGAAGCCTCCTGAGTACTTGATGGATATGCCTTATGTGGTCTTCCTTGCTGTCACTAAAAATTAGTATATCATCCAAATATACAACAATAAACTTGTTAAGGAAAGGTTTTAGCACTTCATTCATCAATCTCATGAAGGTGCTTGGTGCATTTGACAAGCCAAAAGGCATGACAACCCATTCAAATAGTCCTTCATTGGTTTTGAAGGTGGTTTTCCACTCATCCCCTTCCCTTATCCTGATAGTAATCTTGTTGATGGCCCTGGAATCAGTGCATAGTCTCCATGTTCCTTCCTTCTTAGGTGCAAGCACTGCAGGTACTGCACATGGACTAATACTCCTCCTGATAAGTCCTCTATCCAATAAGTCTTGGATTTGTCTTGCCACTTCAACATTTTGCTCTGGGGTCAACTTGTAGGCTGCTTGGTTTGGTAGGGTGGATCCAGGGATGAGATCAATGCAATGACTAATCTCCCTCTTTGGTGGAAGGGCATCCTTGCCTTCATCGGCTATCACATCCTGAAACTTCTCCAATAGTTCTTCCACTTCCTTTGGTCCAATCCTCCTAAGAGGGTGCTGCACTTTGACCTTCTTGGGATTCACATCCTTGGGCTTGATGACTACTGCAAAACATGGCACTTTCTCTTCCTTGAGGTTAGCCAAAAACTCTTTTTCACCTACCAACATAACTGAACTAGAAATGACTTTCTCTTTGCAATCATCAATCAAAGGAGTCATTGTAAACTTTTCACCATTCTTGGACAAATGAATCACATTGTTCTTACCATCATGTTGGGCACTTGTGTCATGTTGCCAAGGCCTTCCAAGAAGAAGGTGGCATGCATCCATATCCACTATCTCACAAAGAACCTTATCATGATATTCACCTATCTTGAATTCAACCCAACATTGCTCTTTCACCACAATTTGTTGTTCCTTGGTTAGCCAAAAGACTCTATAGGGGTTAGGATGAGGCATTCTTTCCAATCCTAACTTACTCACCATTTCATTAGAAGCCAAATTTTCAGAAGAACCTGAATCAACTATTACCTTGCACACTTTTCCTTTCACCTTGCAAGTGGTTCTGAACAAGTTGTTTCTTTGGGGCTGCTCCTTGGTGGCTGGCATGATGAGTGACCTGTTGAACATGATGCATTCTCCACTCTCAGGTGCTGCAGACTTGGAAGAGGTTGTTTGGTAACTTGTGGTGCTTTGACAGTCCTCTTCTTGAAGGAGTTGTACTCTTCTTTCTTTCTGATTTGCAGCAGTGTTTCCCATCTTCTCCGGGCACCTAAAGGACTGATGTCCAATCTAATTGCAAGAGAAACACCTTCCAGTAAACACATTGGGACCTCTACCCCCACTTCTTCCTCTGCCATTACCTCTGCCCCTAAACTGACCCTTATCAGCACTGTTTTTATCAGCCTGCCCTTGGCTGCCTTCTTGTGATCCACCACCTTGGAATCTAGAGAAATTATCTCTGTTTTGAAATCTGCCCCTACCCCTAAAGTTCTGATTTCCTCTGCCTCTGCTACTGCTGTATGAATCACCTTTTCTTCTTTGTTTATCCTCAATTCTTAGTGCCATTTGAAAACACTTATGGACTGTCTCCGGGTTAAAGAGAGTTAATTCATCTTGAATGGAGAACTTGAGGCCATTAAGATACCTTGCAAGCTTCTGTTTTTCATTCTCAGGCATCTTGGCTTTCAATGTCATCTTGTGAAACTCCTCTGTGTAGGTGCTTACGTCCATGTCCTTTTGTCTCAAGTTGTGCAACTTCTTGTTCAAGTTGACCTCATAATCCTCAGGGACAAATTGCTTCTTGATTTCAAGTACCATCTTCCTCCATGTAGAGATAGGATTCCTATCATCTTCTATCCTCTCATTTTGATTAAAATTCCACCAACTCAAGGCTGGCCCTTTCATTCTTGATTTGGCAATCTTCACTTTCTGATTTTCTGCCACTTCTTCACATTCAAAATATTTCTCCATTGCCTGAATCCAATCAAGGCACTCCTCTGGATTCATCTTACCAGGAAACATAGGTAAGTCTACCTTAGTGTCCTTCCTACTCAACTTTCCAAGTGCATCTAGGAATTGTCTCTCTGACATGCCTCCTTGTGGCTCTTCCATAGGCACTTCTTCTTCCTCATCTTGATCCTCTTCATCTGAATCTAAGATGACTTCTGACTTCTTCTTCTTGTCTTTGTCTTTCTTCAACTTTTCTATCTCAGCCTCCATCCTTTTGTTCTTGGCTGCTTGCTCTCTCACTATCTTTGCCAATTCGGCATTTGTCACCTTTGAAGGAATTTCCTCCTCTTCTTCTCTATCTCCCATCTCTTTGATGGCTCTGATACCACCTGATGCAGAGTGGCACAAGAGAAGCAACACACAAAGGTTTACTCTATTGTCCTTTGCCCACTCACCCACTTCAACTAGCCTTCAACCAACCAACCAACCAAAGGCACATACAAGGCATATGAAGGATTTGATGTCCAGACTATTGTCCAACCCCTAAGGCTTCTCCAACACCTTAAGACAGATCAACAAATACCTTCTATGCAGTTGGTTTGATCTCCAACTTCCCAAAACTCTTCAACCTATACCTTGACTAGTAAGGCTACTAGCCCTCCAAACTAGGTTTTCTCAACAAAACTTGACAAAATCCCAAAGGTCTAGGCAAACAAATGATGAAATTGAACACCTTTCAGGGGACCCTAACAAACCTCCAAATCTCCTGCTCCAACTCTACTCCAGCAATCCAGAACGCCTACTAGGTCTCTAGGCCTAATTGATCAATTTAGGCTAGGTTACAAAGCAAGTGCTCAAAATTGGGTGCATAGGTCAGGGGCAGGAATTTGGAATGCTTCTACCATGTCCCTACAACACAAATCCATCATTTATTTGCTCACCCTAACAGGATTCTATCATCTACAACCTCAAATAGCATGAAATTGGCCAAATACAATGAAATACTTGACCTAGGGCATCACCTTAAAAATAGAAGACTGCATTTTCCGACAAAAATCTTTTGGAATCTTATAGTACATACCCCTAGCCTGCATTTCACCAGTTTTTACAAATTTTCAACAGTGGGAATGCATTCTAGGGCCGGATTTCTATGGCTACCCTAGAAAACAGGGTTTCTGGACCTGTTTTGAAAGAAAAATCTATAACTTTTTATCCTGACCACTTCAGGACCTCAAACCAATTGCATTGGAACCCTAACTCCAAGAGCTTTCAGAAAAATATCATTTGCACACGTGAAAAGTCCGTACAGTCCATACACAGCAAGAAAAATAGCAAAAAATAGTCAGTTTTCTTGAATTTTGTGCCCAAATTCCGTACAAAAACTTCCTCCTCCGTACTGGAGTTAGATATCCACCATATTAACCCATCCAAGTTGGTTTCCAACTTCTACAACAGCATTTAACTGCCCAAAGTGGTTTTTGAACCGACCCAACACATAACACCTTTGACAACTATGGTGTTTTGCATTAACACAAGGAGGTTGATTTGTTTGGCTTGTCCAATGGAGTCCAAATGATCAACACACTCCTTCCAACATACTAAAACATTAAAACAACCAAAAAAAACTCAAAAACCAATCCTTAGACCTTCTAGGCCTAATTGGCACAACAAGGGTCCAAATGGACTAAGAAGGATTTAAGGTTTATATAGTCACCCCAAACCTCTTGACCATACAAAATGGACCAAACAACAATGGCTAAAAGCCTTATTACAAAACACATTAAACAAAAAAACATAACTTCTCAAAATGCATCAAAATGCCTTTAGGAACCAAGGTGCTCCTAGGTGCCCTGCACCAAAACCCTTAAAAAAATTGTTCCTTCTTTCAATTTTCAATGGAAGATGACATATGGCATGATGTACAGCAAATTAAAATCAGATTTCAGAATGCAAATGGCAGCAGCAAATCTGAAACAAGATATTAATTGCAAACCCTTAATTTCAATAGTAACTATGTTTTCTCAAAAATGCAATTTTTTTCTTTTTTATAAAATCTTAGCAATGAAGATATTTTAAATGCAAGATGTATGATTGTGAAATGACTAATTGTTGTTGTTCTAATTAGATTTGATGTAAAAATTAGAATATAATTCATGCTTTGATGATCTAGGTTTATGACATGCAAATAAGGCAACAAATATGCTTCTTTCAAGATTTACAATGAAATATTTATTTTTTCAATTTCACATGCAAGAATGCAAAATTGTTTAAAATGCCCTAAATGAGAAGGTACAACAAATGATCATTTTTTCCAACCTAAGAATGTAGATCAAGATCTAAAGCAACTCACTAACCTAGAAACCCTAGTCTCAAGACTAGCTAGTCTTTTTATAGGAAAAACAAGGTTTTTACAAACCCTAGTTTTTGAAACTATGCAAAAATAAGGTATGTGAATATGAAAAATAAATAGTGAACTAATGAAAATTAGATCTAAGTGTTAGGTAGAAGAGGGAAGATGGGATTGATTGATTGTTTGATTAGACCCTCCTTTCACTACACACATTCAAGGACATTTAACCAAGTTGAATCACAACTTTTGCAAGAGGATTTACCTACAGGTTGGTTGTCACTTGTAATGATAGGGAAATTTGGAAATTGATGATTAATGTGTTAATTTGATTCCCAATTATACTAAAAACCCTAATTATACAAAATCATAAACAAACAGATGAATTCTGACAAATGCTCGCACACAAAGATAATAGATAGAGATTAGTTACTGACCATTTTTTCAAAGTTTGGGATACTGAACAGTTGGGGGAAAAGGGACTAGCGTCCAAGCCCAAGGTGGAAATTTCTTCAGGGGCTTCCAGACTCCTTCCAACACTGATGATCCCTGTTCAGATGATTTCTATCTCTGCAAATCTAGAGGGCACAAGGACTATCGCCCAAGCCCTAACAGTGCTCCTTTCTACTCCTTTCTTTTGGATCCAAAATCCTTATCCTCTGCAACACTTCTCTGCAACTCAACTCTTCATGATCCGATATCTGTCACTTGCAATCACAAGGAGAGGGGTTGGGGGTTGTGGTGTTTAGGAGCTTGCCTCAGTCAATCCTCATAATGGCATTCAAGCCTTCCAACACCGTTATTTGAAAAGAGTGTGTATCCCTATGGGATAGAGGCAAAAAAAATTGATAAATGATTGATTCAACACAAATAGATATCACCACAGAGGTGTAGCTTGCATATATATGAAAATCCTTCAACACATGAGAAGATGAATCCAAATCTGCATAATAAACACAATAACAAGACAAGTCTGCTCTGCAACAATGAATGCTTTGAATGCTCTAAAATCATAAGTTTTCCAAAGTATCATAACCATCTTCTATTTTCTAAATGAAACCCTAAACATGCTTATATATGCATTCCCACTACAAATTTTGTAATTCAAACTTAAGATGTCGGCAACAGAACCTTTTAACAATCACATAACCAACATTCAAATTTAGGACCTACCCAAAATAGAGCAGGACTAGGGCACGAGCGCCCAAGCCCTTGGGTCCTATTTTAAGGCAGGGGCAAACACAACAATCTCCCTCAAGCCCCATTTGACATGGGTTTCAGGCCATTTTGTTTTGGGAGTTAAATTTAACATGCAAGATGCAAAACAAGGGACCCAAGAGCTAAACTTGGGAGGTAAAAGTCCTAGGGGGATATTTTACGACATAACATTTAGCACCCACTTTAATGTATGTATTATCTTACAACCCATACATGCATTAAAGTATAGTCAAAACATAGCAAACACGCCAGGCTCTTGAAGCTAATGCATACACAAAGATTGAGGAACTATCTCTAGCCCCCAGTCTTAGGAAGACATTAGAGTTCAAACACATCGCAGACACGTCAAACAAAATGAAGACAATAATAGGCACTTAAAACATAGAGAAGACAATAATAGGCACACAAGACATGGAGAAGATAGTATTGAAGACATGCAAAACATAATGAATATAGTGAATGCATTGATTATTTCTTTTTCATTATCATATATATAAATGAATGCAGATACATGGAAAGTAAATATGCAACACACAACCCCAAAATGTAGGAAGGGCATTTCTCCATGCTCTTTAGACTACATATGGGGGAGAAGACATGCAATACAAATCTCAGAGTGTAGGAGGGGCATTTTGCCACTCTTTGGACTACACTTGAGAACAAGCACACCATACAAAACCCAAGGTGTAGGGAGGGACTCATCACCACACAACTTTAGACTACACTAGGGAAAAACATGTCATACAAAACCCAAGTGTAGGGAGGGACTCATCACCACACAGCTTTAGACTACACAAGGGGGAAAACACATGGAATACATGAAATACATGAGTGCCATATAGTATGCCAAAGACATACTATATGTCTTAAACATGGAAAACAAGAAAATGGAAGGAGCTTATTGCTAAGCCCCCACCATCTCAAGTACTCTACAAGCGCACCTGACGGTTTGGCTTATGCCACAACAACTGCCAAAGAAACACTTAAGGGAGGATACACCAACCCTACCTACTTGGAGGGCTTTTGAAATGAAAAGGATGTGCACTAGCTCAAGAGATACACCATCCCTACCTCCACAGAGGGATTTGAATAAAAGGATATGCACAATATCCTACCTCCATAGAGGGCTTCTTGATTGCAATATAGAATAAATATGTGCACTCACGCTGAAGGTACAACATCTCGCCTTCATAAAGGGCTTATAAACAGGCTTCGTTAGTACCAAAATAATTAGACAACTTACCTTATATGCCCTTACCTTAAGGTGGTTGATATCATGTACCGATATCAAGCACATTAAGGTAGAGAGAAAACACACAAGGGAAAAAGAGATTTTGCAAAGCCCATGCCCCCAACAGTGACATGTTCTTTACAATCATTGAATGTTACCACAAACATGCACTTCTTAATCTAAGCAATGCATGAAAACAAAGAAGCCAAGGGTACACAAACAGGTTCGAGTCTGAGTATAGCCATGGGGCTTATACTACAGGCATCTCAAAACTGAGTGTAACAATAAGGCGAGACATCCAAAACAAATAAAGTGCATGGAGCAGATGTATTGTTATGATTTGTTAGGATGATAAGACAACATCAAATATCACAAGGACTGATTCTACTAGCCAAGCATCGGATATATATAAATCACCCCATCTTCATATATGGACTAGGTCCATTTTTTCTTGCTTGCTAAAGGGACACGCAGTCCATATCAGTATATTTTTGTTTTCATCATCCACCGACTAGGTAGAATCTCTAGAAGAAGGTAAACAATAAAAAGAGGGAGGAGAACAAGTGTCTTAGGAACAATTACGTAGGAGGATGCCCCCAAGTCATCAACTAGAACACTATGTGCCTAAGACACAACACACAACAATAAAATAGAGGAGGAGCAAGATAGAAGAATGATGATACAAATAGAAGAATGTTCACAATAGAGGTAGTCTCTCGGTAGCCTAGACCTTACAAGAGTATCAAGGGTCATCCAAGGAGGCCTAAAAACACATAACACAAAATGGGGGAACACAATACGAATCTAATAACACATATATCTAGGAGGAGACCACCCTTGAGAGCAACTAGAATAGTTGCTACAATGAGTGTGGCTAAAGGGTGGAGAAATACTTACTTGATTCAATGAGATATTTCCTGGCAAATAATTCTTGTCTATCAACTCAGGATATCTCGTATGTCATTTCAGTTTTGTTGATATTGCATTAACATTAAGTTTAGGATGAAGAGAGGCTTTGGTGGGTTTAACAGTATCAAATACTAGTTGTGTAGTTAATTCTAGCAACTTGTAAAGGTACTCTAATTCCTTGTTGATTTACACAACTTCCATTACCTACATAATCACAATTTTTGTACAAAATCTAAAATCCATGACCATAGAGGGAGTCCATCTCTTTAGAGGATGGTGAGGCCTCATAGGTCTCATAGTTTGTAGTATAAGTAAGGGTATTGTCTTTGTTTTCTACCAAAGAGACTGGGTTTCTTAGGTGTTTCCAAAGATTGCTTTGATGAGATCAATGCAACTTTTGATGTGTCAGAGTTATTAAGTTTATATTCCCCCAGTCTGGAAGGAGTAAAATCTAATGAACCCCAATCATCACCAAAAGTGCATTTGATGGTTTAGAGTCTTGCACAACACTATCTGTGGCAAGGGGCATTGATGAATCCACACGTAAGTTTTTTAGACTTTGTTGATTGTTAACCAATTTTTGTGTTTCAATATGTAAATAACTATCTAGTTCAAGATCAGCTTCTATGGTGTAGAGCTTGTTTTGATAAATGAACTTTACTGATCGATGAAGTGTATGTTAGATTTAGGGCAGACAACTGAGAGGGGGGTGAATTAGTTGTCCAAAAACTTTCTTCTTTCAACACTTGCATTCACTTAGCATTAACAATAAATCAATCATGAAAACTTTAATGTAATTAACCAAGAGCAGAAACACATCTACACATGAGACACCAAGATTTTGATGTGGAAAACCCGGTTAAGGGAAAAACCACAAGGTGACTAACCCAAAATATTATTCTCTATTAGAAGAATAGAAAGAATAAGATGGCACATGCCAATTAGGGCTCACTGCCTGAGCACACTGTTCACAAGAGGCTCACTGCCTACAAGAGACACATTGTCTACAATGAATGAGTATTACATACTTGAACTGGTAAATAGCATCATCACCATGCTTGAATCAGTTCCATTAAAGCCTAAATCCTTCTGCTCTTCCTTTCACTGTTCTCCTTGCTACCACACACTCATCTCCACAAGTCACACTTTGAAATGACTTCACAATCCCTTATTTGTACATGACATCAACTTAGGAACAAACATCTAAGTCGGCAAACATTCACAAGAACATCTACAAGATGAATCATTCATCTGGTCAGCTAGCCAGAGGAGGAACACCTTGATCCAAAAGTATTTCTTCAATTCCGGGCTCCAACTCTAATGCGGATCATCAACACAAACTGAACATAATCCAAGGACCTCCACAAGCTTTCCTAAATCACCAGGAACATCCGCACTTCCTCTACTTACTGAAATCCTTCTCTCCTTCATCTGAAACCTCAAGAACATAGTATGTCATCACTGTAACAAAGGAATAGGTTTTCTGGACCTTCAAACCACAAACTAATCTACTTGACACTTCACAAGGACATCCTAAACACTTCCTCAAATCCACAGAGTGGGATAATGCATTACCAGACCTTACCGGACCTATCTGTCTCACTCTGTCACCACTGAGCACTTGTCAGAACCAGTTCTACTTGAGTGACCATAACTTCTTCAGATCTTCATGCGGATCCCTAAAAACTTGACTACAGCATCTCAAGACTTATATCTACAAACCCTTTAAACCGCATCGTCTGATCCTCAACCTATCTGGGACTTTTACCTTATTGTCATCATTGTTCTTCATTGTTCCTGATTGAGATTAATTTTCTCAATGTCCTTAGCACACAGCTCATCCAATCCTTCTCATTAATGCAACATGAGTATGTTGACATCAATGACAACACTGGTTCAACCCATACTTGCAACAGTGTAGACGGAAGTGGCCCCATGGCATGGATCCACGATCTACCAAGAATCATATTATATGAAAGCAAACCATGCATGACATGAAAAAGGGTAGATAATGTCACAAGTCCAACCTTTATAGGTAAAGTTATTGTACCCACAAATTTTCTACCAACATTATCAAAGCCACGAATGCTAATTATATCCGGTTTGATTAAAGATGTGTCAATTTTGATTTTGTGTAGTAAGTCAATCCTACAAACATTAAGAGTTGATCCATTGTCAATCATAACTCCCTTTATCAATATTTTATCTATCATGGAAAATATTATAAGTGCATCATATTTGTCTTTACTTAATGGTATTTCATGTTGTTGAAATAGAATATCCATTTTTGTCACATGCATACAATCTAAGAGAGTTGCTACATCATTCGGTTTAATAGCAGGTGGTACAATCACCTTTTGTAAAGCTTCTTGAAGCATTCTATGGTATGTAGGTGATGTTTGTATTAAATCCTAGAGAGAGATCTTAGCCGAAGTAGCATGAAGCTACTCGACAAGATCATATTCTTGACTACTTTTAGGAGTAAGATGAGGTGCTGTGGAGAGCATAGGTTGAGAAGCTGAAAGAGAGACAAGCACATGTGGTGCTTGCTTACTTTGCTTGTTATTATGGGTGTTGTATGTGTGAGCAATCGCATTGTGAAGTGGTTGTTGCAACACATTTTGAACACCTTGATTTATTTGAGTGATTTGTCTTGCATATTTTAGAATATAATTAGGGGGTCAAGGTGATTTTCAATCTCCTTGAACCATAATCACCTGTTTTAAGCAAGAAGGTGCATTAGGTGCCCCCCACACAACCATCTTAGGAATATTACTACATTTATCTAGTAACCCATTGGTGGGTGGAATAAGTCTATTAGTGAAGATTGAATTAACATTGTTTTCCTCTTGATTATGCTCAACATCTACCCCTAAAATATTTAATCTGAGAGACCTTTTTTTATCCACTAATGCTTCATCTTGACCAGGGAGAGCATTGGAATGAAAGAAAGGTGAGGTGTTGTTAAAAAGGTTGGCAGTGATTGTATCATTAGTGATGTCTAAGGGACTTGAATTTACAACCAAAGTAGAGTTATCCATGGTCTTCTCATCTAAGGTTCTTGAACATTCCACTACAGGAGGAGTAGGATAACCTTTGGAATCATCATCATCATCATATACTTTATCTATTAATTCCAAGGCATTAACAGAAGAAGAATTTTCACACTCATCTTTCTCATGAGGATTCATAGAGATGAATTTGGTTAAATCTTATAATATCAAAGGATATGCTCTTATGAGTATTGTGAAGCTATAAAAATCATGTATATAACAAAGTAATTTAAGCTCATGTGTAGAACATTTAAAAACATCAATATCATGTACAAATGCTATGTGTTCTAAAACATGAGGGTTCCCATTAGTGAAATTAGAGAAATTTTCAAAATCTAAGATATACTCATGCAAAGATTTCAAAGAAGAATAACATAAATATGCCATTTTGAAATGTCTTTTATCAGAAATATGCAATATGCAAGGTTTTATGATAATGAACACACCCTAGATGTGAGACTATTTTGCACCCAAGCACTTGTTTGAGAGAAACAGGTACTAAAGGACACACAAAGTCAAAAAAAACCAAGTGGATAGGTGTAAAAGAGTAAAACACAACAAGGCCAAGTTTATGTTTTAAAGATTTTGATCAAAAGATATGAAAAGGTGTGCAAACACATAGTGTTAAAATACACACTGTAATTAAAATGTGCCAATTTTCAGCTTTTTTCAATGCAAATGCCTAAAAGATGTAGTGTTGTGATGAAATTGAAGAGAGGAAGAAAATTAAATCATTATTATAAGTCTAATAATGCAGAAATATCTTTCACAACACACCTATCATACAAATCTAGATGAAGGATGAGTCAAAATCTAGTGAAAATGCAAGTGTTTTAAACCATAATTGTGAAAATAAGGCATGAAATTATGTAAAATTATGTATGAATGAATTCTGATCAGACTTATGATGTAAAATATCTCATTTCAGATCTGAAAATGATGTGAAAATCCTACAATGCTCAATGCAAGTGCAATTTTAAGGAGAAATGAGTGAATATGCTAATATTTGTTGAAATTGACTATGTGAAAATGCAAAATTCGAGATGTAAATTCAAAAACACATAATAATGAAACACCACAATAAAAAATCAGATTTGAATGAGTTTTTTAAAAGATTAGTATAATCTGCAACAAGATTTTAACTAAAAACCCTAGCTATTACAAAGACTAGGTTTTATGAAAAATGCACAATTTCAAGCAAAATCTAACAAATTAAGCATGAAAATGCAATGTAAAGGATTATCTAATGATGTATTACTGTAATTTATATGATATTTGATGTAAAACTTAGAGATTAGATGAAATTCAATGAAATTAATGCAAACTATGCCTTAATGCAAGCCTAGGATGCCAATTTTATTCAAATTTTTCAAAGTTTTCAATTTTTTTTAAATTTTCAAATGCAATAAGTTGAAAATGAAATTAATGAATGTAAATATGAAGTAAAAAACTCAGCAAGGTGCAAAATTTAATAAAAACATGGGTTCTTATGTAGAAAAAGAAGGAAGACGGGATTGATTGATTGTTTGATTAGATCCTCCTTTTACTACACACATTCAAGGACATTTAACTAAGTTGAATCACAACTTTTGCAAGAGGATTCACCTACAGGTTGGTTATCACTTGTAATGATAGGAAAATTTGAAAATTTATGATTAATGTGTTAATTTAATGCCCAATTATGCTTCAAACCCTAATTATGCAAAATCGTAAACAAACAGACTAATTCTGACAAATGCTCACACACAAAGACAGTAGATAGAGATTAGTTACTGACCATTTTTTGGAGTTCAGGATACTAAATAGTCAAGTGCAAAGGGACTAGCCCCCAAGCCCAAGGTGGTAATTTCTTCAGGGGCTTCCAAGCTCCTTTCGGCACTGATGATCCATGTTCAGATGATTTCTATCTCTGCAAATTTAGAGGGCATAGGGACTAATGCCCAATGATGCTCCTTTCTACTTCTTTCTTTTAGATTTGGAATCCTTATCCTCTACAACACTTCTCTATAACTCCACTCTTCATGATCAGATACCTATCACATGCAGTCACAAGGAGAGGGGTTGGGGGTTGTGGTGTTTAGGAGCTTGCCTCATTCAAGCCCCAAAATGGCATTCAAGCCTTCCAACACCATTTTTTGATAAAGAGTGTGTATCCCTGTAGGATAGAGGCAAAAACAAATTAATAAATGATTGGTTCAACACAAATAGATATCACCTCGAAGGTGTAGCTCGCATATAGATGAAAATCTTTCAACACATGAGAAGATGAAGCCAAATCTGCATAACAAACACAATAACAAGACAAGTCTGCTCTACAACAATGAATGCTTTGAATGCTCTAAAATCATAAGTTCACCAAAGTATCATAATCATCTTATAGTTTACAAATTAAACCCTAAACATGCTTATATATGCATTCCCGCTACAAATTTCATAATTCAAACTTAAGATGTCGGCAACCGAACCTTTTAACGGTCACATAACTGACATTCAAATTTGGGACCTACCCAAAATAGGGTAGGAATAGGGTGTGAGCGCCCAAGCCTTGGGGTCCTATTTTAAGGTAGGGTCAAACTCAACAATGTGCTTCAAGCCCCATTTGACATGGGTTTCAGGCCATTTTGTCTCAGGAGTTAAATCTAACATGCAAGATGCAAAACAAGGGACCCAAGAGCTAAACTTAGGAGTTAAAAGTCCTAGGGGGACATTTTACGCCATAACACTAGGATAGGAAACAACTTAGATCTAAAACAAGAAGGATGCTAGAGTGTAAAAAGAGTCAGGTTCATCAAAATGTTGAATAGAAAAGAGTGACTAGGCATAAAAGGTCAAACTAGGTCAAACCCTTAGAAAAACAATATTTACATTTAATCAATAAATAAAAACATATAATATTTAGAACATACAATATTTACATTTAATCAATAAAGAAAAATCTTTACATTTAATCAATAAAGAAAAGCATGCTACCTCAAATCACAATATCCCTCTAATGGTAGAATCCTTGAATGAAAATCATAAAATGAGCAAGTCACACCCCCACTCCATGAAAGAAGAGTTTTTAAAGAGTAGGAAGGAGTAACTTCCTAATCAAAACTAACTCAACCACCCAACTAGCTCAACCACCCAACTACCTTCCCATTTTCGTCACTTTTGTAAGTGGGGCTTACCTAAACCTCTTAAAAACACTTAAAAATCACTTTAAAAATTGCAAGGTTAAAACCCACACAAGAACATAATCATTTTATCACACAAAACTAAAAATAACATTTCATAACATCATGGCCAATAGACCTTAGGGCTCCATGCCTAGGTCTGACATCACATAGAAAGACATAAAGTGGTTAAATGACCCCCATCATCCATTGACATAATAATTCCACCTGTACACTCAACAAGAAGTGTTAGTACAATATATAGCCAAAATATATCCATCATAAATAACATATTATCACAAATACATTAGCAACCATAGGCTAACATATAAAATTCATCATTCACAAATACATGAATCTAATAATCTCATCAAAGGATATCATATGGCATCGAATCATAATATATAGCATCCATAAATATATCAAATATCATCTACAATAAATAAATGTGTCATCCATAAGTACTAAGTATCATAATCATCAAAATGTCTCTAGGAACATCAAGGATCTCAAATAAATAGGAGTACATAGAATAGGGGTCTCACAAGAAGGACAGAGAATGTAGAGAAACCGGGAAGGGAAAGCACCAGGAAGGTTGCAGAGGAAAAAGAAAAATTGGACATGAGCACGCCGATGTGGGTGCTGTTGAGTGCACCAATGTGGGTGCCGCCAGAGAGAAGAAAATAGAAGAAGAAGAGATAATGGATGAGCGTGTCATAGGGGCTACCAATTTCATACAAGGGGATATAGACAATCTTTAAACAATAACAATGCAAATTGATAGGGCTACATAAATTCACAAAAGAATAGGAAGAAGTATTGATGCCTATGACTAGTCAAGAAGCATATGGAGGGAAGAATATAACCAAACCCTAAACCTACTGCAAATAAAGAAAACCCCAAAGTTTAAACCTAATTTTTCTAATAATGTTGGAAATACGCAGCCATAGAGACTAATGCTTCATAACCCAATAAGAGATTAATGTGCAATAATAACCAGAAATCCACATACAAAAGAAATAGACAATCATACCATCAATGGTGACACAAGATATACCCTAGGAAAACCCTCATAGAGAGAAAAACCCAGCCTCCAAAAGAATGCATCTCTCATATATTATTCAACAATAAACAACAAATACATAAGTAGAGATCACCTATGAAACATCAAGCTCTCTCTAACTACACTCCATGTGAACAAGCATGTAACCATACATACCATGACATTTTTCAAACCCTCACACAATCAACCTACAAGAGAAGCTACAAACCCATCCAACAAGCTAACAACCAAATAGCCCAACATCTACAACTACCCATGTGTTTGCTTTTATAGACATAAGCTCACACAAATACAACATGCGGTATTGTAATACCATTTTCCCCAAAACCATGTGTCTATAGAACCATTGACCCCACATTTGATTATTGGTACTAAGTTTTTCCCAAATAATCAAATAATTACAAATGAAGTAATTAACCCAATGTTACATACAACAATTACAAGTGGCATCCAAATAAATGTCTAATGTGGCTAAACACATCACGTGATGCACCACAAATAAATATTTATTTTACATAATAAAATAATACCAACGTTATGCAAGGTGTACAACACACCTTCTCCAACAAATATCCAAATTAGAGTTGATAAACAATGGAAAGAATTATTAAATCCTATACATAACTTTTAGCCCTTAAACTTGGATGCAGACTATTTAGACCATCTAGTAAATTAGAGTGTGATGAAATTTAGAGAAAGAAGAGATGATACGATATATAATAACATTAGTTTTGAGAGTTTAAGACAATTAAACGAAACAACGCTAATAAATGATGAGTTGTCATTAACAAACAAAAAGTCCCCCCCTAAAATGAAGATGCACCTTGAAGAGATACAACCCCCAGACCAGGAGTCACCCTATGTGCCATATAAGACTAGGAGAATTTTGGTAGAAGAGGAAACAAATCAAATAGACAAACAAATAGAGATTGAAGAACATATTAGAAATGATTGCAAAGAAATATTGGGGAAAGATTTTTTTTGACATTAAGTTACAAGGGGACAAGGGAAAAGAAAACAAAACCCTAATATAGAGAATAAAACCTAAGCAGAAAGGCAATAAAGTAACACACCACAAGAAAGTAGAAGAGTTGGTAAAACAAAAGAAATCAATAATGGACTCACCTATCAAGCTACCCATATTTGGAAAGGACAAAAAAGAAGCTGTGGAGCATATCTTCATTTTGGAATCAATCTAGAATAGGAAAAACATAATAAAAGATTAGATTAAAATTTTTGATTTCATGGGAACATTGAGAAATGAAGCATTAAAATGGTATATAAAGACATGCCTTAACCATAATAAAGCATGGGATGAGGTTAAGAAAGAATTTCTAGATAACTTTGAGTCTATAGAAATCCCTACAGAAGGAGTAAGTAAGATGAGAGATATGGTCATGAGATAAGGAGAATCCATTAAGTAAGTTGAAAAAAGGTTTAAAGAAACTACTCATAGGCTAGAAGAACCACTGAAAAAGAAATAAAGAATTGAATGGTTCATATCAAGCCTAAGCCCTAACATTCGAACTTCTTTGGATGGAAATGTGTTTGAGACATACTCAAAAGTGATGACTATGGCATGCCGCATAGAATCACAAACTTGGTGCTGACAGGATAATACCAAGGAAAACCTAGAGATGGAGAAGCTCAAGCTAGAACTACAACAATTGAACCAAAACAAGAAATTTTGGCAAGAAAAGAGGAGACCCCATAGAAACAAACACCTAACATATGGTGCTCATACTGCACAAAAGAAGGGCACTTGCAGAATGAATGTCCGATTATGAAAGGAGAAAGAAAGGCTATAGCAATGGAGGTAGACATTAAAATAGTACCAAAAATAAATAATACAGTCTATTGTGGATTATGTGGAGAGTGGGATGACTATGAAACAAAAGATTGTCCATTGCAATGCTTTAGGTTAAGTGACGAAGATGATATGAACCTTGGTGTAATGCACACCACAAAAATAGAACAAATTATGAAAATATGACATATATGAAAGGACTAGTAGAAAGACCTTTATACATGCAATATCATGGCTATAAATATCCCAATTGGGCCAATCAAAGATATATCAATACTTTACAAAACACAAATCCTAATTCCGCACCTTACATGAATAACTATAACAATGAGAAAAGAGGCCAATTAATGGCTATAAAGGAGGTAGAGGAAGAAGAATGAGAGATAATGCAACATGCTTCAAATACAGTAAGCTAGGTCATTTCGCTAGTGAGTGTTGGGGAGAAATGAAAAAATAATGCAGATTTTGCAGTAGCACAGACCATGACATATTCAACTATGATAAGGCTCAAACATACTACAAAAATGCTTCACCACAGTCTAAGAGTAATGAACTTAAGGTTTCAAAGGAGAAAGGCTCATGAAGAGAGTGCCTAAAAACCCACTGCAAACCATACGGAGATGCCAAAAAGTAGAAAGCTATGAATCAGAGATCACTACCAATAATACATCAGAAGATGATTGTACCAATCAGAAATATAAGAACAAAAGCCAAAATAGAAAAAGAAAAATAAAGCAGCGGTAATAACAAGAGAGGGGACTGATACTGTAACAAAAGATATTAACACAAGTGAGGAAGAAAGTTAGGAAGAGGAAGAACATTTCTTCCATAACAAAGAAGAACATGATGTAAACTAAGAAAACACTCAAACAAAAACATCAAAAAGAGAAAGAGCCAGATAATTTATTTATAGAACAAGAAGTGAGAATACTAAAACGACTCACACAAATGGCTAAACAAATTGATCTCTTAGAAAAACTTAAACAACTTAATAAATATTGGAACAAACAAAAGATCCAACCACCACAAATCAGAAAGATAGGGAGAACCAAGAGACTATGGAAGAAAATCCCTATAATTATTACAATTACTATCAACCACAAAAGATTGAAAAATGTAATGGTTGATTTAGGCGCAGACATCAACATGGTCCTAAAAAGGGTGTGGGAATAGTTGGGAAGGCCTAAACTACAAGAA
The DNA here is from genome assembly GCA_027924645.1 of Cunninghamia lanceolata. Classification (NCBI taxonomy): domain Eukaryota; kingdom Viridiplantae; phylum Streptophyta; class Pinopsida; order Cupressales; family Cupressaceae; genus Cunninghamia; species Cunninghamia lanceolata. Next base: position 810,145 of record BSBN01001413.1, on the reverse strand, counting down.
ACACCATACAATATTAGTCTTGTGGATGAATCCAAAATGAAAACACTAGGAACATGGGGAATGTAGAAGTTAGTGTCGTAGGAGTAAAATAGATTATAAACATTGAGAAAGTAGAAATCAAAGAAACCTTTGACTCTTTTAATGTATTACTAGGGGTAAGATGGCTTGTAGATGCAAATGGGGTTGTGGATTCTAGGAAGGAAGAAATATCCTTTACAGATGATGAGAAGATTGTTCATATACCTCTAGGAGGAAACTATGAGGGGTCATATATAGAATAAATCAATCCAAAGGAATACAACGATGAAGATAACAAAAATCTCTATTCAATCTCTGAACTCCCTAGAAATGACAACATAGAAGAGGGTAAGTGCATGGAAATGGTATACAAAAAAGTGGTCACATCAAAAATTTGGTAAAAACGCACTCTTTTTATATTTAAACGTGCTCATGATCCACATAACACGATTGCATTTTGGCTTGGTGGATACCAAGACAAAACACGGTCGCATTTAGGGCAACCCAAAATGCAATCGTGTTTTGAGTTGTACAAAACGCAATCATTTTTTGTGCAACTCAAAACGTGATCACGTTTTGTGTAACTCAAAACGCGCTCATGTTTTGGGCAACACAAAATGTACTCGTGTTTTATTTTTTTCAAATTTTTATCTCACCTTTTTTGGCTTGGGATTGGCTTGGGCAACTAAACCTAAGGATTGGACCTCTATAATACCTCCCAGAGACATGTTTTTCATTGTCAATAACATTTTTGAACTTCAACATCATCAAATTTATTCATTTGATAACGAAATTTGATGAAACCACCACCAAAATGATGAGCTAGTTCTAGCTTTCCAACCATATAAATTTTTTTTGTTTTGAATAAGTTAAGATATTTATTTTTATTTTCCTTAAATAGTGTCCTCATATTCTTCAATCACATTTCTTCCTCGAACTTAAAATTTCTCACCTAGAAGGTGGTATCTTTATCTCTCAAGCTAAGTATGTCAAAGAATTGTTGAAGAAGTTTGGGATGGAGGGTTCAAAACCAGTGAGTACTCTCATGGTCACTAGATGTCACTTGAGCAAAGATGATGAGTCATCAGAGGTGGATCAGACTGTCTATAGATCTATGATTGGAGTATTAGTATACCTAACTACTTCTAGATGTGATAGTATGCATGCAGTATGTGTGCTTGCTAGATATCAAGCCAATCCCAAGAAAACACATGAGAAGGTAGTAAAAAGTATATTCATATACTTGAAGGGACTCTAGACTATGGCTTATGGTATCCAAGAGGTAATGACTTTGATTTAAATGCCTACACTGATGCTAATTGGGCAAAATGTATTGATGATAGAAGAAGTACAAGTGGAGATTTCTTCTTAGGAAGCAGATTGGTTTCATGGCAAAGCAAGAAGCAAGATTCAATATATTTATCTACTACAGAGGTAGAGTACATTGTAGCAGCATCTTATTGTACACAAGTGTTGTGGATGAAGCAAACCCTAAAGGATATCAAGGTATTGCATGATGATCCTATTCCTATTTTGGGTGACAATAAAAGTGTTATCAATATTTCCAAGAATCCAGTGATGCATTCTAGAACCAAGCATATTGCAATCAAGAATCACTTTTTGAGAGAGAAGGTGGCAGAAAAGGAAGTGAAGTTGGAATATGTTCCAACAAAGGATCAAATTGTAGATATTTTCGCAAGGCTCTTGCAAAGGACATTTTGAGGATCTCTGACAGAGGTTAGGGATAATTACCCCTCCTTCTTCTTTCTAGATGTAAAATGGTGCATTTGTCTAGGGGGATTTCATGTTATATCTTTTTTTTCCTAAACTAATCTTGGCTACCTCTCAGGGGGAGCAAGTAGTGGTTGTTGATGATAGGGGGAGTTTGTTGCTGCAAAAATAAGTTATGCTCTAAGAAAGGATATGCAGGCATGTGGTCACTGATATGAAGGTAGTGGCTGCCCTTTTTCCTTGATGTCAAAGGGGAAGAGAAGTAGAGATGTGTTTCCATCAATGCCAAAGGGGGATATTTTTACACATATGGTTCCTAGGGTTGTCATTGATGTTAACACTATCACTAGGTTGTCATTGATGTCAACACTATCATGGTGGTGTGATGGTGTTCATGGTTGGATGTCATGCCTTGATCAATGAAAAGTTGAGTATGAAGACATATTAACATGGGAATTAGAAGCAATAAGAAGATCAAATATGTCATGCCATAGCTAGAAGAAAAGATATAGTTCATAGTTGGATGTCATGCCTTGATTAATGAAGAGTTGAGTATGAAGTAATATTAATATGGGAACTAGAAGCACAAAGATGATCAATTGTGTTGCTAATGTTATTGATGGTCTGAATCATGTATGTTCCAAGCTTCATGGTGTTTGGATCACTGGAAGAGTATTTGGCAGTTGACAGTGCAAAGACAGTATTGATTATGTGAAGACAATTATTATACAGAAGTAGAATGCCCTGCATTCCTCCGCATTTGCAGATATGGCTATGCGGTTCTAGAGCTATGATCAAGGTGTAGTGAAGGTGTTAACTCCAGAGTTTTAGATCATTTACCCTTCTGCTGTGGGAGTTATGCATGATAAAGCACTGACATGTGCTCTGGCAGAGTGAGACAGTGTTGAAGGCCTGTTGGAATGCTCCACGTTCCTCCAGAAGTGAATGGTTGTCTTTTAAGTTTTAAGGGCATGTTCATGGATGTACATTACATGCTTCCTTGCAGTTTAAAGGCTGTTGGTGGTCTGCAGCTTAGTTTTTCAAATGACATGTTGCAGAGTGTTCCAGTTGGCTTGGTATTCTCAGAGTTCATAATTGAAGATATGCAACACAAATCTTTGATGTGTGGAGGTAAAGGAGTGTTTGGGGATGTTGTATGAGTCATGTAGACTCATCTGGAAGAGTTTCATGAAGATCTTTGTTGTTTCCAGTACCGCACAAGGTTCTCAAGTTGTTGTGGCCATTATGCTTCAAGATTTCTTAGGTTTTGCTTAAGGTTGTCCTAAATTCAATTGAGTGAAGTATGCGGATGTAATTCCTTGGTGTTTGAAGCTATGAAGGATGTTGTGGACCTGATTAAGCAAGAATTGATATCTGTAAGGCATGGGTCTTCTACTGGTGTAACGTCTGATGTTGTTTAGGTCTTATCTTCTACACGTTTCATGTTGTACACTGTCTGGACGACTTGTAAATGTATTTCTCATGTTGTCTCTAGCTGACAAGCAATGTAATCAATGTAATATCATGTATAAATAGTGAATCAAATTGAGTTAGGTACTATGTTATTGCAAAAGGAATGATAGTGATTGCATACAGGATAAGGAGTAGAATGAATGTATTTTGATGTGTGACTGAAGGAGAAAGAACAAAAGTTGTTAGACATATTTGTGACAGTGACCAAGCATAGAGTGTGCCTAACTGATTAGATCATTAGAAGGAAGTGTGAAGAGGCAGAATTGCAATCATCAAAGGTGTGAGTTTAAATATAAGTTTTCAGACAGTAGAAGGACTGTCATATTGTAATCCTTGTAAATGTGCTTTCAATTCAGGGAGTAGTAGCTTCCTTGGGTTGTAGCCCTAAAACAAAGTTATTATTTTGAGCCTCATATATATTGTGAGTTAATCCTCACCATGGTTTTTCCCTTCTAGGGTTTTCCACGTATATCTAGTGCTATGTGTTTATGTCCATTATGTTAATCTTTCATGTTAATGTTAATGTTATGATGATTAAGGTTTAGATCTCCTTCGAATAAGTTGAAGTTGTTAAAGTTGAAAATTGTTTAGATACTGATTTACCCCCCCTCTCAGTATCCATGTGTGTCCAATATTTTCAATTATTTTTATGCCAAGTTATGTGACATGCACGCTCAGTGATGTAGTTTTCAGGATGCATCCACTTTGAAAAATCACAAAAAAAAATATTCAATAAAAAATTACAAAAAAATACACAACTTCTAGGACTCACTCTTAACTATATTTCTTCCAACCAGTTTTTAAAATACTAAATGCAAAAAAAAATAGGGGGGCATACACCAGACACTATGTTATATTTTAGTGAGAAAAGTAAGAACACTTTTGTGTGCACACAGCATTTTACACTCTTAATTTTAACTATTTTTTTAAAACTTTAGTAGTTTAGAAACTAGATTCAGAGTACTACAATTCTTGTTCTTTTCATTTCTTCAAATTTTGAGTGCATGCATCTCAAATTACTCATCCAAGTTCAGGTTTATCTAATTTCAAGAAAAAAGTGGCCACTTTTGACCCCCTTTTTGTATCCCATTTCCATGCACTTCCCAAGAACCTAACTCTGAAGGAGAGATAGAAATTAAAATTGATCATATAACACAGACAGTGAGGATATCCTAAGTGCTTGGTTACAAGAAGCAGAAACACACATCCATAGAATCAGGGGACCCAGTAGAGTATATATGGTCAGGCTGATAGAACCAAATGCACCACATTTTACCACAAATGATGAAATTATACTACAAGAAACAAGCAAAGAATATAACGCATAGAGAAGATGCACACCAAAAATTATGGTAAATAAACCACATCTCAAGGGGAATATCACATATCAAGCTACCTAAATACTTGGGAATTGGGAACCTAACTACATATCTAGCACAAACAGAACAAACTTTTGAGAAAGAAGAAGCAAGGCTTAAAGCATTGAAAGACACACTAATATGCAATGCCACCAGTTGGTGGAACACCAATAAGCATAACATCTAGCACTTGCCAGTCTTCAAGATCTTAGTCCAAACAAGATACATAGCAAAAGAAGGTGAGTATGCTGAAATCCCTAAATATGATGGAAGTATCCATCCAAAATAACATATAAAAACTTACATTTGGGTTTGGAAGGCTCAAAATGAATACGATGAAACACTACACATACAATTACTCTATTGGACACTTACACTGGTAGTACAAACCTGGTACATCAACTAGGAAAGAAGAGCATAAACTAGACATTGGGATGTATTAAAAGAAGACTTATATCATACAATTTATTTTTGGGATGACTATGATCATATTCATACCACATTACTTAAAATTAAGGAAATAATATTCAGACCTAATAAGGAAAGAAAAGGGAATATACCGCAAACAAGTTCTCCACCACTGTAGAGTGAAAGAATATGGAAATTTATTGAGTGGATGAAAAAGGAAACAAACCCCACTACACATACATGTTACAAAACTATGAAAGGAAGCAAGGTATGAAGAAACGCTTCCTACACTGATCTACTGAGGAAAGACATGCAAATTTTTACTTTTACAGTTACAAATTAAGATGCACATTAAAAAAAAGATAATGCAAACACAAAACTCACAACACAATATATACATGGGGAAAACCCTTTCAGGTAAAAAACCCCACACTCCAAATCTGCTCAATATATTATTTAGGAATCAGGAAGATTACAATATACTTGCAGAGTAAGCTTTTATAGGAGTATATCCTACTAGAGATCTAGGAGGTAATTCGACATCTATAAGATTCTTACACACAACCTCCAGCTCCAGCTCCTGATATATAAGAGATACAATTTAGTAAACCGTTATCGGTAATTACAAAACCATGATCCAAAACCACTCATAAAGTGGCACCTAAATTATCTCCAATCAAATATGCCTTGTGATGTGCCAAATCACACACCAACACATGTAACTCTCCCCTTTACAACTCTTTTATGTGTCCAACATGTTTTTACATTTCCCAAAAATAGAAGGTCCAACTTCCAGAGGCCATAACTTTTGATCCGGGTGTCTGATTGACGAACTATTTAATGTGTCACAAATCTCATGAAGAGATCTATCACCCTATAATTGGCTACACTAGTTATGATAATTTTTGGGACATTTAGAGAAGTTTCAATTCTGGTAATTGAGTTCAAAGACTTTTTTTGGTAGTTTCAAAAAATAGAAACTTTAATATCTCGCAACCCTGATATGATCTTGAGACGAAACTCACCCAAGATGTTCACTTAGTTGTTCCGTATCTGCTAGAAAAAATTTTAGCTCAATCTGAGCTCAATCGAAGGACTTACTAAAAATAGTAAGTCTCACTATTTTTTAGCTTGTTTGGAAACTTTTGGAAACTTTGAAGGTTCCAAACCATTCTCCAAGATAAAGGGTATTCAAAAAGACTAAAACTAGGAAGAATATCTTTCAAAGTTACAAGGTTGAGACACTTTTCTTAACATTATCCCACTTGTCGAACACCTTGCAAGAGAAAAGGGAGTATCAACACCATGATTTAATTGCTAGGGGCCGAGAGACACATAGACTCTGAACACCATCTGAACTTTTCTGTGCTCACAGGTTTTGTCAAGGAATCTGCAACATTTGTCAAAGTATCAACCTTCTCCAAGTTTACCTTCCCATCCTCTACCATGTCGTGAACAAAATGGTACTGGACATCAATATGCTTAGTCCTTGCATGGAAAGTAGGATTCTTTCCCAAACATATGGCACTCTGACTGTCACAACAAATAGTAATCTTCCCTGCATTAAACCCAACATCAGAACACAATCTCTTAATCCAAATGGCTTCTTTACAAGCATGAGTTACTACCATGTACTCAACTTCAATAGTGGACAAAGTGACCACAGGTTGCCGCTTACTCATCCAACTAATAGGACCACCAAACATAGTGAACATATAAGCGCTGGTGGATCTCATGGTGTCAATGTCACCTACCCAATCTGAATCCACAAATCCATGAATACAAAGTGAATGTCGAGGTCCTATAGAATAACCATGATAACATAAGGAATACTCAGAAGTCTTGGAATTAGACCAGACAACTGAGAGGGGGGGTGGATCAGTTGTCACACAAAATAAACTTTTTCTTCTTTTAACCTTCTTTATTAACTTACTATTAGATTAAAGATGTAAACATTAAAGCATAGATCAACAACATATGAGCAGAAACATAATCAACACAATTGGCACCAAGATTTTGACATGAAAACCTGGTTAAGGGAAAAACCATGGTGGGGGTTAACCCACAAAGATTTGTACCCTGTTAAAAGTATTTTAGAAAAGTAGAAGCCACGTACCTTTGGGCGCACTTCCCAGAGCTCACTGCTTAATAGAGAGGCTCACTACCTACATAATTTATTTAGAATAGAAAGAATTAACTGAGCAATAGCATCTACTTCATGCCTGGTTCAGTTTCAATGAATGCTCACAAAACATCTTCTTTGCCCCAAATTCTTCTTCACTGACTTTTCACTCTACATTGCTCTCGCTCCTTTTCTTCTCTGCTCTACTTCTGATCCTTTATTCAGATTTAGTCTGTTTTGCCCAAGGATGATTTTTAACAACTCTTCAACAAGTATTTATACACTTCATCAACCTTGGAATGATCAACAAGGTTGGCTAAACTTAACAAGAATCTTTACACTATTGGCCAAACATAGCTAAGACTTGAAACTTCCTCTACTAACATGCCACGCTTCATAAAATGATCTTTAGATCATCCGCAACATGCTAGGAACATCTGGTCGGCCAAGATTGGGAAGAACATCAACTTCAAAGAGGAAATCTTCAATAACAAGATCAAACTCCAATGCGGACCTCTAACACAATAGCCACATGATCTAGAGACCTCCATAAGCACATTGAATTCACCAATAACATCCACTCTAAACCAAATTACCAAAATCATTTGTATCTTCCTCTAGAACCTCAAGAACATTGTCTGACATGACTTTCAAACTAGAAGGATGGCTTGCAGACCTCCAAACCATGAACCACTAGAGTTGATGATACACACTGACTTCCCAAACATGCCTTCAGATCTGCAAACTATAATATTTCACTTTGGAGCAATCCGGACTAACTTACTGTCACTTTGTCTCTTCTGAATACTACAAAATCTAGTTCTACTCAGATGGCCATAACTTCTTCAAATCTTCATGCAGACTTCTCAATTCTTAACTGAAACAACCTCTGACAATCCTCTACATAGCCATATGGTCTGCAAACATTGAGTCTTCATTAATTTTCTCAATATCCTCAACATTCTAGTCTTCTGAACAGGCAACAAAATAAGGTACAATTGACACCAATGATAACAAGAATATGTTGACATCAATGAAAACACCCCTTAGGCACATATTTGCAACTATCTCCCCCTTTGTCATTGATGGAAACATATGATGTGAAAAACTGATTCAACCATCATGACAAGAACTTCTCCCCCTGACTTTTGCAACCACTTCCTTCATTGCTCCCCCTATCATCAGCAATTATTTTTTCACGTGTCTTCTCTCCCCCTTTGACATCAATGGCAAAGGGCACATATTTGTAATCTTTACTCCCCCTTTTTTATTTCAGACTGATCTCCAACATTTGCATACTGACTACTCCTTAGATTAGTATTTTCTCAACATCAATTCAGATCTCAAGATATGACTACGAATTCCACCGGACTGATACACCTCAGTGCATCTTAGTTTTGATTCAGAGGGGTAATAACCCCTAACTTCTCTCTGAGATACTCAAAGGTATCCTTGGGAAGAGGCTTAGTGAAGATATCTGCAATATGATCTTTAGAAGACACAAACTCCAAGTTGACTTCATTCTCATTTACCTTCTCTCTCAAGAAATGAAACTTGATAGATATATGCTTTGTCTTTGAATGCAATACTGGATTTTTTGAGATGCTTATTACACTAGAATTATCACAAAAGATTGTGACTAGCTCCTCAAACACAATTTTGATGTCCTTCAACATTTGCTTCATCCACAAAACCTGAGTACAATTATTTGTTGCTGCTATATATTCTGCTTCTACAGTAGACAAAGATATTACCTCTTGCTTTTTGTTCATCCAAGAGACCAATCTTCTTCCCAAGAAAATACACCACCACTAGTACTTTTTCTGTCATTCACATCTCCCGCCCAATCAGCATCTGTATATGCATGAAGAGTGAAATCATTGTCCTTTGGATACCACAATCCATAATCATTGTCCCCTTGAGATATCTAAAAATTTTTTTGACTGCCACAATGTTAGATTCCTTTGGATTAGCTTGAAATCTAGCAACAAGTCCAACAACATTCATGATGTCAAGTCTGGTTTGAGTCAGATATAGCAATCGTCCAATCATTGATCTATACCTTTTCTGATTTTCCTTGGGGGAGTCATCATCTTTACTTAACTTGCATCTGGTTACCATAGGTGTACCTACTGGCTTTGAATCTTCCATTCCAAACTTCTTCAGGAATTCTTTCACATACTTGGACTGAGAAATAAACATACCTTTTTCTGACTGAAAAATTTACAGACCTAGGAAGAAATTCATCTCTCCAAACATTGGCATCTCAAATTCACTTTTCACCTGATCAGCAAATTCTTTGCACGTACATTCATTTCCACCAAAAATAATATCATCAACAAAGACCTTAACAATCAGGATGTCCTCATGATTAATCTTGAAGTAAAGATTACTATCAGTGGTACCTTTGCTAAAACTTATCTTAAGCAAATATTTATCCAATCTTGCATACCAGGCTCTTGGAGCTTGCTTGAGTCCATACAAAGATTTTCTCAGTCTACAAACCATATCTCCCTGATCATACAACTGAAATCCTTCCAGTTGCTCAATGTAGACTTCTTCCTCCAAATCTCCATTTAGGAATGTTGATTTGACATCTATCTGATACACTTTAAAATCTCTAAAAGTAGCAAATGCAAGAAACAATCTAACTACCTCTATTCTTGCCACCGGAGCAAAAGTTTCTTTAAAATAAATTCCTTCCACTTGAGAATAGCCTTTGCATACCAACCTTGCTTTGTTTCTTACAACTTCACCATATTCATTTAGTTTATTCTGGAAGACCCATTTGGTTCCAATCACATTCTTGTCCTCAGGTCTAGGAACAAGATCCCAAGTGTGGTTCTTTTCAATTTGCATCAATTCTTCTTCAATTACTTTTACCCATTTTTCATCATTGCAGGCTTCATTTACAGATTTAGGTTCAATATTTAAAATCAAATGAATCTCTTCTTGATCTTCAACAACTCTTCTCCTAGTTTGAACACATTTATTTATATCTCCTATGATTTGATCTTCAGGATGATTCATTCTTGCATACCTGGGGGTTTTGGGAATTGCTTAAGCTTCTATTTCTTGAGCTTGTTCCTCAACATCTGTACTATTTTCTTGAGTTCCTAGAGTTTTCAGATCAATCTGAATCTGATTCAGAGTTTGAACTAACCTTCCTTGACTTTGACTTTCATCTTGATCATCTGAATCATATCCACAGAACCTAGAATGTCCTTCCTTGCTCTCATCAACTCTAACATTAGCACTTTCAACACTCTTTTTCAACCTCTTGTTAAATCACCGGTAAGCCTTACTTTGAGTGGAGTACCCCAAACATATTCCCTCATCACTTCTTGCATCAAACTTGCCTAAATCCTCATCTCTTTTGATATAGCATTTACTACCAAAAACTCTAAAATATCTCACAGTAGGAGGATGACCAAACCATTGTTCATAAGGGGTTTTGCTAGAATTGCCTTTGATCTGCACCCGATTAAGAGTGTAGACAGTAGTACTTATAGCTTCTCTCCAATAAACTTGAGGAACATTTGTTTACATCATCATTGTCCTGGCAGCTTCTTAAATGGTCTGGATCTTTCTTTCCACAACTCCACTTTGTTGGGGATCCCTAGGAGCAGATAACTATCTTTTTATGCCATGCTTTTCACATAAAGCATCAAACTCACCAAAAGTAAATTCTCCACCTCTGTCAGATCTTAGACATTTCAATTTTTCACCAATCTCATTTTCCACCATCACTTTGAACACCTTAAATTTGTCAAGAGCTTCTAATTTTTCTTTTAGGAAAGTTACCCACATCATCCTGGAGTAATCATCAATCAGCAACATGAAATATATATCTCCTTGCACACTCCTAATTCTAGCAAGACCATAGAGATCAGTATGTACTAGTTCCAATCATCCACTTGAGAGTTGTTCCTTACTTTTGAATGAAATTTTATTTTGTTTCCCCAATTGACATTCTCTACACATGCTATTAGGTTTCACAAGTTTTGGAAGATCTCTTACAGCCTGAGTGGTACTTATTTTGACAATGTTATCAAAATTCACATGACACATCCTCCTATGTCATAACCAACTTTGATCTATCTGAGCAATCAAACAACTTTTTCCAGAACTACTTAAATGAAAAATGTTACCTCTAGTTTGAGTACCGGATGCAATTTCAATTCCAGAGTTCTCCAAGATTCTACATTTTCCATCCTTGAATCGAAGATCATAACCTTTTTCAACCAACTGTCCAACACTAAGAAGATTATGTTTCAGTCCTTCCACATACAGAACATCATTGGTGCTATTCTTACATCAAAAGAGATGGATCCTCTGCCATGGATTCTACCAGCTAAGTTTTCTCCAAATTTCACAAGCCCTCCTTCATAATTTTCAAAATTCACAAACTTACTCTTGTCTCCAGTCATATGATGAGAACATTCACTATCAATCACCAATTCATCTTTCTTAATAACCTGAGCAGCCAAGGCACTTTCCATATTTTCATAGCTAGCAGATTTAGTAGACACCAGATCTTCTTCTTTGATAGCAATGAACACCCAATCATTTTTAGAGGAACCTCCATGATCAAATTCATCATCATTTCAAAGAAGCTAAGGTATGGATAGAGGAAAATGGATATGGATGGAAAAATAGGATGATAATGATGTAGGATAGAATGAGGATGGAAAGAATAAGATGATGATGGAATGATAGGATGATGATGCCCCCTCGAGAGGATAGGCGGGTTGGAATATTTCCTTTGACACATGTCAATTGACTACAATTTCTTAATGTGCAAGGAAACCTAACTTAATCCTATCCATCCATTTCATCTAAAGCCCTAATTGATCCTAGCCATCTATTTGAACCAAGCCAATCCTATAAAGCAAGCCTCTTTTGAGCTATGAAAAGATTCATTATTCTTCATGCAACTTCACCCTACTGAATTTTCATCCCAAGCCATCATCTTCAATCCATCTAGCTTGCATCTATCAACCATCAATCATCCATCATTTATCTTCTTATCAATGTTATGCTATAGAATCAAGTAATCAACACAACAAATTGATCAATCAATCGAGCTCATCTTGCATCTTTGAGGTATTGAATGATTTGGGTTTAGGTTATGCATTTCATTGTTTGATCATTTCCATTTGCAAATCCAAATTTTTCGATACATATTTTGGCGCACCTGATGGGACCCACATCCTTGATTAACCTCCTTGTTTGAGTTGTTTTTGTGAAGTTTAGATCTCTTGGAGCATCAATCTTTCATTTTTGCAGGCTTTTGTAGCAAAAATTTGTATTTCTCTAACCCTAGTTTTGTCAAGGTTTGCAAATTTTGGGGGTAAATTGTTACAGATTGCATCCTGGGCAAACACTAATCACACCATCGCAATCAGGAAGCCATTTCCATGATTTTTGACTATAAATTTCATAGAGTTTGATCACAGCAAAATTTCTTGAAAATTTTTTACCTCACAGACCGTATAATATGGATCCATACCATACGGATCTGTCGTGCAGTCTATGGCAATCTGGAATTCTATCAATCTTGGCTTACATTGTTGATTTGGCATTATCCTTCAGGTTTGAGAGATTTCTATGTTGGTAGGGTGAATCTTTGTTTTTAGGTATAATATCCAGATCGTGGGCTAAATCTTTGTTGTGGGTTGTAAAACCCTAGTGTTGCCTCCTATCTGTAAAATCCATCGCTATTGCTGGTGGTGACGTCCAATTCTGCCACCATGTCATATCTCCTGTGGCTAAACCATAGTCATTGTGACAATCTTTAGACCGCCGCTCACAAACTTTTGATTGCCGCTTATCATAACCTGTCACCTTTGTTTAAATATTAATCGTTGCCCCTTGATTGTCTCGACGCTATCCATCCATCCTCATCGACACCTTAGAATCTTTAGTCATCATTCTTTAAACCTCCTCTGCTCAGCCTCAAAATCCCATCGCCACCTTTAAAATCTTGGCATTGTCGCCTTAGGAGATTCATTGGTCATTCCTTATAGCTCCCTTGGTGTCGATAATCTCTACTGCTGCTTGATCCATGGCATTTGCTTGCATTTGAACCCTCTCGGCATGATCTCTTAGTCACCACTTTTAAATGTTTGGTCACCCTAAGATTACTCTACCTCCAGAGTCAACCTCCCAAGATCTGAATTTGTTAAGTGTCGGAAGCTCTAGAATCCTTTGCTCATCCACCATAGAACCTCATGGTTGCCTTTCATTTCCCGGTCACCATCATGAATTTCTCAGTCATCTGTTTACCATGTCTCACCAACAGCCTATCCTGTCTCATCATCTATGTATCTTGTGTCGCCACCACCATTCATCTTTGACTTGGCCCTCATTTGAAAATTTCTGTCATCCTCGCTAATCAGGTCACAATCTCCACTGACCTGTCGACCCTAATTTGTTGGCATCAATCCTTCCCGGTGACTCTGTAATCACATGTTGTTCATCAACATCAAAGGATCTAGCGGCAATTTGTTTTTGATTGGTGGTCACTATAGGCTTTCTGCTTAGCATGCAGTTTCAACATTGATCCGACGGCTTTAATCTTCAAACTCTTTGCAACATCCACCAGTTGAAGTTTTAAAAGCATCGTTCGAAGTCTTAAAAACAACAAAGTCAACGTCTTCAAACCACTCTCCATTTCCAATCTTAGTAGCGATCCAGTTTCAAATGTAGCATTGGCATCTTTATCAGTGATTTGTGACTTAGTCAAGGCATCTCAGGTTAAGGATCTTCACAATCTGTGGCACCTTTCATAGATCCAACGACTACAATCCTTTGTGAACAACAGTCCTCAACACATTGACATCGGTGGTTACTACTTTTGCCTTCCCAGTGGTTAATAAGTACTTCTAGTGTCAGTATACATCAAAAGTTTTATCAACAGTTTCAAAATTCACCACTTGTAATGATCAACAGGTGCCATCAGGGATGACGATTTACCATATTTGATAGTCATTTGCATTCGGTGGTCTTAATTCCCATTCACAGGTGCTAGGTTTCCGTCAGTGCCCGTAGTCACTTCAAATCTACATTCGGTGGTTGAGATCAGCAGATCTCACAAGTAATGGTCCTTTGGCAACTAACTGATGGATCTTTCACCCAAGTCAGTAGTTTGTCAAAGACCATCGGTACAATTCCATAGTTGGGTTAAGTATTTTGATTTTCTTTTGCTTTTGAATCACCCGTGGTCATATTGCAGACCAAAGGCTCCATTGGCTTTAACCGTCAAAATAACCATAACTCCAGGAGTTAAATTTTGCATGTGACCAGATAGTCATAACCACTAACATATTTGCAAACAGTCATAGTTAATCTCTTGTGCTTCCTACATACCAAAGGAGGCTATTTTTTTCAAATTTTCATAACTTTCACATACGGAGGCAAAATCATGCAAACGAGGACTCGTTGGAAATATGGGAGGATGAACTTTGCATTTGAGTAGGTTTTATTAGGTGACTGTACCATTTTCCTTCCTTTTTTTATTTGTCAAACTCAAACTTACACATAAACTTCAAATGCTCATAACTTGAGCAATTTTGATCAGTTTTCAGCAAAACAAAAAATTCAAATTGCTTAGAATCTCCTAAGTTTTTTGTTTATATAATCCATTTTTTTGTATCAGATCATTTTCATTATCAGATTTCATCTTTTTCCATAATCATCTTCTTTGCAAGTTTACTTGTTTCTTTTTCGATTTGGTGACTTGTAGGTGAATCAATAGGGCTGGAAAACATTAGGATCAGCATCTATAGAAACTTGGAAAGTGATATAATTAGGTGCACTCATTTTATCTTTCATCTCTTAATCATGTTTGATCACACATTTTGATTTTGGGCATCAAACGAACAACTTGTTTGCAATCACACCATTGAAATTGGGCTAAAATGAATCATTGTCTTCCATCAAATTTGGATTTGGGTTAAAAAAGAACAAGTGCTTGAATTATCTTCCACACATTTCATTTCTAAAGGGTCAATTAACAAGTACAAGTGTGAATCAAGTGATAGCTCACTTGGTTTGCTTTTGTAAACCCTATCTAGGAGGCCTGCTTGGAGACACACCACTCCAAGGGATGACCTCAATTGAGGTTGAATCGAAAGGCACCCTCATTGGAAGTTGTAAATCTTGTCACTATTGGCTAAGCCCCAAATAACTTTATAACTTTGGGAAGTGAAGGTGAAGGGTGGGTTACCCCTTTCTCCTGGCTGTTTGGCAGGATTTTTCTTTCAATTCCTAGTCAACCTTGTGCAATATAGCCTAAGACCTAATTGGCCATACCCACTTGACTAGACATTAGGCTTGTGATGTGTTTTCAAGTGCTTGTTTAATAATCATCACATTTCATTTTCAAAGTCAAAAATTGCTTATATGTCTTGCGTGAGTGATTCACGTGTGTATATGCATAATCATTTGTTTGAACATTGCCAAATCAAGCTATAGACACTAAACACAAAAAAATCAATCTAGACTTTCATCCTAGTCACCTTTATTCTAATCATCAAATCATCATCCAAAAAATCCACATCATCATCATTGAATCATAACCAAGCACTTGCCAAAAATGTCTTAAGACTTAAACACTTGTTTGACACCATGCCAAAATTAGAAGACCTAGCATTTAAACTAATTCTCCAACTTTGTAAAGCTCGAGCAAGCCAATCACCTCTAGACCAACAAATCATCTAAGAGGCCAATGACATGATTCAACAACTTCAATCTCAAGCAAGCCTCACTTCAACTGCGACAACTCTTAGCACATGCACAACACCTCTTGGCCACTTATCAAATCCAATCATCACATCAACCAATTCCACATCAACCTTACATGTCATCACCTTCCACATGTCATATCAACCCTTCATCAACCTATCAAAATCCTTATCCATATCAACCCATATCATAACAACCATTATCATATGTAACCCCTCCATCATCATCACATCAACAATTCCAACCACAACAACATCAACAAATGCAACAATTCCAACTACAACATCAACACATTCATCAACAACAACAAGTGATATTTCAACAACAAATCCAAACACCCTCCCAACATCAACAAGTCTTACTACAACAACAAGTCCAAACATCATCCAAACCTCAACAAATTCCAACTCAATCCTATATGTCATTCATCCAACCTAATCCATCCACATCAACATATCAACCTCCACCTCAACATTATCTAATTCCTCATTCTAACATTCCAACACATCACCAAACCCATCCACAAGGCAACCAAGTGTCATCATAACAAGAACATGTAAGCCCAAATTCACCTTGGCAACAAGATCAAATGCCCTCAACTACATACCAACCCCAAGATCTTTTGTCTACATATCCTACCATTTCACCCAACCACCAAGACTATCAATGGCCTCCACAACAAGCACAAGTGAGCCTAATTCCACCTTTGCAACAAGAATCGCATCCAAGTCCAAGTGGCCCCTTGTACATAAATCAAAGCCCAAGTTATCCAATGCAAGACTTAATTACCTTTGACAAGGGAGATACCAATCTAGAATGACCACCATCCAATCACATGCCAACACATGAGCCAACTAGTCCTATCCTAACACCATCATGTGATCCCAATCCTAGTCCATTGGTCCCTCCACCTTCTAATCCAATAATCCCTTCATTACCTTCATCCCCATGTAACTTCACTCCTTTACCAAATGAAAATGTGGAGTATATTTTATGACGGATTCTTGAAGCAAAACTCATTGAACTTCCTAAAGTCAAACCATGTGAGCAAAGTACATACAATGAATATCACTATTGTGCATACCATAGGATAAAATGTCATAATACAAATGTATGCCCCATATTTAGGCCACTCCTCTATAAGATGTACCAACAGAGCCTCCCTAAACATGCCAAATCATCCCAATCTCATATGTCACCCCCATCTAATCCAAGTTCTAATACATCAAACTCCATTATCCTTCCATCCCATCAAAATCCTAATCCTAATCCTACAACACCATCCGCTATTATTGTTCATCCATTATATTTCTCATCCACTCATACACTTGCAAAGGATGTGATCCATTGGCTACTAGCACGGAATAGAACACCCCCATGTCAAACACCCAATCATGAGCCTACCAAAGAAATTCCAAATGCCATGTCCAATCCTAAAACTCCTTTACATAGCCCACATATCCTTGAGCCTCTTCAAGAACCCTCAATTAACATGCCTAGCCCTGCAAGCCCTTCATGTGGTCCACAATCCATTAAGCCTATTCAAGGACCTCCCATAAGTCCATGTCAAGAGTCATCATGTTCTCATGTTGTTGACCAAGAACCTATCCAAGGGTCATCCACTTCCATTCAAGCAACCCAAGAGGTATGTCAAGAGCTTAATCCTAATCATGTGGAACATTAATCCCTAGTCCAAGTCAAGGTCAAATCACTTTTATGCAACCTATCCGTAACATGTATCTTTTCCATGATCAAGATGATAGCCATAATGATGAATCTATCCGTGATCCACTTGATCCTATCCATATCCATACAACCATTCATGAGCAAGCTATCCCAATTCAACCTAGCCATAACACTTACCTTCTTTATGATCAAGACGATGCCTATAAAGAAGCTATCCATGAGCACCTTGATCCAATCCATAATCCTATATCTATCTATGAGGAAGATATTCAAATTGCTCCTAGTCATCCGCCATCTAGCCCTATCTATAATGAGCAAATATCCACTTGTCATGATGAGACACTTGTCCCCCAAGTAAGAATAAAAGATCAAACCAATAACTTGGATCTACATGAACATAAGCAAGATCCTAATGATCCTTCCACATCCACCATCGACCCCATTTCAAGTCCACCGTCATATCCACTTGGTCTTACCACCTTCATCCATGAATGTTCTTCCCTAGGACAACATCAACCTTTGTCCTCCACTTGATCTTCTCCATCCAATAATGAACTCAAGTCTATTCCCAAAACACATCTAGTCACATAGCCCATCGCATCCTCCAAGACATGAACTACAAAGGTGAAGGCCTAGGTCTTTATGAACAAGGTATTTTGGAACCGATTCATGTCAAGGTTCCCCCACGCTCATATGACCTTGGATACACACCCCAAGGTAAACAAGGCCAAGATGTTGGTAATCCCTTCATGCATCCTAAATCTACCACTTTCCATCGAAACCTTATCATATACCTAAGACATATGTAGCCATTCCACCTCCACCAACTTATAAATGCCAAAAGCATGTGACCATACACCTTTCACCTTCAAATTTACCGCCATTACTTCTAACTCCAAATATCCCTCCATCCACCTTGCCACCGTTGCTTCCAACACCTAACATACCTATCATTCATAAGTATCCTTACATCCCTAATCATGGCCAACAAAAGCACACATCATTTAAGGATAAAGCTTCCAATCATTCCATCCACTCCACCCACCCCATGGGATTCAAAAACAAAAATTTTGATGCCTATACTTATAAAGCTAAAAATCCTACCAAAAATCCTAAAGGTCTTCATACCTTAGGACATAAAGAATCAAAATCAAAGCAAAGTTCATTTAAGCAGCCATCTAAACCCTTACCTCCAAATGCAAAGCCCAAAAGCAAAATGGTTTGGGTTCCTAAGCAAACAACTAGCAAAGTGAATGAGGCATCCACCTCTCAAGAATCCCAACCACCTGTAGACACCTAAAAATGTCTCGACCACCAAACTGACTCCCGACATCCCTAAACATACCAAATTCCTTTCCAACCAATTAATTAAATTTTTATTTAATTAATTACCCCTTTCATTTCCTAAATCCACACCATTTCATCCCCAAAATTGAATTAATTCTCTTGATTCAATAGTCCAAACCTTAGCCAATTGATTTAATAAATATGCAAAATTTATTAAATCAATTCCCCCATTTTCCCTAAAACCAATTAATTAGTTAAAACCATGTTAACTAATTAATCTAGCCTACTAATTAACCTATCCCTACCCTAGACAATTCAATAACTATTATTTAATTGCCTACTCTAGCCTACCTCATCCTAGCCATAAGATTAATTAATTAAATCACTGATTAATTAATCTTATCCTCCCTCTAATCTCTCCACTAATTTATTCCAGCCACATTAATTAGGTTAATCACCCTAATTAAGAAAGTCAGACCCTCATTAGCACTTCTCTCCGCATCCCCCAAATTTAAAATTCAAATAAATGACACATCACATTTACTCCTCTTACACATCTCTTACACATGTCATAACTAATAAATATCCACTCTTCCCCAAATGAATTTTTAATTCATTTTACCCTTCCCCATGTGAATTTTTAATTCACAAATAATCCATCTCACCCAACCTCATTTATTCACCCCTTTCCCAAAAATGAATAAAAGATTTATTTTTATTCCTAGCCCTCCATTTTCCAAGATCAAATCTAGGCCCTCCACATCACTTTCATCCTCCACCATTGATCTCTCCAATCAATCTCCACCCTTGGATCAAAATCTCTCTAAAAAGTCTATAAATACAACCTCTCACAAGTCATTTTCATCATCCAATTCCATGCAAAGTTACCATGCCAAAATCACCTTTGAGTAAATAGTGAGTTGCATAATTGAAGAGCACTTCACATTTGAATCCATAGTCTAGGGATAATCTTGGTCTTGGGAGCTTCTTTTGGGTGCAAAGGCTCCTTCTTCCCTTGATGGGATTAGGTTGTGTTTTATGAGGTATAATCTTGTGTTTCATTTGCATTTGATTTAGTATTTTGCCTTCATTGCATTTACCTAATCTACATTGGCACGCCCGGTGGGACCCACAAGGTCCAATCTAATCCTTGTTTGTGAGTTTTTGTGTTAGTATCTGACTTTTCGCAGGTTCAGTGCTATTCAACAGTTGCAGCGGCGCTATCTCTACCATATTTTAGTGCTATTCCTCTTTTAGCGCTATCTCTGCACGAATTTTTTTATATACTAACCCTACTCACATGTTGTGTTTTTTTCCTTTTCTTGTTGTTTCCGTGTTATTTGCTCTCTGTTTTGCAGGAAAACCAGGAATTACAGGGGGAGGTTATGGCAAATTTTTGAGAGAAACGACAAAGTAGCATCAGTTCCCCGTTTTGACACCATCCTTCAGATTAGTGCCATCTGTGTTTTCCCCGGATTCAGAAACACCCCGCAGTGGCGCCTTCACTACTACTGATCATCGCTATCCTCTGTATTGACACCTAACTTAGGATTTATTAGTGCTAAATACTGTATCAACTCCATTATTTTAATTAGCGCTATCGTAGAGTTTAATTATCACCATAAAATATTTTAGCGCCTTCCTTCATAAGTCGGGTTGTTCTGCCCGCAGTGGCACCTGTACATGTCTATTTTAGCGCTATTTTGGTAATTTGCTTTTTGGTCTGTTGCAGGTACTGTGGATACTAACAAGTCTTTTTGCAAGGTGGTTTGATATTAGTTAGATAACACTTTGATTTTGGGAGCTAAAAAGAACCCCTTTTGGCATTGTTAGGACTTAAACAACATCTCAATTTGGTGTTTTAAAAATCAATCCCAACAAACTCCTTGTGTGAAGTGTGTGTGACTACAACATTTATTTTGGTGCTCTAAAATATACTTCTTTTGTGTGCCAACAAACAAACAATCAAAACACTTCAATTTGGACTAAAAAAAGAACCACAAATTGCATACATCATTGGGTAAAAAGAACAACAAACTTGCATTTCCCACGCATCTAATCAAGACAATCTAATACTTGTGTGAAGTGTCTTCGTGGTTGTGTCAAGTAGAGTGAGAAGTGTATGCTCTTCCCTCACACCCTTTGGTGATCTTGGGAATCAAAAACTTCTCACAACACTTTGCATTAATCACCCCCCATCTAATCCAAAGATCTAAAATTGAACCATGTTTAGTGTGATATGATCATAGGGAACACGTATGCTCTCCCCTCGCATTTTTGTATGAACTTGGGGATCAAAAGTGTTTTCATGATTGTATTGCTTTTGTAATCCTTAGAGGGCCTACCACCCCACTTCGAAAGGTGGGAACGACCCAAGCGGCATCAAGCTAAAGCCAAGCTCTTCCAAGCCGCTATATAAAATAAGGCGTTTGGGACGAAAATCTCAAGTGACAGGTGTTGTTTTGTTATACCGACAGCCAACCTCCCCATAAACCCTCCAAGGCGCAACCCTTGGAGGCTGGGAGACTCCATAACAGAGAGTAGCGCTGCCGCACGTATAACCACCTGAACGGATGCCCTTACTAAGAGCCATTGTTTTAGCAAGCCAAAATCCTTCTATTTGTTGACGCAGAGGGCAAAATCCTTGAAGCGGCCCTGATTCATGCGGTTCTTAACCGAGGTAGTAGGGACAATCTAAAGGTTTGGTGAGGGACAAGCCTTATAAGAAACCTAGATCTTGGTATGCGTGAGAAGTGTGTGCAATTGTAAGGAGGAGCCAGTGCTACCAAGATCCTGGAGCTACCCGCTTTGAATAGGCGCAGCTAGGGGATTCAACAAATATTGTCACATTCTCACCTTAGGTTGTAAAAAAGTGCTTGTTTTAAACAAAGTCATATGTCATATCACAAACAAAAAAATCATTGCTTGTTTTGCATTCAAATGTGTGTTAAAGTGCGTTGATTTTTCACAAACAAATTGCCAAGAGACAAAACAAATTAGTTGATCACATTCCAAACAAACAGGTCCAAAAATTTGCCTATCAAAAATTTGTTTAACCTGTTTTAGTGCCATATCCATCTGATTGTAGCACCTTTTCATCCATGGATTGGCACTATTTTTAGATTGACATGCCTGAGATAGAACAAACCAGTTCGTCACATTCCAAACAAACAGGTCTAAAAATTTGCCTATCAGAAATCTGTTTAACCTATTTCAGCGCCATATCCATCTGATTGTAGCGCCTTTTCATCTATGGATTGGCGCTATTTTTAGATTGACGTGCCTAAGACAGAACAAACCAGTTCGTCACATTCCAAACAAACAGGTCCAAAAATTTGCCTATCAGAAATCTGTTTAACCTGTTTCAACGCCATATCTGTCTGATTGTAGCACATTTTCATCCGTGGATTGGCGTTATTTTTAGATTGACGTGCCTGAGATAGAACAAATTAGTTTGTCATATTCCAAATACACAGATCCAAAATTTTGCCTACAGAGAGCTGTTTACCCTGTTTCAGCACCATATCTGTCTGATTGTAGTGCTATTTCACCCGTGGATTGGCGCTATCTTTAGATTGACTTGCCTGAAACAAAGACCCATTTAGTTGTGATCTACACCCTCTGCTCTTCCATAATCCATATCCATCTCGCAGAGATCCGTCAATAGCCCAGCCATTTTCTTCAAATTTTTTCCAAAATTGCACCTTCTTTTTGACCTTAGAGAATCAATCACCACCATTGTTGGACCCCTTTGATACATCATTAATCGGCCCAAATACATATCTATCCATCCCCTTTCAATATCTTTGCACATCTCCTTGGACCAAGACAAATCATTTCAAAAAGTCCACATCCAAATCAAAAACCCATCAACAAATTATCAACCAAAGCTTGTCATCCTTTTGAGCCAAAGTTAGATCTAGATCTTATCATTAACATCACATTTTCCTTGAAAAGTCATTAGTCTACATTTCAAGAGAAACAAATCACCTCTCTTTGCGTAGGGTCATTAGTCTACCCCAAACAAAGAAAATCGTCATCCTTTTTTGTGCCAAATCAATCTAGATCTTATCCAAAAGCTCAAGTCGAAAAACATCAACAACATCATCCTCACCATCCTAAATCAATCAAAAAATCAAAAACATCACGATTCCAAATCCCTTTCTCATCACACATCTTTGGTCCAAAATTTGTGCAAAAAAATCAATATCACCCATTCATATCACCCTTAGGATAAAACCTTTGGAAAAACATATCGATCTCCACCATACCCTTCTACTCCATCTCACTACCACATCCATCTTTGGGTCCAACAAAATCAATTCGATTCTCTAAGGTCTCCATCTCATCCCACGTCTAGAAATCAAATCCATACGCGTATGCCCACCATGAGATCACAACACAAAAGGAATCAAGAAATGGCGGAACGATGGCCCTTTGGCATGCCTAACACCGACAGTAGCAACATACCCATTTATCAAACATACAATCCACCTACATATTCCTTCATCCCCCCATTTGGCGCCAACGACCCTTTTCACTTCTTACCACAAGCACCAACACTACCACCACCACCACCACAAAATATCCCCACCATATCCCAAGATGACCTAGATGTCTTGAGCTTCACACAAGATGCCGATAATATGGACCTACTTGATAAAGTCCTAAGATCGGACCCAAAGAGATATCTTGACCATCTTCTCAAGCTTGGTGCTCAACTTCCCCCCATCACAACATCATCACAACCATCCACTTCTACATTGTCCCTACCACATCAAATACCCAAGCATCTACATCACATACCCAACCCACCATCTCTCAAATGTCAACACCTAATGTATTTACCACCTCCACAACCTCAACCGCTACCATATCTACAAGTTCCACATCCACCGCTATGCTTAACATCTCCCAACCCATCATCACTTCTACTACCACAACTGCCGTCAACCCTTCCGCTTCACTCACAATGGGCATACAAGGCAACATCACACAAGCAAGTACCTCCACAAGTGTGCCCCCACCAAACTCTCACACCCTTGCATACCTACGACAACTATTCTCACAACAATCTCACAACACATCTAACCAATCCAACATACACATACCCAACATCAATCCCATAAGTCAATATAATCCCAATTCCCAAATACCCCCACATATTCTCCAACAACTCTACGCGCACCAACAACAGCAGGCACTAATCAATCCAAACCCCAATCTGCAACACCAACATCTCAACCAAACCAATCCCCAACATCAACTCCTGCCCCATCTCCAATATCTCACCAACCAACAACCCTACATGTTTCAACCACAACAACCATAGGATTTCAACACCGTCCTACAAAGCTTAATCCAAAAGGTGGATGACCTACAAACTAGGGGCAAACGCAAATACTATTCTTTTGAGGATATTTGCCCCTACCCATTTGACCGCACCTTGTACATGCCCCCTTTCCCTAAAAACTTTGAAACGCCAAAATTTGACAAATACAAGGGAAAGGGCGATCCTAGGGACCACCTTTGGGAATTCTACATTGCTTGCCTCAAAGTCTCTCACAACGACACATATCTCATGAGACTCTTCCCAAGAAGTCTTGGCGGCCAAGCTGCTGAATGGTTTGCCCATCTTCCACCTGGAATTCAAACATTTCCTGAGCTTGCGAAGAAATTTGTCAACCACTTCTCCTACAACTTTGAACATGAGGTGTCTATGACCAACCTTTGTAACACCAAACAAAAGAACGGCGAAGCTTTCGCTTCTTTCCTACAAAGGTGGAGGGGCCTAGCAAGCAAGCTCCCATGGCCTATTCCTGAAAAACAACTTGTCACCATGTTCGTGGCCAATCTCAATCAGGAATTAGGGTTCCACTTACAGATTCTTTGCGCATCTACCTTTGAAGAGGTTATCGACAAAGGCACCACTGTTGAACGAGCCCTCATTGCCAAGGGTTCCATCAAACTTTACGATCCCAAATCCAACAACAACAACAATAACAACAACCACAAAACCAATCACAACACCCCCAACACCAACAATAATACCAACACGCAATCTAATGATAAATCACGTTATTGGGGGAAGAACAAGAATAATCTGAATGACGGCGTCACCGATGTGAAGGCCGTCCAACACATCCAAAACCACACACCGGCACACACGTATGCGACAAACGCCAATAACTAAAGAGGACCAAATAAACCCCGCAAACCTCGTCAAAATTTCACACTATTAGCAGAACCTATTGAGGACATCCTCGATAGATGTCTCAAGTAAGAAGAAATCACACTCCTGCCTGTTAGACCACACCAAGACAATGATCTCAAGGTAGCATGGTATAATGAAAATGACTATTGCGAATACCATCACGTGGCAGGTCATAAAACAGCTGATTGTATGCAATTAAAACATTGCATCCAAGACCTAATAGATCAAAATCTCGTCAACCTC
This sequence comes from Cunninghamia lanceolata, assembly GCA_027924645.1. NCBI lineage: Eukaryota > Viridiplantae > Streptophyta > Pinopsida > Cupressales > Cupressaceae > Cunninghamia > Cunninghamia lanceolata. The sequence goes on along the minus strand of BSBN01001413.1, from coordinate 784,857 downwards.
GAACACAATGCACAGCCATCACCAAACGCTAATCTTGGAGCTTACAAGGATCCTTTGCCCAACCATAACAAAGCTTCATCATCCAACCAAGCGTACAACGTCACTCCACCACCCGCCCACTACGACTCCATTGTCGGCCGCATCGAAACCTCATCCCACTATGTCAACACAATCACCATTCGGGCACAAGCACCCGATTGTGCCGTAACAACCCATTGAGGCCGTGTCTCAATACGCACTACCCCTCCCACTGAACCAACACCCCCATCCACATCCGATCCCCTCCCCCCTCGTCCAAATGCCCGTCCATCACCCACCACTCGATATAACCTCCTAGACCATCTAGGAAAGACACCCGCGCAAATATCCATCCTTGAGTTGCTTCGCACATCACCCCACCACAAGGACATTCTCGACAAGGCCCTTTTGGAAACACAAGTCCCTGTAAACTTGGATGTCAATCAATTTCAAGCCATGGTCGGCCATATTGCTACACCACACCATATCACGTTTTCTGAAAAAGATCTCCCTGCTTCCGAACACCTACATAATGATGCACTACACATCGAGGTCCGCATTCACAAACACACCATTAAAAGGGTCCTAATAGATGGTGGTTCCAGCCTAAATATATGCACTCTAAAATTGTTAAAACACCTGGGGTACTCAGATGTGGTTGTGGATGCTAGCGAGTGCATAACAATCAAAGGATATGATGACACCGAGAGACTATCCGAGGGCACCATAAAGCTCCCTATTCAAGTGGGACAGAAAATCCTCGAAACCAAATGTCAGGTTCTGGATCTTGACCTCCCCTATAACATTCTTCTCGTCCGCCCATGGATCCATGCCATGCAAGCTGTCCCCTCCACTTTCCATCAATGTCTCAAATTCCCCCACAACGGCACCGAAGTCACTATTTATGCTGATCCCCGTCCCTTCCAATACTGCAATTTTCTGGAAGGACACAACCAAACCTTCTGTCCATATAATAAAGCCACCACCCAAATCACCCCAATAGCTTCCACCTCATACATGGACCTCAAAAACATCGCCACCACTTCATCCCAAACACCTTCACCACCTGAGGTCAAGATCAAGATCAGCGACCAAGGCTGTGGGGAATACAACCTTCACGGCACCTTTTGCATGGGATTATTACCCACTCCTAAGGCATTTGGCACTCCAAACACAGAGGCAGCTGACATAGTCATCATCAAATGCAAACCCTCGCCCATCTTTGAGAAAAAAACACCTTCTAGATCAGGACATACTTGAAGATATTTCATCTTGGCTTTACAAGGGCGAAGAAACAGAACAAGACATCCCCACCATCCCAACAAACAGTTACGGAAAAGGTTCTGAAATCGTCAAAAGCATGGGTTACAAAGGACAAGGCAGCATTGGCCTTCATGAACAAGGGATTGTAGAACCACTGTAAGTGACAAGGAACCCCTATACTCAAGGGTTAGGGTATGGTCAACCACAACGCATCCTTAATACCGGCAAATGTATCTTAGCCGAGTTTGCTCCAGTTTCTCTAGACGTCAACAATATTAATGAAACGGACCTACAAGACTCCTTTAGTGACTTTGCCAATTTTTTTGCCTCCTCCATTTGCACCATCTACTCCGTCACTACTCTCGCCTCATCATCCAATGACCTACCATTAGTATACCCCGACCTCATCGACTAGGACCAATGAGGACCTCCTATTTTTGACATCACACCTAATGACAAAGCCATTGTTGAAATGATGGGAGTCAGAGACAACTTCCCCTTGGGAGATCACAGAGCTGGATACATCATGGAACTCAATCTGGCTGCCTATTTTGGGGAGACAACCCCTGCTTCTAGTCGCAAAAATACAAAAACAAAAAATGGATCTGATGGTGAAAACCGTTCCACGGCAGTATCAGATCCTAAAAAAGTAAAAATAAAGGACGTATCTCCTGGTGAAAACCTCCATGAGGCACCAGGGGATGGAAGCATGGGCCTCCCTGAAATAGATAAAGTATATCCTGACAGATCACCCATCTTGGTTGAACCAGCTCAGGAAATGAATCTAGGGATAGAGGAAGAGTCGAAAATCACATACAGAGCAGAATCTCTCAGCCTATTCGAACAAGAAGACTTCTTGGCATTCTTCACACACAGAAATCGCAAGTTTGCGTGGACCTACGCAGACATGCCAGGGCTAGATCCTGCCTTGGTTGTTCATCATCTTGCAGTGCGTCCTGATGCCAAACCAGTCAAACAGAAGCTCCGAAAGATGAATCCTCAAGTAGCCCTTCTTGTCAAAGCAGAGCTCAAAAAGTTACTAGATGTGGGGTTCATACATCCAATTGATTATCCTGAATGGGTTTCGAATCTAGTACCCGTTGCTAAACCAGATGGCAGAATCCGCTATTGCACTGACTTCAGAGACCTCAACAAAGCCTGCCCAAAGGATGACTTCCCACTTCCCAACATTGACATGATCATGGATCTTACCGCAGGGCACGAGATGCTATCTCTCATGGATGGCTTTTCAAGATACAATCAAATAAAAATTGCCGAAGAAGATCAGCACAAGACATCCTTTATATGCCCATGGGGGACATACTGTTGGGTAGTAATGCCATTTAGCCTAAAGAATGCAGGCGCTACTTATCAACGAGCAATGACTGTCATCTTCCACGACCTCTTTCACCACATCATGGAGGACTACGTTGATGACTTACTTGGCAAATCAAAGACCAGAGAAGAACACTTAGACGTGCTAGCCAACATCTTTGACAGGCTAGAGTAATATAATGTTCGTCTAAATCCAAAAAAGTGTGTCTTTGGCATCACTTCAGGTAAATTGTTGGGATACATAGTCTCCAGACGAGGAATCGAGGTGGATCCGATGAAAGTCAAAGCTATTACTAAAATGCCACCTCCTAAAACCTTGAAACAATTGAGAAGCTTGCATGGTAAACTACAGTCTATTCTCTGATTCATTGCTCAAATTGCTGACAAATGCCAACCATTCCAGCATCTCCTCAGGAAAGATACGGCTTTCACCTGGACTACTCAGTGTCAGGATGCCTTCGACCAACTAAAAGCATATCTGGCTAATCCCCCTATTCTATCTCCACCAAGACAAGGAGAGCCCCTCCTCTTGTATATTTCTACGACTAACACAGCAATTGGGGCTTTGTTAGCATAACATGATGAGCAGGGGAAGGAAAGAGCCATCTACTACATCAGCCGCACCTTAATTTCCTATGAGCTTAACTACACACAAATTGAACGAGCATGCCTTGCCTTGGTCTTCACATCACAAAAGTTAAGACATTATATGCTCAATCACAAAACTAAGCTCATTGCTAAGATCGACCCACTTAAATATTTGCTAAACAGAGCAGCTCTCACTGGAAGAATGGCAAAATGGGTCATGATTCTCACTAAATTTGACATAGAATACACAGAGAGGAAGGCAATCAAAGGACAAGTCATAGTAGATCAGTTGGCTGAGGCACCTATTTAGGTAGAACATCCTACAATAGCAGAATTTCCAGACGAGACCATCTTGACAATCACACCAGCCGCAGATACATGGAAGATGTATTTTGATGGATCCTACACTCACAGAGGCTCAGGGGTAGGCATCCTATTTGTTACCCCTCAAGGTGACACGATCCCTAAATCATTCAAAATCACATTTCCATGCACCAATAATGTAGCAGAATATGAGGCCCTAATCACAGGTCTCCGAATGGCCATCCAATGGAAAAAAGAAAAACTAACTGTGTATGGCAACTCTCAACTAGTCATCAGGCTAGTCAATAATGAATACAAAACCAAGGACGATAAGCTCCTTCCCTATAAGAAGATGGTTGATGACTTTAAAGATTATTTCAGTGACATCCACTTTGAGCAGATCCCAAGGTTAAACAACAAAGCGGCAGATGCCATGGCCACCATCGGATCTCTGGTCGACATGCAGCAAGGCAGCAAGAAATGTGAATTCCTGATCGAAGAGCTCCCCATCCCAACATATGACGTTCCCCAATCTGAACTAGTGTGTGAAATCATTAGTCCTTTATCCCCCTGGTATCAGGAAACCTACCTCTACCTTCATGATAACATCCTCCCCCACAACCTATCCCCATCACAGAAAAAATCCTTCATCCGTCGAGCCTCCCATTTCATCCTTGTAGGTGACACCCTCTACAAAAGGAGTCTTGATGGTACGCTTCTACAATGTTTAGACTCTAGGGAAGCTGAGATAGCTTTGGAAGAGGTACACACAGGTATTTGCGGGGCACATTCAAGTGGACCAGCTCTTTCTAAAAAGATCCTGAGGACTGGTTATTATTGGCCCACCATGGACAAAGATGCACATCAGTTTATCAGAAAATGCCTCCCATGTCAACAGCATGGCGATCTCATCCACGCCCCAGCACAGGAGCTGCAACCAATCACAACACCATGGCCTTTCTCACAGTGGGGACTCGACCTCGTAGGAAAAATCCATCCTCCATCTTCCAACGGTCATAAATTCATAATCACTGCTACCGAATACTTCACAAAGTGGGTGGAAGCAATACCACTCACCTTCACCACAGGCATCCAAATATCCAAGTTCATTCTCGATTACATCATCTGCCGCTACGGTATCCCTCATTCCATTGTCACTGATAATGGGAAGCCATTCAAAAACCAAGAAGTTTGCACTTTGTGCGAAAAGTTTGACATCAAACATTGATTCTCCACACCATATTACCCCCAAGGAAACGGTCAAGCAGAGGCTTCTAACAAAACCATCCTCTGCATCTTAAAAAAGATAGTCAATGAAGCTGGTCGTGACTGGCACCTCCAACTCAACCCCGCCCTATGGGCTTACCGCACAAGCATCCACACTCCTACCGGAGCCACTCCATACTCACTAGTATTCAGATCAGAAGCCATTTTACCTATAGAGGTCGAGCTCCCATCCCTTCGAGTATCATTGCAAAACATTATCTCTGATGAAGACTACCGTGTCGCAAGGTTGCATCAACTTGAAATACTGGATGAGAAACGCCTCGATGCATTGAATCACTTACAGGCATACCAAAACTGCCTCAGAAGAAGCTACAACAAAAAGATCAGAACCAGAAGGTTTGAGGTCGGTGACCTAGTCCTAATGGAAAATCAGAAGAACCTGCAAGAGCGTCCGAAGCAAGGAAAGTTTGAACCAAATTGGCTCGGACCTTATGTCATCATTGCCGACTATGGGTCAGGAGCTTATCAGCTTGCAACACCTGAGGGGCAGCCTCTAGATGAGCCAATGAATATCTTGCATCTCAAGCGATTCTATGCATAACCCATCTGATACCACAAGTCAAAAAAATCAAAAAAATACAAAAAAAATAAAACACAAAAAAATTAGAAAATCAAGAAAAAATTAGAGTGCAATAAAAACTTCCCATGGTGAAAATCACCTCAGTGACGCCTTGGATAAGTACCATGGTGAAAACTTGTTTCAGGCGCCATGTGGAGTGGCCGGTTCTACCATCTAATAAGTCCTCTTTCCATCATAACACTCCATACCCACACATCCCATGGCTTGAAATTCTGAAACATCCAGTTTGTTCCCCCATTCCGTACTACCTCACCCACCCACAACCCCATCCATGGAACAAGGATCCTTGTAAGCTCTCCTTTGTACAGTTCATAAAATCAGAAAATCCAAAAAAAAAAAATCATAAAATCAGAAAATCCAAAAACATCATAAAAATAGAAAATCCAAAAACAATCACCCCATGCATCAATCTCGCATCCCATCATGATCATCTAAACACACATCAACCCTCATCACATCCCATCGCAAACCATTCCCACATCATCAAGTCTTGCCAGAACTACATATTCATTTCGCCCGCATCTTAAAAGTACCTTGATCCCGTGGACACAGGGTATGTAGGCAGTCTGGAATATGAAGAATGTTTCCAGTACTCAAGTATCTAAGATGCACCCATCCCACCCATTGGGATGGTTCCCACTCACTGAGCTTTCTAGATCTATGAAACGATACGCATGCTACGCATACCATTGAAACATGGTCCCTCGCACAAAAATCATCAAGCAATATACCAACTATAATCTTCCACTTGGCCTGAATGTTCTTTTGCCCATCTTCCAAAACTCTCCAATCAAAACAGATATGTATCCTAGGATATGTCTTTCCTACAATGGACAAAAATCTATCATTCTATCATCACGTCTCTTGGCAAGAGCACACAAAGGCTATTTGTATCTTTTGTTGGTCTTTTTGCTTATTGATTTTTATCTTTTTGTCTCACTCCAAGTAATCTCCAAAGCTACCTTGATCTCATTATATCATGGTACGTAGTGGATAGCTCTTGGAGTAGACATAGTCATTGTTTCGGTATGCTGTGCTTGTAGGGTTGGTTTCATTACTCCAAGAATAGTATTCATATCTTGAAGTCCAGGTCAGTTCTAGTATGAAGTGTCCTATTTGCATCTACAGGCATCAACACCTTAGATGCATTATTCACACTCACTGCTATGAGTCCCCTTCTTTCACTAGACAAGATTATACTACCTTGGGTATGCATGAAATCAACCTACTGTTTGTGGGTCTAGTCCATGCAATCATCAGATATACATCATCACCTAGGTCATTTTCATACCTTTGTGAACTATATCCTACATTGCTACATTAAACTAAGAAATGCTCTCAATTAATTTTGTGCAAACTAATGTTACTAGCTCACAATCATCTTCCTAATCACTCAATCAACTATCCCATATCGGCCTAGATTTGATAAACACTTTTCAACCCCCCCCACCCCCCAATCTAACTAACCCCATCTTCCCACCATCTCTCCACCTAACACATCTTGAACCAACCCAAACCCCCCCCCTCAATGACGTGGTGTCTTCTAACCTAGCAAGCCTCCAATCTCCCCACCGCCATCCCCTAGACACTCCCACCCCTATCATCCCCACCACCTAACCCGCTCTCCCACAGTCTCACCCCTCAGGGTCCTTACAAGGAACATCATGTGTATCAGGACTAGGCCATCTCATCTATCACCTAGTGTGCATACCACCTATCACCTAAACTGCATTTAAGTTGCATCACATTTTAGGTTCATTTTAATCCATTTAAGTTGCATCACATTTTAGGTTCATTTTAATCCATTTAAGTTGCATCACATTTTAGGTTCATTTAAATTGCATTACATTCTAGATTCATCCATTTAAACACACAAGTAGATTCATTTTAGCTGCATATCATTACACATCATATCATAATCATTTATCACATAGGTGCATGATAAAACTAAAAATAGCATCATTACATTGCATTCCATACAGATAAACATCTCATAAACAATTAGTTGCATTACAACATCATCATCATTACCATTGAAACAACATAAACATCTAGTAGCATATACATACTCTCATACATTTTCATACATAATAAACGTTCATTAGTCTGCATATTCAGTTACATCATATAGTCCATAAAATCACAACACCATGCATATATCACAAAAACATCCATGCATCCACCAAATCACACACATCACTTGAAACAACATCACACATCCACAACATATAAAATATAACATGCGCATCCATCATATAAGCATCATCACAATAGAACATCATAAACCATCAGAAGTATCGCATCATATATAATCACCACAAAAAAATGTACATCGCTCATCATCAAAAAATACATATCGTGTCCTGATACAAAATGCCTCCAAGGGCTATCATGATATAACTATCACATAGAGGATCCTCTCTCTGAGGGAGTAGGAGACGCTGACCCTGGTCGAGCCTATGATCCTGACGGCGGCTGTGGCTGTGACGCTACTGGTACCTGAGGACCCTACTGGGGCACATGTGAGGGCAGAGGCATCATCTACTATACTGACTGCACAGATCTCGATCTATGTGATCTCGATGCCCCCGACCTGCTGACCTGGCTATAACTCGGTGCTCGCTGCGCTGTGGGTACAGCTGCATAGTACAACCCCTAATAATACTCCGTCCGTGCTCTGGCCTTTGCTAGCTTTCCCTGTACCTGAGATACCTGTCCCTGTGCCTAGCTCAACTGCCCCTGTATCTGATGTGCATGTGTCTGAGCCTGAGCCAGCTAGGTCTGCATCCCTGCCAAAATTGGGGCAAGGCCCCCACCCACAGCTTGTACACTGCTCAACACAGTCTCTACCTGATGTGCTCTCACGAGCACTGCATCCTGCTCTATCCTCAAATCCTCCATGTCCTCTCGAGCCTAAGCCAACTGAGCCTCTAGCACTGCCACCTGCCCATCTACTCCCCGCAGCTGTCCCAACTCGGCCTCTCGACGTCCTCACGCCTCCTCTAAGCTGGCCACCTGAGCACGTAATGTCTCCACCTCCTCTGTCTCATCTCGTGGACGTCGCTGAGGCGTCAGCCTCTCACCCTCTGCCGCCACCCCTGCCCCTGAACTCCCTACCCTGGTATCCTACCTACCAACTCGCAGCTGCTCCACCCACGATGGGGATAGATCACCCTGCTCTGTCCTCGGCTATCCACCACGTCGTCGCGGTGCTCTACCCTGCCGTCCGCCCCTCACCTGGGCCTGCTGTGCTGGAACTTGCTGTGTTGGAACCTGCTATGCAGAAACCTGCTGTGCTGGAACCCCCTGCCCCACTGGTCCCTATCCTGCTGCCTCTGCCACCACCTCATCTACACACTGACCATCTCTCGCGATCACCCTCTCCTCCCCATCATCCATCACCTCCACGATATAGTCCTCCACAACCTCATCTCCACCCCCATCTGGATCATCTCCTCCCCCATCTCCCTCATCCTCTGATACCTCCACCGTCGAATCTGTCAATCGAGTGGGCCGATGCGTCTACCACCATACCTCATAAGCAGGCGTAGTACCTGCATCCCTCACTGTGCTCCTCCAATCCCACTGAACTGGCCGAAGTGTTGCCAAATCATTCAGCGCAACCTGTGGCTGTAAGGGTGCGGGCCAATAGGTTGTAACCCGCAGCATCCGCGCATGTATCGCCATCTACTGAGGCGTATCCTGTACTAGTCCAAACTGACGCATAACCCGCGAGGGTAGGTACATCTCTATCGTACGGTCTGCACAACCCATAAGATATCTCTACTGAAATGTGTACAGGAGATGAGTCACATCATCAGGCCACTCCTCACAACCAATATATGCACGCCATACCACGCTAATCACATCATCCATTATCCTCCACCAATGGCGGACCTGTCCAGTGTATGTATACTCTGCATCTCGATACAAGAACACAAAAGCCTCAAACGGCCGCCAATAATAACCGCATGTCAGCCGAGTCACTGGGATATCTTATGGGCAGCACTTCACTTTCATCCTCCACCATTGATCTCTCCAATCAATCTCCACCCTTGGATCAAAATCTCTCCAAAAAGTCTATAAATGCAACCTCTCACAAGTCATTTTCATCATCCAATTCCATGCAAAGTTACCATGCCAAAATCACCTTTGAGTAAATAGTGAGTTGCATAATTGAAGAGCACTTCACATTTGAATCCATAGTCTAGGGATAATCTTGGTCTTGGGAGCTTCTTTTGGGTGCAAAGGCTCCTTCTTCCCTTGATGGGATTAGGTTGTGTTTTATGAGTTATAATCTTGTGTTTCATTTGCATTTGATTTAGTATTTTGCCTTCATTGCGTTTACCTAATCTACACCACCTATATCCATCCAAAAGCCTACTTCCATCCAAAACTTTCATTCCCTTCAAAATTCCCACAAGCAAAACAAAAGCAATAAAAATACTAAATCTATGTGGCTTCCTAAATCACTTCATCAACCATCTCCTAAGCAAACGTCTCCATTGCTTCCTACACTACCATCCCATCAAAAGCTTTAATGTTTATCACAGTGTGTGCAACCGTTGGTTATAGTTCCCTTCCACTCTGCAGCACCTCCACATAGCTACATCTCCCCATCTTCCATCCATTATCCTACATATCTCCCCCATGCTATCCCTATTGTCCATGCTTTGGCATAAACTTTTCATCCATCTTCATTCCATAAGCCTATATAATCCACTAGTATGCCCTCTATAATCCATCTCCCTACCAACATCTATGACCATATTTGACATGGTCCATGCGATGACATCCTACCTCTATTGGGACACTATCACTTTTCATGGAACTAAACACTTGAGTCCCTTCTATCCATATCCACTTACCCCATCCAAAAAAAAGAAAAAGAAAAATCAAAATAGTAAAGAGAAATCCCTTTGTCCAACGATGAAAACCTAGTAAACAGGTGCCTTGGATAAGTACCATGATGAAAACCTGGCAAACAGGCATCATGCATAGTTGATCTTCTATGCCAATTACACTTGGGGGCACATTGTCTCATCCATACCACACTATCATTTTCCATCCTACCATGTCCTATCTTGCTACATTCTATTCTACCATCCTTAGCCATTGCATAAACATGTCTATCCTACTGAACCCATTTATCCATCCTTCCTCCTTTTTTATCTTGACGAACAAATAGGGGTAAAATTGTTGAAACATGTTTGGATATCTCTTGGCATACCATTTTTTCCAAACCAAGTCCTATCCATTGACTATTTATCCATCTTATCCAAACCAATCTATCATGTCATCCCTTGGTCATGAACTTTGTCATGCAAAGAATCCTAAGCATTACCACCTAGAATGGGGCAAGTTCTTCCTATGCAACATAGCCTTTTGGAGATCACATTCTAGCTCCTTTATGATCCATCCACTATGGTGTATCCTTATCACGATCTTTCCGTCTTATAGCTTATCCCCATCTGTTTATCATGAAGCTTTCCACTATAGTCTACCTATCCATTTATCATGAGTCATGCATCCATCCCCTATATGGTCTATCCTCTTATGAACCTTTCATCCCATCCAATTCTTATGAATCTTTCATCCCATCCATTTATCATGAGCCCATTCTTTTATCCATCCATTATATCCATCCTATTTATCCTCCATCCTCCTTAAGCCTAGGCTTGTTTTCCTCCATTTTCATTGGTATCTAGCACAAAGGCTACCAAAATTGTAAATCCATTGACATTCAAACATATCAAAAAATCCAAAAAAAACACAAAAAAAAATCAAAATATGTCAAAAAATCCAAAAAATTAAATATCCAACAAAAAATCTAAGCAATAAAACCAATCACATCATCCAAAACAATCCACTCCATCAACATTCAATCAAAATCAATTAATCAATCATCATCATCATCAATGGGATATATTGTTCCCACATCCTTGTGTTGATCTAGGGATATAACTTTCCCCGCAATGACAACACTATCATCATCAATTAAACAATCAATCATTTGTTTATGACTTGACAAGGGAAATACCTTGTTTGTTTTACATCCTTTGAGCACACTGAGAATACTTGCTTATTCTTAGATTGAGTGGACACGTTAATCATCATACCATCACTATCATCATTCAAAACAATCTAATCATCACAACAATCAACCCAACAATAGCAAACATCACAACCAAAGCACATCAAGCCAACCATCAAAATAAACCCTATCAATCATCAGCATCAAAATCAAAGCAAATCAACTCAATCACATCAACTCCAATCGGAACAAATCCAATCACTTAAACAAATCAAAAGCAACTCAATCCACCACATATCATCGCATCATCAACATTTCATAAATCTATAACTTGATCAATTCAATCCATTTTCATCATCTCATCAATAAAAAAAATCAAAACTACATCTCATTTCCATCATTAAGTGCCTTGATCTCGTAGATACAGGGTATGTAAGCATTCTAGAGTACGAAGTAAGTGCCTAGATTTAGGGACAGATGATTTTCCTCTTTCTCCTCTTATCATTTCTTCTATCATCTCTCTTCTACATCATTAATAAACAACTTCTTCCAATCAATCTATCATTCAATCAATCCATTTCCTTCAATCAAATCATCCATTCATATCCATTCAATTTACTCCAATTCCATCCTTCATCAATCTTCATCCATCATTTCATCATCCTCAAATCATTCCAAACAATGATCCAAATGCAAGTCAATCCTTAAAGCTATACCAATCAAGTTAATCAATCAAGCCAAGTTATCCAAGCACAATCAATGGTCTTGATCCTAGCCTTGTTGTAAGCCAAATCAATCAGCCAATCAGCTAACCAACTCAGTAAACAACCTTGTGTTGATCTAGGAATATAGCTTTCCCTACCATGACAACACTATCATCATCAATCAAACAATTAATCATTGGTTTACAGCTTGACTGGGGCAATACCTTTGTTTGTTTTTGAATCATTTGTGCATGCTTGCTTGCTTTCTTGTGTGTGTTATCATTTTATCTTGCATTTGTATCATATCGGTATCAATCTAGCTAATATTCATATCTTGTATCCAGACAAGGTTGTATTATGTTGGGGCATGAGACACATTGTCACCTCGGTTCCTTATACCTCGGTGCATAACATCTAGTGCTATATCAAACATCATGGTTGCTCACATTCATTGCAGCATAACGCATCTTCATTTCTTCTATCTATCCCCTTATCTTTCTTTTACAGCCAAGCCATTTCTTTTCGAGAGCTTACCCATGTTTGCCCAACCCGCCTATCCTCTCAAGGGGGCATCATCATCCTATCATTTCATCATCATCTTATTCTTTCCATCCTTATTCTATCTTAAATCATCATCATCCTATTTTTCCATCCATATCCATTTTCCTCTATCCATACCTTAGCTTCTTTGAAATGATGTTACTCAACATAAAGCTTATCATCTCGAACATCATCTCAAAGAGGGGCAAAATGTAGACACCCAAATTTGTCTCAAATTTATGTATGTCTTGCAACACCTTGTTAAAACATTATCCTAGACATCGTAAGCCATTTTGTCCTAATTCCCATCCTAATTTCCCTAATCCCACTTAGCCAATTAATTAAATAAATTTTATTTATTTAATTAATTTCCCATTCATAATCCTATTCTTAATCCCATCATCCTAATTAATTAAATAAATTTTATTTATTTAATTAATTTCCACATCATATCTTATCCCATCCTATTCATCTACCCAATTAATTAAATAAAATCTTATTTATTTAAGTAATTTCCCAACTATATCCCAACTAATTCAAATATTTAATTTGAATTAAGTCACATGACCTTTCATCTCACCTTGACACTTGTCCATTTCCCCTTAATCATGTGTTGTAGTACAACTCATTTAAAATACTTTTTATGTACAAAATCACATGTAGTACTTTTTGTGTACACAATCACACATGAGACCTATTTCCTTTGACACATGTCAATTGACTACAATTTCTTAATGTGCAAGGAATCCTAACTTAATCCTATCCATCCATTTCATCTAAAGCCCTAATTGATCCTAGCCATCCATTTGAACCAAGCCAATCCTATAAAGAAAGCCTCTCTTAAGCTATTAAAAGATTCATTATTCTTCATGCAACTTCACCCTGCCAATTTTCCATCTCAAGCCCTCATCCATCATCTTCAATCCATCTAGCTTGCATCTATCAACCATCAATCATCCATCATTTATCTTCTTATCAATGTTATGCTATAGAATTGAGCAATCAACACAACAAATTGATCAATCAATCGAGCTCATCTTGCATCTTTGAGGTATTGAATGATTTGGGTTTAGGTAATGCATTTCATTGTTTGATCATTTCCATTTGTAAATCCAAATTTTTTGATACACAACTCCTTCTCCAACATCTTGGACATTGTAACATTTGTTCTGATTTTTGTATCTATTAGGGTTTGGTTTTGAAAACTTCTCCGAACATCTTGAGGCAAAATGACCAATCTTATTACAAGCAAAACATTTGAGTGGCAATTTTTCTTCATACTTATCGGATCCTCTTGGCAATCTTTTGGAAAGAAGAGCTTCAAGATCTGCAGTTTCAATTTCAACATCTTCAAGATCCTTCCTTGTCTTCACGAATCTATTTGATCTTGTAGAAGAGCTTTCACCCAGATCATGTCTTTGTTTTCCATATACACTAGCCTTAAATGCAGATTTAGACTTGGGAAGAGAATCACCAAACTCACTTAATTCAAAAGCTAAAATTTTGCCAACCAGCTGATCTCTTGTAACTTCTAAGACAGTCCTAATCTCCTCTATAGCAGCAACCTTATGTTTGTATGAATTAGGTAAAGATCTAAGCACTTTTGATACAATCTCTGATTCTTCCAAAGTTCCACTAACACACCTGATACCACACACAAGTTCATTTATCTTTTGCATGTAGATTGTAATGTTTTCATCTTCACTCATCCTCAAAGTTTCAAATTTTCCTCTCAGACTTTGCAGCTTCGCACATTTGACAAATTTATCACCTTCATACAGATTCTCCAACTTTTTCCAGATTTCATGAGTAGCTTTTAGACCAAAGACATTTGTCATTTATGAATCAGTCAGGGCACTCAACAAGGCTTCTTTAGCTCAAAGGTTATTTTCAACATCTTTGAGTTGATCTAGAGTTGAAGGACCTTTCTCTAGAGGTTTATACTCAACATTGGTTATCACCCAATAGGCATCGCCCATGCATTGCAAATGGCACTCCATGCGATTCTTTAGAGCAGCGACATGCAAGTATGTGCCCTTTGCCATTGATGTCAAAGTGGGAGAGATGTGTGGTTGATTGATTCTAGTTGATTGATGGTGATGCCTTCATTGCAGCCCTGGCCACCCATGCATCTGATGATGTGTGGTTAATTGATTATGGTGCATCATTCCACATGACCTCGCATCAAATCTAGTTCATGAAGTATGAAGAGTTCGATGGTGGAAGAGTGTACCTGGGTGATGACTCTCATCTAAAAATTTTGGGTCATGGAAGAGTCTCAATCTGATTCCCTAATGGACAAGTGAAGGGGATCACTGCAGTTATGCACATTCTAGGCCTTGCATGGAACCTACTTTCTATAAGTATGTTGAATGATGCAGGTATGTAGGTTGTCTTTTTGAAGGATGGATGCAAGATGACTAGAGGATCTATGGTGCTTGCAAAGGGTACTCAGAGGGGTACTCTATTTCAGATGGAGGCATGCACTTCATAGTGCAATAGTTCTTCTGACTCAAAGAAATGATCTGCAGTCACTTCATCCCCACCATCTGAATGAGCGGTGAAGAAATTTGTTGTAACTAGTTCCGATGGTAGTGCACATGCTATGGAAGCTAAGCTTCCTGCTGAAAAGACTATGTTATGGCATTTGAGATATGGCCAAATTGGTGAGAAGGGTTTGCATACCCTAAAAAATAAAAACCTCATTGAGGGGTTAAATGATTGTAATCTTGATTTTGACTTTTGTGAACATTGCATTTATGGAAAGAAAAACAGTGTTCAATTTTACTCTAGTTCTCACAAGTCTTCTGGTGTATTGGATCTTATTCATTTTGATGTGTTTAGTCCTATTAATGTTCCTTTGATTTCAAAATCTGTATATTTTGTATCTTTCATAGATGATTACAATAGAAGGGCATGGGTTTATTTTATCAGAAGCAAGACTGAATTCTTTAGTCAATTTAAGGAGTATAAAGCCTTTGCTAAAAATCAGACTAGTAAAAAGATTAAGTGTTTGAGAACTGACAACGGTGGTGAGTTTTGTTCGGTAGAGTTTGATAAGTTCTGCAAAGAGCAAGGGATTGAAAGGCATAAGACAACTCCATAGACCCTGCAAAAAAATGGAGTTGCAGAGAGGATGAATAGGACACTAATGGAGAAGGCTAGGAGTATGCTTAGTGGAGCAAGCCTTGAACAAAAGTTTTGGGCTGAAGCTATAGCCACTCACTGCTTGCTATCTGGTAAACATATCTCCTACATCAGCTCTTGTTGGTAAAACACCTATGGAGGTGTGGTCTGGTAAGAAGCCTTCAGTTAGACATCTTCATGTTTTTGGTTGTGAGGCATATGCACATGTGCCTAGGGAGAAACAGTATAAATTGGAGAACAAGGTTGTTAAATGTATTTTCATTAGCTATGGTGTCGGTGTGAAAGGATACAAGCTTTGGGATCTTGTGGCTGAAAAAGTGTTGTATAGCAGAAGTGTTATCTTCAGAGAGCTAACACCTTCTTCCATTATTCTACAGCCAGAACATACAGAAAAGAAAGAAGATGCGGTTCAGTTTCCTTCTACCCCTGAGAAGACTAAACTAACAGACCCTATGAAACTTGATGATGAGGAGAGCTCTAGCAGCTCTGCAATCTGAGAAGAAGAAGCAAAACCTCAACCTTAGCCATTGAGGAGGTCTACACGAACAAAAAAGCAACCTGATAGGTTTGGTTATTCATTATTTGATTCTAGTTGTGCTTTTTCTTTACTTACTAACACTAATGAGCCTAGAACTATGAAAGACGCTATGGCCATGAAAGATGTAGGTTGCTGGAAGGAGGCCATGGAAGATGAGATGGCTTCTTTGGAAAAGAAAAAAAAATATGGGACTTGGTGCCTTTGCCTGATGGATAGAAACCCATTGGTTGCAAATGGGTGTTCAAGAAGAAATTTGGTGTAGATGGCATTGTTGAAAAGTACAAGGCTAGATTGGTTGTGAAGGGGTATTCACAATTGGAGGGAATTGATTATGGTGAAATTTTCTCTCCGGTTGCAAAGCTGACATCCATTCAATTTATGTTATCTCTTGTAGCTGCTTACGACTTAGAGGTACAACAGATGGATGTGAAACCAACTTTCCTTCATAGTGATTTGGAGGAAGAAATCTACATGTCACAGCCAAAGCATTACATAGAGAAAGGTAAAGAAAATTTGGTTTGCAAGCTTAAGAAGTCTTTGTATGGTTTGAAGCAGTCTCCTAGGATCTCGTACTTGAAGTTTGATTCCTTTGTGTGTATTACAAGTTTGACAATGATCACATTCTCATTATTGCATTATATGTTGATGATATGTTGTTGATTGGGAATGGTAAGAATATGATTTCTTATTTGAAGTCTCAGTTGTCAACATAGTTTGAGATGAAAAACCTTGGGACAGCTAGGTACATTCAGGGAATGGAAATCAGAAGAGATAGAGCAAACAAAAAACTTTGGTTAAGCTAGAGTAAGTATGTGAAGACCATGTTGGATAGGTGCAGCATGGCAAATTGTAGACCATTGTGTGTTCCTATTTCATTGGGGACAAAGTTATCTATTAGTGATTGTCCAAAATCTCCTAGTGAGGTGGAGGACATGAGTAGAGTACCTTATGCTAGTGATGTTGGTGGTTTGATGTATGCTATGGTCTACACAAGACCAGATATTTCCCAAGCAGTGGGAGTCCTTAGTCGATTTATGGCTAATCCTGGATGCATACATTAGGATGCAATAAGCGAGTGTTCTGATATTTGAGGGGTACTTCTGCGTATTCCATATGCTATCATGGTAATGCTATAGGACCTCTGCATTCAGTGTGTATTCATGGATTTGTGGATTCTGATTGGGCAGGTGACATTGATAGCAAGAGATCCACCAGTGCCTATGTGTTCACTATGTTTGGTGGTGCAATTAGTTGGATTAGTAAGTGACAACCTATGGTTGCTTTGTCCACGACTGAAGCTGAGTATATGGATGCAACGCATTCTTGCAAGAAAACTATTTGGCTTAAGAGATTGTGTTTAGATATTGGTGTTGATGCAGGTCAGATTATGATCAGTTGTGACAATCAGAGTGCGATTTGCCTTGCGAAAAATCTAACTTCAGAGTACGATTTGCCTTGCGAAGAATCTAACTTTCCATGCCAGAACAAAGCATATTGATTTACAGTTTCACTTCGTGCGAGACATGGTAGAGGATGGGAAGGCAAATTTGGAGAAAGTAGATACTTTGAAGAATGTTGCAGATGCATTGACGAAACCAATGGGCATAGAGAAGTTCAGATGGCGTTTGGAGTCTATCAGCCTCTCGGCCTATAGCAGTTAAATCCTATTAATTCTATTGGCTCTTACAAGGTGTTCAACAAGTGGGAGAATCTTGGGAATTAAGGTGTCTCAACCTTGGTAATTCCTTGTATTTTTACATTGTATTTATTTATTATTTGCCTATTGTATTAATTGGATGCAAATCCTATGTTATCATATTGTGGGAGTTGGCATGGTGATGTGTCATCCTACATGGCATATGACCACATGTTTTTTTGTCCTCACATGAGGAGATAGGCATCCCACTTTGTGGTAGGAATATTTTACCATGTGTCAGCATCTTAGATGTTGTGTAAGGGAATATTGACAGTAACGGTCATGACAGATTCCTATGACAAAGTTATGACATGTAAGAGTCAGAAATAGGAGATTCTATGACAAGTGAAGACATGTTTCGAAGAGCATCTTTGAAAAAGGCATCTTTGGGTGCCCCAAGGTGGACTATGACATGTTGTAATAAAATATGCTATTCATAGCCTGTGTATGACAGATTATCTTACAGCTGTAAGTTATGATAGCTATGACAGATTCTATGATTGTTGTAAGAGTCGTAAGAGCAAGTGTCCATAGGCGTGGGTTTTGGACCATGAGGCCATGTTGGATGCCCATTCCAAGATAGAGCCAAAATTGTCTTGTATATTCTATATAAATAGGTGCTTTGAGGAGGTGATGTATTACAGGTTCTACAGGTACTATTATGCTACCAAATCATCTCCAGATATGAGTGTCAAAGACTCCTACAAGAGCATTGGCTCTATGTTGTATTGTAACCTTCATTGTTTACGTAATACATTTGAGCTGTGTTTTGGAGTGTGGGGTTTTTCACCCATAAGGGTTTTCCCCACGTATATCTTGTGTCTCTCTTATTCTATCATACTTTATTTTTTATGTGTTTGTTGCAATATCTCTATTAGTGGGTTTAACATTGCTGTAATAGTAAGGATAAAATTGAATTTGCACTCTCCTCCCCTCATTAGATTAGTGTAGGAAGCGTTTTCCGCACACCTAGCTTCCTTTCAACCTGGGATCTGATGCCTAATGTCATGCCCACCCTTTATGAACCATAAAAGTATGGACATGAACACAATAATGGAGCAATTTTCATTTTTCTAAACTAAATTTTGCATAGTTTACTTAATTGTTCAGGTCTCCTAATTGAATGATGAAGTGTCTCTGAAATTGTTCTACTTGTTTTGTAGCTATGAAAGAAAATGATACTAGTTTAGTGAAGCATTCCTATTATAAGAAATGAACAGGAAACAAGTAAACTGACACTAAAATTAAATATCATTATATACGTTTGCAAATGACAATGTTTATACTGCAATTTACATTTTAACATTTTTTTTGTGAAATCCACTAACATGAGAAAGCATAAAATTTCCAAAATTAAACTTTCTTGTGTAGATAACCTTCTAAAGATGAATGCACCCAATTATTCTTAACATATATAAATATATATCCATATATATATAAGCCTTCACATAAATATAATTATATAATTATATGAAGAACTCTATATATATATATATATATATATATATATATATATCAAATTTGTATATCTGAATACATATGTAAATATACAAGTGCATTTTATTCAACTCCATAGTAAGAAGAATAGAAACTTTGATTTATGAATATACATACTTGAGTATCACAGTGTGAAGAATCATATAGCTATATAAATATACACATATACATATATATACATATGATTATGTCACTGAATAATATGTTGAATAAAATATCTTTGTTTTAATATGTATACCAAATAAATGTTTTATATATATATATATTAGGAAGCTCACAATGTGTGAAGTAGATTTCACCGTAGAAGATGGAGCAAATGGTAGGAGAGCACGTTCGGGAGAGGGAGTGCAGGGTAAGTGCGGATTGCAGGGGCATATGGCTGCGACAAGCGGTAAGGATGCACAGAAGGGTAAAACAAAGGTAGCCAAAGGAGCTAAGGGCATTTAGATTCCCATCCCACCTAGGGTGCCAGAGGTGGGCTTTCATCTTTTCTCTCCTCCTGCCATTCCTTAGGTTGTTGATCCCCTTCCTTCAGCTCCTCTCTTCATCAAGGGTTGCAGAAATAGGTGAAACCCATACCATATTTTCTCTGATTTTTGCAAAACTCAGGTTATCGTGGAAAATCCTAAGCCACCTCCAGATCCACCCAAGTCAAGCTCAGTCACTCCGAATG
The DNA here is from genome assembly GCA_027924645.1 of Cunninghamia lanceolata. Taxonomy (NCBI): domain Eukaryota; kingdom Viridiplantae; phylum Streptophyta; class Pinopsida; order Cupressales; family Cupressaceae; genus Cunninghamia; species Cunninghamia lanceolata. Next base: position 764,654 of record BSBN01001413.1, on the reverse strand, counting down.
CTATTTTAGCCAGCATGTATGTCTACTCATTGGGGGATTATAAAGTCTAGATGGTGGAAGACCTAGTGGATTTTCACATTTCAGATTCATGCATTGAGGATGTTGCCACTGACATTGGGAATAGATCCCTTCTGGTTCGTTGCCTGAGTAAGCGACCACCAGTGGAGTAGTTTGCTGACTAGAAGAAGGTCACTTGGAGAAACATTTCCCTTCCTAACATTGATGTTCTTGACTTTGGTTTCTTCTTTCTTTGGTTCACTTCTTTGGAGGATTGCATTTTTGTGAAGCAAAATGGCCCTTAGTTTTTTGGCCAGTTGAGTCTCTTCATCTCTTCCTGGTCCCCCTTCTTTGATCCCATTGTTGCCAAGGTTACTACAGTCCCAATTTGGATCAGATTGTATAAACTCCCATTGATTATGCATGTGTCAGAGCTCATTAAGAACATGATAGAGCAGATTGGTTCCTTTGTGAAATTGGACTCTATTTCAATTGCTCCCCACTGCAGATATTATAGGGTTTGTTCTATCATTGTTATCTCTAAGCTGGTGCATCATTTAGTCTTGATCCACTCTTCTAGTGGCACTTGGACCCAATACCTTAATTATGAAGGTCTTCCATTTAGGTGCTTTCATTGCAACAAGTCAGGTCACAAGATTGTTGGTTGTTCTTCTCCCAGGGTAGTCGCTTCTAGGAGATTCAATCTCAAAAAGTGGGTCAAGAAGCCTGGTAGTCTAAATGTTGATTTCCTTTGGTGTAACCATGGGAAATTTATGGTTTCTCATAAGGAACCTTCTCCTAAGGCTCCTATTGTGGTCTCCAATTTGATGAAACAGGGTTCCTTGATACCCATCGATGTTCCTGGTGAGCCACCTCACTCTTAGCTCGATGCAACTGGTCTTATCCAACGTTTTAAGGTGGTTGGAAATGGATATGACTCTAGAAAGGTTCCTTCCCCTTCATGGATGATCTAGATGAGGATTTTAATGACTACTTGGATTTAGATGATGTGGTTGTTCCAGTTAGAAAGTGCACCATTTCCCAAACTGCTAGTGGCATCTCCAAACTGAACTTCCCTCCCAAAAGGAAGAAGGGACACAAATCTGAAGCAGAGAAACTTTGTATCGAAGGCAGAGAAGTAGTGGATGAAGGATCTCAATGGACCATGGATGCCTTCCTCCCTAGGAGCATGCATAAGGGGATAGCCAAGAAGGCTAAATGAGTTGGGTCTTTCTAGGTGGATGTTTCTATAGTCTTTGTGATCCTAGTTGCTCTATTTTCTAGCAGACCTCCTTGCCTTGAGCCCTCTTTTGGTTTTTTGAGCTCTCTTTAGGACTCTTTAGTCAATCCATCACTTTTGTGCTCCCTAGTATGGGTCTAAAGTGGTCTTTATTTTTATTTGTTCTGTTTATACAATTTTGTTGTCATACTAACAGTAGGCTTATCCATATATATATGTTTTACTGTGTATACCAAATAAATGTTAACGAGTTATACATACATATTTATATATATATTTATACTATGATATACACACACACACACATATATATACCCAGAGAATTATAAAAACAGTATATAGATATATCAGAGGTTGTGTATATACAGTGAATACATCACACAATATCAAATGCATGGAGTACCATATATATGTATGTATGTGAATATTCATATAATATATATATAAATATACTATTACCAAGGATGAGTTAACAAATTTATGTACATCAAACCATTTTCAAAGAGCATATAATAGTTAACATATAACATAGTAGATTAAGGAAATTTGCCACGGCTTGGCCGATGGTGGCTCGGCTGGGCTGAGACTCACCACTGCCAATTGCGCCATAGGGTGGGGGTCATGGCTCCCCATGGCTCCTACGGCGTTTGGGTCATGATAGCCATGGATGCCACAGTTTCCATAGCTTGAGCATCACACAAAATTTTGAATAATATACACTATGTTCTTGATACATTTAATACATAGTTTGATACATTTAAATCAATCGAATATTGTTAATTTATTTTATGAGATAGCAACCCAATATTGCAATAAATATACATTTACCAATATAAAATACACTGTAATTATTATACATATTGTATCTCTATGAAAACAGAGTTTTGATAACAAACCAGATCTCTTAAAAAAAAGATAACAAATCATATTTTTTAACAATAAATTATTATATGAGAATACTTGCAACAGAGCTATACTAGAATGCCAAATCCAACATTTTATTTTTTTTCATAGTTTCCTGCTACAAAGACCAGGTAACACGAAATTTTTTCATGAAGATAACTAGAAATTTATAATTAATCTATGATCAAATTAATTGGCAAATACCAGTCAATAATCCAGTTACATTAAACATATGTTTTTATTGTTTCTCCAAGGCATAAAATTGGATCCAAATTTCTTTTCTTGGCTGGAACATACACCTACAATCCACATGAGTAGCCCAGTCCCACTCTCCTTCCAACTGTAGGGCTTGGATTCCAAGCCCACCCCCAAGCAGGAGATTAAACTCAAATGCCCAACATGAAATTTAATAAAAATAACACCATAAAAACTAGATTTGAATCTAGATATCACATTGGTTGACTCACACACAAAGAATCCTTTCTAGATTCTTGCAAAGGGGAAGAAAGGGGATTCCCTTCCCTCTTGGGGATTTAATCATAACAGTAACAATTTCTCCATTTCACAAATAATGCCATCACAACAGCAACTCCATAATCCCTTCAAACCCTAACTCCATATCAACCCACAACACAACTCTTCCCATCAAATCACAACCATCTCCATAACAACACAACCCTCCCATCCAAGTCACAACACAAACCTCCACATCACAACTCTTCACAACACCAAAACCCCCACATCCTCCATAATGCAAAAATGCCACAACTTCCCCAAGAGAGGCTCCATGCCTTCCTCAACCCCACACAAGGGAGGCTCTCAACCCTCAGGTGAGATATACTCCTTTTTAACACCCAAAACTCCAATCACATGCATGACAAACAAATTGCAACTGATAACGGCAAAATTTCAATCAAATGCTCATACACAAAACTCCATTTAACATATATCAATTAAGCCATAGCCAAATTTGTAATTTTTCATTCATAAAACTAGAAACCAAAGAAAATATTAAATCTTGCCTTGGCTGTCCAAGTTAGGAGTAGCCCAAGAATGGGATTCCAAACTAAAATTTTAACCCTCTAAATCAGAAAATTCTAGCCATTATCCAGCCATTGCCTTTCTCATCCACCATCTCCAACCCAAAAAGACCAAATTTTTCCAATCTCCTTTTAGCACAAAACAGAGAGGAGCCAAAACCCCAAGCACACACTCACAACATGAGAGGAATTGAATCAAATTCCTCCCTTAAATAATTTTCATACCAAACCCTTCAAATTCCAAAATGAAAACTAAAAAGGCAAACTAATAATAATACCGATTAATATAACTTTTAAATATCCATCCTCAACAAATGAAATAAAATAAAATATAATTAATAACCATCATACCTTCACACCAATAATTCATAAAAATAATTAAAATAAAATGTAACCAAGATAATTAACCCAAATATCCTGACACACCCCAACTGGTTAATAGCGACCAAATCTAAAAAATCGAGTAAACTTGGGCATTTGAGAATATCTCCGAACTAAAAAGGATCCGGGTTGTCCACCTGCAAAACTTGATTTCAAACATCAGTATATCATGGAAAATATAGCTGAAGCAACAAATAATTAAATATTAAATATCTAAAAATGTCTAAAATTAAATTTATTAAATTCCACAATTAAATTAAAATATTTAATTTTACGGAAATTAAATGTATAATCATAAACACTACATAATCAAAAATATTTTATAAATTTAAAACATCTAGTATCATCCATGATCCATAACAATGTCCACACACACATATATGTATAAAATAGACATATCAAAACAAATAAATCCATGATCCAAAAATAGCAGTATCAACCATGTCTATACTCAATAATCAAAACAGTCAACTATAGATAATATCACAACATAGTCTCTAGGCAGTGAGCTAGCTAGGCCTCACACATTATCCCTAAATCACTCCCAAGAAAGTAAGTTGGAATGAAGCTACCAAGCAACAAATGAACCAAAACTAAGAAAAACTAATAACAAAAACCTACAATTTGGTGATGTAGGATTACTTGTGGTCCTAGATCATCCTACATCATACATGTCAAGTAAAAGAATTTGTGAGAATAGAATCATAAAGTGGAGTTGAGTGGTAAAACTACCCTTCCAAATAGCAAACTATCTACAATAAACTCCATCACTATCAAAGGTGCGTCAAGAAGTTTATTCCTTCACCTCTTTTAGCACCTAGGAAATTATCACCATCCTCCACCAAATAATGAGATAAGCTTTCCTTCCTCTTTCAGACCTCCATCCACTATAGCTTGACCACCTCCAAAATATTCTCCATTTATTTCCTTCACTCATTGATTTCAACCCACTCACCTCCTCCAAAATCTTTCTCTCCATTCTACACCCACTACTACAACTACAAACAAATTAGCACCACTAATATTATGAAAATTAAAAATTTCCACCACCACCTCCTCTTCCACTTCTTCTACACTAACCACTTGTTACACATATGGTTCCTAAGGTTGTCATTGATGTCAACACTATCACAAGGTTGTCATTGATGTCAACACTATCATATGGATGAATTATGTTGATAAGAATGATAAGGGAGATAGCTACATATATGATGGTAGTATTCATGGTTGGATGTCATATAGTTCATGGTTGGATTTCATGATGATTATAATGTGGTTACTGAAGTTTATGGTCGTATGTCATGCTAAATATAATGTGGTTACTGAAGTTCATGGTTGGATGTCATGCCTCATTCAATGTAGAGTTGAGTATGATGATATATTAAGATGGGAATTAGAAGCATCAAGAAGACATATTAATATAGGATTTATAAGTACAAAAATATATGATTCTAAGTCTGCATGAGTTGTCATAAGATCACAAGAAAGTTTTGGTCTCCGAAAGCTGATGAAGATTTTTGCTACAGGAAGTTGTCTAGGAGACTGCTTGGGAATATGATCTACATTCCTCTACATTTCCATATATTGTCATGTGGTTCAAAATCTAAGTTAAATATGCTATGAATATGTTATATCCAAGAAATAAAGTTTGTACACCATCCGCAATGAAAGTTATGAGAGACAGAGTTTCAGTTTGTGCTCTGGAAGAATTAAGTGATGATGAAGATTGTTTGGAATGCGTCACATTTCTCCACAGTGATAGATATGGCTATACAATTTTGAGGATATGTTCACAGTAGTGCATGAGTGCATCCATATGAGTTTTAGGTGTTTTCGAAGTTCACAAGTTTAGTTTTCACATGACAGTTGTGATATAGACAGTTCTGGATGCCTAGCTATTCTTTAAACATATGTTGATAATGTGCGTTAACTTGGTGTTGCATGAAATGGTACATAGTGTTGAAATGTGCCAGACAACTGAGAGGGGGGTGAATCAGTTGTCCCAAAAACTCAAACACTTCTACACTTAAACATTAATCACTTGTCCATAGTTATTATGATTAAACAATGAATGCATGAAATCATAAACTTAAACACAGATGCAAGATAAAACACAAGAGACACGAGATTTTTACATGGAAAACCCCAAGGTGGGGAAAAACCATGGAGAGTATTAGCTCTCAAAATATATTATAATCTTTGTAAAAATGATGTTCAGGCTTGGTCACTCCATGAGCCTAGAACATACTGGCTCACTGCCATGAAGTATATCTAGGTCTAGCAGGCTCACTGCCTCAACCCTAAACCTAGAAAGATTACAATGAGGGTTGTTAAACCCTACTGGCAGCTCACTTCTAGGATCACTGCCAAAATCAACATCTTCTTCATGTCTAAGATTTAAACATTGAAGTACAATAGTTCTAATGCTCTGCTATGCCTTTCCACCTCTTTCCTTATCTGCCCATCTTCACACAATGACATCTTTTCCATGACTCAATTACAAGTATTTATACACTTTAGCAACCTTGGAATGATCATCAAATTCAACACTACAATCATCAACCATTGGAACAATCTCCAAGGTCAGCATTACAAACATTTACAAAATAGGTCTTGACCTAATACAAAATTATGCTAAGGAATTGTAGTATAGATGTATGTGGATCACACCATGCCTTAGTTAGGACCAAAACTTGATCTTCCATGCCACAACATACTTCTATAATCTTCAAGGGATCTCTGCAATCACTGGAATTAACCAAGTCGGCTAAGACTGGTTACACGTTATGTTATCTGGGAATAATCTTTAAACATGATGTCAATTCCTTAACACGGACCAATGTAAAGGTAGGAGTATGATTAAGAAGTATCCACAAGCACGTTGAAATCACCAGGAGCAACCTCACAAATTCAAACCACTTTATCCATGAGATTCTTCACACTAGAGCACATGAACTTCAATGTCTTCAACTGTCATAAAAGAAAGATAGCTTACGGACCACCAAAACATGAACCATTGCAATTGTAGGCACGTATCATCATCCTAGACTTCCCTCTAGAACCGCAGAGAAAAACACTTTAATGCGAACGAATGCGGAGCAAAATACTTTCTCTCAGGCACAAGTGAATAATTAGAAAAGCATGTTTTACTCTGGTGAATGTAACTCACTCAAATCTTCATATCAGAGGCTCAAACTCAGGATTTAGCATCTTTAGCCGTGCTTATAAATAACTTCCAATCCATAGACCAAGATCTTCAGTTAGCAAGAAATGTGGAGCAATCTTCTGGACTGTTCTTTAGTATGCAACTCATTGTCTTCATTGTGATTCATTGTTTACTTTCTAATTCTTCCGGAGGGGCTAATTTTCTCAATATCCTCAACATATAAAGATTCTAAAGAAATAAAAAAATAAGATACAGTTGACACCAATGACAACAAAGATATGTTGATATCAATGACAACACCAATTAGGCACATACTTGCAACACATAGACTAATGGAAGATGGTCTTGATGATCTTGTGTTGTCTCCAATTTCTCTACAAGGTGGTTTTCTGCTCTCTCTAGAATTGGCTGAGGTCTAGAATGTTGATTTTGCTAGGCTATGCCTCTGTCTAGCTGACTGGAGAATGTTGAAGGTATGCGCCACCATGTTGTTGTTGTGTAGAGTTCAAGGAATGTTTGGAGATGTTGTATAGGTCCTACCTACTCATCTAGAAGAAGCACAAGTAGTGTTATATCTCTCATGAGTACTGCTAAGTTGAAATGACCATTGTGCTACATGATTCATGTTTTCGTGTGTTATATCATCCTAGACTTCCCTCTAGATACTGATTCACCCCCCCTCTTAGTATCCTAGTGTGTTCAACACCACTTATTCTTCCTTACACTACTCTATATTATACATGCTAATAAATGTACTTATGCTTTAGTGCATCACATATATTAACACCTCTATTTCCTCCAAAGCACTAACCACCGCTACAACCTCGTTCTCATCCTCTGCTACCACTTCTCTTTCTTTACCAATCTTATGTGCAATACTATCCTCTCTTAGATACTCAATCACCAACAATTTCATGACTTCTAAAATGCATGATACTAAAACAATCTCATCCTTCTCTTCTTCAACTCCTCCCACCACCCTAACTAGATGATTGTTCTTCTAATCTTCTCTTTCCTCTTGCATGAGGACCTCTTCTTCTATGATGCCAACATGACATCAATACCTCAAACCAAAACAATATTAGACAAATTATGGGATTCATTATCTTCCATTTTCATTTCCTTTTCTCTCCTCTTACTATTCTCAACTCTCCTATCCTTTAGGTAACCCAACATCCTAGACATTTTTTTATACATGCTCTCAATCCTAGCCCCTCTCCACGAATTTTTTTCTCTTCTCTATATAAAATAAAATATTATATCCCTTCTCAAGGACACTATTTTCCTCTTTCCTAAAGATATTTCACTCACACACAGCCTACAACTCAGAATAAAATGATCTCACAATGACAAGACTCCACAACAAAATTAACTCACAATAACAACTCCTAACACTCATAACTCTCTACAACTACATGAGTCTACCTACAACAACCCACTAGAAATTTTACCACACATTCTAATAGAAAAGCCTTATCTTGCACACTATTGCCTCCTCAAATCCTTCTATAGTTACAAGCCTCCTCATACCTACAACAAATCCACTATGGCATGCAACTCTCTATAGTTAGAAGACTTCACACCTATAATAAATCCACTAGAGCCTTCTCAAACACCTCCCAACAAAAAAAATCCTTACTCATACTATCTCATGCAACTTGATCCAATCTCCTCAACATACCTAACAAGTATACTAGCTCTAAGGTAACTTGACACAATCTTCTCAACATACCCAATGACCATACCAGCTCTAATACCACTTAATGTAGTCTAGATTAGGGGGTCTACTAAAGGAATACCTAATCTAGCAGCCTGCATAATCTCTCACACATCTACACACAACAAAAGCAATTTTTAAATGCTATAGTAACTTTATTAGACTCCTATGGTAACATTACAACTTTCATTAAAAATATATTATGCTACTAGGAATTATAATAGTTCTTGTAGCTTATCTCTCATTTCACATTCTTCTCACTCAATGGTCTTCTTTCCTCTTTAACTTTGCTAATGGAGTTATATTTTACCCTTCTAGAAAGGGTCAATCTTCCCCATGTTCCCTCTCTAATCTCCTTTCCAAAATTTTCCAACAGAGAATTCTTCTTCCTTAGAAAAATAAGAAATATAAATAACCTAATATTTTAACCAAGAATACTAATGATCTTGTTGCTAGCAACAAAGAAAATTTCCACAAGAAATACTCATGAATTGGAGTTATAAATGCCACCAAGATGAAAGAGTTAGTTAAGGTAAATAATAAAATAAGCCACATAATCCAAGGAATAGTTGAACACTCAAGATGTAGCAACAAAAAATAATAATAGCCCAGATGGAGCCAAAACATGCAACATAGACAAGGAAACCACCAATGTGTCAATGAAACAAGATAAAATAGATAAGGAACATATTGCCTTACTATCAAATAATAAACTTGACCTTCCCAAATGAAGGGATGACAAAGTCAAGACAACAAATTGCCACATGAGGAAGTAATAGGTAAATAGCTCAAGCAGTAAAGGAAATGGCTAGGAAAAGGCATACATGAGGGAAAGAGAAAATAAAATAGGCACCCAAAAGAATGCCACCACCAAGAAGATAGGAAACATACCATTCAACCATAGCATTACCTATCATAAAAGGAAAGAGAGATGTGAGCTTCCTAAATAGAAGGAAATAAAAACACAACCATTAGAATCAGTTCCCACATGTGGTAGGGTCAACCATAAATAATTGTAAATGATTAGATTTCTAAAGCAATTGTAATTGTATGAAATAAATAATCCAAATGTTGCTAAGAAAGAAAGATAAAAATCCTCCCCTTTAAGAAAGATAGTAGCTGGTAGATGAAAGAGTTTTAAAACATAGCCTTTATATTAGTTATATTGCATAAAGCAATAATAATCAATTTATCTAATCAACACCATAATAACTTAGCTTTAATATTTGTAGTAGCCCTTACAATTTATTTCCATAGCCTCAAGACATCACACACATTCCTTTTGTAGAAAAATCTAAATACACAAGTTCTATAGTAGAAAACTCATAGTCCCTATAGCAAAAATACACAAGTATTGTAGTTTAAAAATACATAGTCCCTATCACCTCCTTGTAGCAACTTATAAACACATGAAACTACCTTGTAGTATCTTAACAAAAGCCTAAAACAACTAGTAGGTATCCTATAGCATAGATAAAATTGGATTAAACACATTAGAAAGTTTTATTCTTCCTAAATCACTCTTTAGAAAGAAAGTTGTCATGAAGCTACCATGCAATAAACACATACAAATTGAGAAAATTTGAAAACAAAAAATTGTAACTATTTTTATTGATGTACGAGATCACTTATGGACCTAGATACTCCTACATCACTTTAATGAGACTCTCCATCCTATATTGCATCATTAAGGGTGTCCTAAACATTACACTTGTTTATTTTTAGCATTTCATGTATATTAATGAACTATGCCTTGTTACACTAACTTAAAGAATGTCTATTTGAGTTGTGTGCCACATATTTGAATCTCGCACCAATTGATAATTTCAATTAATATACTATTGTTCCCAAGGACATTTGTGGTTAAGGTCACATCAAGTTTTAAATCTTAGATCTTTCTACACATATGTTTAGAGGGTCATTTACATGTTTCACAACAAGGCATCCAATTCAAAGGTGAAATCATAGGATCGATCATTTGATATAAGAACCATGATCCTTATCTCATGTGAATAGATCAAAGAACTATGTTTTTGTTTGGCATTGTCTTACTACACCATCCTTCTATATAACCATCAAAAATTTGAATCATGAAGGAAGTTAGGAAGATAGAAGTTGGGGTGCTAGAATTTCTAGAAGATTAGAATGAGAACTACATGAAATATTTTCTTAATAGCTTAATGTTTGAGAAGCTAAAAACTTGTTTATGATTATAACTTATGGATGAAGCTTAATTTGATTGTAAGCCCTAGTGGAATAGTGTAATAATGTAATTTCATATTGTAAATTATTGAAGTAATATTCTATATTTTTTTGTGCATTTGATTTTTGTTGTGTCAAATTGGAAGTGTTTTGTGCATGGTTGAGTAATCCTTAATTTTATCCTCCATTAGCCTAGTTTTAGCTAGAGGATTAAAAAAATACTATCTAACCACATAGTAATGATAACACTTAACATTTTTGCATAGAAAATAATTGAAATTCACACAATTAAACTAATTTTATTATTTCAAAACATGGTTACATCATAATAATCACACTTCAATAGAATTCAGACATTGATATTCCAATGCCTTTAAATTGCAATGTAGATCTTCTAAGATCTCAAACACTATATTGCTCCAATTCTAGATTCCTTAACTATCCCACACCTCTTCAAAATTATTTTAGCCACCTTCTTATAAAGAAGAAAGATGTAGAAATATGGTTCTAGAATAAAATACAGTACATCACCCTAGGTATGTGAGATAAGGATCAATGGCACTATATTAAATATTTTCAACCTAGAATCTATCTCAGAATTAGGGGCATCTTATTATAAATTAGGATCTTAGGCTACTAATTGTTACAAACAAAGTATTAAAAAAATAAGCTAAGAATTATAGAAGCATAGATTTAACACATTACACAACATATACATGGGGAAAACCCTTTCAGGTAAAAAACCCTATAAAGCATAATTTTATTAAAAAAACTTACAAAAAATGGTCTATTAGAAAATAGACTGAACTTGGGGACACTCCTTCAAACTTCCACATGGCCAATAATACCTTATGTGCATAATGATAGAATTCACTATAAATCTTCAAATTCCCTTACACCTCAATGAGAGAGAACCTCCTTAAATATAGAAGGGATAGAAAAATACCTTAAGGGGCATTAGTCACACCTACCCAAAGAAACATTTATAAATAATTAATAATCTAATAGTTAATAGATTATTAATTATTAAATGGTATATGCTTTATAAAGCATATAATAAACATAAGGTTTTATAACCTTATAATAGAACAATATATATGTTACAAGGGTGTAACATTATGTTCTAACAATTCCCCTTAATGTTAATAGGGGGCATCACATGTCAATTTCTATAAAAAAAAAAAAAAAAGTATCCCAGTAATGTGGGTCTTCTTTGACAATGATAAACACGGACACAAATATATGCCAAAATGAAGAGCATTTATTCCAAAATACACGAAAGTCATCTTTTCATAATTTATAATTCTAATGTTTTAAAAAATGATGCTTAAACAAGGTCTTATAATGTTTTTATTATAGCCTAGAACTCCTCAAACCAACTTCCCCCAAGTTCATTACATGGTGCACGTAGGTCTTGTTGAACTGCACCAGACAACTAGGAGGGGGGGTGAATCAATTGTCCTAAAACTTTTGACCAATTATGAACATCAACTTATCAATTACTTGTATTATGATATAACCATGAAAGCATAAAATGAGAAACTCAACACAATAACATAATGAACACAAAAGACACCAGATTTTTATGTGGAAAACCCTAAAAGAGAAAAACCACAGTGGGTGTTAGCCCACAGAAATATATAAGTTATATCAATACTGGAAAATAGAGGCTCACTGTCTACAGGGCTCACTGCCTATGGGTGGCTTGCTGCCAAAGGGTGGCTCACTACCAAAGGGTGTTTCACTGCCAAAGGGTGGCTCACTGCCAAAAGGGTGAACTGATTCAACAGCATCTACTCTATGCTAGGGTTTAGTTCCATTGAAGCATAATATTATTTCTCTACTCTGCTCTTTCACACCTTCGCACTTATCTTTTCATCATCGCAACACACACCCCTACTTTTCACAATTCATTACAAGTCTTTATACAAGTCATTAACCTTGGAATGTACATCAAGGTCAGCAATATATTCATCAACTGTTGGAACAATCTCCAAGGTCAGCATTACAAACATACATAGAATAGGTCTGGACCTAATACAAATTAAGCTAAGGAAAAGATGTAAAAATGTATGCAGATCATGCCACACCTTATCTGGGACTCAAACACAATCCTCCACACCACAACACACTTCTACAATCTTCGATGAATCTCTACAAATAATGAATTCAACCAGATCGGCCAAGACTGATGATAGCACTAGGTCTGCAAGAACATTCTTCATTCACGGTCCAATTTTCTCTTTACATACCAATCCAAAGGTAGGAACATGATAAGAAGACTTCTACAAGCACATTGTAATCACTAGGAACAACCACACAATCTCTAATCACTTTATCAGTAAGATTCTTCAAACTGGAGCACAAGAACAACACTCTCAACCACTGTCATGAGTAAAAGATAGCTTGCGGACCACCAAATCATGAATTGATACATTTGAAGGTACTTAACATCATCACAGACTTAATTCTAAAACTACAAACCAAAATACTTCAATGCGGAGGAATCCAGAGCAAAACACTTTCTACCTGTCACCACCAAACATACAGAAAAAGTAGTTTTCACACTGGTGAACACAACTTACTCAAATCTTCATTCCAGAGGCTCAACCTTGCAATATAACATCTTCATATAGGATTCTAAATAAATTCCAATCTGTAGGCAAAGATATTCATTCTATAGGAAATGTGGAGCATTCTTTTGGACTGTTCTTCTATATGTAATGCACTGTTTCTACTGCAATTTACTATTTTTACCGGATGAGCTAATTTTCTCAATATCCTCAACTTCTACAAGAAATTAACAAATGAGGGCAAAGTTGACACCAATGACAACATAGATATGTTGACATCAATCACAACACTGATTAGGCACATACTTGCAATAATCTCCCCCTTTGTCATTGATGGCAACATATGATGTGAAAAACTGAAAAGACCATCAAGACAAGATTCTCCCCCTTTCTCTTTACACATCTGCATTCTTTCTCCTCCTGAGTTTTTCACATGATTTCTCTCCCCCTTTTACATCAATGGCAAATGGCACATACTTGCATGTTGCTGCTCTAATCCACTTACTTTATCAGAAACATCTAGCTACTCCCTCTGAGAGGTAGCCCTTAAAACATCAATCCAAATCAAAGAATGACACTTTGAACTCCACTAGATTGATGCATTCCTATGCATCTTAGTTCAGGGTAGAAGGGGTAATGACCCCTAACATTTCTCTGAGATACTCAAAGGCATCTTTAGGTAGAGGCTTAGTGAAAATTTTTGCAATCTGGTCCTTTATGGACACATATTCCAACTTAACTTCATTCTCTGTCACCTTTTCTCTCAAAAAGTGATACCTTATTGATATATGTTTTGTTCTTGAGTGCATCAATGGATTCTTTGAAATGTTTATGGTGCTTGTATTGTCACAAAAGATTGCAATTGGATCTTCATACAAAACTCTTATATCTTCCAAAGTCTGCTTCATCCATAACACTTGAGTGCAACGACATGTTGCTGCAATATACTCTGCTTCTGCAGTTGACAAAGAGATTGAATCTTGTTTCTTGCTCAGCCATGAAACCAATCTATTACCCAAGAAGAAAGGACCTCCACTTGTACTCTTTCTATCATCAACATCTCCGGCCTAATCTGCATCTATATAAGCACTAAGAGTGAAGTCATTGTCCTTTGGATATCGTAAGCCATGATTAAGAGTGCCTTTTAAATACCTCAGGATTCTCTTGACTTCCATCACATGTGATTCTCTTGGATCAGCTTGAAACCTTGCAACAAGAAAAACTACATGCATAATATCAGGTCTTGTTTGAGTTAGATAAAGCAATCCTCCAATCATGGATCTATATTTTTTCTAATCAGCCTTAGGTGATTCATTAGTTTTTCTCAACTTGCAACCAGTCACCATGGGAGTATATACCAATTTAGAGTCTTCCATCCCAAACTTCTTCAACAACTCTTTCACATACTTAGACTAAGATATGAAGATTCCTTTATCTGATTAATTTATTTGTAGACCTAGAAAGAAATTCATCTCACCAAACATGGACATCTCAAACTCTTTTTACATTTCACTAGCAAATTTCATACATATACTTTCATTGCCTCCAAAGATGATATCATCAACAAAGACTTCAACAATCAAAATTTGATCACCATTAATTTTGAAGTAAAGATTACTGTCAGTAGTACCTTTATTGAACCCTAATTGCAATAAGTACTTATCCAACCTTGCATACTAGGCTCTAGGAGCTTGCTTGAGTCCATACAAAGCTTTCTTCAACTTGCACAAAAAATCATTTTGGTCTAATAACCTAAATCCTTCCAGTTTCTCAATGTAAACTTCCTCTTCCAATTCACCATTCAGAAATATAGACTTCACATCCATCTGATACACTTTGAAATCTTTGTGGGCTGCAAATGCTAGAAATATTTTGATTGCCTCAATCCGAGCTACAAGAGCAAAAGTCTCTTCAAAATCTATTCCTTCAATCTGAGAGTATCCTTTGCATACAAGCCTTGCCTTATTCCTTAAAACTTATCCATTCTCATTCAGCTTATTCCTGAAAACCCATTTGGTTCCAATAACATTTTTGTCAGCAGGTCTGGGAATTAATTCCCAAGTACCATTCTTTTCTATTTGCATTAGTTCTTCCTCCATGGCTTTTACCCAGCTTTCATCATTACATGCTTCATTTACAGTCTTTGGTTATACCTTTGAAAGCAAACAGTAATTCACTTGTTCTTCTACAGCTCTTCTCCTTGTCAGCACACCTTTATTTTTGTCACCTATAATCTGATCTTTAGAATCATTGATCCTTACATATTTGGGAGTCTTGACAACACTTTCTAGAGCCTCTTCTTCATCCTAACTATCTTATTGCTCATCTTTTCTTCATTCATTATAGTCATAGGTTCATCTGGTTCATAGCAGTTTAGGTCTGATATCTTTTCCTTACCTTCATCTACCTTCACATTTGCACTCTCAATAATCTTTTTGAGCCTTTTGTTATAGCACTGGTAGGATTTACTCTTGGTAGAGTAACCAAGGAAGATTCCTTCATCACACCTTGCATCAAACTTTCCTAGATCTTCATCTCTCATGATATTGTGTTTGCTTCCAAAGACTTTGAAATATTTTACTGTAGGTATTCTTCCATACCACAATTCATAAGGAATTTTAGTACCATTACCTTTCACTTGAACTCTATTTTGAATGTAGACAGTAGTGTGTATAGCTTCTTTCCAAAAGACTTCTGGCAGACCTCCTTCCTTCATCATTGTCCTAGCAGCCTCCTCAACTATCATGTTCTTCCTTTCCACAAATCCATTCTGCTGGGGATTTCTAGGTGCAGACAATTGCCTCTTAATCCCTTGCTCTTCACAGAAAATGTTAAACTCATTTGAAGTGAACTCACCTCCTCTATCTAACCTCAAGCATTTGATTTTCAAATCTATTTCATTCTCAACAATTGCCTTGAAAGATTTGAACTTCTCTAGGGCTTCTGATTTGTCTCTTAGAAAAGTAACCTAAGTCACTCTAGAATAATCATCAATAAGCAACATGAAGTACCTCTCACCTTGTAGATTTCTCACCCTTGTATGACCACAGAGATCTGTATGCACTAGATCCATCAAACTAGCAAAAAATTGCTCTTTGCTCTTGAAACTTGTTCTTGTCTGCTTCCCTAACTAACATTCCTTGCAAATTGTATTGGATGGTTTCACAAGTTTTGGTAAATCTCTCACAATCTAACTTGAACTTATTTTTACCATATTATCAAAGTTTATATGACACATCCTTCTATGCCACAACCAACTTTCATCTACTTGGGTCAATAAACAGTAATCACTAGTTCCTTTTAATTGATAAATGTTACCTTTTATCTTCTTACCGATAGCAATCATAGTTCCGAAACTTTCCATGATCTTACACCCATTATCTTTAAATCTCAAATCATATCCTTTGTCACACATCTAACCAACACTCAAAATATTATGCTTCAAACCCAAACCCTTCACATATAAGACATTGTCAGTATTATGCTTTCCATCAAATGAAACAGATCCTTTTCGACAAATCTTACCAGCTGCATTATCTCCAAACCTAACCAGTCCTCCATCATACTTTTCCAAACTTACAAACTTACTTTTGTCACTACTCATATGATGTGAGCATTATCAATAATCCATTCATCCTTCTCTTTCTCAACCTGGATAGCCAAAGTACTTTCTTCAACTGGTTTTTCTTCCTTCACACTGCTAGCAGAATTAGTAGACATAGGATCTTCTTTAATAGCAATAAATAAGCATTCATTTGCACTAGTGCTAGCATCATCAGATTCATCATCAATCACTTCATCATCAAAATCTCTGACATAGTAATATTTCTTTGGAACTCTAGGCCTGCTCTCATACTTTTTCTTATTTCTTTCAATTCTTTCAGGGCATCTGGAAGCATAATGACCTACTTTACCACAAGAGAAACATTTGAAAGGTAGTTTACCTTAGAACTTACCGGAACCTCTTTGCAACCTGTCAAAAAAGTTAGCTTCAATTTCCTCAAAGTCATCATCCACTTTATATTTCTCATCTCTGGAAATCTTTTTAGAAGTACTAGCTTTAAAAGTTAATTCAACTTTCGGTAGGACATCACCAAATTCTCTCATCTCAAAGGCTATAAGCTTTCCAAGTAACTGATCTCTATCAATAGTTTTCACAGTCATAAATTCTTCAATAGCAGCTACCTTGTGATTGTAGGACTTTTGCAGTGATCTGAGAATTTTCATTACAATTTCCTTATCACTGAGAATTCCTCCCATACCTTTTATTCCAGTGACAAGTTCATCAACTCTTTGCATAAAGGCTGTTATGTTTTCATCTTCAAACCTTCATATTTCACATTCAAGCTTTGTAGCTTGGCTTCTCTTACAAAATCATCTCCTTCATACAAATTTTTTAGCTTCTCCCATACCTCATTTTTAGATTCAAGGTCCACAAATTTTGTCAACACTGAGTCACTTGAGCAACTTAACAGGGCATCCTTTGATTTGACATCTAATTCATATTCTTTAATATCATCTTTAGTTGTCAGACCATCTTCAGGCATGACAAATTGTGATTGTGTAGCTAACCATACTTTATAAACAAGATAGAGGAGATGGCTTTTCATTCGTACCTTCCAAAGAACATAATTTGTCCCATCAAACTGCAGAGCTTCCTTCCTATAAGACATCTTGGATCTTCCTCAAGTTGTTAGGCTTTCTTATGAGGAACCTTGCTCTGATACCAATTGTTAAACTACACCAAACAACTGAGAGGGGGGGTGAATCAGTTGTCCTAAAACTTTTAACCAATTATGAACATCGACTTATCAATTACTTATATTCTGATATAACCATGAAAGCATAAAATGAGAATCTCAACACAATAACATAATCAACATAGAAGACACCAGATTTTTACATGGAAAACCTTAAAAGGGAAAAACCATGGTGGGTGTTGGCCCATAGAAATATATAAGTTATATCAATACCAAAAAATAGAGGCTCACTACCTAAATTGCTCACTGCAAAGGATGGCTCACTGCATATGGGTGGCTCACTGCCAAAAGGGTGAACTGATTCAATAGCATCTACTCTATGCTAGGGTTCAGTTCCATTGAAGCACAATATTATTTCTCTACTCTACTCTTTCACACCTTCACACTTATCTTTTCATCATTGTGACACACACCCCTACTTTTCACAATTCATTACAATTCTTTATACAAGTTATTAACATTGGAATGTACATCAAGGTCAGCAATACATTCATCAACCATTGGAACAATCTCCAAGGTCGACATTACAAACATACATAGAATAGGGCTGGACCTAATACAAATTAAGCTAAGGAAAAGATGTAAAAATGTATGTAGATCATGCCACACCTTAGCTGGGACTCAAACACAATCCTCCACACCACAACATGTTTCTACAGTCTTCAATGAATCTCTACAAATAATGAATTCAACCAAGTCGGCCAAGACTGATGATAGCACTGGATCTGCAAGAACATTCTTCATTCACTATCCAATTTTCTCTTTGTGGACCAATCCAAAGGTATGAACATGATCAGCAGACTTCTACAAGCACATTGTAATCACCAGGAACAACTGCACAATCTCTAATCACTCTATCAGTAAGATTCTTCGAACCAGAGCACAAGAACAACACTGTTGGCCACTGTCATGAGTAAAAGATAGCTTTTGCACCACCAAATCATGAACCGTTGCATTTCAAGGCACTTAACATCATCATAGACTTAATTCCAAAACCACAGACCAAAATACTTCAATGTGGAGGAATGCGGAGCAAAACACTTTCTCCCTATCACTACCAAACATACAAAAAAAGTACTTTTCACACTGGTGAACACAACTTACTCAAATCTTCATTCCAGAGGCTCAACCTTGGAATATAACATCTTCATACAGGCTTCTAAATAACTTCCAATCCACAGGCAAAGATATTCATTCTACAGGAAATGTGGACCATTCTTCTGGACTGTTCTTCTGCATGTAATGCACTATTTCTACCGTAATTTATTGTTTTTACCGGATGAGCTAATTTTCTCAATATCCTCAACTTCTACAAGAAATTAACAAAATGAGGGCATAGTTGACACCAATGACAACACAGATATGTTGGCATCAATGACAACACTGATTAGGTACATACTTGCAACAGGTCTTATATAATACAATGCTTTTACAAGTGGAATATTCATAGAGAGAAGGATTTACAATATGCCCGAAGGACTTATACATATAATGCATAAAGGTCTTATGTTATGCATGTTAGGTCCTATATTCAAGGATTTATCTATATATAATGTCTAGAGGTCTTATTTTATGTCTTTTAGGTCTTACATCCAAAGGGTTTATATATAATGCCTAGAGGTCTTATGTTATGCCTAGAGGTCTTATGTTATGCCTCTTAGGTCTTACATTCTGAGGTGCCATTGTAATGCACACTCCCCCCTCAATGACAACTCCTTATGGCCAAGAATTGATTTGAAATTGGACAATTTAGTATTGCATAGAGGTTTAGTGCCATACTACATATAGGATTTCTATTGTCATTACTAGAAGCCTAGCCCATCTCTTCTTAATCATAGTATATCTACCATTTGATAATCAGTCTAGTAGAACTAGAGAGTAATACTATATTGAAAGAATTTCCCTTAAATTAAATTCCCATGAACTTCAAATGTGCTTTATTTCTAGAAATGTGAGTCTCTAGTAAGTGTAAATAGCTTTGGTTATCATATAATAAAGTGGGACTTGTAATAGTACCTAGATGAAAAACTCTTCTAGTAATCTCCTAAGCCACATTGATTATTTTGTAGCTACTTTTGTGGCATTCATTGGTTTTATGGACCCCGAGATATGGATTCCATTAGTTCCTTTCTCCCACCTGGGGCTAGCTAATATTGATTTATTTCCATTTCTCAGTGTGTCATAGACCAAGTTAGGATCCTCTCTCTCGATCGCCTACTTACTAACTAGAGGTGGGAGTCGAAGGCCATCGGTTGACCACAACAGAAAGGGCCAACTAGTTTATATCCACCCACCCACCAACTATAACTATAAACCTCTCAGGGGGGCCCACCCACCTAGAACTATAGTTGTGGAGCCCAACCCAATGCCCCTTAGAATAGTAGGGGCCCGGGTGAGAGGAAGATAAAGCCAATTGGTTGGGATTGAATTCTTATATCTCCAGCCCTTCAATTCCTTGCATTTTGATCCAAATCCTTTATATGTCCCTTCATTCAAGCCATTTATTCATCCTTCTCGGGACTGGGAATGATGAGTGGTATTTCCTTTCTTCCCAACCCAAGGTATTGTCAGAATCTAAATGAAGATTCCGGCGGACCCCACCACCCAAGGCTCTGCAACCAACCATATATGCCTTAGCCCCTACTATTCTATGGGCCTCCCACCCCCCTATGGGCAAAGCCTCAAATGGTGGGGTCTGGCCCCCCTACCCAAGGAAACTATAGAAAGAGGGTGGTGGTGGGGCGTGCACTTTCAGGAATCTCACTATACGTCGCACCCCCCCGTACGGTATATTATTATTTGGGAAGATAGTTGATTCTATACGTAACATGCCTAGTCCATTCTGATTCCCACCTTTCTTCCCGTTTCATTACCCCCACTCGGAGATAGTTGTAGTTGGGGGTGGGCATGTTATGTATAGAAATGTCTCTGACCCCAAGTGGGGGGGAATTTTATTTTCCTTGCGGGGAAGCACCTTATATTTGCCTTAGGGCCTTCTCGTCCCACCCAACCCACTACTATATTCTATTGGGTGGAAGGAGGATTTAGTTGTCAGGAGGTATATAATTGAAGGTTCCCAAGAAGCTACTATAGCATCTATATCTCCCTCCCACCCGGAGAAAATATCTATTCATTCTATTGATTCATTGGAGCGCTAGCTCACTAGAGGGCTATTGTGTCCAAGGCCTGGGACCAATCGTAATAACTACTAATTGCAATGACTCGCCAATGGCTAAAGATCTTAGAAGTTCCCTAGGCTGATCAGGACATTCTGATTGACGTACAGGCACCATTCTTCTATTCTATCATGTACTAATGCAACCGGTCGACCTTTATCCATCTTCCTCTCCCTTGGAACATGGAAGAGAAAATGAATGCCTGGAGCCGCAGGGAAAGGATTGATCTCCGGATCCATACATAATGGTTGGTTACCAACCCCTCTCGATGCCCCTCTATTTTAATTGGTTGATCCAGACAACTATATATAATTGATGATCCCCCTCCTCCGTATGTCTAGGTCTAGAATGGTAGTACAATAGAAGGTTGTTTCTCCAAGCAGTAGACCCACCCGCCCCTTCCTATAGAACCATACTAGCATCCGAGGGGAGATCACTAGTCAACTTGAAGCTCACCCCCGACTCTGAAGAGAATGGCCGTTCTATCAAGAAATCCCCTCTCAGATTTGATACCATTAAGGAATGATCTTCTTCTAGAGGGAGAATAGATAGGAAGTCTTCAAAAGTGGGCCCTCTATCCATATCGGCGGGAGCACTCGACCAATTCAAGAAGGTTTTTCGATGGCTGGTCATATAACTATACTAGAAGCCGAGGCTGTAGTATGATCAATGTTTATCTTTTCCTGTGAACAGAAGAGCAGCCAGAGAGACCAGGATTTCTAAAGTGTAATTCTCTATTAAAGGGCAACTCGATCAAAACAACTTCTATCGGTTGCTAGTCCAGCAGCCGGGTGGGAGAGAAAAACATTTTCTAGTTCATATGGGGGTGGAACGAAGCAACTAGAATAAATTCCCTCGATCGCCTTCCGATGATGATGTGGTGGGCATCAAATCGAGCCTAAAAGGATATGGCAAGGCTTGCTTATATACAGATCAAGAATTGAATGCCTACTATTGCTTAGAATGGTCCGCCTTTGGTCCCAGCCCTTCCCCTTATTCCCAGCTGCTAATAGATTTGGGTGGGTGGGAGGAGATAGGTGAGCCCAGAATGAATTGCATGGGATTCATGGGGGCAATATGAGAGAGCCACATTTCCGTTGCGCCCCTACTATTATAAAGGGCATTGCTTGCCACCAAAAGATCAAGATTGATACAGCTTGCATTGCTTCCGACTCCCAGGGGCTCACGGGGACTCTTCTTGCTTCTTACTCCCACCTAATTCCTACTTGTTAAAGGCCCCTCTTGCATCCGTATTTGAGCAGGGGTCCCAAGTAATAGAAAGCATTCTCATTCTGTCCTCGGTTACCTCGCAAGTAATAGTAGACATCTCGTATTCCCATCCCTTCCAGCCTTCGTTCAAGTGGATGGAGGCCCCTCCATTTGAAAGCTGCCTGCCCTACCTCAATTTTCAATGAACAAGTCCTACCCTGGTTGCCCTACCTCTACTTTCATAGCCCTAGCTTATTATCCCACTCAGTTAGATGGGCCCCACCCCTAGAACTAATAGAGTTGTAGATAGGGCTTTCTCATCAGCTCTCCCACCACTGGGTCCCGCCCGCATTTCCACCTATCCTCTACCCTAGCCCCAATGAATGACTAACAATTGAAGGGGTAGTTTTTTCTCCCAACCACTGGCATAGATAATAGTAGGTTGTCAATCGATAACCTTTAAAGAGGGGGATCTGGGCACAAGATAAGGGGATGGCTGAATGCAGCGAGAGGAGCCAGGTAACTGGGAGGGAGGAATAATATGTTCCTTGCTCGATATGGTAAATTAATTAGCTTTTGATTATAGGGATATAGAAGGTAGCTATTTAATTACTACATTCATGTGATAGCACCTGTACCATAATTTGAAGACATGGTTTGAGGTATATGTCTTATCAATAAGATTAGCAACATAGTCAACAACACAATAATCAATAAATGTTATTTTTGATGAAAGAATAATAAAAGGCCATAATTAATTTAATAAGATGAAATTCAACATACAATATTATATGAAAATACTTTAAATGATTTAATGATCTTATCAAGATCATATGGGATTTTCATAAGCATAAATATGTATAATTTGTCATTTTTCTATAGGGAAAAAAGTAATCCTACTAAACATATGGTAATGATCCATTAAAGAATTAAAGAAATGGGTGAGCTATCCTTTCTAGGATTGCTCCCCAGACAGTTTATTAGGGTGACAACCACCCATTACAAGTAGGTTCTTTTATACCCAATAAATTTAAATTTTTTAGAGCAATATTGACGTCCTTAGATAGTTGTGAAAAACACCTATGTACTATATCAAAATGCCATCTCCTTGGATGTATTACCCATTTGGACATACCGATTTCCCTTCAAAGGACCTCTCTTCTCTAAGACATATAGGATAAAATTGCTTCTTGATTATAACAATATTCAAATAACTAATATCAAATGTTATCAACCCCCTAGCCATGCAAACTCATTTAATGTTTTTATCAAATTATTTTATATACAAGATAATGATCTAAAATTGGAGGTCCTTAACATATGACTATTCTTATGTGCATGCCAATGCAAATTATATGAAATCTCATATTTTTAGAGGTGATGGTTCTCTTTAAAACCCAAGACAAAACATCCTCTATGGTTATAATAATAAAGTTATGTGTTTATGTATTATTTACATATTTTAAAAAAGTATCAACATTATCAAGGATTTATTATAATAGTATATATCTCTAAAGTTAGTTTCTATATACATAAATGTTTAAAATATAGAGCATGATGGAGTTTGGTTCATTTAGCTTTAGTATCTCATAAGAGATGTTAGGTTATACTCAGTGAAGTTAGTCCTTCAACTTTCATATCTCTAGTGATGGAAGGATTTCCATTTATGGCCTCTCTAATGTATGTGCTAGGCCTTTCCACTACCATATTACCATATTCCTATAATCCTTGGGACTATGCTTGTTAGATAAGCTAACCAAAGGGAGTTGAGAAATCTAAACAACTCCACCCTAAATATTGCTACCAAATCTAAACGACCTAAGAAAGTTGTAAATTCAATCATAAGAATGGCACAATTTTCTTGAAGTGGCCATGTGCTTAGTATTAAGTCAAGTGAATCCAATTAAACCACCAGACATACCAATTTAACTACTTGTTAAGAAAATTATTGTTTTTTAATCATAATTATAAATAGAAAAACAAATAAAGATGGTTAATCAAAATTTTAACAAAAATATTCCAAGGAGGTAATCATGAATTATATTGTGGAGATCTCTAATTTATTAGCCTTGGAGAATGTGAGGTTTAATGTTGAAAGGAAACTAGGTGTGCAGAAATCGCTTCCTACACTAATATAATGAGGAGAGAAGAGTGCAAATTGTTTTCAACCTTTACAACTATAGTGTTATTAACCTAATAACAGAGATATTGTAGCAATCACATACACAAGAATGTAAGACAGAAGAAGAGAGAGGCAAGATATATGTGGGGAAAACCCTTATGGGTGAAAAACCCCACACTCTAAAACACAGCTCAAATGTATTATCTAAACAATGAGGTTTACAATACAGTTACAGAGCCAATAATTTTGTAGGAGTCGTCAACACTCGTAACTGGAGGTAATCCAGCAGCATAACAGTACTTGTCAATCACACAATACATCTCCTCTCAAAAGCACCTGTTTATATAGAAGATACAAGGCAAAAATGACTATCTTGGGATGGGCATCCAACATGGCCTCATGGCCCAAAATCCACACCTGGGGACACTTGTCCAACACTGTATAATGTTCATGACACTTGTCATGTCACCCCATCCCAAAGAGGTCACCTATTCCCAAGTTGGGTTATGACAGATATTCTTACAACTCTTATGATTGTCATAGTTGTCATATCTTACAGATGTAAGAGAATCTATCATACACAGGCTAAAAATAGCATATTATCTTACATGTCATAACCCCCCTTGGGGCACCCAAATATGCCTTCTTCCAAGATGCTTTGTGACACATGTCTTCACCTGTCATAGAATCTTCCATTTACGACTCGTATGCGTCATAGATTTGTCATAGGAATCTGTCATGACCATCTATGTCAATATTCCCTTACACACTATCCAAGATGCCAACACATGGAAAAATATTCCTACCACTAAGTGGGATGCCTATCTCCTCATGTGAGGACAAATTTACATGTTGTCACCTTCCACGTAGGATGACACATCACCATGCCAACTCCCACAAGATGACAAAATAGGATTTGCATCCTAATTACATAATAGGCAAATAAATAAATACAATGAAATAATACAAGAAATTACCAAGGTTGAGACACCTTAATTCCCAACATTCTCCCACTTGTTGAACACCTTATAAGAGCCAATGGAAATAATAGGATTTAACTGCTATAGGCCGAGAGGCCCATAGACTCCGAACACCATCTAAACTTCTCTATGCCCACTCATTTCGTCAATGCATCTGCAACATTCTTCAAAGTGTCTACCTTCTCCAAATTTACCTTCCCATCCTCTACCATGTCTCACACGAAGTGAAACTGTAAATCAATATGCTTTGTTCTGGCATGGAAAGTTAGATTCTTTGCTAGGCAAATCGCACTCTGACTGTCACAACAAATCGTAATCTATCTTGCATCAACACCAATATCTAAACACAATCTCTTAAGCCAAATGGCTTCCTTACAAGCATGAGTTTTTGCCATATACTTAGCTTCTATTGTGGACAAAGCAACCACAGGTTGTCACTTACTCATCCAACTAATTGCACCACCGAACATAGTGAACACATAAGCACTGATGGATCTCTTGTTGTCAATGTCACCTGCCCAATTAGAATCCACAAATCCATGAATACAAACAGAATGTGGAGGTCCTATAACATTACCATGATAACATATGAAATACTTGGAAGTACCCCTCAAATATCTAAACACTCTCTTAACTGCATCCCAATGTAGTCGTCTAAGATTAGCCATAAATCAACTAAGGACTCCCACTGCTTGGGCAATGTCTAGTCTTGTGCAAACCATAGCGTACATCAAACTGCCAATAGCACTAGCATAAGATACTATGCCCATGTCCTCCACCTCACTAGGAGATTTTAGACAATCATTAACAGACAACTTTGTCCCCAAAGAAACAGGAACACACAATGGTCTACAATCTGCCATGCTGAACCTATCCAACAAGGTCTTTACATACTTACTTTGGCTTAACCAAAGTTTTTCGTTAGCTCTATATCTTCTGGTTTCCATTCCTAGAATTTACCTGGCTGCCCTAGATTTTTCATCTCAAATTGTGCTAACAACTAAGACTTCAAATCAGAAATCATATTCTTAGCATTCCCAATTAACAACATATCATCAACATACAATGCAATAATGAGAATGTGATCATTGTCAAATTTATAATACACACAATGATCTAATTTTGATCTTAGAAATCCAACTGACAACACAAAGGCATCAAATTTCATATACCACATCCTAGGAGACTGCTTCAAATCATATAAAGACTTCTTCAACTTGCAAACCAAATTTTCTTTACCTTTCTCTATGTAGTACTCTAGCTGTGACATGTAAATCTCTTCTTCCAAATGACCATGAAGGAAAGTTGTCTTCACATCCATCTGCTCCACCTCTAAGTCTTAAGCAGCTACAAGAGATAATAAGAACTGAATGGATGTCATCTTTGCAACAGGAGAGAAAATTTCACCATAATCAATTCCCTCCACTTGTGAGTACCCCTTCACAACCAATCTAGTCGTGTACTTTTCAACACTGCCATCTGCACTAAATTTCTTCTTGAACACCCATTTGCATCCAACAGGTTTCCATCCTTCAGGCAAAGGCACCAAGTCCCATGTTTTATTCTTTTCCAAAGAAGCCATCTCATCTTCCCTGGACTCCTTCCAAGAACCTGTATCTTTCATGCCCATAGCCTCTTTCATAGTTTTAGGCTCATCAATGTTAGTATGCAAAGCAAAAGCACAACTAGAATTAAGAAATGAATAACCAAACCTATCAGGTTGCTTCCTTGTTCATGTAGACCTCCTCAATGGCTGAGGTTGAGGTTCTACTTCTTCTGAACTTTCAGAGCTACTAGAGCTCTCTGCATCATCAAGTCTCACAGGGTCTGTCTGTTCAATCTTCTCAAGGGTAGAAGGAAACTGAACTACATCTTTATTTTCTGTCTGTTCTAGTTGTAGAACAACAGAAGAAGGTGTTAGATCTCTGAAGATAACACTTTTGCTATTCAACACTTTTTCAGCCACAGGATCCCAAAGCTTGTATCCTTTCACACTGACATCATAGCTAATGAAAATACACTTAACAACCTTGTTCTCTAATTTAGACCGTTTCTCCCTAGGCACATGTGCATATTCCTCACAACTAAAAACATGAAGATGTCTAATTGAAGGCTTCTAACCAGACCACACCTCCATAAGTGTCTTACCAACAAGAGTTGATGTAGGAGACCCATTTACCAGGTAGCAAGCAGTGGCTATAGCTTTAGCCCAAATCTTTTGTTCGAGGCTTGATCCACTAAGCATACTTCTAGCCCTCTCCATCAATGTCTTGTTCATCCTCTTTGCAACTCCATTTTGCTACGGGGTGTATGGAGTTGTCTTATGTCTTTCAATCCCTTGCTCTTTACAGAACTTATCAAACTCTACCAAACAAAACTCACCACCGTTATCAGTTCTCAAACACTTAATCTTTTTACTAGTCTGATTCTCAAAAAAAGCATTAAAGTCTTTGAACTGACTAAAGACTTTAGTCTTTCTTCTGAGAAAATAAATCCATGTCCTTCTATTGTAATCATCTATGAAAGATACAAAATATACAAATTTGGAAATCAAAGGAACAATAATAGGACCAAACACATCAGAATGAATAAGATCCAATACACCAGAAGACTTGTGAGAACTAAAGTAAAAATGAACACGGTTTTGCTTTCCATATACACAATGTTCGCAAAAGTCGAACTCAAGATTACAATCACTTAACCCCTCAATGAGGTTTTTATTTTTCAGGGTTCTAAGATCCTTCTCACCAATGTGGTCATATCTCAAATGCCATAACATAGTCTTTTCAGCAGGAAGCTTAACTTCCAAAGCATGAGCACCCTTGGGTACACAAGATGCACTACCATCAGAATTTGTTACAACAGATTTCTTCATTGCTTGTTTAGATGGTGGGGATGAAGTGACTATAGCTCTTTTCTTCGAGTTAGAAGAACTATTGCACTGTGAAGTGCATGCCTCCAGCTAAAATAGAGTACCTCTCTAAGTACCCTTCGCAAGCACCATAGATCCTCTAGTCATCTTGCATCCATCCTTCAAAAAGACAACCTGCATCATTCAACATACTTACAAAAAGTAGGTTTCATGCCAAGCATGGGATGTGCATAACCCCTATGATCCCCTTCACTCATCCATCAGGGAATCAAATTGAGACTCTTCCACGACCAACAATCTTTAGATGAGAATCATCACCCAGGTACATTCTTCCACCATCAAACTCTTCATACTTCATGAACCAGCTTCGATGCAAGGTCATCAGGAATGATGCACCAGAATCAATCAACCACACATCATCAGATGCATGGGTGGCCAAGGCTGCGATGAAGGCATCACCATAATCTTGTGACTTGTCAGAATCTGAATCTAGGGAATTCTTCTTCTTTTTCTTTTCCTCTTTGCATTCCTTTCAGAAATGCCCAGTTTTGCCATAGTTCCAATAGAGAGCCTTAGAGTTTCTAGGAGATTTGGATCTGCCCTTCTTAGCTTTCTTGTCCTTCTTTTTCCCTTTCTCTTAGGTCTTCCATGAACTGCAATAGCCTCTTTGGCTGCCTCAGAAGACTTTCTCCATATCTCTTAAGATAACAGTGAAGATACCACTTCATCCATTTTGAATGTGGATGTGGTGCTCCCAATAGCCATAACAAGATGATCCCATGAGTCCAGGAAAGAACAAAGCAAGGTCATACAATGATCCCCCTCCTCCATCTTCACACCAACAGATGTCAATTGTGCAACTAACATGTTGAAAGCATTCAGGTGATCTGCAACAAATCCTCCATCCTCCATCCTTAGAGAATACATCTTCTTTCTCAGAAAAAGCTTGTTCACCAGGGATTTGGCCTGATAAACATCACCCAGCTTCTTCCAAAGGTCTTTCATGGTCTTCTCCTCATGGACATTTAACAGGACAAAATTAGCTAGACTAAGTCTTATGAGACCCTTAGCCTTTCGATCTTTGAGATCCCAATCAGCTTGTGCCATTGCGGTTGGTTTTACACCAAATACGGTTTCCCATAGGTCTCAATTAACAAGCATGTCTTCCATCTTAAGTTTCCATAACTCAAAATTTGTGCCATTGAATTTCTCCAGCTCTAATCTTCTAGATGTGCCTGCCATCTCTTTTCCTGCAACAAGATTATAAAATACTCTATACAAAGCTCCCACTCAACCTAAGATTAGCTCAAAAAACCCCTACCCAACAACTAGGACCAAAGGTGATCAAGCTCTGATACCAACTGAAAGGAAGCTAGGTGTGTGGAATTCACTTCCTACACTAATCTAATGAGGAGAGAAGAGTGAAAATTCTTTTCAACCTTTACAATTACAGTGTTATTAATCCAATAATAGAGATATTGCAGCAAATTCATACACAAGAATGTAAGATAGAAGAAGAGAGAGGCAAGATATACGTGGGGAAAACCCTTACGGGTGAAAACCCCACACTCCAAAACACATCTCAAATGTATTATCTAAACAATGAGGTTTACAATACAGTTACAGAGCCAATGCTCTTATAGGAGTCTTTGACACTTGTATCTGGAGATAATCCAGCAGCATAACAATACCTGTCAATCACATAACACATCTCCTCTCAAAAGCACCTGTTTATATAGAAGATACAAGTTAAAAATGACTCTATCTTGGGATGGGCATCCAACATGGCTTCATGGCCCAAAATCCATGCCTAGGGACACTTGTCCAACACTGTAGAATGTTCATGACACTTGTCATGTCACCCCATCCCAAAGAGTTTGCCTATTCCCAAGTTGGGTTATGACAGATATTCTTACGACTCTTACAGCTGTCATAGAATTTGTCATAGCTATCATATCTTACAGTTGTAAGAGAATCTATCATACATAGGCTAAAAGTAGCATATTCTCTTACAACATGTCATAACCCCCCTTGGGGTGCCCAAAGATGCCTTCTTCCATGATGCCTTGTGACACATGTCTTCACCTGTCATAGAATCTTCCATTTACGACTCTTACGCGTCATAGATTTGTCATAGGAATATGTCATGACCTTTCGGTCAATATTCCCTTACACACTATCCAAGATGCCGATACATGGCAAAATATTCCTACCACTAAGTGGGATGCCTATCTCCTCATGTGAGGATAAATTTACATGTTGTCACCTTCCATGTAGGATGACACATCACCGTGCCAACTCCCACAAGATGACAAAATAGGATTTGCATCCTAATTACATAATAGGCAATAAATAAATAAATACAATGAAATAATACAAGGAATTACCAAGGTTGAGACACCTTAATTCCCAACAAATGTTACCTTCTAGAATCATTATGTATATTAGAGGGAATTATAGAAAATTGTTTTAGGTTTCTTCCCTCGAGATAAGAGACTACAACATTTACATTTTTGTATATATGCTTATGAATGGTTTGATATTAAAAATTTCCTAAAAGTGAGTCAGTTGGAGGTGATAAAAAGTATATGATTTCAACTTTGATCTATATAAACATGTAAAGTTATTGTGCGGCACAATGAATAGCACTCAGCAGAGTGTTTCCTGGATTTAAATCTCCCTCGATGCCATCATGAATTCATTATAACTATAATGAATATAAAGTGAGGGCAATTAAATCATATGTTGAAAGGAAACCCTAACATACAAATAACCAACATAGATAACCACAATAATACCACATATTTATTTATCTTCCACATTCAATCTATTGTTCTACAAAACAAGCCATCAAGATGATGCAAGATCTACTTGAGGAAAAGCCTCCATGAGAGAAAAACATGGTCTCTCAAAAGAATCCACATCATTATTAACTCATAGTCAAGATTAAAATGTTGCAAGTATGTGCACTCAGTGTTGTCATTGATGTCAACAATCTTGTGTTGTCATTAGTGTCAACTGTGTCTACCGATGAGGTTGTTGTTGTGTGATTGAGTTGATTTGTTTAAGATGGTTTGGTTGCCTTGAAGAAATGTTGAAGATGTTAGGAATATGTTTATGATGGTTGGTTTCCAAGTGCTTTTGAGAAAATTTGATTAATAAAGGAAAGTGTGGTGAAGTGGCATTTTGGTCTACAGAGTAGTGTTCTAGTTTTTCTCTGTATTTCCTCTTTATTGAAGATCTACCTTTGTGGTTTGGATATGTTGTTCAAAGGTGTTAAGAGATGTTATATTCCAAATTTGGTGCTCCAGTTTGTTGTGTAGACGAAGTTGTGTTCACCAGTGTGTGGACTCTATTTCTGAGTGTTGCAGAGGTGTCTAGGAGAAATGTCTTTGCTCCACATTTCTCTGCAAAGTGGCTTTAGGTCTTGCAATTCTGGAATTGTGCTTATAAGGTTTATATCTTTCTTCTGTTGAAGTTGTTCGTGGTTTGGTGATCCAAAAGAGGACTTATTGAGTTGCAGTGTATGACAGAGACATTTGAGTTTGCTGGGTAAACAGGATAAGGTTGTGCGGTAGGTGAAATTTGTTGCAAAGGAATTAGTTGGATTTTAGGAAGTTTCAAGATGTTTTTGGAATACTCTAGATTGTGTTGAAACCTTGCATATGGTCTGGAAGTCATCTTTGGGTTTGAGGAAGCGTGTACTTAAAAATTCATTGTGTTAACACAGGTTGAGCCGATCTTGGGTGTTTACACTAATTGCGGAGTTGCTTTAGTGATTGTAGTAGCATGGATTGGTGTGTTTCGATGAATTTATATCTAAGCTAAGGTGTGTTGTGGTTTTCTTTCATTCCTTTCCACTATGGGAATGTTTAGGTCTAGACCTAATTTGAATTTTCTAGGTTGAGGTGATTTGCTAACCTTGGAGAATATTCTCAAGGTTGAAGACAGTATAAATAAGTGTCGAGGGATTGTGATCAAGTGTGTGGGAATGTGGATGTGATGTGAATAATAGTATGGGTGAATGTGTGATGTAGTACAAGCTTTCATGTGTTGGACTACTAGATGCAATGAGTAGAAGGTGTCTACTATTCTTCAGTGATGTTACGGAGATGATGTTGATGTTGTAATTGAGCTTCATTGAAATTGTACTCCATGCATGTGTTAGATGTAAATATAATAGTTCAAATCTTGGTAGTGAGCCGCTTCTTCTATCTCTTTCTTTTAGAACAGTGAGTCCTTTGGCAGTGAGCCACCTGCAGTGAACATTCTTGGACATTAAGTCCACCAATTGTATCAACCTTCAATTGCTTTATCATATTATATTGTGATCTAATCCTCACCGTGGTTTTTTCCTTCTTGGGTTTTCCACGTAAAATCTGGTGTTCTCTTGTGTATGGTGTTGTTGTGATTCAGTTTCTGTTATTTTCTTTTCATGCTTAATCATTATAACAGTTCAAAGGTTAATTGGATTAATGTGGATCTAAATGTGTTTGAGGGTTTTGGAATTATAAGTTACAACGGATTCACCCCCCCTCTCAGTTGTCTTGTACATTCAACATACAATCTACTACAAAGGGGATTTATACATTTCTACATGTTCCTTGGCAATAATTATCATAGATCAACCTCACATGGAGGTCTTAATTGAACAACCTCTATCAAAAAATCATTATGCTCACAAACAGCCAATCCAAGAATCACTCTCCACCCAACCATAGGGTTTGAATTCTACCACAATGGGCTTTATATCAAACCTACCCTAGAGTTATCCCCACATGCCATGCTATCTAATCATGCTCCCCTTTAGTACGCTCAACCTTATGCTTGCAACTTCTCTTCTTGCCTTGTTCTCAAACTTTGCTCCCCCTGCTGATCTCAAACAATCATAAGAAAATTATATATGGCAACCTTAAGCCTCAAAGATGATTTGTATCAGCAATAAGGTGGCACAAATCTCTAGGCCGCATGAAATATGAAGTTGTCCAAGTGTAAACAACCTCCAAATCACATGCAATGATGATAGAAGGAAATATCCTCATGTGGTGCTCACCATAGGTTTCCCTAGACCCAATTTCTCTTCATATGAACTTTTTTGTTGGCACAAACTCCCAAAAAGTTGATGCAAGTGAAAACCATGTAAGTTGATTGGCCCGACCAAGACTCAAAGACCACTCTATGCCCTTGCAGTGACCCAAATCTTCTGAAACATGAACATGATCTTACTCCATCATTGTGCAACATATTCTCCAAACCGTCAAACCTAGTAAGAATTTGTGATGAAATGTGATACCTTCTTATACAACTCCTTGGTGACCTACAAACAAACAACATATTGAAATCTAATAATTAATATTTTCCTCATATCTATAAATGCTCCTACATTAGTTACAAATAAGAAAGGAGTCCATTTTGCCAAGATAAAGGATTAATAGAAGCACAAGCCTCACCATTGCTTGAAGAAGAGTCATCAAAGGTAATGAAAGAAAGATTATCAATATAAGTGTGAGAGCCAAGTGGTAAAGAATAATCATCAACCATAAGGATAGGATACTCAGAGGTCTCCACATCCTTGGCAATGTCCAAGGAGTTTGAACATGTAGCCAAAAGAGGGAGAGAAATTAAAGAGGTCTTGACATCCTTTGGGATGTCCAAGGAGTTTGAACACACAACCAAAAAAAGGGAGAGAAGATAAAGAGGTATCCACATCCTTGGAAATGTCCAAGAAGGTTGAACATGTAGCCAAAGGAGGAAGATAAATGGGAAGAGACATGGTATTATCATGGACTATGGAAGATGTAGTAGAAGTAGAAGAGGAACTATAAATATCATATATCTCATGATAGGTCATGGAGATGAATGTAGTGATGTATTATAATATAGAAGGAGATACATGCATAAGAGCCATGAAGGTAGAAGGATCAACTATATAATAAAGGACATCATGCATGCAAAATGTAGAGGTATCCATGTTATAGATGCAGGTTATATCATTCAAGACATATGGATACAAATTAATGAAATGAGAGAATATCTTATAGTCCATGATGTATGCATGCAAAGATTACCAAGAGAAAGAACTATAAGAATCAATGAGAAAGTGTTGAAAATAGAAAATTGATGAAGAAAGATTTCGACAATCGGCCAAAGGCCACCATTTTTCTCCTTTAGGACTATGGAACTGGGTTTAGGGCAATGCCCCAATTTTTTTTAAGGAAAGAAAGTTTTTTTTTTTTTTTAAGAAGAAAAATGGAATGAAAAATAAGGTGTTTTAAGTGTAAGAGTGACAAGTTCACCAAAATGTAATATAGAAATTAAGCTACTACTAACATTCACATTACATTAATGAAACAATGAATGAATGAGATTGAAAGAAGTTGATGTATAGGAAATTGAAATACAAAATTGACAAGTTAAGTTTAGAATTGTAAATAACAAAAGAAAAGGAACTTGGCACCAAAAGATGAATCTCACTATCTCATAAACTATCATGATGTGTAGACATCCATGTAATGTTCTATAGTCCAAATGTCATGCTATCATCCTAGAAAATTATAAAACTCAAAGTTTTCACTAGATTTTGAACTCACTTGCACAACAAGAAACATGAACAATGAGAGTAATATTCTAGGTGATAAAGTATAATATAGAAATTAAAGAAAATGACAATATCTATGTATTTTAAATAGAAAATAGAAATTGCAATCAAAGGGGAAGATATCAGTGAACCTCCGTGCAGTTGAATGCCTCCCAAATACCTATAGCTAAGGACAAGAAAAATGTTTGGGGCTTTTTGGGAGCTTGCCAAGAATGGTCAAACCCCTATGTTGCTATTTTGACCTGCACAAAAAACTAAGATTGGAAAGTGATAAAGAAGAGTGTGTGCTCTTACATCCTAAGTGTGTCTAGGAAAATAAAAGTAGTGATAATGAAATAAAACTATAAACATCAATCCTGGTCTATGGGGAAGAATACCCTAGTGTGTGTATGGTAGGATAAAAGGTGGTGATGGACACCAAGAGATTTTACATTAGAGATTTTAAATGTAATAGAAAGAGTGTAGCAATATTACTCAAAACAAAAGCAAGAACAATATTACCAGCACATGATGTAGAAGGAAAGAGGTGAGCTCTTTGGAGTTGTCAATGAAAATCTAGCAACATGAAGCTTCAACACATCTCCATGATGAAGTGTACAACCAAGCATAGCAAATAGAAGAGAGCCAAAGCTAGATTTTTTTTGGTTGGAGAAGAATCTCACAAAAGATATGTTTCTAAAAGGGTTTCTTGGAAGTTGAAGGGTTGGATTTGGATGTTGAAGGTGTTTTTCTAGCATAAAGGCATTACAATAGGTGGCAATAGGTACTTAGGTGAGAAACTAATGTTTTAAATTTTGGAAACTCATGGGACACTAGTGCATCACATGGACGTCTGTGTGTTGTGATAGTGTCCTAGAGAAATCACTCAAAATTTAGCATGTGATCCTAAGACAGTGAGAAGAATCAAAATCTGATAAAGAAATTTGGTAATCTAGTGAAGGAAAAGGCTAAGGTTAGGCTAAAATGATCCCTAAAACATGCTAAGGGAATAGACACTAAAGTAAGCCCAAAATATAGTGTGAAATTGTAAGGGTGTGTAATTTTCTAAGTTACAAACATAAAAAACTAGAGATAACTAGCAAGGATGCTAGCGTGACACACAAATGTCTACATGACATGCTATCATCTATACAACATATGTAAACTAGCAACTAGTAAAATGTGACTGTCAACCCAGATCCTAAGATAAATATACATAAAAAGAAAAAAAAGACAACAACAGAAACCTAGGTGATACAAAGATGAAAAGAAATGATATAGTTTAGTGATTATCAAGATAAAAATGGATATGACAAGGAAAAGGAAGAGAGAAGTTGCAAACCCCTATGTGTTTGATAGCTCCAACAAATCTATAGATTGAACAAGAGAAAAGGTTGGGCCTATTTAGGGGCTTACCAAGAGTGGCCAAGCTCCTATGTTGGTCTTTCAACCTCCATGAACAACCAATGATAAAGAGATTGAAATAGAATTATGTACTCTTATCCTAAGTGCATTTAATAATTCAAACTAGTGACAAATTCTATGAAAATTACTATGAGGTCTACAAAAAGCAATGAACTAGTGTGTACAATAGATTGGACAAGAGGAGATGAAAACTTGTGAAGTGCCCAAAACACAACTATGGATTTTGAAAATAGTATTAGAAATAAATAAGGTCATAACATAATCACCTCATGCAAGGTAAAATGCCAAGGACAAACCCCAATAGGATGCAAAGTGCTCAAAAATGTTTCAAGAAAGCTTGTATATGTTGTTGTAAGTTCACATGAGAGAGATAAATGCCAATAATCAAAGATAATGTTTTTGTATAAGATAAAGAGTATTGAAATAATGTAGTAGATTGATAGATCTTGAGATATTGCAAGAGAGTTTTTAGATATTTAGGAGATAGATTCAAAAATGAGGTATTAGAGAGAAAATAGAAGGTCCAAGGTTAGAGGTAGTAATTCAAATTCATGTTGGGATAATTACTAAAGACCTTAACATAGAGAAAGGTGGCAAAACACTCTACAAATAGTCATCATTAGATAGGAAGTTAGTAGATTCTAGCATGTTGTGTAGATGTCTATGTTTCGCATGACGTCTAGGTAGTTATGACTCCTGAAAGGTCTAGTCACTAGGAAAAGGTAAGGCCAATCCAAAAAAAGATTAATTTTGCACAAAAGAAGTTTAATAAATCATGAAGACAAGTGTGGCCACCACACCATGGGTGCAAAAAGGCTAAATAAATAGATTAATGAGCCTATTGACATGCTAGGGTATACAAACACCAAAGTGGGTCCAAAACATAGTGTGAAATTGCAAGGGTATGCAATTTTCTATGTTACACTTCCCTTGATAAAATTCACTAGATCCCATGTCTCACATGTATCCAAGGCTATCATCTCCTCCTTCATGGCCTCCATCCATGATTCATGCTCCTTTAAAGAAAGAGCTTCCTTCACATATCTAGATTCATCGTCAATACAAGATAAATTGGACCATACTTGTCAACTAGTTTCCATTGCCTTCCGGACCTTCTCAAGGCTGTAATAAGAGGCTCCCACTATTCTTCTTTTGAAATATCTAAATATGAAGCATCTTATTACTCTACATCCTCATGTCCAACTTATTATTCTTCCACCTGTGTATCTTCTTGCTTCTCTATTTTGGTTTCGAAATGCATGATCTTCATTTACTTTTCTTTTGGTTGTACCTAATCAAACTTAATTGTAAGTTTCTTGAAGATTACATCTCTAGAATATACTATTTTCAAGGTTAGAGGATTCCAAAGATTGTAACCCTTAACACTATCACCATAACAAATGAAAATACGTTTATAAGCCTTGAAATCTAAATTAGATCATTTTTATTTAGGAAAATGAATGAAAAACTCACAACCAAAAAATCTAATGCGTGAAACAAAGGATTTATTACATGTCCACACTTCATGTATGATGTTTTATCAATAGGAGTAGAGCACAGAGATGTATTAATCAAATAACAAGTAGACATTATAGCATCAACCCAAAAAAGTACTACTCAACATGCTTCTAGCTCTATCCATTAATGTCATGTTCATCTTCTCTATGGTTCTATTTTGTTGTGGTGTATATGGATTTATTTTCTCTCACAATACCTGCATTTCTACAAAAACCATCAAATTCTCTAGAACAATATTCCCCTCCATTATCTAACCTTAATACTTTTATTTTCCAATCCATCTAATTTTCAACAAGGAATTTAAAATCTTTAAGCTTTCTAAAGGCTATAACATATGCCTTATGAGATAAATCCAATTATAACATGAGTAGTCATTGATAAAGGAATTCATAATATCAAGATTTACTAATTGAAGAAACAACCACAACACCAAAAACATCACTATGAATAACCTCCAATTATCTCTTTTCTCTAGTTCTACCAAAATTAAAATTAATCCTACTATATTTTCCAAGCACATAGTTCTCACAAAAATCAAAATCTATAGAATAACTATATAAACCATTCACCATATTTTTATTAACTAGGGTCCTAAGCCATTTTTCAATAATATGGCCCATTGTATGGTGCCACAACACATTAATTAGAATTGCTAGTTATAGAAAAGAGTTAAAATATGTAGATCTTCAAGTTTAAATAGAGAACCACATTGGGATCCCTTAGCTAGCACTAGATTCCCTCTACCAACCGAAAGCCATTCCTTCCCTTTGCTAACAATTCAATACAAACTATAGTTTCCAAGGAATGCCTCACCACTATCATATGCTCAAGAGTCATGTGATATGAGGCACTCAAATAAATAAACCATGAGTCATAAATAACAATATTAGCAAAGATAAATACATCATCTGAGTATTTTTCATTAGAAGAATCTTTGGAAGTATTTTTCCTATTTCTACATTACCTCTTCACATGGCCCTACTTCTCGTAGTTCTAAAATTTCACTCTACTCTTACCAAGGGTTTTAGACCATCCTTTTGACTCAGAATCTCTTTATCCCCTTTTTCCTACCACCTTTTTCCTTAGGTATACTCCAAACATGTAGTGCATCCTTGAAACCCTCATCCATGGATTTCCTCCTCATTTCTTCACTAAGCAAAGAAACAATAAGGGAATCCATATTTGGATCTACAATACCACCACTTATTAAAACTAGTACATTCTCCCAAGATTCAAGTAAAGAGCAAAGAAAAAAGATACATTTATCATCCTCATCAAGCTTAGTATCTATACTTCCTATCTGACTCAAAATAAGATTAAAAGTATTTAAATGTTTGGCTACAAAGTCTCCTTCAATCACTTTCAAGGAATAATCTTTCCATTTTAAATACAACTTATTTAGAAGAACATAATCAAAGAGATGCAACCATATTATTCCTTGATCCTTCTTGTCAAGATTTATCTATTCTACATCTAATATTCCTTTAGTATTTTATTTTTCTATCACAACTCTCCATTGATCTCTTTCCTCCAAGAGATCATCCATTTTGAGTTTCCATAACTCATACCTAGAGTCATTGAACTTCTTAGTATCTAAACAAGATGTGCTTGACATGGTTTCTCTAACCACACTCAAATCTACCAAACCACTAAACAAAATACTCCAACTATAACCACAAAAAACCCACAATAATTGCAAGAAAGATGTCCCTCTCTAAAATCAAGCCATAATGTTGATACCAAATGTTGAATGTAGGATGAATGACACAATGAGAATATTAATAATTAATTTATTCAATTTTATTGAACATGTGATAAGACATATAATATTAATGAAATAATGGAGAAGCAAAAATAAAATATGCAAACCATATGAACCCTTAATATATGTGGAGAAATCCTTGTTGGAAAAAACTTCACCACCAAAGAAACTCAAACTTGTATTAATCACCATAAAGTGTACACCAATACAATCCACTTATCCCTTTGATAGTAATTTGGTAGCATAAGAGTACCTATAAAATAACATTAAAAACATATATCCCATGCCTCCATTATATAGAAAAGTTAGAAACTAAAAACTGCCAAGTGGTATCCCAAAACTATGAGTCAAAACCATGAGCCATAGCAAAAATCTAATGCCACGTAGTCATGGCCAAGAAATCTGGAATATCAAGTAAATTCTCACACCTTTTACGCATCTTACAACTCTCTTACATGTCATAGATTCCATCATGATGATCACATTGACTAATTTCCCAAATCTAGGTGCTCCATGAGAGTAATCAATGTTGTGTCAAAACATCCAAATTTGGAAGATGCTCTATAACTACCAATTTTGACCTTTTAAATTTAACCTCCAGGTATTAATTTTCATTCCTTCACAATATCCTAAGTATCCTAGAGAATAAATAATGTCCCTACCCTGGCATGGATGTCTTATTTTGTCCATGATGTTTGGAGATCATACATTATTTACCATTTACATAATTAGATACAATTTACAAAACTTAGGATTTAGAAGGTGAATGACACACCTAATCCTAGCAATAAAGGGGAGTCTCAATAAAAAAGATTTCACCCATGATAATTATGGTTGAAAAAGCATACATTAAGCATGCTTACTTTGCTTTAACATTTTCACTTTAATTTGGCATTTATTTTGTATCTTGTTTTGATGTTCTTTTTTCATTGATTTAGCTTTGAGATCTCTATCTCCCTCCCTCCCTCCCTCCCTCCTGATGTCACCCCTTTAGCCTAAACCCAAGAGTATGGACATCATGAAAGAGAGGATGTCACCCTTGTAGCCTAAGTGATGAAGGCTAGACCTAGGAGTATGCATATTGTATATATGGGCACGTGCTACAACTAGGATGATGATGAGGGATGCATTCTTTTCAACATGGCAATAGTAGGCTAAATCATAAAGGCTTAATTTTTTATGAGAAATAATAGGGAGATCTATCTAAAAGCCTCTAGAGCACACAAGTAAGGTGGATGTCATGGGGAAGGTGGGAAAAATCATAAACTGATTTGTGAATCTCATTCAACATAAGACAATATATATAACCAAAAAAGGAATGATAAATGGTAATATATGGTATGGAGGGGATGAAGTTCAAAGGAGGACATAGCTAGTTTCATTAAAATTAATAAAAACCAAAACATGTTATGGACAAAAAGATGTACTATACTAATATGGAATGCATAATGCATGACATAGCTTAAAAGTAATGTTTTTGAATAAAAGATTCTTATGATTTTGATAAACCCCTCACCTTTAGGTGAGTGCACCAAGTTTAGGGACAAACAAATGGCCAAAAAGTATTTTGGAATGAATTAAACATAGCATGCTTGTCTTTTAAAAAACATAATGCAATTGCATTATAACACACTCATGTTATGGCTCGGTAAGCTCAAGACATAATGTGAGCACCTTATAATGTGTGCACATTCTATGCACATAAAATAATGCTATGTATTTTGGATTTATATATACCATTTTAATAATTTACATAATGTGAGTGTGTTATAACATGCTTGGCTTATAATGTGCTCATGTTATAACACACTCATTTATAATAGATTTGTGTAATAATGTGCTCATGTTATGTTTCAAAATTTTCATTCCAACATATTAGGCTTGTAATAGCCTTGTGTTAGAAATGAAGGTAAACAACTATCAATGAAAATCTAATTACAACTATAATATATAGATATTTAATTGTGCAAAACCAAAATGGAGATAGTATGAAATAAACATAAAGAAATAATGAAACAGAAGATCAAACACATAATACAATATTTATGTGGAGAAACCCTATCAAGAAAAAACTCCACATAAGAAGAGATGCACTAGTCTCTATTAACTTCAATAGACTTTACAATACAACACTATCAATCTCTTCTTTAGTCTTCAACCCAACATCGCATGTTTTTCCAGTCTCAACTCTCTACTCTACTCGTTCATAGTTGTAATACAATATCCTCATAAAGGGGATGCCTTCTAGGGCAAGAAAAGCCAACATAACCTCTATCGTCAGATATGTGACCTAATGATGAATGGTAAATTTACAATGAAATATATATATATATAATGTAGCTTTTGGGGGCATTTCCCTCAAACCCCCACTAGGGTGTGTGGCCCCTAGATGCTGGACCTCCTATCAGGGGAGTCATCCCCCTAGATCTCGCAAGGGGTACCCCACCCCCTGCACCCCCTGGAATGAAATGTGCTTCATAACCAACATTTGTTAGGTACCATGATCAAACATGTAGCTGAAACAAGATCGCTACTTGGTGAAACCTTTCATCCCTTATGGGTGATTTACAAACAATAATAGGAATAAAAAATTACATGGGATTTATGAGGTTGACGTCACCATAATCATAACACCTTGGTTATCCAAGCCTAAGGTTTAGATTTTGGTGCAGTCACGGCTATGAGGGTCCACAAAGTGAATAGTCCAGACCGCATAGCAAGAGTAAACACAATAGAAGCAACTCAATTGTAGAATGCAAAGTATATCATAGATTCAAAATGCTAACATGCCAAAAACATGTGGGCTTACAGATTAGGGCTCACAGGCCTGATTCTCCACTTACAACACATGCGCAAGATTTAGCTATGAAGCGCCTTATAGATGAAAATCTAACTTATGAACTATCTATCACTGATTAACTACTTTCCTATGCATCTATTACATGATTATATATCATCTCCTGATCACAAGAATCCTCTGTGTTGGCTAAGAAAGATTACAAACTCTAATGAAAGAGATGTAACATGTGTACATGGATAGGTCATCCTTAAGAAACTTGTACTTCTCCACAAGTGAATGAAACAAGGTGTGGATCTCAAGGAAGGTCAAACCTACCCCAAACTATCTTGAATGATGTGTAATTTAGCTCCGCAAGTCTTCTCCTTTAGCTGGTCGTCTGAGACTGTCTGGGTGCTCTGTTCTGGGAAAACAATCGATCTTCTGATAGCGATATCTTTCTAGAAACTGATCTACATTTTGGATATGATGTGCATGATGATGTCTAGATGCCAAGTCCAGCTCCGCAAGGTCTGAAATGAAACTGTGGCAAAATGTAGACCAATCTACTAAAACTACTTCTGACTGAACTGGAAAATGAAAGAAAAATAAAATGAATGCAAATATTTTTGGTTGATGCAAGATTGCTCTGCAACCTGGGATGCTCTTGCATTAGACACCTGGGTTTGTTGAAAAAGTGAGTCCTTCACTTTACTAGGGCTAGAGGAAAACCAAAATAGTTCACCTCAGCCTAAGAAATCCAAGATGAATCTTCTTCTAGTCTGCCTTTCCACTTTACCAAATATTCTTTGTATTTCTTTCCTTGAAAGGAAGCAAGGTA
The DNA here is from genome assembly GCA_027924645.1 of Cunninghamia lanceolata. NCBI lineage: Eukaryota > Viridiplantae > Streptophyta > Pinopsida > Cupressales > Cupressaceae > Cunninghamia > Cunninghamia lanceolata. The sequence continues at coordinate 721,417 of BSBN01001413.1, read as the reverse complement.
TGTGAAAACTCTTCCTACACTGATCTACTGAGGAAAGACTTATGCAAATTTTTCTTTTACAGTTACAGATTAAGATGCACATTAACAGAAAGATAATAACAACTTTCAAATGCAAACACAAAACTCACAACACAAGATATACATGGGCAAAACCCTTTCAGGTAAAAAACCCCACACCCCAAAGCCGCCCAATATATTATTCAAGAATCAAGAAGATTATAATAAACTTGTAGAGAAAGATTTTACAGGAGTATATCCAACCAGAGATCTAGGAGGTAACTCAACATCTATAAGATTCTTACACACAACCTCCATCTCCATCTCCTGATATATAGGAGATACAATACAGTAAACCGTTACCGGTAATTACAAAACCATGAGCCAAAACCACCCAAAAGTGGTGCCTAAATTATCTCCAATCAAAGATGCCTTGTGATGTGCCAAAACACACACCAACATGTGTAACTCTCCCCTTTACAACTCTTTTATGTGTCCAACACGTTTTTACATTTCCCAAAAATAGGAGGTCCAACTTCTGGAGGTCATAACTTTTGATCTGGGTGTCCAATTGACGAACCGTTTGATGCGTCGGAAAGCTTGTGAAGAGATCTATCACTCTATAACATACTTTGTTAGTTACAACAATTTTTAGAGCATTTAGGGAAGTTTAGATTCTGATAATTGAGTTCAAAACTTTTTTCAACGGTTTCAAAAAATAGAAACTTTAATATCTCACGATCTAGGTATGATCATGAGTCAAAACTCACCTGAGATGTTTACTTAGCTCTTCTGCACCTTCTGAGAAAATTTTAGGCTAATCCAAGGTCAAATGTAAACTTACTAAAATAGTAAGTCCCGCCATTTTTAGCCCTTTTGGAAACTTTGAAAGTTCTAGATCATTCTTCAAGATAAAGGGTATTCAAAAAGACCAAAACTGGGAAGAATAGTAACCTTTTAAAGTTGCAAGGTTGAGAAAATTTTCTTAACATTCTCCCACTTGTCGAACACCTTGCAAGAGAAAAGGGAGTATCAACACCATGATTTAATTGCTAGGGGTCGAGAGGCCCATAGACTCTGAACACCATCTGAACTTCTTTGTGCTCATAGGTTTTGTCAAGGAATCTAGTGTAACATTTGTCAAAGTATCAACTTTCTCCAACTTTACCTTCCCATCCTCTACCATGTCACGAACAAAATGGTACTGGATTTAGTGCCCCTCATTTTGCTTTCGTCAAACTGATAGCTATTCTACTAGGACTAGACATTATGACATGTTGATGGTAGACTCACTGTTATGATGTTAGTTGATGATAGACCTACTACTATGATGACATTTGATGATGCTTTAATTACTAGTGTTTTATGTTTTGATAGTTTTATGGACATACTAGACGTTGTGGATTAATTTAATTATGAGCTTTATGTGTTATATGATTATGGTTGTGATGTTATTATTGGTGATTGCTTGTATTTGATCGTTATGTAACTAATTGTTCTATCTTGTTTGTTAAGCAACTAAATGTTATGCACGATGTGTTTCTGTGAAAGGAACAGTGTCGCATTACTCATGCGTGAGTAGCCTACTACACCGTAATTTCCTTTCACGGTGTGTATGATTGTGTGACTATATATCTTTATGTTCGACCGTGTTGTTTGCTACAGGTTACAGGTATCAAGCATCAACTCCACCTGAATTAATAGGTCTGATCGTGCCTTAACCAATGGAAATTTATTGAATGGAGTTAACATAAGGTCCTCTAGTTAGTCATCATCCTTGAAGAGGATGAGTATTCAGTTTGCACCCAGTTATTGTTGTTTGTATGGCCATGACATACTGTAAGTCATTGTTGTTGTGGTCATATCTTGTGATCATGCATAGAGGTCAGGTATTATTTGATAATTGGATTTATCTATTTTAGGATCGTCTGATTAATGTTTTGGTTAATTGTTGCATTTAAATGAAACTAATAGGTTAAGAAGGCACTCTTGGTAAATAAACATAAATGCTTATAAATTGTAGTTTATGGAAAATATACTATAGTGAATCTAAGATTAGTAAATAATAATAATGAGATAAATTAATATTTTAAGGTGGAATTATGAGTTGTTTGTTAATTATAAACAATTTAATTGGTTTGTAATTGATAAAATTAATATGAAAAAATAAAATACATAAACAAGTATATGTGTTGGCTCAAAGGCTATAAAAATAAAGTTATAAATAACTATAATATATAATAAAATAAATATATATATAGTAGATACTAAAATAAAAGCTATTTTGTAATGTTAAAAACTTAATCTGGCTGATAGGCAATTCTATATGTGCACACATATTGTAATTACCAAAAATTTGGTAGTCTTATTTTTTGGTCGTCCAAAAATTTTAAAATAAAAAAATTGGTTCAGAACAAGAGGAAGGGTCATGGATTATAGGAGCCTCTAAATCATTTATTAACGAGCTCTGTTGCTGCCATGGATGATAACAGTGATGATACCGAAATGGGCAGGTCTGAGGATGATGATGACTTGCCACCACCAGGTTTGCTAACAGGTTTGCTAAAACTCATCCAATTTTGGCCCCAGATTCTAATTTGTTTGGCAATGCTTTTGTTGTTTGGACTTAAATCACCAGCAATTGTGTTTTCCATTGAATTTTCCTCCATAATTGTTAGAATCTGGGTAGTATTCTTTTACTTTTTGGGGTAGCATTCTTACCCACAAAATTTATGTTTGAAAGATTTAAGGTGAGTTGCAAGAGAGTGCAAAAAAATACAAAAGAATCTCCTTCCCAAAGGGTGAACAAAAAACAAAAGAATTGCATTATTTCCATTGCTATTTTTTTCCTTGAATTTTTTTTTAAACATTCAGAACTATTCATCTTAATATGAGAATTTGCAGAAGGATGAAAATCAATGGAAGTGGATGCAACTAAAGGAAACAACTCAGAGATGACTAATTAAATTTCAACTCAAGAGTGCATATCCATCAAATTCATAACTAGGAGGAATTAAAAAAAAACGTATTTGCATACCCCACCAGGGCTAGGGATTTTTATTTTATATTTTTTGAGGAAAAGGAAAGGGAAAACAGTTGAAAGAAAATAACAAGGAATATTAATACTTTCAAATGTTTGTTTGGTATGAGAATAATATTATTTATTTATGGTATAGATGTTATGAGCATGCTTATTATTTACATATCAAACATATTTATTAATATGCAAAAATAATGCTCTAAGATTGGAATGAATTTTTATTACATTGATATAATTTAAAATGATTTCTTAATAAAAATGTAAGTATTTCTCAAATCTTCAACAAGATTTATCATGACATCTGCATTGAGCTACCAGACTCCTCACATGGCCAAGAAACATCAAATTATGTTTCTCCAATGGAAAGCTCGAGCATATCTGTATCAAAACTTTAGATATGACAAGATTAAAAAAAATTATGGAGAAATAGATCACAGAAAAAGAATGATTTTGTTTTAAACTTTATTTTCTTCCTTCATTGTTGAATTCCCTGTGACCAAATTCTTCTACCTGTTCAAAAAAATAAAATAGAGATTAAGTAATTTGAAAGGAAGAAAATGAGTTGTTTTATTAAGAAAAGCAATCTATTTTCTTTCTAAAATTTGGGTTCTATACTTTCCTAATTATAAATTGGCTATTTAAGTTATTATCATGTGTCTTTTTAATTCTAACTCCTTATTTTATTAATTGTTTTTTTATGATGTGTTTTACTTTCTTGTTTTAGGCTTTCATTAAACTCTTTATGATTTTATTTAAATAATGGAAATTGATTAGGATTAAAATATTTAATTTATCTTTAGTTTTCTAGATATTAACATTTTAATTTCTTTAATTATTATTTTTACAGATAATTTAATTCAAAACTATAATAATATGGTTATTATAACTATATTCTTTAGAATTGGAATAATATAAACCTAATTGAATGGGATGTTATATTTCAAATATTTACCCTAAACTTATTATTTTAGAAAACAAATTATAAGAAACAAAAATAAATTATTTTAAAGTTCTTTTGAAATAAACTTTGTAAAACAAATCTTAAAAGAATAATATCCCTTACAAATCTTTAAAAAGTTGGGAAAACTACAAACTAAAAAGGGAAACATCAATATTTTTTTATTTTTAGTGAGACAAAAAAATCTACATATCTTTAACTACATAAAAATAGGAAAATAAAAATTTATAATTATAAAGTAATAATAATATATATTTTTTTAGAAATATTATAAAAAGAAAACTGAAACTTTAAAATAAAAAGGGAAACATCGATATTTTAATAAGACAAGAAAGAAAAACAATGGTTAAAAAAAAGAAAGCATCTCAAAAGAAAGTCATAATCTATTTGATTTAATATCAAAAACAAGAAATACAAATTTATATTTTTTAAAAATGAAAAAAATATCCTTAAAAATCTTTAAAAAGAAAGAAAAAATGTAGTTATTTGTTTTTATAGCTGAGGACTTAGACTAACTATTCTTAAGAAATAATCATTACAAAATTATAGAATGAATATTTAAGGTTTATATTTGCTTGATAATCCTTCTGTTTAACATGATTCTACAGTTATGGAGGTCTTATGTTTAACATGATTCTATAGGTATGGAGGCCTTCTGTTTAACATGATTCTACAGTTATGGAGGCCTGAAGGAATTTTTGCCACTGACCCACAACGAATTGGATCAAATTGGGTTATTTAAACTAAGATTTTCTCTTTTTCTCTCAATAGCCAACAAATTAATACCATACACTATAGAAATGATGAATGTTTCTTGATGCAATAGTGTTAGGAGTTTTGATGCAGATGTGTTGACGTAAAAAGCATTCATGATTTCAAAAACATTGACTATGGAAATACTATGCCTTTGACCATACACTATATCCAAAAAGTAGATGGTCAGCTACTACAAGATCAAAATGCAATTCTACAATATTTTGTTGATTTCTTCTAAGAACTCCACACAGTGTCACTTTTTGAAAATAATGCTCAGGCCCACCTCACAACATACCCAACATCATCACAACTATTAAGAATAAGAAGTTTCTTAGTCCAATTATTGAAGTTAAGTTCAAAGCCATAGTCCTTTTCTTTCCAACGCACTAAATCTCTAGGATCACATGGTTTCACTATCCTTTTCTATCGAATATTTTGGGACACTATTAACCTTGAATTGTTGGAAGTAGGTGAAGTGTAATGTCCAGTGCATTTGCCTTGTATGCTTTTTGATTTATATGATATATGTTGTATCGAATGTTTCATTAGTGTATTGTGTGATTCATATGTTATGATCTATTGTACTGAACTTCCTGATGAGGCCTATTGTACTATTGAGGTGTTCTAAGGGTGTGATCTAGATGTTTTTGTGCATGAAGCATGATTGAAATTTGGCATATGATTACTTTCCAAAGTGAATTTAATTTTAAACATACAAATTAAAACAAATATAAGTCAATGCCAAAGTTCAAATCCATACCTCATAGAAAAAATAAGTATATCAAATTAAAGTGAATGCCAAAGTTGCACTTCACACAAACAATAAATAGATTTCAAAGTGAATCACACTAAATAAACATGTTTAAAATACAACTTATTAATAGTACAACACTAATTATGATAATGTTAATAAATTGCATCGTGGTTGAATGGGAGGCCATAGTTCTTTGATGGTTTCTTTATGATTTAGTTCTCTAACGGTTCATTCATGATTTAGTTCATGTGGTTATTCATTTAATACCATTCCATTATTTTTTATTTGCAAAAAAAATAATTGATTTTCCATAAAATTTACAGTCTTGTCCACCAACTACATGTAATGACTTTTTAGTAAAAATATAAATATAAAATATTTAATGACAAGCCTATAAATATTTGTGCCTGTCAGCCATTTGATAGCACCTTTGGTGCTTTTACTAGTAAATAACTAATTTCAACAAAGTGAAGAAAGGAAAATTGTTGTCATTCACGGGAATGGGGTTTGGGAATTTGTGTGGAGCCTCCTAAAAAGGTGGAGGAAGGATCTGGAAGAAAGAGGGAGAATTTCCTCTCTGTAAAAAGGAATTTTTGAGGATTGATTAGGGAAGGAGGCTGGAGCTGCAGGATTGGATCTGGGAGCAGCATCAATTCTTTGACCCTACCAAGCAAGTGAAATCAGGTTCTTTCGTTCCAAATTTTATCTCAATTTTATTTGGAAGCAAATGTGAGATTTTTCCTTACATCTATTTTCCTGAGACAGTGAACATAGTTATTTTATGAATCTATTTTTCAGATCATTTCTTTTAGCATCACCAATATCCTTCACAAGAATATTGTAACTATTTTTATGATGGAAATGGTCCACATCTCTCAAATAATTTCTCTTGCGACATTCTGTGAAATGACATCTCCTTGAGGTGTCAATCAAACTATTCACAAACCTTGTCTATGTTACTGTCTTTTGTTTAACCATCTATAGAGAATTTCCAACTATATTATCTAACATAGATCAAACTGTTTTATGTTTCGATGGATGTCCATTGACTGTTTTAAATCTCCCCATATTGGCTTGTGTTGGCATGATGCTGGCAAAGGCCGTTGAATTTGTTGTAATCTGCCAATTGCCTCTGCTAGAAGGATTCACAGCTCTCATCAAATCCATTATGTGCATATCTGCAATCATTACATTCCAAGAGATCACATCTTGGAGGCATCAGGTTTGTGCGCTTTGACAATGCGTCTAGATGTAGCTTATAAATCAGCAATGCTTTTTAAGTTTAGGGTTTCCTCAAGACCAACCATGCTCACATAATGATCGATTATAGGTGTAATACAATAAGGGTTACAAATTTGATTAAAGTATGTACAGCTCCCATCCATTAAACCTACATGGTTGCACGTGTCTAGAACAAGCAAACCTTACAATGTTAGGATGTGTTCTAGTGAGCATCATTAATTCACAAATTTTGAGAGCATTTTTGCAAATCCATTTTGTACATTTTTTCATACATATTTTGTAGGGAAAATACAACTACAACATCTAACATATACTTCCCTTCCATTATGATATGATGGATGTCCTTACTCGTTCCAAAGCTCCCATTTTGGCACAAGCTATTAGGATGCTGGCAAAAGGTTGTTGATCTAGTTTTGAACCTGCTAATCGCAATTGCTTGAAAGCTTTCTAAAGTCTTTTTAACAAATTAAAAATCAGTCTGTATTTATTAGTGATCTTTCGGCACGAGAGAAACACATCCACACAATTACTATCGATTTAACTGGCGTCTTAATGCAAATTTTAGGGTGTCCTCAAGGTAGCAATAATAGCATACCTTTCTCTTTTGCTTATTTGGGTTGCCATGGCTTATCAACAAATTGAGAGCTTAAGTTCAACCACCTACTGCACTATGATGAATTTGTAAGTGCCCCACTCTTTAAGGTTTCAATGAGAAGCAACACATGTATATTGTATGTTGGTTAGTTTTAACAGTTCACATACTTTGTCTATATGTCAAGTTTAGGGTGTGATAGTAAGATTTAGACATTACTGCTTTATTCTTTGGTTGGGAGTGTAGATATGGGGGGTGTGGCTCCTCTTTTAGGAGAAATCATATTACAGATAGAGGCGGCTAATGAGGGAAGGAGAAATTCCTCTGTATTTCTTAAGATAATCTTTTCGAAAAGCTTCATGATGCCTTTAAATCAAATTATCATGGACTGGTTATTCCTCACTCGAAAAATAAATCTAAAGGTACTTATTGTTTTACATTGCATACAGTATCAGTTTCTAAGTGCTTGTATTTTCTAAATTTGATTTGATTTTATATGTATCTCGTTTACTTTTTATAATGATCATAAGGTTGAAATCAGAGATTTAAAATGAACTGAAAACTTTTAGATTAAATTGTGTGATACAGTTTAATCCAAAAGCTCTCCGATTCTCTATTATGGACTGTGTAAATATTGTATCTGAGAGATGCAAAATTATGGGCATTATCTAACCACAATATTCTACCATGTAAAACTCCCAAATCCTATTTAATCCAAGCCTAGAACATGATTCTATCAAACAGTCATAGAGACGCCTCTCTAAGGCATTCTATCATCAGTCATGTGCCTTGTCTAATATCTTTGAGGATTCTCCAAAAGCAATAGTAATTAGAGTTTCCCTTAATATATAGTATCTAGGGTTGTGGGTAAATGAAAATATTTGAATTTCTTGCAATAGTCTTTACGATGCCGTCTACATCAGGTAGTATGTTAATAGTTATTATTACTCAATTAGATATGGAAATGTATCCCGTTATTATTATTATTAATCATGTGAATAAATTTATATCTTATTATTGTTATAGTAAGAAATTTATTTTATTATCTTGTTTTTGGGCAATCATTGCATTATTTAGGTTTACCCATATATGAAAAGAATGCAATATGATTATATTATTAATATTTCTTTTCTATTTTCAAAAGCACATAAAAATATATATTGTTATATGGCCAATTATACAACTAAATGTTACCTTCAAATTTATAACAGCATATCCTTTAAACATTCTATGGGTGCAAGTACTAGTTTAGGTAATTGTCACCCACTTGTAGGAATAGTTAAGGAAAAACAATTGTTAAAAATATATATAGTAATTAATAAACAAGGTGTAAATATATATATATATATAGTATTCGATTATCAGTTAAAATCAAATATTATAGTTAAGTTATGTGATTTATTTAGATTAAATTATTGAAATTTATTTGATTAGGTTATTTGATTTATTGATCTATTTATTGAAAAAGCGTAAAACAAAGAAATTTAGTTGATATAGATTGTATTGTATCTGATGTATATGCTTAATTCAATTAAATAAAAATCGATATGATGATATATTTAATGTTGAAGAATGTAATTTGGTAATGATTTTATTACGATTTATTTATAATAGTTTTGTTAAGTTGAAATTTCATTAATAGGTTTGGAATTAGGTTTATAAACAATGTATTTGAGATTTGATTTAAAAGTTTTGCTTTTAGAAAATTGGTTGATTGTGAGTGGAATTGCATAATGTAAGTGGAACTTGTGTAAGTTGAATCATTGGTCGTAATAGGGTTATGTGTAAGTTGTCAAGGTTTAGTTTCTAGAGGCATAGGTTATTATGTCTTGATTTCATGTAAATGCTATGTTGTAAATGTATCATGATGTGGTAATAAAGTCCATCATGGATGTTGTGGTTCATTATTTGTATTGAGCATGTAATAAAATAGTGTGTTGGATTTTGATAATGGGGAGACATCGGTAACCATAAAGGAGTATGTTGTTTATGGATTGCTTCACTTGGAAGCTATGGGCAATGAATTGTGAGTTGTCCTTGTGATTAAGTTGGTATGCAAGAAGGTCAATACCTTGCATCGTATATGTATACTTTTCGTTATGATGGTAAATGCCATGCTTGATGGGTAGGGTTTTCTAGATGCAGGTAGGGGAGTGGCTTTCAATGTGGGGCTGGGGCCCAAAGTGGCTTACCAAGGTAACTTATTGAAAGTTGGTAACTAAGTGATAACCTAAAATGAATTAGGGGGTAAAGGGTAGATTCCACATTAAACAAGATAAATTAGATTCCTCACCCATGCCTGTAGTGCTCATTCATCCTAAGGATGGGATGAGAAGGCCTGGTTGGGAAAATCAACTTTCTTGTCCTCACAAAAGGAATGTTGGTTCTGCATGTGTCACCCTATGGGGCCGACGTCTAGTGAGAGACTATTAGGGTAACCATAGATGGAGGTCGGCATCTAGTGAGAGACTGTCAGGGTAACCCATGTCAGGACCATGCAATGACACTCTCCCTACTATAGTCTAGCATTCCCTAGTTCTGTTCATCCCATTCATTGTGTGATTGCCTCTAGAAGTGTTGTTGAGTTGCTTGTGATATTGACCCGTGTTGTATTGGAGTCATGTGTAGTCCTTATTCCTGATAGTCTTCTGTCTACCTAACTATTTGTTGTAGTGGGACCTTATGTTATTTCCTAGCACAGGGGTAGACCTTAGGGTTCCACAAGGGTAGGTGGTTGTGCTTTAATCTCCATTGGTTTTCTATTGCTATTGTCCGTGTGCGAAAGGGAAGAATCTCATGTAGCAAATATCAAATCTTGTACCAGTTAAGGAGATAGCTACTTATGTGTATGTATTGGTTTTGGCATATCAGTCGTATCATGTACTGTAATACTAATGTATGCATTCCAATGTAATTAGGAAAAGTGATAGAGTAAACAATGTAATGTTGTACTCTTATGGAAAGGAATTTGAATATGCACTTATAGTTCTATTTACATGATCTTGATGATTACTTAACTAATGCTATAAAATAGAAATGTATGTGTTTATTCATTTAATGCAATAAATTTAGAATGAACTATTGTTGTTAGTTAATTCATGATGTATGTTAGATCTTGTTAATAGTTTGGTTAGTAATGTAGCCATGGAACCCTAGAGGATAATGCTTAGTTTAATGGTATGTATAGATATGTTTAACATTACTTTGTTATTTCTATCTTTAAAAAAAAAATTGTCTTGTGTTGTTCTCTAAGGAGTTCCTTGGTAGGGTGTTACACTGGACATCAATATGCTTAGTCCTCACATGGAAAGTAGGATTCTTTGCCAAACATATGGCACTCTGACTGTCACAACAAATAGTAATCTTCCCTGCATCAAACCCAACATTAGAACATAATCTCTTAAGCCAAATGGCTTCTTTACAAGCATTAGTTTCTGTCATGTACTCAACTTCAGTAGTGGACAAAGCGACCACAGGTTGCTGCTTACTCATCCAACTAATAGCACAACCAAACATAGTGAACACAAAAGCACTGGTAGATCTCCTGATGTTAATCTCACCTCCCAATATGAATCCACGAATACAAAGTGAATGTCGAGGTCCTATAGGATAACCGTGATAACATAAGGAAACTCGTAAGTACCCCGCAAATATCTGAACACTCTCTTTAATGCATCCCAATGTACCTATCTAGGATTAGCCATAAATCAACTAAGGACTCCCACTGCTTGGCCAATGTCTGGTCTTGTATAGACCATTGCATACATAAAACTGCCAACCACACTAACATAAGGAACTCTGCTCATATCCTCTATCTCAGAAGGAGACTTTAGATAATCTACAATAGATAACTTTGTCCCCATTGTAACAGGAATAGTCAAAGTTCTACAATCCACCATGATGAATCTCTCCAACATAGTGTTAACATACTTACTCTGGCCAAACCAAAGTTTTATGTTTTCTCTGTCTCTTCTGATCTCCATCCCCAGAATGTACCGAGCTGCCCCTAGATTTTTCATCTCAAACTATACTGACAACTGAGACTTCAAATCAAAAATCAAACTTTTACCATTCCCAATGAGTAACATATCATCGACATATAATGTAATGATGAGAATGCGATCATTATCAAACTTGTAATAAACACAATGATCTTATTTAGATCTCTAAAATCTAATACTCAATACAAAGGCATCAAACTTCTGGTACCACATCCTAGGAGACTATTTCAAACCATACAAAGACTTTTTTAACTTGCAAACCAGATTTTATTTACCTTTCACCATGTAGTGCTCTGATTGTGACATATAGATTTCCTCCTTCAAGTCACCATGAAGAAATGATGTCTTCACATCCATCTGTTCCACTTCTAGATCATACGATGCTGTAAGAGATAACAAGAACTGAATAGATGTCAGCTTTGCAATGGAAGAGAAAATCTCACCATAGTCAATTCCCTCCACCTAAGAATACTCCTTCGCAACCAATCTAGCCTTATATTTCTTAACACTGCCATCTACACCAAAAAAAATTTGAACACCCATTTGCATCCAACAGGTTTTTGTCCTTCAAGCAAAGGCACCAAGTCTCAAGTATTATTATTTTACAAAAAAGCCATCTCCTCTTCCATGGCCTCCTTCTAGGAACCTGCATCTTTCATACCCATAGCCTCTTTCACAGTTCTAGGCTCATTAGTGTTAGAAATCAAAGAAAAAATACAACTCGAATCATGCAATGAATAACCAAACCTATTAGGTTGCTACCTTATCTGTGTGGATCTCCTCAAAGTTTGAGGTTGAGGTTCTTCATCTTCTTTTGAACTTTTAGAGCTACTAGAGATCTCCTCATTATCAGGTCCAATAGGTGTTTTTGGTTCAACTTTCTCAGGGGTGGAAGGAAGCTGAACCACATCATCTTTCTTCTCTTCTTTCTTTGGCTGCAAGACAACAGAAGAAGGATTGAGCTCTCTGAAGATCACACTTCTGCTATACATAACTCTCTCAACCACTAGATCCCAAAGCTTGTACCCTTTCACATCAATGCCATAATCAATGAAGATACACTTCATAGCCTTGTTCTCCAACTTAGACCTCTTCTCCTTAGGCACATGTGCATATGCCTCACAACCAAATACTTGAATGTGTCTTAATGAAGGCTTTTTACTAGACCATACCTCCATAGGTGTCTTATCAACAAGCGTTGATGTAGGAGACATGTTAACCAGGTAACAAGTGGTAGTAACAGCTTCAGCCCAAAACTTTTGTTCAAGACCAACTCCACTTAGCATACTCCTTTCCCTCTCTATCAATGTTCTATACATCATCTTTGCAACTCCATTCTACTGAGGGGTATACGGAGTTGCCTTGTGCCTCTCAATCCCCTGTTCTTTACAGAACTTGTCAAAATCTGCTGAACAAAACTCACCACCGTTGTCAGTCCTCAAACACTTAATCTTTCTATCCTTTTGATTCTCTACAAGAGCTTTAAACTCTTTGAATCTATTAAAGACTTCAGATTTACTTCTAAGGAAATACACCCATGTCCTTCTCCTATAGTCATCAATGAATGAAATAAAGTAAATAGATTTTGAAATTGAAGGAACATTAACAGGACCAAACACATCAGAATGAATCAAGTCCAACACCTTAGAAGATTTGTGAGAACTAGAATAAAACTAAACACGATTTTATTTTCCATAAATGCAATGTTCGTAGAAATCAAACTCAAGATTACAGTCATTCATACCCTCAACAAGATTTTTATTTTTCAAGGTCCTCAAACCCTTTTCACCAATGTGACCAAGCCTTTGGTGCTATAACATTGTCTTCTCAGCTGGAAGTTTCATCTCCATAGAATGAGCACCCTTAGGTACCGAGAAAGCATGACCATCGGAAGTAGATGCAACAGTCCTCTTCGCTACTGGTTCCAATGGTGAGGATGAAGACTCTGAAGCTCTCTTCTTTGAAACAGATGCACTATTGCACTGAATTGCGCATGCATCAAGCTAAAACAGAGTACCAATCCGAACACCCTTAGCCAACACCATAGATCCTCTAGTCATCTTGCATCCTCTATTCGAGAAAATAACCTACACACCCACATCATTCATCTTACTTACAGAAAGAAGGTTTCATGTCAAACTAGGGATACGTAGAACACCATTGATTCCCTTCACTCGTCCATCATGGAATCAAATCAAGACTCTTCCACTGCCAACAATCTTCAAGTGAGAATCATCACCCAAGTACACCTTTCCACCATCATATTCTTCATACTTCAAAAACCAACCCTGATGTGAAGTCATATGAAAAGATGCACCAGAGTCAATAAGCCACACATTCTTAGATGCATTTGTTACCAAGGCAGTGACAAATGCTTCTCCTTCATCTTGAGAGGACTTGTCAGAATCTGAATCATAATTATTCTTCTTTTTCTTTTTCTCCTCCTTGAACTCCTTGCGGAAGTGACCAGGTTTGCCGCAGTTCCAACACAAGGCCTTGGAATTTCTGGGAGACTTAGATCTCCCACGGGATTTGGATCTTCCTTTTTCTTCCTTCTTCTTATCCTTTTTCTTTCCTTCTCTTTAGATCTACCATGAACTACAAGAGCCTCTTTAGTTGATTCAGAAGACTTTCTCCGCATCTCTTCAGACAATAGTGAAGAAACCACTTCATCCATCTTGAAGGTGGTAGTGGTACTCCCAATGGCCATAACAAGGTGGTCCCATGAATTTGGTAAGGAACACAGTAATGTCATACATCGATCCTCTTTCTCCATCTTCACACCAACAAAGGTCAACTGGGCAACAAGCATATTGAATGTATTCAGGTGCTCAGTGACATATCCTCCATCTTCTATCCTTAGAGAATACAATTTCTTTCTTAGGAATAACTTGTTCACTAGGGATTTAGCCTGATAAACATCTCCAATCTTCTTCCAAAGTTCCTTTGCAGTCTTCTCTTCATGGATATTCAGGAGCATTGAATCATCCAAACAGAGTCGTATCAAACTGTTAGCTTTTCAATCTTTAAGATCCCAATCTTCTTGAGACATTGCCATTGGTTTTGTACCAAATATGGCATCTCATAAATGCCTATCTACAAGCTTGTCCTCCATTTTGGGTTTCCACAACTTGAAATTACTGCCATTAAACTTCTCTATCTCAAACCTCCCATATTTTCTTTCCATCTCTTACCTGCAACAAAGATTTCAAATTCCTCTACACAAGCTCCCACTCAAATGAAGATCAGCTCAAAAAACCTTCTACCCAACAACTAGAACCAAAGGCGATCAAGCTCTGATACCAACTGAAAGGAAGCAAGGTATGCGGAAACACTTCCTATACTGATCTACTAAGGAAAGACTTATGCAAATTTTTCTTTTACAATTATAGATTAAGATGCACAATAACAAAAAGATAATAACAACTTCCAAATGCAAATACAAAACTCACAACACAAGATATACATGGGGAAACCCTTTCAAGTAAAAAAAACCCTACACCCCAAAGCTGCCCAATATATTATTCAAGAATCAAGAAGATTACAATATACTTGCAGAGCAAGCTTTTACAGGAGTATATCCAACCAGAGATCTAGGAGGTAACTCGACATCTATAAGATTCTTACACACAACCTCCATCTCCAGCTCCTAATATATAGGAGATACAATATAGTAAACCGTTACCAGTAGTTACAAAACCATGAGCCAAAACCACCCAAAAGTGGTGCCCAAATTATCTCCAATCAAAGATGCCTTGTAATGTGCCAAAACACACACCAACACGTGTAATTGTCCCCTTTATAGCTCTTTTATGTGTCGACCACGTTTTTACATTTCCTAAAAATAGGAGGTCTAACTTTTGGAGGTCATAACTTTTGATCTGGGTGTCTAATTGACGAACTGTTTGATGCGTTGGAAAGCTCATGAAGAGATATATCACCCTGTAATCCACTTTGTTGGTTATGATAATTTTTAGAGCATTTAGGGAAGTTTTGATTCTGATAATTGAGTTCAAAACTTTTTTTGGCAGTTTCAAAAAATAGAAACCTTAATATCTAGGATTTTGGTATGATCTTGAGTCGAAACTCACCTGAGATGTTTACTTAGCTATTTTGCACATTTTGGGAAAATTTTAGGTCAATTCAAGGTCAAATGTAAACTTACTAAAAATAGTAAGTCCCGCCATTTTTAGCCCTTTTGAAAACTTTGAAAGTTCTAGATCATTCTTCAAGATAAAGGGTATTCAAAAAAACCAAAACTAGGAAGAATAGTAACCTTTCGAAGTTGCAAGGTTGAGACACTTTTCTTAACATTCCTTTGGGACTATGTCCAACTCTATTGTCCAAGATGTCTTCAATCTGCTTCATTGCTTGTTGTGGTAACTACTTCTTCAAATGATCTTCAATGCTATCACTAATTTCTCCTTCATGATACTGGTATAGGTCTGCAATATTGAAAATAGGTGATATGCCCAATATCTCTAGTAGCTCCACTTCATATGTATTTCCTGAATCAAACTTTCTGAGTATCCTACATGGTCCAAACTTCTTCATCTTCAACTTGTTATATGTTTCTACTAGAAATCTTTCTTTTCTCAGATATACTAGTACCTCGTCTCCCACTAAAAATTCTTTATGTCTTCTCCTCTCATCTACTTGCTCCTTATACTTACTGTTCATCTCCTCCAAATGTTTCTTAACCTGATTATGTATTGTCTCCATGTGTTTTACAAATTCTTCTACCTTTGCACTCCTCTTATGCTCCATAATGATATCTCTCAACTCTGCTAGTCCTCTAAGGTTAGTTCCTATCACAATCTCAAATGGTGTTCTTTCAGTGCTCCTATTCACTGAATTATTGTATGGAAACTCTGCTTGTGATAGAAACAAGTCCCAATTTCCTGCCTTCTCTCCAACCAAACATCTCAACAAGTTACCCAAACTTCTATTTACTACTGCTGTCTATCTTCATCTTCTTCCACAATGTCTTCCAAAAGTATCCAAGGAATCTTGTATCTCTATCTGAAATTATGCTTTTAGGTAATCGATGCAATCTCACAATCTCCTTGAAAAATAGGTCAGTCACATGAACTACATCATTTGTCTTCTTACAAGGTATGAAATGTGTCATCTTTGAAAATCTATCCACCACTACAAATATAGAATCATGTCCTCTCTGTGTCTTCAACAATCCTAACATGAAATCCATGCTTATGTCTTCCCAAGGTCTCTCTGGTACTGTCAAAGATTTGTACAACCTAGTATTTTGACTACTCCCTTTTGCAACTTGACATACTCTACAACTCTGCAAAAACTTCCTAAAATCCTTATATATCTGAGACCAAAAGTAATTTTCACTTACCAAAGCCACTGTCTTATCAATTCCAAAATATTTTGTAATCTGCCACTGTGCTTTTCTTTTATCAAACTATCTCTCATTGAACTCCTAGGTATACACAACTATTTTCCTTTGAATAACATATCCTCCTAAATGAAATAATCCAACCACTTACTCCTATCTATCACAACAGGTTCCTTACATGCTTTCCAAGGTTTAGCAAAATCAAGGTCTTCTCCATACATGTTCTTCAATTCTTCAAATCCTAACACTTCAACTCACATCTCTGTCAACAAGTTCCTTCTTCTACTCAGTGCATCTGCAACTTTGTTTGACTTTCCACTCCTATGTTTTAGTACAAAAGTATAACTCTGCATGAACTCTACCCATCTCATATGCCTTTGATTCAACTTTCCTTGACTGTCCAGGTACTGCAAAGCTTGATGATATGTATACAACACAAATACCTTAGGTAACAAATAATGTCTCCACCTCTTCAAGGCTTGAATTATGGCATAGAATTCCTAATCATAAACTAAATATCTTCTCCTTGTATCATTCAACTTCTCACTAAAATATGCTACTGGTCTACCTTCTTGACTTAACACTACTCCTATTGCATTTCCACTTGCACCACAATCTACTAGAAATACGTTATTGAAATCTAGTAATGTCAATACTGGTTGGTCTATCACTTTCTGCTTCAACAGTTCAAAACTTTTATTTGCTCCTGATGTCCACTTAAAGTCCTTTCTGTCACCTCTCATTTTCTTTATCATAGGATTACATACTGAACTGAAATTTCTGATGAAATTCCAGTAGAAACTAGCTAACCCATAAAATGATCTAAATTCTCCAATGATCTTAGGTGTAGACCACTCAACAATTGCTCTAAATTTCTCAAGGTCCATCTTTAGTCCTTCCATAGAAATCACAAATCCCAAGTATACCAATTCTTCCTTCATGAAACTACACTGCTTGATGTTTATCAGCAATTTCTCTTCTCTCAACCTCTGCAATACTTGTCTCAGGTGCCACAAATGTTCTTCTTTTGTCTTACTGAAAATCAAAATATCATCCAAATATACAATAATAAACTTACCCAAGAATTTCTTCAAAACTTCATTCATCAATCTCATGAAAGTACTAGTGCATTTGTTAGTCCAAAAGGTATCACTAACCATTCATACAATCCTTCATTTGTCTTAAAAGTAGTCTTCCACTCATCTCCTTCTCTGATTCTAATCTAATGGTATCCACTCTTCAAGTCTATCTTTGTAAAATGCTTTGCTCCACTCAAACAATCCATAATGTCATCCATCCTAGGCAATGGGAATCTATACTTAACTATGATCTTGTTGGTTGCTCTAAGAGTATGTACACATTCTCCATTCTACATCCTTCTTCGGTGATAACACTGTAGGTACTACATAAGGGCTCAAGCTTTCTCTGATCAAACCTTTCCTCAACAACTCTTGTATCTATCTATTCAATTCTTCATTCTCTGTTGGTGTCATTCTATGTGCTACTTTATTAGAGAAACTAGCTCCAGGTATGAGATCCATGTGATGACTGATAATCCTGATTGGTGGCAATCCTTCAGGTGCAGTATCTAATATGATGTCTTCATACTTTGATAGCAATTCATTTATCTTCTCTGGTTGTGATTCTTCAGTCTCTATCTTTAGGGTTTTAGGCTTCTTAGGAATCAAAGCATAACACATATTCTCATGTCTCAAACCATCCAGAAATTTCTTTCCATCAACTAAATAGATTCTAGCATTTCCACATACTTCACCCTTAGGTTCATCTTTTAAAGGAACCAAAGTAATTCTCTTTCCATTTTATGTTATAGTGTAGGTATTCTTTCTCCCATCATGTATAGCTTTTCTACCATACTGCCATGGTCTACCCAACAGTATATGACATACATCCATAGGCATAATATCACACAATACTTCATCATGATAAGATCCACTATGAAATTTCACCAAACATTGTTCACTCACTAGTACCTTATGATCATCTTGAATCCATGGTATCTGATATGGATTAGGGTATTTCAATCTTTCCAACTTCATCTTAGTCACCATCTCCTCTTAAACCAAATTATCTAAACTACCACTATCAATTATAACCTTACAACATTTACCCCCTAATTTGTATCTGGTCTGAAACAAACTTTTCCTCTGCGGTGGTTCTTCATTTGTCTCTACTTAAAATAGTGCTCTCCTCATGACAAGTGATTCTCCTTTCTTAGGTTTACCAACTGAACTAGGTGATCCAACAAGTTCTTCTTCCACATAAGTTGTTCTTGCACTGTTCTCTGTCTTCTTGCTTGTACTTCCTTGATGACATTCATATGCTCTATGTCCTTTACTTCCATACTTAAAACAAGTTCCTCTGAATGTTCTCTTATCAGGTCCTCGTCCATCCCTTATGCATCCTTCACTCCGGTAAGAATTAGGGTTTCCTCTATGATAGAAAGTTATATCATCTCTCCGATATGAACTGTTATCTCTGTCTTCCTTCTTAAATGTGCTATCTTGTCTGTTTTTCTCTGCATATGATCTTTCTCCTCCAAAAAATGTTCTACCTCTCTAAAATTTACCTCCTCTACCTCTCTGTCTCTGCTCATGCTTCTTGTTCAACTTTTCTTCAACTTTCAGGGAAAACTGATAGGCTTCTTCCAGTGTTGTCATCCTCACCAAACTTAGTTCTTCTTGAATGTTCATTCTTAGTCCATTGATATATCTTGCCACTTTCTCCTCGCTTGCTACACTATGTCTTGTCCTCATCATCTTATGAAATTCTTCAGTGTACTCCTTCACAAATTTCTCCTTTTGTCTCAGGTTTTGCAATCTCTTCAACAACTCCAACTCATAATTAGTAGGTATAAACTGATTCTTCAACTTTGTCACCATCCTATCCCATTTTATGATCTTCTCTTTTCCTCTCCTATTTCTATCCAACTGAACTTATTTCCACCAAATAGCAACATGTCACTTCAAGTTTGTCTTTGCAAATCTCACCTTCTCCAGATCTTCAATTTCTTTATATTCAAAGTATTCTTGTAGGTCATTTATCCAATCAATCAGCTCCTCTAGAGTCAATTGCTAGTATAGTTCAGTACATCCACTCTAGGTCTTTTCCCAATCTTCAAAATAGCTCTCAACATCTTCACTTGATTTGATTCTTCTTCTTCTTCTAGGGTTTCTTCATTTTGATCAGCGGATTGAAATTCTTCATCATCACTTTCAACATTAGGTCTATGTGTCAATCCTCTTCTTCGATCTTCTTCAACAGCATCCAATTAAACTCGCATTGTTTTCATCATCTCCATCATCTCATCCATTCTTCTAGCCATAGTACCAATAGTAGGTATTCTCCTTGGTGGCATCTCTTCCTAGGATCAAGTGTAATTGCCTCAAATTCAGCAATCAAGCTACAAGGTGACAAATGCCTCACAATCGACGATCGGTTGACAACACATGTAGTCTACCTTAGATTCGGTGATTTGTTCATAACAAGATCTTATGGAATGCCTTCACAACTTCACTCACTTCAATCCCAATGGATTTAAACTTTGCTCATACCACTTGGTACAGTCATGGTTAGGAGGGTCCACAAAGTGAACAGTCCAAACCGTGTGGCAAGAGTAAACATAATGGAAACAACTCAATTGTAGAATGCAAATGCAGATTCAGATGTTTAATATATCATAGATTCAAAATACTAACATGCCAGAAACATGAGGGCTTATAGATTAGGGCTCACATGCCTGATTCTCTAGTTACAACACAGGTGCAAGATTTAGCTTTGAAGCGCCTTATAGAAGAAAATCTAACTTATGAACTATCTATCACTGATTAACTACTTTCCTATGCATCTATTTCATGATTATATATCATCTCTAAATCACAAGAATCCTTCGCATCGGCTAAGAAATATTACAAACTCCAATGAAAGAGATGTAATGTGTGTACACGGATAGGTCAGCCTTAAGCAACATATACTCCTTCGCAATTGAATGAAACAAGGTGCAGATCTCAGGGACGGTCGGCCCTACCCCAAACTATCTTGAATTATGTTTCATTTAGTTATGCAAGTCATGGAAGTGCTCTACAAGTCTTCTCATTTAGCTGGTTGTCTGAGACTGCTTGGGTGCTCTATTGGTGCAATCACGGTAGGAGGGTTCACATAATGAATTTTCTAGACCTGCAACAAGAGTAAACAATGGAAACAACTCAAAGATATAGTATAAATGTAGATTTAGTCATTTACTATATCATAGAATTCAAATACAGATCAGCTGGCAACATGCGGGCTTACAATTAGGGCTCGTAGGCCTAATTTCATAATATCAGAATATGCACAAGATATAGCTTTGAAGCTCCTTTGCGCAATTCCAAACTATAAACTTATGAATCCATTTCTAACTATCAAAAATTTGCTTTCCTAAGGATCTATTACATCAATATATATCATCTCCGGAACAATAGATTCCTCCGTGTTGGCCAAGGAAGATTACAAACTCTGATGAAGAGCTATAACGTGTGTACACGGATAGGTCGGACCTAAACATGAAGAATTCCTCTGCAAATGAATGGAATGATGTGCGGATCTCAGGGAAGGTTAGCCATGAACCAAAGATCATTGAATGATGTGTCATTAAGCTCCATAAGTCAAGAAATCCTCTGCAAGTCTTCTCCTTTAGCTGATTGTCTGAGACTGTCAGGATGCTCTGTTTTGAGAAAACAGTCGATCTTCTGATAGCAATAGCTTTCCAGTACTTAATCTAAATGCTCTAAATTTTGAATATGATATAGGTGAATGAATCTAGATGCTAAGTCTAGCTCCGCAAGATCTAAAATGCAACTGCGACAGAATGCGGGCCAAAATACAAAAACTGCTACTGACTGCACTACTTGAACTGAACTAGAAAATGAAAGAAACAAACTAAACTGCAAACAAATTGAATTGCAAATGTTTTTGGTTGATGCAAGATTGCTCTTGAACTAGGGATGCTCCTACATCAGACATCCAGGGTTATTGAAAAAGTAAGTCCCTCACTTTGTTGAGGCTAGGGGAGAACCAAGACGGTCCATCTCAGCCTGAGAAATCCATGATGAATCTTCTTCTAGTCTGCCTTTCCACTTCACAAGGTATTCTCTATATTGTCTTCCTCTAGTGTTGCGTCCAACTCTGTTGTCTAAACTGACTTCAATCTGCTCTAGTGCTTGTTGTGGTAACTACTTATTCAAGTCTTTTTCAAGGCTGCCACTAAACTCTACTTCATGATACTAGTATAGGTATGCAATATTGAAAATAGGTGATACGCCCAATGTCTCCAGTAATTCTACTTCATATGCATTTCCTGAATTAAATTTTCTGAGTATCTTACAAGGTCCAAACTTCTTCATCTTCAACTTGTTGTATGTCCCAACTGGAAATCTTTCTTTTCTCAAGTATACCATCACTTCATCTCCTACTACAAATTTTTTGTCTTCTCTTCTCATCTATTTGTTCTTTATACTTGTTGTTCATACTCTCTAAATGCTTCTTCACTTGATTATGCACTGTCTCCATATGTTCTGCAAATTCTTCTGCTTCTGCACTTCTCTTTTCCTCTGCACTAATATCTCTCAATTCTGCTGCTCCTCTAGGATTTACTCCAATAACAATATCAAAGGTGTTCTTTTGGTACTCCTATTCACTGAGTTATTGTATGCAAACTCTACTTGTGAAAGAATTAAATCCCAACTTCTTGCCTTTTCTCCAACCAAACATCTCAACAAGTTTCCCAAACTCATATTCACTACCTCTGTCTATCCATTAGTTTGTGGATGAAATGTTGAACTGAACTTGAAATCTGTCTTCATCTTCTTCCAAAGTGTCTTCCAAAAATATCCAAGGAATCTGGTGTCTCTATCTGAAATTATGCTCTTAGGTAATCCATGCAATCTCACAATCTCCTTGAAAAATAGGTCTACTACATGCACTACATCAGTTGTCTTCTTACAAGGTATGAAATGAGCCATCTTTGAAAATATGTCCACCACTTCAAATATAGAATCATGTCCTCTCTATGTCTTAGGCAATCCCATCACAAAATCCATGCTTATGTCTTCCCAAGGTCTCTCTGGTACTGTCAAAGGTTTATACAATCCAGTATTTTGACTACTCCCTTTTGTAACTTGAAAAACTCTACAACTCTACACAAATTTCCTAACATCCTTATGTATCTAAGGCCAAAAGTAATTTTCACTCACCAAAGCCACTATCTTGTCAATGCCAAAATATCCTGCCAATCCCCCACTATGTTTCTCCTTGATCAAATTGTCTCTCATTGAACCTCTAGGTATGCACAACTAACTTCCTCTAAACAATATATCTTCCTGAATGTAATAGTCCAACCACTTACTCCTATCTATCACAACGGGTTCCTTACATGCTTTCCAAGGTTCTACAAAATCAGTGTCTCCCTCATACATGTTCTTCAATTCATCAAAACCTAACACTTCAACTCTCATCTTTGTCAACAAGTTTCTTCTCCTACTCAATGCATTAGCAACTTTGTTTGATTTACCACTCCTATGCTTCAACACAAATGTATAAATCTGTATGAACTCTACCCATCCCATATGTCTCTAATTCAACTTACCTTGATGTTCAAATACTGCAAAGCTTGATGATTTGTATACAACACAAACTCCTTAGGCAACAAATAATGTTTCCACTTCTTCAAGGCTTGAATTATGGCATAGAACTCTTGATCATAAACTGAATATCTTCTCCTTGCATCATTCAACTTTTCATTGAAATATGCTACAGGTCTACCTTCTTGACTTAACACTGCTCCAATTGCACTCCCACTTGCATCACAATCTACTTGAAATACCTTATTGAAATCTAGTAATGCTAAAATAGGCTACTCTATCACCTTCTGCTTCAACAACTCAAAGCTTTTATCTACCCCAGATGTCCACTTAAAGTCTTTCCTATCACCTCTCATTGTCTCTATCATAGGGTTGCAAAATGAACTAAAATTTCTAATGAACTTCTAGTAGAAACTAGCCAATCCATGAAATAATCTAACTTCTCCAATGCTCTCTGGTGTAGGCCATTCAACAATTGCTCTTAGCTTCTCAGGGTCCATCTTCAATCCTTCCATAGAAATCACAAATCCCAAATACACTAGTTCTTCCTTCATGAAACTACACTTCTTGATGTTTATCAGCAATTTCTCTTCTCTCAGTCTCTACAAAACTTGTCTAATATGCCACAAATGCTCTTCTTTTGTCTTATTGAAAATCAGAATATCATCCAAATATACAATAACAAACTTACCCAAGAATCTCTTCAAGACTTCATTCATCAACCTCATGAAAGTACTAGGTGCATTTGTCAATCCAAAGTGCATCACTAACCCCTCATACAACCCTTCATTTGTCTTAAAAGCAGTCTTCCATTCATCTCCTTCTCTAATTATGATCTGATGGTATGCACTCTTCAAATATATCTTTGTGAAATATCTTGCTCGACTCAAACAATTCATGATATCATCTATCCTAGGTAAAGGAAATCTATACTTAACTGTGATCTTGTTTATTACTCTAGAGTTAGTACACATTCTCCACCCTCCATCCTTCTTAGGTACTAACACTGCAAGTGTTGCACAAGGACTCAAACTTTCTCTGATCAAACCTTTTCTTAATAATTCTTGTATCTGTCTATTCAATTCTTCATTCTCTTCCAGTGTCATTCTATGTGCTGCTTTATTAGGCAAACTAGCTCTCGGTATAAGGTCCATGTGATGACTGATACTCCTGATTGGTGGCAATCCTTCTGATACATTGTCTGATATGATGTCTTTATACTCTGTCAGCAACTCTCTCATCTCCTCCAGTTGTGATTCTTCAATATCCTTCAATGCTTCAGGCTTCTTAAGAATTAAAGCATAACACCTATTCTCATGTCTTAAACCATCCAAAAAATTTCTTCCATCTACCAAATAGATTCTAGCATTCCCACATACTTCACTCTTAGGGTCATCTTCCAAAGGAATCAAGGTAATTCTCTTTCCATTTGATGTTATAGTATATTTATTCTTTCTCCCATCATGTATATCTTTTCTATCATACTACCAAGGTCTACCCAACAAGATATGACATACATTCATAGGCATAATATCACACAATACTTTATCATGATATGATCCAATATAAAATTTCACCAAACATTGTTCACTCACCAGTAGCTTATGATCATCCTGAATCCATGCTATCTAATAGGGCCTAAGGTGTTTCAATCTTTCCAATTTTAGCTCAGTCACCATCTCTTCTGAAACTAGATTATCTGAACTACCACTATCAATAACAACTTTATAACATTTACCTCCTGATTTGCATATGGTTCTGAACAAACTCTTCCTCTGCGGTGGTTCCTCATTTGTCTCTGCTTGAAATAGTGCTGTCCTCATCACCAGTGATTCTCCTTTCTTCAGTTTGCCAACTAAACTGGGTGATCCAACAAGTTCTTCTTCAACATAAGCTGCTCTTCCTCTGTTCTTTGTTCTCTTGCTTGTACTCCCTTGATTACATTCAAATGCTCTATGTCCTTCACCTCCACACTTGAAACAAGTGCCTCTGAATGTTCTCTTATCAAATCCTTTCCCTTCTCTTTTGTATCCCTCATTCTTGTATGCACTAGGGTTTCCTCTCTGGTAAAAGTTTGTGTCATCTCTCCAGTATGCATTATTATCTTTATCCTCCTTGGATGTGTTGTCAAACTTGTTTTGCTCCGGATGTGATCTGTCTCCAAAAAATGTTCTTCCTCTCTGAATTTTACCTCCTTTGCCTCTCTGACTCTGATCATGCCTCTTATTCAGCTTCTCTTCAACTTTTAGGGCAAACTCATATGCTTCCTCCAAAGATGTCATCCTCACTAAACTTAGTTCTTCTTGAATGTTCAATCTCAGTCCATTGATGTATCTAGCCACTTTCTCCTTGATTGCTTCACTATGTCCTATCCTTATAATCATCTTATGAAATTCTTTGGTATACTCCTTCATAGATTTCTCCTTTTGTCTCAAGTTCTGCAATCTTTTCAATAGCTCCAACTCATAGTCAGTAGGTATAAATTGATTCTTCAATTTTGTCACTATCCTGTCCCACTTTGTAATCTTTTCTTTTCCTCTTCTGTTCCTATCCAACTGAACTTATTGCCACCATATAGCAGCATGTCCTTTCAACTTTGTCTTTGCAAATTTCACCTTCTTCGGATCTTCAATTTCTTCATACTCAAAGTATTCTTCCATGTCATTTATCTAGTTAATCAATTCTTCAGGGTTCAAATTACCAGTATAATTCAGTACATCAACTCTAGGTCTCTTTCCAATCTTTGAAATAGCTCGCAACATCTTTGCTTGATCTGACTCTTCTTCTTCATCACCTCCTAGGGTTTCACCAATTTGTTCAATAGATTAAAATTCTTCTTCATCATCACTTTCAACATTAGGTCTCGGTGTTAATCCTCTTTCCTATCTTCTTCGATAGCATCCAATCGAATTCACATTGTTTTCATAATCTTCATCATCTCATCTATTCTACCAGCCATTGTTCTAATAGTAGTAACTCTCCTCGACGACATTCTTCTTAGGATCAAGTGCAAATTGCCTCAAGTTCGGCAATCAGACTACAAGGTGACAACTGCCTCACAATCGGCACTCGGTTGTGACACAAGTAACCTACCTCAATTCGGCGATCTGCCCATAGCAAGATCTTATAGAATTCTTTCGCCAACTTCTCTCAATTTGCTCCCAAAGATTCAAAATTTTGCTCTGATACCACTTGGTGCAATCACGACAGGAGGGTTCACAGAATGAACTATCCAAACCATGCAGCAAGAGTAAACACAATGGAAACAACTCAAAGATATAGAACAAATGTAGATTCAGTCATTAAGTATATCATAGAATTCAAATACAGATCGATCGGCAACATGCGGGCTTACAATTAGGGCTCATAGGCCTGATTTCAAAATATCAAAATATGCACAAGATATAGCTTTGAAGCTCCTTCATGCAATTCCAAACTATAAACTTATGAATCAATTTCTAACTATTTAAAATCTACTTCCTAAGGATCTATTACATCAATATATCATCTCCAGAACAATAGATTCCTCCCCATCGGCTGAGGAAGATTACAAACTCTGATGAAGAGCTGTAACATGTGTACATGGATAGGTCAGACCTAAACATGAAGAATTTCTTAGAAAATGAATGGAATGATGTGCGGATCTTGAGAAAGGACAGCCACAAACCAAAGGTCATTGAATGATGTGTCATTAAGCTCCATAAGTTGGCAAATGTTCCACAAGTCTTCTCCTTTAGCTGATTGTCTGAGACTGTTAGGATGCTATGTTCTAAGAAAATAGTCAATCTTTTGATAGCAATAGCTTTCTGGTACTTAATCTAAATGCTCTAAATTCTGAATATGATATAGGTGAATGAATCTAGATGCTAAGTCCAGCCTCGCAAGATCTGAAATGTAACTGCGGAAGAATGCGAGCTAAAATACAGAAACTGCTACTGACCGCACTGCCTGAACTGAACTGGAAAATGAAAGAAACAAACTGAACTACAAACAAACTGAATTGTAAATGTTTTTGGTTGATGCAAGATTGCTCTTGAACCATGGATGATCTTGCATCATCTATTCTAGGAAAATAGTTGATCTTCTGATAGCGATATCTTTCCAGAAACTAATCCAAATGATCTGAATTTCAGATATGATGTGCATGACGATCTCTAGATGCTAAGTCCATCTCTGCAAGGTTTGAAATGAAACTATGGCAGAATGCAGACCAATCTACTGAAACTGCTTCTGACTGAATTGACTGTACTGAACTGGAAAATGAAAGAAAAACAAAATGAATGCAAATATTTTTGGTTGATGCAAGATTGCTCTGCAACCTGGGATGCTCCTGCATCAAATTTCCATTTTGGCTCCCAAAATCACTTTTGCACATTAAATAGTATTTTTGAACTTCATCCTCATCAACTTTACTCATTTTACAATGAAATTTGACAAAACCACCACCAAAATGTTGATCTACTTCTTAGCTTTTTAACTATGCAATTTTTTCTCTAGTTTAAATAAATTAAGATATTTATTTTGATTTACTTTAATTGATGTATTAGTATTCCTAAAATACATATGTATTACTTTTTCTTTATACTTTTTGATCCACTTATCTAAATTTGAAAAAATATAAGATTGTTCTATGCTTCATTTTATACACATTCAAAAAAATTGCATTTTTAATTATTTTGGTGGAAATTATTTCTTAGTGATGTAGTTTTTAGGGTGCATCCACTTCAAAAAATCACAATAAAAATATTCAATAAAAAATAGAACTTGTAGTACTAGCTCTTAGCTATCTTTCCACCAATTGGTTTTAAAAAATACTTAACATGCAATAAAAATAGGGGACAAAAGTGGATGCTATATTATATTTTACTGATAAAGATAAGAAATCTTTTGTGTGCACCCAATTTTTGACCCTCTTAATCTTAACCTTTTTTAAATGCATTATTAGTTTAGAAACTAGATTTGGAGTACTATAATCCTTATTCTAATCACATCTTCAAATTTTGAGTGTAAGAATCTTGAATTATGCATCCAAGTTTAGGTTTAGTTGATTTTAGGAAAAAATGACCACTTTTGACCCCCTTTTGTCCCTTATTTCCATGCACTTACCCTTCCATGGTGCATAAATAGAAGGCATCATTACTTAGATCTTCTATTACATAGTATGTTCCTCATTAGATACATCACTCCTTCCTATAAAGAATTTAATGGACTAATTTTGATGTTTAGTCCAATGAAGAGGTGGTCCACTTCTAATACAATCTCCCAAAGTATCACTTATAGCCTTGTAATTTGAATTAAAATACTTATATGTAGTGATTGAACTCATAAATGTATAAAGTTCCTCAAAAATTTTAGGGATTGTCCTAGTTTTCCTAAAATTACTACAAATTCTAGGTATCCATTCTTACAAGGTCACATATCCATAGAATAATACTCCCATGCTAAGGGGAGCCAAAATACCTATGGGTTGACAGTTTTGATTATCACTTGAACAACCTTTTTCATTCATGGGCCATGGATTCTTTGAACCATAATCTCTTCTTGCAAGAGATTTACTTACAGTCTAGTAATTTCCTCCCATCGATAAGGATGACCATATGCAACACCAGTAGAGGAATTAGCTGAAAAGTGGGTGAATAAAGCAATATATTCTAAAGGGGGTTCTTAAGAATCATGACAAGAGATCTTGAGAAGATTTGAATCCTTATCATTAGAGGGGTCAACCATGCAGATGTGTACAACACAATCTTAGGAACATATTGGTGATGCTAGAGTAGGCACTGATCTTTAAAGGATGAGCATTAAATAGAAACATGAAAGGTTGGTCCTGTAAGCACTTAAAAGATGCATGGGCCTACATGGTAATCCTATGATGAGATGTGATCCTAAACACGTAAATGTAAGCATGTAAATATGACATCTTAACATGTGTTCTTCTTGGAAACACATGGATTAGACTCTTTTTCTTTCCTTCTTTGTTATCCCCTTGCTAACTCATGCAATAGTGGTCTTTCTCCTTTCGTCCTCTATCAATTATTTATTTTCCTCCCTTTCTATCCTTATCGCAAGACCTATGAGTGTTGTTTCTTAGGGAACCTTCATCTTGTTGACCTTTTTCATCATTTTTAGGCCTCTTGAGACCTCGAATCAACATACTGATTTCGTACCCAATCCTATTTTCTATCCACCTTTCATTTAGACTTGATCCCCCAATTCACCAAGCCTGATGTAACATCACTTTCCATAAAACTCAAGATTTAACTTAAGCAAGTCATAATTAAGAATGGATTACAATAATCAAAGTTTGAACATAAAGAAACATATTCTTTACCATCATTTAAGCATGTTTATCAAATCAAGATATAACAAAACTTATATTCTAATAAATCATTACCAACTTTAATGATTAACCTTCACTAATCAATTACAAAATATGCACTAGGCATCTTTGTCAATTTTTACATTACAATGGACCAACTAGTCAAAATGCACACTGTATATGGAACCTTTGACATCTGTCTTCATAAGCCTCAGCTTGTCTCATGCTTGGGAAAGAGAGCATCATCCTGGTGCTTTTCCTCCAACCACGGACCTATGGTCCCCTGCTCATCTTCCTAGCTGGAAGAGGCCCTACCCTTCACAGAAAGGTTAGACATTGGAACCAATTAGTTAGCCATCTGAGTAATTGGTGTTGCATCCTTCCTAATGTCTCATGGTCACACACTATAGATCCACTCTAACTTGTATGACACTACTGGAGATACTAGGCCATCTGGATCACTATGGACTGATAATGAATGTGGAGATAGATGCATTACTTTGGTCAAAGTTTTCATACAAAGACATTACACAATGAATGTAGTCGTATGTCCACCACCCTAACTCAACTTATAAGCTGTCATGTCCTACAATCAGTTCTTACCGACCTTGTCCTTTAGGTCTAGTATGAGTGTGGGATCAATTCGAATCATAGTCCAATCTTGGACATTCGACTCCCTACCAAGGTTAATTATAACAAAATAGGTTACTTAAGAAATATGGAACTAGTGACTCCACGTCACCTTGTTCCATTCGATTCATTCAATTTCAACTTAATGACTATCTTGGTCACCCGTGTTTTCATATTGGTAGCATCCACCACATATGATGAAGTTGATTTCATGATACTTAAGGCATACCCCACCTTAGTAAATATATTAGTTTCTTAGAGTCAATAGCTCCTATTTTCCAAATGTGCTCATGAGTTATTCACCAACCCAATAGTTTTAATATGTAAAATAATTTATAACTCATAATGTTATTCATTAAGTCATAATTCAGTCCCAAATAGATCTAGTCTATAATCTATTTTAAACTTATTCTCAGTTGTCTCATACAGAGACTATGACCATACTCCTTCAATTCAAAGGTTCATTTAACATACATAAAAGTTTTAACAGTTCTAAATGTAGTTCATTGTCAGCTACTTAAGTAAGCTCGACTGAGTTTAGTTTGGGTGTAAGATACACTCCTATTAATAAATGCCTACCCAGCAATCTTCACAGTCAATGGACTATGATTAATTTATTAAAAACTTCCACAATTAATAATACAATCGAGGGACTGTATTCTGAGATATGATGCCTCTACGGATATCAATATAGTCGAGTAATTGCATGCTAAGAAACTATGCCGAAATGGCTATCATTATAGTCATAAGACTGTATCCATTATTAAAAACACATGGAGTCATTCTTAACTCCAATTGAGAGCTCATAGGCTCAGCCGTTGTCATAAGATGACATGGGTTAAACACAAATGAAAAGAATACATGCTCAACCATTGTGGCTTTGGGCTCTAGTTATCATAATGTATCATGCATTACCATACGGCCGAGTCAAAAGACTTAAGGCTCCTTCAAGAAAGAGTCAATCTTTACAAGGCTCGACTGAACGTATATTTAAGAATATATATTTAGTTTCCTAGCTTGGCTCTCAGCCGTATGCAAGTTTTCAAGAAGTTCAAATATGGTTTCATTTCAGCTCCCTACCTTGGGCATAGTTTCAATAGTTATTAAGTCTAACAACTTAGCCCATGAGGCTTCGAGTATAAACACAACTCAATGTCTTAAATGGGTTTGGCCCACCCCCGAACCATAGCATATGAGTTATTAAAAAAGAAACACAGGAATGGCTCGACCGACTGGCCTAATGCCATGACTCAAAAGAAAATAATCAACATGCCTAGCATCACCTTGCAGTATGCGTGCCTCATATTGCCATTTAATAACAAGAGACTTCATGAATCTTAGTTACCTGATTGAGCAAAAGGTTGAATGCAGACCCAGTTCTGTGATTCTTATCACCACTCCCCATTTCCCTTTTGTCTCTGTTCTCCCTCAAACAGTTATACCACCTGTTATTTCCCACAAAGCCAAAACTCCCTTTCTACATTCACCGAAGTCTTTTCTTGCTTTCCTCTCCCCAAAGGGAAGCCTAACCTCAAATAATTGATCCCATACATGCTGATAATGGTTTTCAACCACCTTACCATTTGGCGGTGCCCCTAAAAAGGTGGCCCGATCTAAGCACATCATGCAATGGTTGAGCTCGAAGCTCCCATCCATCTTCATGATCGACTAAAACCACTCAAGAATATTCCATCGAATGCAATGATCAAAAATAAGAAAAATAGCAATAATATCAACATGGGTAATAACCAATTAGGAGGTTTCATCCTTGATAAAGGATTATCACAATGAATAGTATACATAAAAAGAATTCACATTATTTACATCGATTATCAGGGTCGAGTGATACTCCCCTGAAACTGACTATTCCCATTTAGTTGAAAGACTGGGAATAACATAATGACCCCGAGAACAATGAATAAGAGAGATCTCCTTGAATCTAAATATTATTATCTCTCGGCTAGGAATGATGTTCCCAAAACATTTTCTGGTCATCACAACTTGTTGAGACAACTTCATTGACCAAAGAATAAACCAAGAACACAGAAAACAAAAGACAAGAGACATGACACATGTCAACTTACGAATGGTTGAGGAGGACATATGATTGATTACTCAGATGGCTAGACAACTTATGTTATCACAATGTCTAACCCCTTCCTCCAAGATGATACTCTCCTTCCTTCTTTAAAGGACATTCATTTCTCCTGTCACACTTAGGACCACAAGATTTCAATTAGTGCAGCATTATCAAATCTCATAATCGAAAGTCATTTAATTTACAAAACTATTTAACATCTGTTTCTACTTCATAATCAAAAGTTAAATAAGATATTTCCACAATATCAATCAATTAACTAAGACTAATCCTCTTGATTATCATGCCAAGTTATTGTTGCAAGTATGGGCCTAATCGATGTTGTCATTGATGTCAACATACTCCTGTTGCATTGATGATAAGGATTGGATGAGCTATGTGCTGAGGATATTGAGAAAATTAGTCCTAATCAAGAATGGAGAGGAACAGTGGAGACAGTGAGGTAAAGATCCCAGCTAAGATGAAGATCAGAGGATGTGCTTCAAAGGGTTTAAAGATATGTGTCTTAAGATGATCCAATAAAGATTTTAGAGGTCCGCATGAAGATCTGAAGAAGTTATGGTGACTTAAGTAAAACTAGCTCTGGCAGATGTTCAAAGGTGACTGAGCGACACAGATAGGTCTGGTAAGATCTGAAGTGCAATATCTTGTTCTGCAAATTTTGTGGAGTGTTTAGGAAGTCAATGTGAATTGACAACTCAATTGGTTTGTGGTCTGGAGGTCTGCAAGCATCTATTCCAATATGACAATGATGACAGACTGTGTTCTTGAGGTTTCGATGAAGGAGAGAATGATTTCAATGAATAGAAGTAGTGTGGATGTTCTTGGTGATTCAGCCAAGCTTGTGGAGGTCTTTGGATTGTGTCCAGTTCATGTTGGTGGTCCGCATTGAAGATTGAGCTCGTAATTGAAGAATTACTTCCGGATGATGGTGTTCTTCCTAAGTCTAGCCGATCGGATAAGTTACACATCCTATGGATGATCTTCAAGATGTTCTGTGAAGAATGGCGTGTTCCTAAAGAAAGATTGAAGACTCAGATTTGTGTGGCCGATAGTGTGTTGATCCGTGTGAAGTCTTTTTGTAATTATTCATATTATATTTATGTATTTGCTCTGTAATGTTTGTCGACTTGGATGATTATCCCTAAGTCAATTTCTTGTATAAATAAGGAGTTGTAAAGTCATTTCAAATGTATCTGGTGAAGATGAGAGTGTGGTAGAGAGGAGTAGAGTGAAAAGGCAAAGCAGAAGTATTGAGATTAAATGGAACTGACTCAAGCATGGTGAAGATGCTATTCTTCAGTTCATGTATGTAATACTTATTATTCTGTAGACAGTGTGTCTCCTATAGGTAGTGGGCCTCTTATGAGCAATGTGCTCGGGCAGTGAGCCCTAATTGGCATGTGCCATTTTGTTCTTCCTATTCTTCTAACAGAGAATACAATCTTGGGTTAGTCACCCCGTGGTTTTTCCCTTAACCGGGTTTTCCACATCAAAAATCTTGGTGTCTTATGTGTTAATGTGTTGTTTCTCTTGAATTATTGCATTATGTTTCCAAGATTGATTTATCTTTATGTTGCTGAATTAAGTAAAGGATTTAAGTAATTAATTGGAAGAAAGTTTTGGACAACTAATTTACCCCCCCTCTCAGTTGTCTATCCTAAATCCAACAATTGGTATCAGAGCCAAGTTCCTCTAAAAGGAGCTTAACCGCTTGAGGAGATCCAGGATGTCGTCCTACAAGAAGGATAGTATGAGGTTTGATGGAACCAATTTCATTCTTTGGAAAAGTTGTATGCAATGCCACTTGTAATGTATGGGAATGTAATATTGGATCATGGCTTCAAAGAAATATGATCCTCCACAGAATGATCCACATACCGTAGATGAAATTAGAGATGCTAAAAATAATTTGCGGACTAAAGAAGCTCTTCTAAGTGCCTTATCTGATTTAGAACTGACAAATGTTATTGATCTAAAAACTGCATATGAGATTTAGCAAAAACTATAACTTCTGCATGAAGGAGACAAGTATGTTAAATGTGCCAAGCTATAGAGTCTGAAAGGAAAATTTGAAAACCTAAAGATGAGAGAAGATGAAAATATTACTTCATTTATGCCAAGAGTAAATGAGCTTGTTTGTGGCATTAGATGTATTGGTGGAATCTTGGATGAAGATGAGATTGTTGGCAAAGTTTTCAGATCTCTTCCTGATTCTTACAAATATAAGGTTGCTGCTATTGAAGAATTTAGATCCTTCTCAGGTATCACCAGAGATCAATTGGTTGCATTTGAACTGACCGAGTTTGGAGATGCACCCCCTAAGACTGAGTCTGCATTCAAAGCTAGTACCTCTGTAAAAGGAAAACAAAAGTTTGATCTGGGAGAGAACTCTTCAAGGAAACTATCATGGTATGAAAAAGCAAGAAAAGACCTGGAAGAAGATGAAGCAGAATCTACTCAACTTGAAGCCCTTATTACAAAAAGACTGCTAAGAGGATCTAGTAAGTATGAGGGGAAATTGCCTTTTAAGTGTTTTAACTGCAATAAGAGAGGTCATTTTGTCTTAAGGTGTCCAGAAAGATTTTTAAATCCAAATCCTAACAGATCAAGGTTACAAAAGAATTGTTACTATGTTCATGAAGATGATGATAATGAAGGAGTAACAAATGATGAATCGGAGACAGGAAACAAATCCGGAAGTGACTGGGTGTTTATTGCCATCAAGGAAGAAGATCCAATGCCCTCTGAATCTGCAATCATAAAATTGTAGAAAGAGCTCTGGATGCCCAAGTTGAAGAAAAGGATGATTGGGTCATTGACAGTGGATGCTCTCACCATATGATAGGTGACAAAAATAAATTCATAGATTTGGAAAGGTATGAAGGAGGAGTGGTAAAGTTTGGTGATAATTCTGCTGGCAGAATCAGAGGTAGAGGAACCATTTCTTTTGATGGAAAGAACAAAACCAGTAATGTACTGTATGTTGAAGGTCTAAAGCACAATCTTCTCAGTGTTGGATAGTTGGTGAACAAAGGTTATGATCTCCGATTCAAGAATGGAAAATGCAAGATCTTTGAAAGTTCTGAAACAAAGATTGCATCCGGTACTCAAACAAAAGGTAATATCTTCCACTTAGTTGGTACTAGCAAAAGTTGCCTATTTGTTCAAATTGATCAGAGTTGGTTGTGGCATAGGAGAATGTGTCATGTGAATTTTGATAATATCATCAAAATAAGTAACACTCAGGCTGTAAGAGATCTTCCAAGATTGGTGAAACCTACAAATAGTTTGTGCAAAGAATGTCAGTTGGGTAAACAAAGCAGAATCTAATTCAAAAGCAAGGAACAATCCTCTACCGGATTATTGGACTTAGTTCATACTAACCTATGTGGTCCAGCAAGAATCAGGAGTGTGCAAGGTGATAGATACTTCATGTTATTAATTGATGACCATTCCCAAATGATGTGGGTGACTTTTCTGAAAGAGAAATCAGAAGCTCTTAAAAAATTCAAAATATTCAAGGCTATGGTAGAGAATGAAATCGGATTAAAATTAAAATGTCTGAGGTCTGATAGAGGTGGAGAATTCACATCCGGTGAGTTCATATAATTATGTGACAAACATGGAATAAAAAGATAGTTGTCTACTCCTAGGACTCCACAGCAGAATGGAGTAGTGGAGAGAAAGAACCAGACCATCCAAGAAGCATCTAGAACCATGATGATGGAAGCAAATGTTCCTCAGATCTATTGGAGAGAAGCTATAAGCATTGCAATCTATACTCTCAATCGAGTACAAATCAGAAGCAATACTGGTAAGACTCCTTATGAACTTTGGTTTGGCATCACTCCCACTGTGAGGTATTTCAAAGTCTTTGGTAGCAAATGTTACATTAAAAGAGATGAAGATCTAGGAAAATTTGATGCTAGAAGTGATGAAGGAATATTCTTGGGTTATTCTACTCAAAGCAAAGCATATTGATGTTATAACAAGAGATTAAGGAAGATTGTAGAAAGTACAAACGTGAAGGTTGATGAAGGTATTGAAAAACCCTCAAGGTTTTATGAATATGATGAAGATGATCAAAATGATGTTTTTGTTCAAGAAGTCCAAGATCCCTCTAAAATTTAGATTCAGGCTGATCCAATAAATCAGGAAGAAGAGATAAGTTTGAATGAACCTGTTCAAGAATCAGAAGTGCAAGAAACTCCCAAAGTTCCCAGGTATGTAAGACTGAATCACTCTGAAGATCAGATCATAGGTGATAAAAGCAAAGGTGTACAAACAAGAAGAAGGATTACTCAAGATTCAGAAGAGTATTGTCTGATTTCAAAGATTGAACCTAAGACAGTGAATCAAGCTTGCAATGATGAAAACTGGACTAAAGCAATGGAGGAAGAGCTGATGCAAATTGAGAAAAATCACACTTAGGATCTTGTTCCCAGACCTAAAAACAAGAATGTGATTGGAACCAAATGGGTCTTCCGGAATAAACTAAATGAAGATGGTGAAGTAGTCAGAAACAAACCTAGATTGGTCTGCAAGGGTTACTCCCAAGTAGAAGGAGTTGATTTTGAAGAAACTTTCACTCCGGTAGCAAGAATTGAAGCAGTCAGATTATTTCTTGCTTTTGCTGCCTTGAAGGATTTTAAAGTATATCAGATGGATGTCAAATCTGCCTTCCTGAATGGTGACTTGGAAGAAGAAGTTTACATTGAGCAACCAGATGGATTTCAATTGTCTAATCATGGTGATATGGTCTGCAAGTTGAAGAAAGCACTGTATGGACTCAAGCAAGCTCCAAGAGCCTGGTATGAAAGATTGGATAAGCATCTTTTGAAGATTGGTTTCAACAAAGGTACTGTTGATAGTAATTTGTATTTCAAAATTGATCATGAAAATATCTTGATTGTTGAAGTGTTTGTTGATGATATCATTTTTGGAGGACGAGACAGTATGTGCAAAACCTTTACAAATCAAATGAAAAGTGAATTTGAGATGTCCATGTTTGGGGAAATGAATTTCTTCTTGGGTTTGCAAATCACTCAAACAAAGAAATGAATCTTCATTTCTCATACCAAATATGTGAAAGAATTGTTGAAGAAATTTGGGATGGAAGACTCAAAACCAATGAATACTCCCATGGCAACCGGATGTAAATTGAGCAATGATGATGACTCTCCTATGGCTGATCAGAAAAAGTACAGGTCAATGATTCGAGGACTATTGTATCTCACTCAAACTAGACCTAACATTATGAATGTTGTTGGTCTTGTTGCTAGATTCCAAGCTAATCCTAGAGAATCTCATGTCATGGCAATCAAGAGGATTTTTAGATATCTAAAAGGGACAGTTGAGTATGGATTGTGGTATCCTCGAGATCATGATTTTTCTCTTCATGCATATACAGATGTGGATTGGGTAGGAGATGTGGATGACTGAAAGAGTACCCGTGGTGGAGCATTCTTTTTAGGGAAGAGATTGGTTTCTTGGCTGAGCAAGAAACAAGAGGCAATATCTCTGTCCACTGCAGAAGTAGAATATATTGCAGCAGCAGGTAGTTGCACTCAAGTATTGTGGATGAAGCAAATACTAAGAGATATCAAAGTGGAGTATGAAGAACCTATCACAATCTTCTATGATAATTCAAGTGCAATTAACATATCAAAAACTTTGGTGTTGCATTCAAAGACTAAACACATATCCATCAAGTTTCACTTT
This sequence comes from Cunninghamia lanceolata, assembly GCA_027924645.1. Taxonomy (NCBI): domain Eukaryota; kingdom Viridiplantae; phylum Streptophyta; class Pinopsida; order Cupressales; family Cupressaceae; genus Cunninghamia; species Cunninghamia lanceolata. The sequence continues at coordinate 683,309 of BSBN01001413.1, read as the reverse complement.
TTGAGAGAGCAAGTGAACAAGAATGAAGTCAGATTGGAGTTTGTGCCTTCCAAGGATCAGATTGCAGATATCTTTACTAAACCTCTACCTAAGGACTCTTTTAAGTATCTCAGGGAGAAGTTAGGGGTTATTACCCCTCTGGTTTTGAATTAAGGTGCATTGATGTGCATCAGTCTGCTGGATCTCACAGTCATATCTTGTGTTCCAGATTGATGATGGGATGCTGCTACTCAGGGGGAGCAGCTGGTATAATTCTGAAGTGATGCAAGTATGTGCCCTTTGCCATTGATGTCAAAGGAGGAGAGAAGACATATGAAAAACAAGTAGTTGTTGATCAAAGGGGGAGTAGTAAAGGAAGAAAAGACATGTGAATGGTTGTTGTTGATAGGGGGAGTTATGTCAGTAAGGAGAAGTTCTTGTCTTGATGATTAAAACAATTTTTCACATCATATGTTGCCATGAATGACAAAGGGGGAGATTGTTGCAAGTATGGGCCTAACTGGTGTTGTCATTGATGTCAACATACTCCTGTTGCGTTGATGATAAGGATTGGATGAGCTATGTGCTGAGGATATTGAGAAAATTAGTCCTAATCAGGAATAGAGAGGAACAGTGGAGACAGTGAGGTAAAGATCCCAGCTAAGATGAAGATCAGAGGATGCGCTTCAAAGGGTTTGAAGATATGTGTCTTAAGATGATCCAGTAAAGATTTCAGAGGTCCGCATGAAGATCTGAAGAAGTTATGGCCACTTAATTAAAATCAGCGCTGGCATATGTTCAGAGGTGACAGAGTGACACAGATAGGTCCAGTAAGATCCGAAAGTGCAATATCTTGTTCTGCAGATTTTGTGGAGTGTTTAGGAAGTCAATGTGAATTGACAACTCAATTGGTTTGTGGTCTGGAGGTCCACAAGCATCTATTCCAATATGACAGTGATGACAGACTGTGTTCTTGAGGTTTTAGATGAAGGAGAGAATGATTTCAGTGAATAGAAGTAGTGTGGATGTTCTTGGTGATTCATGCAAGCTTGTGGAGGTCTTTGGATTGTGTCCAGTTCGTGTTGGTGGTCCACATTGAAGATTGAGCTCGTAATTGAAGAATTACTTCCGGATGATGGTGTTCTTCCTAAGTCTGGCCAACCGGATGAGTTACACATCCTGCAGATGATCTTGAAGATGTTCTGTGAAGAATGGTGTGTTCCTAAAGAAATATTGAAGACTCAGATCTATGTGGCTGACAGTGTGTTGATCCGCGTGAAGTCTTTTTGTAATTAGTCATATTATATTTATGTATTTGCTCTGTAATGTTTGCCGACTTGGATGATTATCCCTAAGTCGATGTCTTGTATAAATAAGGAGTTGTAAAGTCATTTCAAATGTATTTGGCAAAGATGAGAGTGTGGTAGAGAGGAGTAGAGTGAAAAGGTAGAGCAGAAGTATTGAGCTTAAATGGAACTGACTCAAGCATGGTGAAGATGCTATTCTTCAGTTCATGTATGTAATACTTATTCTGTAGATAGTGTGTCTCCTGTAGGCAGTGGGCCTCTTGTGAGCAGTGTGCTCAGGCAGTGAGCCTTAATTGGCATGTGCCATTTTGTTCTTCCTATTCTTCTAATAGAGAATACAATCTTGGGTTAGTCATCCCATGGTTTTTCCCTTAACCGGGTTTTCCACATCAAAAATCTTGGTGTCTTATGTGTTAATGTGTTGTTGCTCTTGAATTATTGCATTATGTTTCCATGATTGATTTATCTTTATGCTGCTGAATTAAGTAAAGGATTTAAGTAATTAATTGGAAGAAAGTTTTGGACAACTGATTCACCCCCCCCCCCCCCCCCCCGCTCTTAGTTGTATGTCCTAAATCCAACAGTTATTGATTAAGTCTAGTTTGTAATTTGGGGATGTAACACCTGATCCCCCCAAGTAACCACCCTAGTAATATGTGAGACCCACTTTTTATGTGTTTTAAAAAAAACTAATGGCACCATTGCATAGCCCTAAAAAAATCATGTACTTTCAAAAAAATGATACCCAAAAAGGAGTTTGTATGTGCTTGAATGAGCTCTCAGAAGTTTCCTATGTCTTGCAAAACCCTATTACAATAGGGTTGCCCCTCGGGTGACCCTATGACATTAAGGTCACCTCCTAGGTGACCCTGGGACATCTAGGTCACCCCCCAAGTGATCACCCTATGAATGTAGGTGACCCTGTCATGTTTTCTTCCATGGTTTTACTTCATTTTGGAGCTCTAAATCAGCTCTGTTTTGACCCAAATTTGCTCCAAATTGAGCCATGATTGTGTGAGTTACCTTCCCTAACTGATCAACAACTTTTTTAACTGATTCAAGACTCCTAATAAATCCTTTCTAACTCACAAATCAATTCTTCTTATCTCTCAATCAATCTCATGCAAACTCCATTTCTTCTCTTGTGAAAGCTTATCAAGGATTGTTCATTGTCCAATCAACCAAATCCTTTGATCAATCAAGGGAGTTAACTCCCCAATCAATTTTTGTTAACTCTTCAATCAATTTCCCCCTCTTGTGTGCCTTCCAAACTATAAATACCACTCCCCTCTCCATTCTTTCTCAAGTTGGAGAATGCTATTCTCATCTTCACAAGCTTTTTCAAGCTTCTTCACAGGCCTTTGAGCCTATTTCTTCATTTCTTTCTTTAGTCTTTTCAAAGATTCCAAGATTTCATTGCATTGGCTTTCAATATTGCAAATCTTGAAAGCTTTCCCATAGGAGGCAAAATCATTGTTGCAACCTGGATTTTCTTAGTTTTTTCTCTTCCTTAGCATTCGTATGCTCATTGTAGGACTCTTGTGCCTTTTTGTTTTGTTGTTTGTGCCCAATATTTTCATAAAGCTTCATACAGTGTTGTCATGCTAGTTGATTCTCAAGCCCAAGTGCTTCATCCAAGCTTTCTCAAGATTGTATTTGATTTGTTTCTCATCCAATCCCTGTTGCCAAGAGGAGTACCTTGTTGTTGTAGAGGAAGGGAAGGCTACTACAAGGATCTCTGAGGATACGCTAGGCTCACGCACCTTTAGTTTCAGGTTCCTTTATGCTTTTGTAGTAATTGAAAAAGCAATCTTGCTCTTGGAATAGTAATCTTGCTATTGCAAATTCCTTGATAGGCTAATTTAAATTGTTAGATTGTCATGTTTCATTGTAATTTAGGTTAGTTTCATTTCAAATCAATTTTCTCAATTCATAGAGTAGCTCAAAACCAATCTTGAAAAATACAAAAAAATAGAGTAACTGCATTGGGTAATTTCATTCTAATTTGCATTCATATTTCAATTTGTAGTTTAACTTAGTTCATTTTATTTCAAGAATTGGTGAAAAGGAACAAATAGTTGTTTGTATAGATTATAGCTTGCATTTCATACAAAAAATCCACAAAATACAAAAACATTAGAAAATACCAAAAAGAAATCAAAACAAGTTCACAAACCCTTGATTTCATCACGAGGTCAACTCAAACAAAGAAAATAAAACATTAGGTCATCACACTAAGTCAAATATAAATTGACTTGTGGTTAACTCAAACCAACTCTCTCCGTTCAAGCTCACCAATGTGTCGTGGACTTAGAGGTGAGTGGGTGAGGGAAATCCTAGAGGATATCGAAGAGTTACACCCTAGGCCTCAACATCTACAATTGACCATTCAAGAATAGGAACTTAGGCTTAGGTTGATCGAACAAAGACATCAAATCCAACAACTCCTTAGAGCAAGACAGGAAAGATTCCAACATAGAAGACTCATAAACGACTATAATAGACAACCAAAAAGGGATTGGAATCTAGCTAACCCAAATAGGAGATCAATGACCAGTGACCCTTAGATTCATATTATTATTTTAGTATCCATGGTCATTGAGTACAACTTACCAAACAATCCTCAAGAAATGCCCTAGGACTAGTTGACCGTTCTCCATGAAGTCTAGCTCTCAAGTGAGTAGGACCACCCCCGTGTCTCACCTCCTCTCACCTAGATTTTACCACGAGAGAGAGAGTGACGTGTAGGTTTGCCCATGGCAAGGAGAAGGGTCCATGTGCTCTGTCAAAGATGACTCAACTGCCCCAAGCTACTGAGTCATGTTTTTGAGTGTACAGGTCCTACTCAAGGAGTCACATGATCTTATTAGTGACTTTCATTGACAACACTGGACAACTCTTGGACTTTCATTTTTTGATGGTTGAGCTCTTGGTTTGACTTTGGGTGTCTCGACAATTTTTATTGGAATGGAGGAAGAAGGAGGAATATTAAGGCGGTTTGCTAGGAGTTCAAAGTTAAGGGGAACTCTTGGTCTCATGTTAGCTTTGTCTGCTCTTACTAAACTAAAATTTTGAGGTCTCCTTTCGCTACAAAGATTCTCCCTAAATGAAGGAAATGAATTTCCTAAAACAAAGTAGAAGGGATAGCCTTCATTTTGTGGATCCATGGGCAACCTAGAAGAAGGTTATAACTAGTTCCCCTGTTAATAATATAAAATTGTAGGGATGGCCTTAGGACTGAGGGGGATGAGAAGATAAATTCTCCTAATGGTAGTAGGCTTTAGGTTGTCATATCCTTAGAGGGTATTTCAAGAGCTTGTAATGTTGGTCTCCCCATAACACATCCTTTGCATGAGGGAGAAGACAATTACATTTATTGTCATTCCATCATCAACCATTTCTCTCTTTACACAAATGTCATACACCCACACTTGCAAGTATAAAGTAGGATTTCCTCTTCTCGCCAACTCAGCCTTAGAAAGCATCAATCAAAGATCAAAGAAGAAATGTATATATTAGTTCTCAACATTAGGTGGGTTTAGGTCAACGTCAACATGGTTGACCTACATTTCAAGAGGTGATGTGATGCTATTCAAAGGCTTTAATTCTATAGACTCCTAGAAGACAACCCTATGAGCAAGGGAGTTCCTAAGCAAATCAATAAATATAAGTGTGGGTGAAGGATGATTGAAGATCCTTCACGTGATACAAGCCTACAAGAATAGGGTACTCATATCTGAGAGAAACCATGTTAACCTCATGGACAAATCTAGCTATTGAATGGAGGTCTCATCATGTTTTAGCTCCACCATACCAAGAAATTTATATTTCCCCTTCTGCCCAAGGGAAGGGGCCAATTTTGGGTTATCAAAAGTAGAAGTGCATCATTAGCACCAGAAGAAGAAGAAGAAGAGGGGTTATTTTGGTTGTAGTGTTGGTTACCCCCTCTTTAGTCATGATTGGGGAAAAGATTTTGGTAAATCCTTGAATTTTCATTTTGAGGGGCAATGGGCCCCTAGCTTTGAATAGAAAGGTTATCCTAAGGGTTGATCTCACAATAGTGTGTCCCACTTGTGGGACATCCTAATTTTTTCCTGAAATCACATATGTTTTAGAAAAATAATTATTTAAGCCTAGAGAGGTTCCATCTAAGGGGGTTTTATTATGGGAGTTAGATCAAACCCCATTAGATAGAACCCTCTAGGCTTAAATCAGACCCCCAATGGAGTCTCCTTTGCATCTATTAAATTGTTGACAAAAATAATTTTACTTCACCTTTTGGGGGATCAAATGAAGTCATTTGGAAATGTCATTTTGTAAGTATGTATCCCTTAGTGTTAGCTTTACAAAAATTATAATATGTATTATGTTTTGTTTAATATTTTTTTTTAATTTTATAATTAATGTAGGTCCATTATGAAAAAATAATGACCACTATTCAAGACACTAGGAAAAATATCATTGTTAGAAAATCTTCAAAAAATGACTACACTCCACATAGATGCACTTATTTCAATGAAAAAAGAAAAAATTAATTTTGATATATATGCTACGAGAAATTTGGTACGAAATAATATGGGTCTAGAAATTTTGTTACTACCAATACAAAATTTAATAATAAATAAAATATTTAATAAAAAATCACCAAAAAATATTCATGCACTAGACATTGGAGTTAATTATCTAATTCTAATAAATAATGGAAATTTTTTATTTGTATTGAAAGTTATGTGTTATGGAATAATGTCACTCAATGAAAAATAATTAAAAAAAATTGATTGAAAAATAAAAATAAAAAATGATAGAAATAATTCTTTTAAAAATTTTAAAAAATTATAGCTTGAATATACATAGATAATTCCACAACTCATTAGTTTACATCATCCTTAAATTCTTGACCATTTTCTCCCTGTAATTGACACAAATTGAAAAATGTTGATTTTGAGCATCCCACTTAGGCCAAAAATTGGTACACACTATTTTGGGATCACCCTAAGAACTCAAAAATATGTTAATAAATAATTGTTGATCTTTGAGCAACCTCTAGATAAACTAGTTATAATCATGACACATTTTTGTGCCATGCCTTCAAGTCCTGTGGAAACTACAATAAAGAGTGGGATCAAAATCTTGAATTCATCGATAAGAATTTGGCAGTTGTGGTCAAGTGAACTATTATATCATGATCTACCATCATAAAAGGAGGGTAATCAATAACATTAATTCTCTATATTGTGTTTTGTTGTGTGTTATTGTTAGAGCTACCAGAGCAACTATTATTCCTAGATGGGTGTCAAAACCTCATCAGTCATGGTGATTCTATTGTAGCTTTTAAAACTTTTGGGGGCGGAAGCATTGCTATTAGAACTTTGATTGTTCCCCTAATTAAAAGTAACTAAATGTCCATTGGAAGCTTAAGTATGTCTAGCACTATTAATAGTGAGATGGTCCACATGGAGGGCACTCTCCAAAGCCTCCTCATAAGATATGTATGGGAGTTTTTACACCTTTTCTCATATGTTCTTGTTCAAAGAGTGTATAAAAAGACCACACAACTCACAATGATCCATGTGAGGAGTGGTGGCCAAAGAATAGCAGACTTGCCTCCAACATGTGACATAATGGGCCACCAATTCATTATGGTCCTACTTAATATGGAGAAACTCCATTATTACTATCTTTAAGAGTTTGTTCATGTTGAAGAAAAAAATAAACTCGCTAATTAATTGCTTAAAATAATGAATAGCACCCTCAATTATTCTATAATACCAGTCTAATGCTATCCCCTCAAGAGTCTTGGGAAATATTTTCATGACCACATCATCCCATGGTAGGAGTTCTAGTATAGTTATGGCATATGCCTTAATGTGAGAATTCAAGTATCCTTCTCCCTTAAATTTAGGAAGTTTAGGTGGTGGTCTATGAAGAATTAGATTCTTGATGTCATGATCTAAGGTTTCCTTCAGGCATTCTAAGTAAGTCCTTATTTTGAGATTGTGGATGGAAAGGGTAGTAGGATGACTATATATGAGAGGAGTGGCATAAGAAAAATGCTACAAATAATTAGGTTAATGATAAGACACCTGACATGTGAGATCCTATAAGGGATGTGTGAAGACACATTGGAGTGGTGTGGATGTAAATTATCAAATTGATTCAACTTTGAATAAAAGTTGTAATATATTGGAAGTTGATTGGCTCAGTGGCTAGTAGCATCATGCAAATGCTTAGAAGAATGAGGTGGTGTAATACCTCAATGATCAAATGAGGGGTCACCTATTGATGGGGAGATTGTATAAGTCAATCCATTTCTAGTTGCTTGATATGGTCCACCAAAGTAGCTATAAGCTCTGTGGGAGTAGTTGTTGACTGTCTAGTTGTTTAGGGTGAAAAAGGATGGGGATTGCATGGGATTTTTAGTTTAAATGGATGTGTGGGTTAAATCCTCCTTTCTCAACAAACATTCAAGGACATATCAACCGAGTTGAATTACACTTTTCAAAGAGGATTCACCTACAGGTTAGGCTATCACTTGGAATGATGTGGAAGCTTAGATATTATCAATTAATGTATCAATTTAATGTTCAAATACCCTTAAAACCCTTATTATGCAAAATAGTAAATAAATTGATGAATTACGACAAATCCTTGCAGACTAAGGTAGTAGGCAGAGAATAATAACTGACTATTTTTGAAGTTTAGAATGCAAAATATTCGGGGACAATGGCACTAATGCCCCTATCCAAGGTGTTGTTTTCTTTGCAGAATCTTGACCTCCTTCCGACACTAATGTTCACTATACTTTTGTTTCTGTACCAATTAATATGGAGGACACTGGCACTAGTGTCCAAGTCCAAGGCAGATTTATTTTTAGGATGCCAGAAGCTCTTCAAATGTTGATTGTCATTGTCCAAATTGTTTTTGTGTTTTCAACTCTAGAGGACACTTGCATTGGTGCCCTAGTCCAAGCAGTCTTTTTCTTCAAGGATCTGGAATCTATACACTATCTTACTATTCCCTGCAAATCCATTCCGTCAAGATGTGAAACCTGTAACCTAATCACAAGGAGGGTGGTTGGGGGTTGTGGTGTTTAGAGGCTTGCCTCAGTCAAGCCCTGGAGAGACATTCAAGTCTTCTGAACACCATTGTTAGATAAAGAGTGTGTATCCCTACAGGATAGAGGCAAAATCCAAATGATAAATAATTGAAACACAAATAAATATCACCTTGGAGGTGTAGCTCTCATGGAAGGAAGAAGCTCTTTCATGCCATGAGGAGATGGAGCCAAATCCACAACAAAAAAACACAATACTGCTCTACAACACAATGAAAGGCTTGAATCACTTTAGCATAAGATCACAAGTTCGCAATGTCCATCTAGTTTAAAAATGAAGTCCTAAACATGCTTATATATGCAACAACACACATTCCCGCTAAGAGTTTTGTAATTCAAACTTGAGATGTCAGCATAAGACCTAAATAATGGTCATAAAACTAACATTAGAATTTAGGGCTGACCTAAAATGGGGTAGGACTAGGACACTAGCGCCCAAGTCCACCCTCCCATTTTGAGTCAGGGATTATCAAAATAGCACCCCCTAGGTCCTATTTGCCACAAGACTTCAGGGTTTTCTCATCGAGATTCTAGATTAACATGCAAGATGCTTATAATGAATTCTAAGGACACGGGAGTTAAACCTTAATAGGGAAAAGCCCCCAAGGGGACATTTTCTAACATAACATTAGTTCTAGAGTTTTCAGGACCCTGTTGGGTGGGAGAAGGCTATCTAGTAGAGAGATTGACACCACAAATCATAAGGAACTCATCCTCTATTTGTATAGCCTTAACAAGTCCATCTCCCTTAATTTGGAAAAAGGATTAGGTGCGTTTCATCTTGCAACCTTTTGAGAGGATTGACTAGTGTTTATCATAAGCCCCTAATGGGCACTAAAACTAGAAGGTCTAAATTGTGAATCCTAGATTTGTTCAATGGTAGGAGGGGGAATCCTATAACAATGTTACCTCTTAGTCTATAATGGATCTAGGAGGAAGATTAGATTTTTCTTCACAAAATTGTATATCACCTTGCTGACTAGGAAGGCACTTCTTTTCATTCCTTAAAGTTGCACGTCTTTGTTCCATTTGTTTAGTTTTTTTAGTAAAGAAATTGTTAGAATGGTTAGAATATAGGGATTTGACCCCAAAATCTTGGTGAGTACTATTAGAATGATCACCATGTCCCTCACTCAAAAGAGAGTTGGTGTACATTCCAAAAGGATTAATTTTCTTAGAGTCAACCATGTTCAAGGAGATGCAATCACCATAGAACAAAGTGGAGGAGGAGGAAGGTGGAAGTAGGAAAAAGAAAAGGCTATCACAAAGAGCAAACCCAAAATGGGTGAATGCAAAATGTATGGATTAGAAGACTGGTGGTACTCACATTAGGTTCACCATATGTGCATATGTCAAAGCTCTTTTCTAGGGAACTTCAAACATTACATGAATTCTTGAGTCATGCTAGAGCAAGCTATAGAACCTTAGATAGAAATCCAACTAAGAATCAAAATCTATGATTCAAGGATCACCCACTAAAGATCTCATGAGGAAATTCTTGGAAATGAATCTTATATGACCAAGACTAGTTACCTTGGAAACAAAGTCTAATTTGGTATATTTTAAGGATTATCAGGTTCACCAGGCATGTCTAAAGACTACACCAAGTTGTGTAATCAATAGTGTTAATTTTGGGGATGATAAACCTATAAATAGATCATTGAAGTTTAGGATCCTCACTAGGCAATAAGAAAGAATAATCAACTAGAGTTTGTGGGATCAATTCATTTATAGGATCCTAGATGATATGATCATTTTTAGATTCTTGAGGGAGCAAGTTGGTAGTAATGGGAGGCACTTGTGGAAAGTGTTTATCAATAGATGGATGTAGAAGTTTGTTAGTTGACTTAGGCTCAAATTTAGGCCCAAGGAATCCCTCAACTTCAATGAAGAACTCAAGAAGGCCTTTGTTAATCATTAGTGGAGGGATGATTAGAATTCCCTCTTCAATCAATTTGGGGGCAAGGTTGTAATACGCTCCTAGGCACATGTATATGTAAGAGTGCAAAGGTTTTCTAAACTAATTTTTTTATGCTTTTATTTATTTGAATGTTTTTGTATTTTTGGTTTGATAAAATGTTTAAATGACATATATGTTCAATGAAACTAATGTGACCACAAGCTTACTAAGTGCAAATTTTGCCTATATGGTTGTTCTCTATGTGATAATTCACTAATGCAAGGTTTATTTCAATGTGTGAGAGTGAAAGCAAGATAAAATACAAGCTAATATGTAGCTATAGGAGCAAACTATGATTTTCCAATGAGCAATATGTAAAGAAATGCTTATATTCAATGGGAAATAAAATATGCAAACTCTTATCACTGTTGTCTAAATGAATAAACAATACAATCGGTGAAATAAAAATTTAATATCTCAATGTCCAAATGAATATAGATTCTATTTGTTCAATACTAACTATGGACAAGCAATATTTTCTTTATTTATGATTGTCCTAAAACATTTATCATCATGAAATGATAATGATGGAAGAGGACATCAACCAAGATAGCTTTGGAAAATAATATTTTAAATGTCATGCCAATACTTGAAGACTTGATAATACTTAGGCAATGATTAAATGCTCAAATTAGGCTTTGAATAAGTTGATATGGACCATAGACAATGTACATCAGGCATTTGTAGGCTACAATAAAGTAATTATGATAGTGTTTAACACTTGATCATCTTGTTTGATGTTTTGATAGACAAAAGAAGTAATTTTGAGCACATTAAAGATGTCAGTATATATTCTAATTGACTATCAAGAATGGTGGGATAAAGGGATTTGAAACTCAAATTGGAATCCAAGAATGAATTGACAAATGTGTCTGGGTTGTCTATAAAGCAAGGCAATGAGATTGAGAATTTTGAAAATGTTTGAAACCAAATGACTCATCTAGAGGATACAAGACTTCTTAGAATATGGTAGCAATGAAGTTTTTAATTTTTTAAATACCTTGGAGCTTTTTTTTATGATTGAGAGATTTGAAACTATTTGAAATCAAATGACCGATCCTAGAGGATACAAGACTTCCTAGAATGTGGTAGCAACAAAGTTTTAAAATCTAAAGACCCTAGAGAGTTTGTTATGTGAAAATGAGGTTGAGAATTTAGAATTCTAACATGGGAAGGGATGAGCAATGCCACTCTTATGATTTTAAGCTCTTAGAGAAGATAGATTTCTAAAAGAGATTAGAAGCCCTATGAAGAGAATCTAGATGAACAATAAAACAAACTAAATCTTCCTAAACAATAAACATAAAATTAATATAACACACTAATCCTAAAATAATACATAGAGAGATTGATCTAAAAAAATAATCTAATACAAAACTAAATAGAAAATATAATATGTCAAAATCACAAGTAAAATGATTGTAATAATGGAGTAGAAAGAACTATGAAATGCTAATGTAGTTCCATAGTTTTCTGTCTATCCAATTTGGTGCTTCTCAAATTTGAGTGTAGGAAAATCCTACAGAGGGTAGTAGTTAGGTATTGTAGTAACTTATGTTGATGTGGAAAGAGAGATCTCTCACTTAAGATAACCTTTAATAACAGATGGGAAAAGTTATAGAGATTGGAAGGTACAAAGATGCTTGAATTTGTGTACATGACCTACACAAAATGAGAATAATTAGGGTTTTTGTTGAGATTGGGGTTGAGAGGGAGATGATACAAGATGAAGGGACATGAACTTGGGCACTACAGATCAATTAGGAAGGTGAAATGCCACAAATTTTATTTTTTCATTAAAGTGTGATGAAATTACTGGTTTCAATAATGAAGCAGTCATTCAGGTGAAAACAAAAATGTTGTATCAAAAATAGAATTGTTGGGGTAGTAACAAAATCGTCACAATGATTATGAGAGTTGCTAGGGTAGTTACATAGCTTCCACCTACTAGAAAGTGATAGTTTTGCCATGCGTGGCAAAATGCTCAAAATTTCACAAGGAAAATATTGTGAAAGGCTACATTAAGGCTAGGGAAGGTCCTATGGGTATGCAAGGGATAGGTAGGAGGGTCTGAAAACATGGGGCTTTGCAAGATAGAGGAGCAACCATTCAACCATCACGTGCTACAAAGTGTTTCTTATGGGACATAGTCCATCATTAGACTTGAAATGTTGACTCAATTTACAATGTGCAAATTTGGGTAATTATAGAAGCAAGGATTTGCAACTGAGGTTGTGCATTGATGTGTAGGAGACTAAGGTTTGTGTAGTCTATGATAGTACATATAATGAAAATCTAATATCAAAAAACTAAATTTGATCATCATGCACTATCTACAACAAAATATCTATCATTAACAACCTTTATTAACAAATAAAACTAAATACCCTTAACCTTCTCATTTACTTTAATAACTATAATAGATCTCGATATAAAATTAAATTTAAGCATCATGCACCATCTACAACAAAATATCTATCATTAATCACCCTTTATTAACAAATAAAACTAAATAGCCATAACATTATCATTTCCTTTATTAATTATAATATCTCAACTTATATTTATTTAAATATAATTAAAATTATTTAATTTATCATTTAATTAAATTTAAATAAATATTGCACGATAAATGATACTTTATTATAAGTGAAGATATAAAGGATTAGTAATAACATTAACAATAGCCTTTTTTTCTGACAAGCTCATATTTGACAGCCAGAAAGGCTTCGTCCCTGGGAGATAGATTCTGGATGTGGCCATCTTGACCCATGAGATCATTCACTCTATGGATAAAAATAATAGCCTGAGCATGGCCCTTAAGCTGGATATATCTAAAGCTTACGATAGAGTGTATTGGGAATTCCTGTTCAAGGTTCTTAGTAAGATGGGCTTCAGTGATAGAATTCTTAATTTGATAAAGGAGTGTGTCACCATTGTTAAATACTTGGTGTTGGTCAATGGCTCGCCGCGGGGGTTTTTCAAGGCAGGAAGGGGTTTAAGGAAGGGGGATCCTCTATCCCCCTACTTGTTTATTATGCTGGCTGAGGTCTTGGGAAGAAATATTCTGTCCCACTTGGACAGACAATCCCTTTCGGGTGTTAAAGCGATGTCCACCCTAGGTCTGTCGGCTGTCCAACAGTTCATGGATGACACCATGTTGTTCAGGATGGCTTTGGTGGTGGAGGCCAAGAGATGGAAAAATCTTCTCAACACGTATGCTGAGATTTTAGGACAATGCATTAACTATGAAAAGAGCAATGTGTTTTTCTTTAACACTAATGGGGATCTGCGAGTCAAGATTAGAAACATTCTCCAATGCAATCAGGCTACCCTCCCAGCTACCTACCTCAACCTGCCTCTCACAATCAAAGATGTGACCCAGTCCTATTGGAACATGGTCTTGGAATGTATCAATAAGAAAATGGAAGGCTGGAAAGGAAAGCTCCTTAGCCAAGCTGGAAAACTTCAACTGTTGAAAGCCTCCCTTCAAGGCATCCCTACCTATTTTCTCTCGTTGTTCAAAATTCCCAGGTATATGGCAGAGAAATTAGAAAGGATCCAAAGAACCTTCCTTTGGACTGGTGTGTAGGAAAATAAAAGGATCTCGCTGGTTGGTTGGGATACTGTTTGTCAGCCTAAGGCTAATGGGGATCTGGGGATAAGAAAAATCCAAAGTATGAACAAAGCCTTGCTGACCAAAATAGGGTGGATCTTCCCAAAGGAAGAGAAGGAATGGGCTCGTATCATGAAAGCCAAATACCTTTAGGGGGACTCCAATTCCCAGCTTCTGTTAAGGGAATCCCTTCCCAAAGGTTCAACCATCTAGAATAAAGTGTCTAAAACTAGGAACTCCCTCTCACAAGGCATCGAATGGAACCTGGGTAAAGGGGATAAAATTAGGTTCTAGGAAGACAATTGGATGAGGAAGGAATCCTTGGGGAAAGGAAGTAATTCTTTGACGGCTAGAGCGGTGAGCTATTTTGGCACCAAGGTGAGTAACTATCTGACCAGCCATCCCCATAGACAAAGAAAATGGAAGAACTTATTGAAGTGCTGCACCAACCATAACGAGTCGCAAGATTATCAGTCTCTTCAGAAGGAGCTGGAAAATTACAGAATTTTGGTGTTTCAAAGAGAGGATGAGATGTTGTGGGGTCAGGATCAAAAAGGTAAGTTCATAGTCAAGTCAGCTTACCATATGTTGTCTAACGGGGGTCAACCAAATCTGAACAGGAAAAAAGTCTGGAATAGGAAGTTATTACCCAAAGTTAACTTCTTCTGGTGGGCAGTGACACACAATAGAGTCCTTTCCATTGATAACCTTAATAAAAGGGGGTTTCAATTGGTTAACAGATGTGTGCTTTGCTATCAAGAGCAGGAATCCTTACATCATCTATTCCTTCACTGTGAGTTCTCTAAACAAGTATGGGGAAAAATGCTACAAAATCTCAATCTGGAGTAGATTTTTTAGGACAATTTGAAGGACTTTGCTTTGAGTTGGTCCTCTCCTTTCTCTCATCCCAGAATAAATGAGCTATGGGGACAGATTCCCCCGCACCTGGGTTGGAGTGTGTGGAAAGAGAAACAATCGTATATTCCAAGAAAGTGCCCTTAATTTTGATGAGGTTTTCTTGTCTTTTTGTAGGGCGGTTATGGAAAACACCTCTTCCAACTTGATACGTGTGGCTAAGCATCCCCCTACTACTATTGAAATTCAAATTGCCAAGAACTAGCGACTGAAGGAGGATATGAGCAAAGTGGACACCTCTAACAAGATGGTCAGGCTTAGCACTCGCTGGAGACAACCACCCAGAGGGTGGATCAAACTTAATTTTGATGGTGCAGAAAAAAAGATATCTGGGTCTGCCAGTGGGGGGTATTTTCAGGGATTTCCTTGGAACCCCCATTGCTGCTTATGCTGGGGGAATTGGGCAGCAGTCTAATAATATGGTGGAAGGTCTGGCTCTTCTTAAAGGTCTTAAGATAGCCCACACTTTGGGTATAGACAACCTCCAAGTGGAAGGAGATTCTAAGTTAATTATTGATGCGGCTATGAGAAGGTCTAACAGTGGTTGGAAGTTGAAAAGTTTAGTTGAAGACATCATCTGCTTACTGGTCGGCTTTAACCAAATGTCCATTAGTCATGTGTATCAAGAGGGAAACAAAGTGGCTGACGCGATGGCAAATTTAGGGCGGGGAATGGACATGTGGTGTTGTTGGAGAAATGATAAGACTCTCCCATGCTCAATTCAAAACCTCATTAAAGAGGAGTTAAGCCTGACTCCCAGTTCCTCATGAGATCTAAAGTTAGGGAGAAAGGGTGGGATTGCCGAAGTTCTAGGAGCTTAGGATAGCTAGACAATGAGCACAAGTTGGAGGATGACATGATGAGCAAGTGCCAGCTCGACATTGAGGGGCCTTGTCATTTCAACAGTAGCAGCGTTGATAACAAGGTGAGTTGGCAGCTTGAGGAAACTTTTCACATGCAGAGCCATGTGAAAACCTAGCTTCACAGTTTGGGAAAGCCCATCTTAAGATTTATTAATGATCTTATGAAGCTTAATAATGATGATCTGAAAAGGAGTAAATGTGCCCGTCTGGATTTTTTAACAAGTACGCCACCTTAGGCGTGGGAAAAGATGGTATCATTATTACCCTTAGATTAATTTCTATTATATCTATAGTCATTAACAACAAACCTGTCAAGAATTACACTAAGCCGGTTCTTTGCACTGGGTTTGTTCTGATAATCGACTATATTGTTTACTTGTTCGATAGCATCATGGGGGGAGATAGGTCTCGGACTGAACTGGAGACATGTGAGGAATTTAGGAACAATGAGACGATATGGCATATTTGTTAGGAGGGCGAGATCACCTCCTACCTGGAATGCCTCCAGGGCTATGATGAAAGTCTCTTAGTTCAATTTCTATAGTCTTACAATGGCAGAAGGGTTAAGGTTGGCACTGTGGAGTTTGAGGTCTCTAAAGAGGTGATTGATATGGCTATTGGCTTGCCTACGGACGGGACAAAGCACCCTAGGAATAGTAAGGTTTTTGACCCTGATGGCATGAAGCTTTTTCTTAACAAAAATGAGGTTCTAAGTAGTCTACAAGGGGGTTTTGACCACCAGCTTCTTCCTCTGCCTTGGGACAAGGTATGTTAATTATGAAATATTTTACCCTGGAAGGAAGGTTTAAGAGATTCTTTCACTATCATTTTTCTCTGCTTAACCACTTTAGGAGGAGTAAACATATCAGCTTCCCCTTCTATCTGCTTTCCTCCGTGGAGTCCTCCATTGTGGCTGCCAAAGAACAACACGCCCTTGACCCCAATAAACCTAAAATTTCGCTACACCAAGGTCTCATCATGAGACTGTGCAAGTTTCACCTTGCTTTGTGCCCACCAAAAGCTCCTACTCCTATTAGGATTGAACCCCATAACCCTCCTCTGGTTAGGGAAGGTCTGGTCATCATAACGGAAGTTACCCCGGATTCTTATGCCAAATCTTTAAAACCTGGCAAGCAAAAATCCAAGATAACTAAGTCCTGAACCCACCACTGAGGACCTCACTCCCACTTCTCCCATTGCTACCCCAGCTAAAAGAAAAATTAGTTATGATAACCCTTCCCTGCTTAGTAAGAAGAAAAGGGGAGCCATGGAAGAAGGCTATGAAATTGCTAGTGAGATTAGGACCTTGAAGGCTACCTCGGTGGTTGAAGAAGTCAGCACTAAGGAAAATAATGAGGACTCTAACAGCGCTGAAGAGGAGGCTTATACCCCCACTAAAAGCAAAATGTGCTACCTGACTACCAGGCAGTCGTCTAGATTGGCCGCTAAGCTGACTTCCTTGGTCAAGGGGAAAGCATCTGTGTCTAAGAAGGAGGAGAGTATGATTACACAGGAAAAGGACCTGCCGGAGGGGAAGAATTCTGAGGATGAGAAGGATTTGTAGGGAGAGGGTAACTCTAAAGAGGGCACCAAGAAGGACTCTAAGGAACTCCAGGGTTTAGAGTCAAGGGCTAATATCAACATGGACACTGTGGTTGAGGAGACTGAGCAAATGGGTGGTGACATCTCTATTAACAAAGGCAACAAGATTGATGTGTTGGATGTTGGGGAAGAAGGTCCCAGCAACTTCCTGAATTTTAATGTGCAAGGCTCGGATACTGGCAGCACTGAGGAGAAGATTAAAATGACCAATAAGAAGAAGAAAGATACCAAAAATAACAAGGGCAAGGCTAAAGAGACCTTGGAGGATAGGATGACCCATCTAGAACAGAAGTTTAACACCCTAGCCAAGTTCTCTGCCAGGGTCATGCACAGGTCCGCCACGACTCTGTTGGCTCTCCAGAAGAAGGGTTCCAAAGACCAAGAGAAAATGGACAGAAAGATGAAGAAGTACGAGGACGTGCTCTAGTTCCTTGTTGATGACTGGGACAAGATGTTCAATTAGCCATTGGTGGCTAGGGGTTGGTCTGCTATCAGTTTGCTGTCAGTCTGCTTTCTTTGTAGCATCCTATTTCTCTTATGCTTTATATGTTAGTTCCGTTGTCTTTTGCTAGGTTGCTTAACTTTAATGGTTTCTTCTAAACTGTTCAAGTTTTAGTGAGCCCTTGGTGGCTATTTTGTTATGGGATCGGTACCCTTTTGCTGCTTATCTTCTAAAAAACAATAGCCTTTTTTTCAATACATTTTTATAATAATCTTTCATTTCATTAAAAAAATGCATAAGCTTTTAAATGGAGTTAGTTCTTCTTTATAAAACTTATGTACAAGACAATATTGTATTTTTTTATTTTTTACATATCATTTTAATGTTGTTTTGT
The DNA here is from genome assembly GCA_027924645.1 of Cunninghamia lanceolata. Taxonomy (NCBI): domain Eukaryota; kingdom Viridiplantae; phylum Streptophyta; class Pinopsida; order Cupressales; family Cupressaceae; genus Cunninghamia; species Cunninghamia lanceolata. Next base: position 665,117 of record BSBN01001413.1, on the reverse strand, counting down.
ATTATTATTGAAATATAATTTTAAAAAATCATTCTGTAACATCAGAAAATGTCCCCTTGGGGGCTTTTCCCTCATAAGGTTTAGCTCCAGGGTCTTTTGTATGCATTTAGGACATCTTACTTCATAATTTGGCATCCTGGTGGAATGAGCCCTAGGTAAATGACAAATAGGACCTAGGAGGACCCCTTGAGCCTTACACTACCCAAAATAGGGGGGAGGACTTGGGTACCCGCGCCTAGTCTTGCCCTCTTTTGGGGCAGCCCTAATTTTTAGGTGTCAGTTTATGACCGTTATTTAGGTCCTATGCTGACATGGTAAGTTTGAATTATGAAAATCTTGGCGGGAGTGATTGTAGTTGCATATAAAAGCATATTTAGGCATTCATTTGTAAACTAGATGGCAATTGTGATGTTCATGCATTTGCAAGGTGATTCAAGGATTTCATTGTGTTGCAAGAGTAGATTTGTGTGGTTTATGTGTTTGTGTTTGCAGATTTGAGCATCCATTTCCTCATGGAATGAAGAGCATCTTCCTCCCATGAGATATTCACTACAAGGTGACATTATATTGTGTTTTCATCATCATTTCCTTTAGTTTTTGCCTCTGCCTCACAAGGGCATGCACTCTCTATCTGACAATGGTGTTCAAAGACTTAAGTGTCCTCTGGGGCTTGACTGAGGCAAGCCTCTAAACACCACAACCCCCTCCCAAAGTTTTGTGATTGTAGGTTACAGGGGTCACATCTGGAAAAAATGGAGTTGCAAGAAAGATCAACAGGCATCAAAGATTCAGGATATGAAGAGAAGCAGGACACCAGAGCCTTTTCAGGACTTGGGCGCTCGCTCCTATGTCCTCCATAGTTGAATTTCCAAAAACAAAAGTTATAGTGCAGATCAATGTTGGAAGGAGGTCAGGATCCCGTAAAGAAACTGGTACCTTAGACTTGGGCACCTGCTCCTTAGTCCCTGACTTTTCCACCTTGAAACCCTGAAAAGAAGTACTCTGTGATTTGATACTTTGCTTCCGTCTGCAAGAGCTTTTTCTGTTATTCTTCTGTTTACAGTCGTATTTGTGAAATTAGGGTTTTAATGGTTAATTGAGCATAGGAGAAGGAAAATTAATAATTAAACACCCTAATCCAAGCTTCCCTACATCTCACAGTGACCTAGCGTATGATAGTGCCTAGCCACTCGACCCTAGATCCTTGAATATATAGGGTGAAAGGAGGATTCAAACATCTAAACACTTAAACATAAACAAATCCCAATTTTACCCTAAACATTTTGGTGAACCCGTGTTTTTGGACTTAAATTGCAACTTGTTTAGTGTGTGTTTTTAGATTTGGATTGATTTCATTCATTCATATAGCATTCATTTAATTGCATTGAGAAAAATTCAAAAAAAATGAAAAATTTGAAAATTTTTAAAAAAATTGCATTGTTTGGCTTACTAAATTGCATCAATTCTTTCTAAATTTTCCTAATTCATGATTTTTGCATCAGATCTGATATAAACTACATAAAAACATAAAAATTAAGAAATTTGCATTGTATTTTCATCATTAATTTGCTAGGCTTTTGTAGAAATTTTGACAATTTTTATATAACCTAGTAGTTCCAAAATCTAGGGTTAGTAGGCAAAATCTTCTTTCAGATTTTTCTACTAATTTTAGAGGCTCATTCAAATTTGCATTTGGCTGTAGTCTTGCATTTTAGTGTAAATTTGCATTTAGATTCAAAATATTTGCATTTTTGCATAGAAAATTTCAACAAAAAACTAGCAATTTTCATGCATTTTCATTAAATTTGCATTGGCATTTTGCATATAAGGGCTTCAAAATATTTTTCAGATCTGAGTACACTTCATTTTCATCATAAATCAGACTTCAAAACGTTCACATAGCATTTTGTGCCAAGATCTCAAACCTAGGGCTTCAAAAACAATGATTTTCACTAAATTTGGCCTTATCGACTCTATAAACTTACACCATAGGCATGTTGTGAAGAGTATTGTTGCATTAATTTGTTTTTATTAGGTTAATAATTTGTTTCCCCTCCTAAAAATCTTCACAACACCCTTTTAACGGGCTCTTGTATTGAAAATTCGGTGAAAAACTACATATTTTGGCTATTTTTGCCCTAGGGTTTGCCCTAGTTTGCACTCCAAGTGTGTTGTGAAAATTTTTATGGATTGAGGTGACTGATATCATTGATTTTATTTTCTACACCTCCTAAAATTCATTACAAAACCTGTTTTGCTAAGTCTTGGAATTGAAAAACCGTGAAAAATAGCCTATTTTTGCTATTTTTTCACTAAGGTTTTACCTTAAGTGGCACTAAAAGTGTGTTGTGTTGGGAATTTTGACATTAATTAGACATTATTACTAGTATTATTTTCTTTCCATCATCATTTTCCTCACAACATCCTTTGTTATGCTCTCTTGCATTGAGTTTTGGTGAAAAAAGTGCCTATTTCGACATATTTTCACTACAGTTTGACTTGGCATTATCTTGGATTTGCATCAAGAGTGTGTTGAGAAGGATCATATTGCTTTTTTGGACTGATATCAGACATATAACTTTTTTCCCCTAATCAAAATCCTTACAACACCTTTTGTTTCATTCATTTGCATTGAAAAAACATAAAAATTCAAGCATTTAAGGTTATTTTTACATATAGTTTTGCACTTGTCTTTTGCATCAATTTGAAAAGCTTCTCAAAATATAATCTTAGATTGAAATGGCACCTTCATGTCACTTTTCAATTGTATCTTTACATGCATTTATCAAAGATCTTGATTTTGACCAATTTTTAACCCTCATCAGTGAACATCCTATGATATTAAAAAGCTTAACTGAGTTCTTCTCCATGAGTAGCAAGGGAAAAGTTGATGATGTTCCCATAAGTTATCCTACTTCCCCTATAACTAAATACTCAAATGAGAAGACTAGGGATAGCTTTAGTAATTCCACTGCTCTCCCTGGCCAAGATGAAGCATTAGTGAATGAAGAGTTCCCTTTAACAAAGAACATCCCATGGGTAGAAAATGAACATTCATTTAACAATAATCAAATTCCTACCTCTGTGGATATCCCACCAACCTCCTTCCTTTAGTTGATTGTTCACACACCTTGGATTTCACTAAGGAAGAGAAGACCTTTAATGTCCCTCATTTGTTTGAATATTCAAGTCATTTGGACATCACTAAGAGGATAGAGAATAAGCATGCTAGTAAGCTTCAACAAGAAAACATTCCACCTAGATAAATGAACTTTGATCTTGGTACTTCCTCCTCTACAACACAAAAATCCATGACAAATCAAAGCCCTATGTTATAAAAACTAAGTCATAAAGCACAACAATGTCAACATGCAAAAAGGAGAAAGAGAAGGCGACGAGCTTACCTTGCATCTCAACAAGAAAACATTGATCCTAACATTGAACCAAACAAACATGATCCTAACAATGAACAACATGAGGAGCAAGAGAAGAGTTGGGCTATGGTACCTTATGTCCCACTTTCCTCTAACATTCGGGGGTGGGAAGATGACGATGATTTACTTGATGATAAGACTTAGCCCGAAAGACCCTACAGATAAGTATCTCTAACCCTTTATCTCTCATGATGTGCTTCCCCCGTGATGTGTTATGTGTTGTTTAGGCCTCCTAGGATGACCTTAGATTCTCTCGTAAGGTCTGGGATACCAGGAGACCACCTCTGTTGTGACCTTCTATTTGTATCATCATTCTTCTAAATTACTCTCTCTGATTTCATCGTTGTGTGTTGTGTGTTACGGACATAGAGTTGTGGTTGGTGACTTGGGGGCAACCTCCTACGTGATTGTCCCTAAGAGACTTGTTTCTCCTCTCTTATTTATTGTTTCCCTTCCTTTGGTGTTTCCATCTAGCGGGCGGATGACGACAAACATTTATACTGATGCGAACCTAGTGTCCCTTTCGAGAGCAATAAAAAAATGGACTTAGTTACTAATATGATGATGGGGTTGTATATTTTATCTAATGCTTGGCTACTAGAAGCACTCATGCTTTCTGCGTAGTGAACTTGATGATGTTTCTATCGCATTTACAAACCTTAACAATACTGCTGCTCTGTGAACCTTTGTTTGTCTTTGAATCTAGCCTTGGCGGTACTCGATTCAGAGAGCTTCGTGATATAGCCCCACGGTTATCCTCAAACTCTAAATTCATTGTAGAATCTTAGCTCTTTGTGTGGTTAATCATATGCAGTGATGTCATTGTTTATCATGATTTTGTAGACACTAACATGTTTCTTACAGGGATGTGTTTGTGGGAACATTTGGCGATCATAAAGTACATGTCACCTCCAGGGGGCATGGGCTTTGCAAAATTCGGTGTTCCCTTGTGTGTTTTATTCCTACCTTAACGTGCTTGATATCGATAACTGATATCAACCACCTTAAGGTGGGGGCATATATAAGGTAAGCTGTCTGTTATAGATGTTAGCAATGTGTTTGTCCTTAGGTGCAAAGACTTGCACGATGAGTGCATCATGCATCCTGAGTTGTTTGTAATCAACCAATCTATCTTGAAATTTATTGCATATACCTCCTTTTCACCGTAAGGCATCTCCGTGATGCAGGTGGGGTTGTATACTTTTGAGCTCATATCTCCTTTTCATCGTAAGGCGTCTCCATTATGCGGGTGGGGTTGTATGCCATGCTTCTTTTTTACTGTAAGGCATCTCTGTGACATGGGTAGGGTTGCATTTTCAAAAGTCCTCTGCGGAGGCAGGGAGCAGTTATGTGACTAACTCAACCCTTAAGTGTGTCTTTGGCGATTGTTGTGGCGAAGCCCAATCATCGGTGTGTGCCTGTAATGTGCCTGAGATGGTGTTGAGCCTAGAAACAGGAACACTCCATTGCTTGTCTATCATGTTTTCTCTGTGTCTTCAAAGTGTGTGTGTTTGGCATGTCTGTTGCCCCATATGTAGTTTGCATTTTGGGAGGTTTTGCGTGTCTTACGTGTGTGTTGCCCCATATATACAAAGACCTGCACGATGGGTGCATCATGTATTATGGGAGGTTTGTTTACTTTCTAGTACTTGCATTTGCATTTCATATATATGAGAAAAAGAAAAAGAAAAGAAATCATGTCTGTCTTCCATGCATTAATGTGTCTTCTATGCATTGATTGTCCTCTCCGTGTTCTGTGTAACTGTAACTGTCTTCTCCATGTTCTACGTGATTGTAACTGTCTTCTCAGTGTTTTGCGTGCCTGTTACTATTTTCCATGTGATTAGCGTGTCTTCTCCATGTTTGATGTGTTTGTTCTATTTGTGACCTTACTTTAATGCATGTATTGGCCTTGCATTTATACATACATTGAAGTGGGGGCTAAATGTAACGTCAGAAAATGTCCCCTTGGGGGCTTTTCCTTCATAAGGTTTAGCTCCCGGGTCTTTTGCATGCATTTAGGACATCTTACTTCATAATTTGGCATCCCGATGGAATGAGCCCTAAGTAACATGACAAATGGGACCTAGGAGGACCTCTCGAGCCTTACCCTACCCAAAATAGGGGGGAGGACTTGGGCACCCGTGCCCTAGTCCTGCCCTATTTTGGGGCAGCCCTAATTTCTAGGTGTCAGTTTATGACCGTTGTTTGGGTCCTATGCTGACACGGTAAGTTCGAATTATGAAAATCTTAGCGAGATTGTTTGTAGTTGCATATAAAAGCATGTTTAGGCATTCATTTGTAAATTAGATGGAAATTGTGATGTCCATGCATTCTCAAGGTGATTCAAGGCTTTCATTGTGTTGCAAGAGCAGACTTGTGTGGTTTATGTGTTTGTGTTTGCATATTTGAGCATCCATTTCCTCATGGAATGAAGAGCATCTTCCTCCCATGAGATCTTCACTACAAGGTGACATTATATTATTTTTTCATCATCATTTCCTTTGGTTTTTGCCTCTGCCTCACAAGGACACATACTCTCTATCTGACAATGGTGTTCAGAGACTTAAGTATCCTTCAGGGATTGACTGAGGCAAGCCTTTAAACACCACAATCCCCTCCCAAAGTTTTGTGATTGCAGGTTACAAGTGTCACATCTAGAAAAAGTGGAGTTGTAGGAAGGATCAGCAGACATCAAGGATTTAGGATCTGAAGAGAAGCAAGACACCGGAGCCTTTTCAGGACTTGGGCGCTCGCTCTTGTGTCCTCCACAGTTAAATTTCTAGAAACAAAAGTTACAGTGCAGATTAGTGTCAGAAGGAGGTCAGGATCCCACAAAGAAACCAATACCTTGGACTTGGGCCCCTACTCTTTAGTCCCTAACTTTTCCGCCTCGGAACCCTAAAAATAGGTACTTTGTGATTTGATATTTTGCTTCCGTTTGCAAGAGCTTTTTTCTGTTATTCTTCCATTTACAGTCGTATTTGTGAAATTAGGTTTTTAATGGTTAATTGAGCATAGGAGAAGGAAAATTGATAATTAAACACCCTAATCCAAGCTTCCCTACATCTCACAGTGACATAGGGTATGATAGTGCCTGGCCACTCGACCCTAGATCCTTGAATGTATAGGGTGAAAGGAGGATTCAAACATCTAAACACTTAAACATAAACAAATCCCAATTTTGCCCTAAACACATTCTAAATTTAAGTCTTCTAAATATTCTTTTAATAGGTGATCAAAAATTCTTTTAATGATTGATAATCCATTTATAACATCAAAAGAGTTTTATTATATTAAGAGGTAATGTTATTTAAATTTGAATGATAGTAATATTTTTTTATAATAAAACCTAGTTTTGGGGACCATGAACCCATCGAAAATTGGGCATTAAATCCTCAAAGTATCAACAATCATAGTAATAACATATTTAGTATCAACAAACACAGTAATAACATAGCAACCCCCATATATCAAACACCTATCCCATAACCCAGAGTATATAGAAACAATAGGAAGGGTAAATTACGTAGGCCCTTTTATCCTGAAAAATGATATGCAAAACACAATACACTAGTACCTTATTCATCCTTCGCACCATCCAGGTCAACTAGATCACCTTCAGAATCATAGCCACATGAGGAGGGGTGAGCACAAACCAACACAAGCACCCCTAGCTTGGCAGCGATGCCATCCAAAGCCTTCCTAGTCTGTAGTTGAAGCTCCAAAACATCATGCAAATGACCCATAACCATCCCCATGTTCTCCTTAGATTGTTTTGTAGCCTTGATCAAGTCCTCATGAAGCATAATTCAAGATGCAACAATAGGTAGCATCGTCACCACTATAAGTGATTGTGTTGCTCCAAAACCATTCTAGTGGCCATGAGAGTTGCCTAGGTCAAGCAGGAATTGAGCCATGGCTATGCGAACATTCACCCCCTCTGTCCCATTAACCTCCTTCGCCACCTTAAGTACCCAACCCAACCATTCCTGCAAGATAGGGTTTTTAATCTCTTTTTCTAGTTCATTAATGAAGAACACCATAGCCTCCTCACCTGAGAGCTTCTTCTACCTTTTCCTCCCTTCCAATCTCCTAGATGACTTCTCCTCCAACACTTTCCTACCTCCCACCATCTTGCTACTACTCTTTCTCCTCAATTTCTACCTGGGAGCACTATCCACCACCTTCTTCTCCTTTGATTTCTCCATCTTCGCCTCCACTCCATACATCTCAACACTGATGCCTCCAGAAGCCATGAGTAATGATTTCCAGACGCCAAGGAAAGAAAGAGTGGGAAAACATGACACCCCATACCCTGAGATAAGCAAGAATTCATTACCAAACACACCATCCCTCATAATGATATCCATCTAGTGGTTTGCACACTTCAACCTATCCTTCACACTCTACATTACACCTACTTATTTATTTCATCATTCACCATTCTGGCCCCTTATCGGGCGGATGCTCTTTAATATCCTCCTTCATCAACTTTATCACCTCATATGGGTAATCCTTTGACTAGCTCTTTGTCACCATCCCCTTATTCCTTTTAAGGAAGACCCCTCATTGGTAGCCCAGTCAACCACTTTGTTTCCTGTCCTCCCAATATGAGAGAATTTAATTTTTCTTCAAATTCTTTACTTAAGCCTTTAGTTGAACCAATAACATTTTCAATCTTCCAATTTTGAACATCTCCCCCTATTTCTCCTATGACCAATTTTGAGTCACCTTCTATCCATAATTTCTTCCAACCCTTCTCCTTTGCTATCATCAGCACCCATAACATGGCACAAGCCTCCGCCAAGTTATTTGTCTCGTCTCCATAATCAAGTGCATATAGTCCAACTCGCTGATCTTGATGATCTTTGAAAACTCCCCCTCCTACTTTCCCAAGATTTCCCTTAGCTGCTCCATCAAAATTGAGTTTAATCCAACCCCTCTCAGACTTCACCCACTTAATCTCACTCCTATTCCTTTTTTTTGGCATCAAGGTCTACTCAATCCACCTGTATCTAGGCCATGCATTTGCCCATTCATTTTCTCCTTTCTCAATATACTAGCTTTCCTTCCTATGAATCTCCCCTAACTCCCCTATTGATCTTTCCACTAAGTCCCAAATTCTCTCCGTAGATTTTTTTTCCTCTTTGAAGATCCTCTTATTTCTTTCTAGCCAGAGATTCCACACAATGATGGCAGGGGCAACATTCCAAATAAATTGAAGACTCTGACTAGTAATCTTCGCAGTCCATGAGGCTAATAACCCAACAACGTTCTCCAAGAAAACCCAACAAAATCCCCACTTGTGTAGAAATTGTTTCCAAATTTGACTGGCCACATCACAATGAATAAATAAATGGTTGTTGTTTTCCTCCTCCTTGCACATACAACATCTTGATGGACCAACCTTCCCCATCTTCTATAACATGTCTTAGGTCAACGCCCTCTTCTTTCAGGCTACCCATAGAAAGGAATTCAATTTAGGTAGCCCTGCTTCTTCCACACCTTCCGATATATCCCTCTGGCCCCATCTCCCCTCAAAAAATATAAGTTTAAATCATTTCTTACTATCACTTTCTTATTGCCATGACCTTTCCAGGCCATACTGTAATCTTTAGCCTCCCCATAAAGAGGCCATTTCATTAATTTCTCCTTAATTTCTTCACAAGCTAACCTTTAAATCCTCCACTAGAGCAGTAATCTTCTTCCATCTTCTGTTCAATGGAGAACCTTTAATGTAGCACTTTACCCAAACACCCTCCACCTCCTCGAAATGTGTCATCAATGGGATGTATTGTTGAGCCTCTTTAAGAGCTCTCTCTTCCATCCAACAGTCCCACCAAAATTTAATTTTATCCCCCCTCCCCATTTTCCAAATCATGTCTGGTCTTAGAAAACTGTTGCAGGTCCTGAGAAAGTTCCAAATGCTAGAACCTCTTGGCAAGTTGCAATCTTGTCCAAATAACAAGTCAGGATTATTTTGCATATATTTAGACTGTAGGATGTTGCTCCATAACTTATCTATTTTTGAGTATGCCCTCCATACCAAATTTTCCCCAAGTGCTTGGTTCATCTCTTTGCATTTCCTAATCCCTAACCCACCTTGTCTGATCGGTTCACAGACCTCGTTCCATCTAACCAAACTATATTTGAGCTGATCCTCATTGCCCCTCCATAGAAAACATCTTTTCACATCTTCTATGTTTTCTGCAACTTTTCTTGGTATTTGAAAAACATACATAGTATAGATCAAAACAATAACTAAAGAAGATTTGATGAGGGTTATCCTACCGGCCATCGTCAGTCATTTACCCTTCCCAGAAGCCAACATATTCTGAATCTTGGTGACCATGGTACTCCATTCCCTCTTTGAGGATCTCTTGTTGAGAAAAGGTATGCCCAAATATTTACTAGGAAGTTGATCCACTTCAAAGCCTAAGATATTTTCTGATTTCCAATCTCTCCACACATGTGTCCTTCAAAAAAAAAAATTCTAGACTTGGAAATATTTACTTTTTGTCTTGTTGTGGCCTCATACTGGCTATGCACCTTTTTGATAGTCCTGACCTCCCTAGCGCTTGCCTCACCGAAGAGTAATGTATCATTAATGAATTGTAAATGAGTTATGTTATTCACACCTCTTGAGACTTGTAATCCTTGTAGATTTCCTTCTCTCATTTATTTCTTTAAACTCATGCTTAGCACCTCAGCTATGATAAGGAAGAGGAAAGGGGATAGTGGATCCCCTTAACGAAGGCCTCTTTTAGCCATGAAGCAATATATCGAAACACCATTCACTAGGACAAAATAAGTGGGGGATGAAATGCAACTATGTACCCAGTTACACCAAGATTCACTAAACCCAAATCATCTCATGACCTTGATCAGGAAATCTCAAGACACCTTTTCGTAAGCCTTATTCATATCTAGTTTAATAGGCATCCCTTCCCATTTCCTATTTTGAGTTGAATGAATAGCTTCATGAGCTATAATAACACCATCCAAAATCTATCTGTCCTTTAAGAAGTTGCTTTGTTCTTCATATATAATACTTCCTAAGCATGCTATCAACCTAGAGGACATAGCCTTCGATACCACCTTGTAGATCACATTGCATAGAACAATATGCCTAAATTGATCAAAATACTTGGATTCTTTTTCCTTGGGGACTAGAGCAATATAGGTTTGATTCCATGATTTCAAAATCACTCTTTGCTCCCTGCTTTCTTCAGCTCCTCTCCAAACATCATCTCCCACTATGTCCGAGAACCTTTGAAAGAATTCTACCTAAAAACCATTAGACCCAACACCTTTCTAGCGGCCATTGAGAAAGCCACCTTCTTAATTTCATCTTTGGAAAAGGGGTCCAATAAGGCCTCATTTTATTCATCTGAAATACTGCTCTGAATATTGTTCAACAATTCATCTTGGTCCACTTGATCATTATCCGTAGAGGAACCAAGCAAATCTTGGAAGTACATATGTCCCTCTCTTTTAATAGCTTCCATATCTTCAACACCCAAATTATGAGGGGTTTGTATCTTCATAATCTTGTTATTCTACCTTCTTATCTTAATAGTCAGGTGAAAGAAATTGGTATTTCTATCACCCTCTCTCAACCACTTCACTCTTGATTTTTGGTGCCAGAAAATTTCTTCCTTCCTTAAAATTTTGTTGTGTTCTTCTATTAACCCCACTTCCTTCTACCTTTTTTCCTGTGTCAATCCATTTATTGAAATGTCTCCCTCTAGCTCCTTCAAATCTTCTTCAACTTTACTTTTGTTTTCGAATAAGTTTCCCACTACCTCTTTTTTTCCACTATCTTACCTTCCTTTTAACCTCTTGCAAATTTTTGAAAATTATATACCTTCTACATCCCCTTATCTCATCCTTCCACCACTAACCCACCATTTTAGTAAACTCCAAGTGCTCATACTAAAAGGCTTCCATTTTGAAAGGAATGCCTTTGGGCTTGGTTGTACTGTACATGAATCTAGGCCGATTGGCTAGTGATTAGAACCTCCATATTGTAGAACCTCAGAAAAGAAACCTCCTAGATCCAATAACCATTCAGAGTTTAGTAAGAACCTGTCCAGTCTGCACCTGATATTATCTCCCTCTAGTCTTCTATTGCTCCATGTGTACATGCCAAATCTAGGTTTAATATTTGCCAGGGATAGATCATCATAGACCCTTCTAAAATCAGCAAATCCCAGGTTGCATTGGATCCTACCTCCAAACTTTTCATCTAGAGACATGGTAACATTAAAGTCCCCTTCCAATATCCAATTATAATATTCATTTTCACTCCTGAACCTCCTTAAATACTCCCATACCTCAAGTCTTTCCCGCTCTATATTCGGCCCATGAATATTGGAGATGATTCTTCTGCTACCATCCCTAGTATTCCTACACCAAACTAAAATACAAAATTGTTTGGCTTCAATCAACATACTTGAAAAACAATAATTATTCCAAATGATAGCCAGACCCCTTGCTGTTCCTATAACATCCAGTGCTTCTCCTTCTCTAACTTTCCATATCCTGGGCAACATTTCCTTGAACTTTCCTACTTCCACCTTGGTTTCCTAAATCATAACCACATCCAGACCCTCAACTTTAATTAGTCATTTAAGCAAATGACGTTTATCTGGGCCATTTAAGCCCTAGATGTTCCAGCTTAGAACCTTCATGGTTTTTTGCCTCAAGGAGGTGCTCGCCTCCTGTCTTCACATAATTCAACATTGAAATCTGAGTACCATTCTCTAGATCTTCTAAAGCCTTATCTTGGCCTTCCTTGTTTCCTTTTCCTCCCCTTTCTATTGGCCACCCCTACATCCAACAAAATGTTGTTCTTCCCTCCTAATTTCTTGGTCCTCCTTGTGGTGATCGTCCAACCATTTTCCTTATCCATCTCACCATCGCCTGATTAATAGTTGCTCTCCCCTTCCTTCCGATTAACTTGTTCTTTGAACAACCCCATCCTCTGCCACCATTGTATTTGCTCCTAGAGAAACAATGGCCAGATTCTCAGTCGCCCTAAGTGTAGCATTGTTTCCAATATCTAAATCACCTCATTTTAGTAGGTTTGTCTAAAAATCCTTCTTCTGATCTGATTTTTTTGTGGGAGTTTGGATAGGGCTTCCAAAAACACTTATTACCTTCTCCCTTCTACTTTCCCCTTCTCCTCCAAGGAATTCTTCCCTCTTTAACTTACCCCGAATCTAATTCAGGCTTAAGAACCACCCCATCATCCCCTACCTTATCATCTTTGATCTTCAAATTTATTGAGTGAGCAACTTCCTCCCTCCCCATCGAGGTTGTTTTGAAATTGTTTTTCTCACATGCCCTAGCTAAATGTCTGATTTTCCAACACCTATAGCACCAAATCAGGAAGAATTCGTAATCTAAATCTTGAACCCAGTCCCCCAGAATCAAAGATAACCTTAATGTCTGTTTGAGTGGTCTACTCAAGTCCACCTTTACACAAATCTTGACATAGGTTGCTAGTTGTTTATTTTTTGTAGCATTTGTACTTTGAACATATTCCCCCAGCATATTTCCAATCAGTTTGAAAATTTCCTGTCTAGAGCTCTTGCAAAAGTTTGTAGAGTCTTATCTAAAGAGGCGCTTCTTTGATTAACTCTGAGTGGGGATTGAACCCAGGGGTCCAAGCCCTCATATATAGCCTTGCATTTCTCGTAAACTAGGGACCTCCTCTCAATATATTATCCCTCTCAAATTTAGATTGAAAGATAATATGTAAACACCCTAGGGCCATGAAGGTGATCTCTGGTTTGTTGCCCATCCATTTTTGCCCAATCCGTTTCTTAATTCTACCCATTGATGGCTAGATCCCTATGAATTTCATGATAACAACATTCTTCCTTAACTTCTTGACCTTTGAGTTGAGAAATTGCTCTAGAATTTTGATACATTGAATTTCCTCTAAAACCTTGATGTTAACATTTCCCATTGCAATCTTGGTATATCTCTCCTTGACTTCCTCTCCTTTTTCCTTGAGCCCCAAATCATGTAGCAAACTTCCCAAAGTCTGGGCTTTGTCAAAGAGGTCCTCTACCTCATTGCAACCTTTCTTTGCCCTTCATTCTACTTCTTCACTACCCTTGTTTTCGCTTCTTTCACTCTGCTCTACCATACATGCCCCCACGGATAGTTTTCCTAAGGTTTCTTTGGTTCAAGATTGCTTTGTTTCATTGGTTGGTCTTTCTTTTTTATTTAATCTTTTTGTCTCCTTCTAATACTGATAGTAATATTTTTTAATAAAAATAATTGAATTATATATATTAATTTTTTAAATATATAGTTAATTACAATATTATGAGGAAGTATACATTTAAATTAGAATTTGCTTTTTTACAAGTGAAATTTTTTAATAGTCCATGACATAGTGATCTAGTTTGGGTTTATAGATGACTTATAGCATATGAGACTATTTTGTACTCCTATTTATGTAAGAGGCACAAAAAATGATTTATTGAAGGATTGTTGGTCTTTCTTTTTTATTTAATCTTTTTGTCTCCTTCTAATGGCAGATAGTAATAATTTTTAATAAAAATAATTGAATTATATATATTAATTTTTTTAAATATATAGTTAATTACAATATTATGAGGAAGTATACATTTAAATTAGAATTTGCTTTTTTACAAGTGAAATTTTCTAATAGTCCATGACATAGCGATCTGCTTTGGGTTTATAGATGACTTATAGCATATGAGACTATTTTGTACTCCTATTTATGTAAGAGGAACAAAAAATGATTTATTGAAGGATTGTTGGTCTTTCTTTTTTATTTAATCTTTTTGTCTCCTTTTAATGACTGATAGTAATATTTTTTAATAAAAATAATTGAATTATATATATTATTTTTTAAAAATATATAGTTAATTACAATATTATGAGGAAGTATACATTTAAATTAGAATTTGCTTTTTTACAAGTGAAATTTTTTAATAGTCCATGACATTTTATTGAAATTATACGTACCACGTACCACCGCCCCTAATACCGTCAGAATTACTTGGGGGATTCATCGTAAGAACCTTTGGCCTATGCCATTCAAGCACAACCCCGTTCACATTATTCTATCTAAATATTAATATATTATATTGTATAATATTCATATTAATATTTTTATTTTTTATTTATTGTATATATTAATTATAAAATTTTTATTTTAAATATCAATAAATAATATAATTAATAATATATTAATAATAATATTAATGTTAAATTATTGATTAGACATATACATGGAATTATGTATTTATAATTAAATTATCATTATAATATATTTATATTTATTTTCATGTTTTGAATCCCTTCCTATTACAACACATGTTATAATGAGTAAGGATACATTCTACAATACATTGCCAGTCATTGTCATTATAATTGCAATTAGTCTTTCCACAATCTTGTTTTCAACTAGTTAATATACTTAATTGAAATGCAAATTTATCAAACCTTTGGGATGTAAACTAATTACCAATAATAGCAAGTAGTAAAATGCTATAAAAAATGAAAAAAAAAAACTAATATTAAAAAAAAAATAATTTGAGAAAAAAATTTCAACTACAAAACACATACTATTATTACAACACTATTGGCCACTACTTTTGGCTTATGAATGGTAAATAAAAATTATATTACAAATTCCGAGCTGCAAAGTTTAAACTTTGTTAAATTCGTTCCACGTTTTGGCCAGCTGTCTTTTGGGAGTGGTTAGACGGCGGTGCCTTGCTGTCTTTTGAAAGTGGTTAGAAGGCGGTGCCTTGGAGTGGTAAATAAACACCCTGTTAATTTCTCTAATTGTTGTTTTTAAAATTCAACCAGGGTTTGTAGAAACACTAATTTCATTGTTGAACTTCTATATATATTTCTTGCAAAGAGAAAAACCTAAGTGTCTTTTTAAAAAATGTCCAAATTTATTTTAATTATGACATATTGTTATTTAATATAAACTTATGTATTTAAATTATAATCATATTGGTATTTAACATTTCATCCTATACGCAGATTGGTTGTGCCTAAATTCCGTGCACCTACTAGTTTATCACTTAATTAAAATTAAATAAATATCGTAGGATAAACAATGTATTTAAATTGTAATCACATTGTTATTTAAATTCGTTATGCCTAAATTCAGTGCATCTACTAATTTATCACTTAATTAAAGTTAAATAAATATCGTAGGATAAACGATACCTTATTTTAGGTGAGGATAGAAAGGACTAGTAATAACAATAACCTTTCTCCAATACATTAAAAAAATCTACATAAGCTTTTAAATGGAGTTAGTTTTTCTTTATAAAATTTATGTATAGACGATATTGTATTTTTTATTTTTTACATATCATTTTAATGTTCTTTCGTATTAATATTGAAATTTAATTAAAAAAAACATTTTAAATTTAAGTCTTTTAAATATTCTTTCAATAGGTGATTGATAAAAAAATTATTTTAATGATTGATAACCCATTCATAACATCAAAATAATTTTATTATATTAAGAGGCAATATTATTTAAATTTAAATTATAGTAATTTTCTAATGATTGATAACCCATTCATAACATCAAAATAATTTTATTATATTAAGAAGGAATATTATTTAAATTTGAATTATAGTAATTTTTTTAATGAAAATGATTAGATTATATAAATACTTTTTTTTAAATATATAGTTAATTATAATTTTATGAGGAAGTATACATTTAAATTAGAATTTATTAGTCCATAGGCTTTTAGTTGTGAGCATTATAGTGCTCGGAATTGTCTCACGTTGACAGTAAATTTTCTAAACTCTTCAGTTTTTCTATGGGTGCCATGAGTGATTTGGCTTGGGTCTATAGGTGGCTTATAGCATATGAGACTACTTTGTACTTTTGTCTATTATGAGGCACAAAAAATGATTTATTGAAACTATACACCTCTGACAACCCTAAAGATGCAAACCTTTTGACATCTCTTTCAACCTTTGTACTCCTATCTATTAAGAGGCATCAAAAACAATTTAGTGAAACTATAAGCACGTGACAACCCCACAAGATGCAAACCGTGTGACCTCTCTTTCAACCTTCGTACCCGTAAAAAACGTTTTATTGAAACTATACGCACTTGACAATCCTGTAATATGCAAACGTGTGACCTACGTTACCTGTGTGACCTATGCTAGCTCTGTTTCAACCCTACAAGATTAAAAAACATGTGACCTCTCTTTCAAATGGGAACACAAACTCTTTGAAACCTATGACTTGGTAAATGACAGGGAGATACGTTTTTAAAAATACCTTAAAAACAAAGAATACAAACATGCGTCCAAATCAAAGTAGTGGCAAAATTACCATTATTTGGTGTGGTCAAAGCATTGAGAAGTGTAATTTGTAGACGGTTAGAATATTTAACCCACAAAGCTCCATAGTTAACAAGATAGAGAGAGTGATGGAGATAGATTAGGGTTTTAGTCCAATTCGAAACCAAAGAAGTGGCCCTCCAAAGTAGACACAACTAATTGTTTATAAAGCCAAGCTTTCCGTGCTAGACTTTTGTGGGACAGTTTCCACATCCTTTCCGATTGGGCTTTCTATAATAAAGGACTTTAAGGATTAAAAAGCGAAGGAAATTTATTCACAGACAAAATTTGAAAAAAGAAAAAGATTGGGGAAGGGCTCCAGAAGTGGACATTACATTAAGAAGACGTGCTAATTAATAAAATAGAGGGCTAGTTAGGTTTAGCCAAAAAACACGGCGGGAAGAGTCGAAGGCCCACTATAACTATATGCTTTTAGGACAAACGTAGCGCTACTTTTGGCGGCGTCTTCCGTTTAGCAGCATTAGATTGGCGGTGAGTTTAGCTGCTTTTTCCAAAGTTGGCTCATTTATGAGCCCCACTGCCCTGTCTCTCACACGCGCGCGTCTTTCACGCCTCGGGAGCTTAACCACCATATGGCCGGCCACTTTGGCAGTCTCGCTAAATTTAGCGTGGGGGACAGGAATCACTGAATTAGGTCTAGAGTTAGTGGAAACCCGGCTTCAACTAGAGTTCCGCCAAATAAAGGAGAGCAGACAGGGAAGTTACACAACACAGTTATATGCTGCCAATGCTCTGCATTTTCGGAGCTTCAATCAATTTTTTGGTGTAGTGGGAAGAGGAAGAAAAAGAAGAAGCAGCTGCTTCAATAGTGGGATTTTGTTCTAAACTCAAAGAAAACATTTGATGTGGATTTCTTACTGATCTGTGATAGAAAAAGGCCTTAAACCATGCTGAAAGCCCTGGATTTTTGTTAGATGAACTGCAGTAGATTTTGTTGTGTGTTTGTATTGTGGGTTCTTTCTAAGTTATGGCTGCACTGTCTTCATCCAGCGATGATTGCTTGTCCAATCTGCTGTGTGGGGAAGATGCCAGCAATGTGGTGGGGTGTTGGGATGATGATGAAAGAATCTGTGGACAGGGAGTTGATAAAACTAAATCTAAAACAAAACCCATTCAGTCTTGTTTTCCTGATTTTCCAGTGCAGGATGATGAAGAAATTTCGGTTTTGGTTCAGAAAGAATGTGAATATATGCCTGAGAAATGTTATCAGGATCATCGGATGGATTTCGCCTGTAATCGTGCAAATGCCATCGGATGGATTCTCAAGGTATATATATATGCATTGTATATGTGCATTTTAAGACTTGTGTGAGGTGTTTAGATGGCTGAAATTGTTTTTTTTTTTCCCTTAGGTTCATGCCTATTACAACTTTGGGCCTCTCACGGCCTATTTGTCTATAAACTACCTGGATCGGTTCCTTTCCAGATACCAGCTGCCGGTATTGCTCTTCCCTCAGCATATCACTTTTTGGCACATTTTAAGCACCTTTTAATCACAGTTTGCAGACATTTTTTTTTATCTTGTTTCCAAACTATACCTTTGTATCACTTTTCTTTTGCGTACATTTTGTTTTTGATATTGAGTTGGCGATTGCTTTTGGTATTGAGTTGGCGATTGCTGTGCATAATGCTGGGGTTTAGATCAGATTGATTCACAGGAGGAAAGGGCTTATTGCTTTATTACAAAACTTTTTATTGGGTACTCAATATGAGCTGTTGGGTGTTGAATTAGAGTTATTGGGTGTTGGATTTAAGTCATTGGGTATTGAATTTGAGCCATTCGGTGCTGGAATTAAGTTGTTGGGCGGTGATTTTGAGATGGGTTTTGCAGTTTCTGATTGCATTTTGTCCTTTTTGGATTGGATTCGGTTGATTTACAGGATGGCAAGGCCTGGATGCTGCAGTTGGTTTCTGTAGCTTGTCTTTCTCTGGCTGCTAAAATGGAAGAGACAGATGTTCCACTACTTTTAGACCTGCAAACAGAGGGACCCAAATTTGTTTTCGAGGCAAGAACCCTCAAGAGAATGGAGCTTCTGGTGCTTGCTACTCTAGAGTGGAGAATGCTCTCTGTTACACCTTTTTCCTTCGTCGACTACTTCATTCACAATGGTGGTAATGATGGTGGTGGCAGCAGTAACAAATCCCCAATGGTATCAAGAGCTGGCGAGCTCATTCTATCCACCATCGGAGGTATGCAAGCACAAAATGTGGCAATGGCAATGGCAGTTCATTATATCTATCTATATATAGTATATACTCACTGTGTGTCAGGCTCTGAATGAATGCAGCAGTTCAGTTATATCTATTTATATACAGTATATATACCCCGTGTATACTAAAATCAGGCTTTGAATGAATACAGGGGTTGATTTTTTGCAGCATCGCCCATCTGCAATAGCCGCTGCAGCTGTGCTCTGTGCAGCTGAGGAAATTTTGCCCTCTGCAGCAGCTGCACGGTACAGAAAAGGGGTCCTATCTTGCTCAACTGTAAATAAAGTAAGCAACATTAAACAACTCAATAATCTAATCTTTATTCCTTCAATTGTTACAATCCATAACACCTGATTCAACAATTATCTCTAAAGGTCCAACTACAATGAACTACTACAATCGATTAATGAGAGATCATTTGGGTAATTTTTTCCCTCTTTGTTTTTTTTTTTTGCAGGATTGGATCCTGAAATGTTACAGTCTAATGCAGCGACTTCTGCTGCAAAGATTTTCTATACCCACAAGGGCAAAATCTGTATCTTCATCTATACCACAGAGTCCAGTGGGTGTTCTAGATGGGTTTTGTACGAGCAACAGCACAACAAGCAGGGCATCTTCATTAGAGGAAAGCCTAAGAAGTGTGAATCTGTATGCATCAGTTGCTGCAAAACGCAGAAAGCTTAACGGCTACTGCAACACATCTACTCTTCGACCTAATCTCTGCACCTAAGCATTATACAACACCAAAAACAGCTACAGCAGGAGCAGAAAATTTCAACCATCTTTTTATTTATTTATTTATAACACAGCCGGAGAATGTTACTGGGTCTGTTTTTTTCCCCACCTTAACATTATCTGTACAACGACAACAGGAAACTATTTATTCAGAATTTCTCGTCGGGTCCGGTTTTTTTTTGGGGTCGATATATTTACGAGCGTCGAATTAAGTCAGTTTTTTTGGGTGATGGTGAGATGAAAAAAAAATTTATTACAGTCGAGTCGATCCACTTCACTGAGTGGCCAATGTTATTATTAATTTAATCAGAGCGAGGAAAATATCTCTGTAAATGTGTGATTGAGAAAGATTTGGTTATGATGAAGGGCTTTGTACTCTGTTGATTAGCGTAAGCAGCAGTATTTACTTATTAACTGTACTGCAAACTCTCTTTTTAATCAAGTGAAAATTTGCTTTGGCACTGTGTAAAGTGTGATATATACATTGTATATATGTATTCGTCTTAGTCAATTGACGGCGGGCATGACGGAGAGATGTACAGCAGGTAGGTACGTTGGATTCTTTTTAAGCGCTAGCTGCGACGCGTGGGGGTTCCCAATTTTACTCTTTTATAACCTCTTCTATTATATTTTCTATAAACAATTAATATATTTTCTGTAAAGAATTAATATAATTTGCTTTTGAATATTGGATTTGTGCTTCTTTATTTCAGGCCCATCATTAGAAAACAGTGCTAAATTGTTCTAGCAACTGAAAAGGACCTTAGTATTATTGCAATCACCATATTTGAGAAAAATCAAAGCAATCACCATATTTTGTCTTATTATTTGATGTATTTTGTTGAAAGTTTTGCTTTGGGATGTTTTTTTTAATTTTTTAATGTGTAATATACTTTTCATACAGTAATATAAGACCTTTGTTCATTACAAGTACAAAATTAAAGTATATAAAATAATTATTTTTAACAATATTCATTTTAAAAACAAAAAAGCTTTTTTATGAAATGATAGTATTTTAGTTATAGTTTTTGAAAATTATAGATTATTTGAAGCATGAGTATAGTTGAAAAAGAAAATTTAAAATTTAAAAAATTAAATGATAATTGATTTAAAAAATAGAAAAAAACATCTCTTATTTATTTTGAGGTCATACACTTTGAGGTCTCTTACACTTGTCCTTGTTTAACAAAATTTTATATATTAATATAATATTAAGTAAATTTATTGAATGTTTATCTTTTTGAAGGGTACTTATTTAATATAGAAGTTTGAAATGGTTTGAATACAATTCTAAATTATTTTATTACTTAAAATAGCTTAAATATGATTATCAAAGCATAAACTCATTAGCTAAATCTTCTTAACTTTTATCGTTCTTGGGCTTTGAGTCTACTCCTTTGGGTTTTTGAGTTGACCTTTCTAGAAGGTAATCTTTATTGTATAAGAACTCCATGTGTAAAAAAATTTACACTAGAGTAATTAAAAATATTATCTATTTGTAGATAGTTTTAAGTCACTAGCAACCAATTGATATCAATTCAAAACCACAAGATCACTTAATAATACATTTGGTCATAGAGCACTTCAAATCATTGTTCTAGATCATACACAAATGCATCATGCACCATAAAAAATTACATTTTAGTAACTAAAGATATTATGTATTTGTAGCTAGTTTTAGGTCTTAGCAACTAATCGATATCAATTCAAAATCACAAGATCGCTAAATAATACATTTGGTCATAAAACACTTCATATAATTGTTCTAGATTATTGACAAATGCATCATGCACCATCATCTCACATTTTGCTTGTGGAGTGTTAACATTTTGTATCAACTTCTTAAAGGCTTAACTTGGCTTAACTTGTTATTGAGATAAACAAAGGTCTTCATCTCTAGCTTCAAAAGTAAGCCCCATTGTGCTTCTTAGCATAATCCATTTTTAGATAAAGTCACAAGGCATAGGAGCACTAATTTTTGCAATTTGCATGTGTTAGGTGAGGTTGTGATAGAGGGATAGATTTGCATGATGTGACATAGTTTGGGACTACGCCGCACAAGTGACCTAGTTCACAATAGAGCAATCTTGAGTGTTTTCACAATCTTTTGATATCTAATATGTATTCTATTTCTAATTTTGAGTTACCTATTGTAGAACATCTACAAGGTCACATCGATACATTATTTGAAAATAAATGCTCCTTATACTTATCTAACGTTTTTTCTCCCTAGCTCTTTGATTTAGATTTGATTGTTATTTCCTAGCTCTTTGATTGTTATCACTTTATTTTAAATTAGATCTAAATCAAAGTGTAGGGGATAGAAGGCAAATCCTATGATTCAAGGTTAAGCTGCCCTAGGTATCCTTCATTTATTCCTTTTTCAAAATTTAGATCAATTGTAGTGTGTTTTTGCATTGCCCAATTTTATGATTTTAAAATCATTCTAGCATTCTATTAATCCTAGATTTAGTGAAGCCTTGGGTTAAACCCTTCCTTCTAAATGGCTTCCTCCAATACTTCCATTGATGATCTTTGCCCAATTACTTCTAAAGAACGATCATGTAGCCTTAGATGATGATACAAAGTCATCCTTTGTAATAGATAAGTTTCAACAACTACTCATACCTAAACCATGCAACTTGGACATGTTTACAAGACTTGATCAAATTGTCAAAGGACTCTATCCAAGAGTCTAAACCTAGTGTCAATCATGCTCCTCAATCTTATGAGGTTTTCAATGTCCTTTCCACTAAGCCTTAAGTGCAAATAACCTTAACCAAATTAAATGATTCCCCCAAAAAAATTATTGCAAAAGCTTTAAGGGGGTAATCTTATCACTTTAACACCCATTAGACCATTGGACACCTCTTGTTCTCTTTTCTAGTATTTTGATGCCCATGCATATTGCAACTATCATTTGATAGCTGGGCATTCCATTAAAAATGCCAATATTTTAAGAATAAGATCCAAGACTTGATTGCCAATGGTATAAACTTCGTTGAAAGGATGAATGATAGGCACAATGAATTTATTGCTCCTCCAACTCAAAACTTACCAACCTATATTGATCAACCCATGCATAAATTATTGAGGAAGAGCATCAAGAGGACACTTTAATATCTCCATATGAGGATTGTGTTGGTTTTATTAAAGGTCAATCAAATACACATGCCTCTCCTACCATTAGTATATTTTTTCACTATGAAATTCCGAACAATGGTTATCATGGGCTGTTATATATCAAAGGATTCATTCAATATAAGCCCATAGGTGGAATTATAGTTGATACTAGTTCGACATTCAATGCATGCACTAAGGAATTCCTTTTTAAT
The DNA here is from genome assembly GCA_027924645.1 of Cunninghamia lanceolata. Lineage (NCBI taxonomy): Eukaryota > Viridiplantae > Streptophyta > Pinopsida > Cupressales > Cupressaceae > Cunninghamia > Cunninghamia lanceolata. The sequence continues at coordinate 642,001 of BSBN01001413.1, read as the reverse complement.
CATCATTTACATAGATAAACATACAATCACTAGAGGATAACCCTAAAGTGTTCATATGGTTAAATGAAGATACTGTAGGGTGTATAGTCTTAAACTTGCAAGTAGATACACGAGGAACCAACACTATTTCACATTATTGCAACATCATGTTGAATTATTATACTCCTTGATATTATTGGGTGGATCAATATAAAACTAGACCCTCAATATCACACAATATATTAAATTTATTTATCATTTGAAGGAATGCAATTACAATTCTAAGAAACAATTATCAACCTCTTTTAAATGATATAAACTTTACAACAAATATATTTATTTAAAAATTAAAAAAATAAGTTAAAAAATTAATCAATGCGTTATATTAAACTTATTTACAAAGTATTCAAAGACCAAGTCCAAGAATGGAAACAATTGATTAATGGCCTATAAAAAACGGGAATAATCTAATCTAATTTTAAAATTCCTTAGATATGAAGAAATTCACTTTCACACTATATGTAAAGTGTGATATATACATTGTATATATGAATACGACTTAGTCATTTAATAATGGGCATGATAGATGTAGAGAAGATTGGCCCTTTATTTGTTTGTCTTTCAAAGCTCTTATATCATATAAAAATAAAAATAAAAAACAATCCCCCACTTTCGTTGGCCTTTGACACCTATTGTGGCTCTCCCCTCCATTTTTTCTATAAATGATTATAATTTCCATTTAACAAATGAATTTGTGTTTCTTTATTTTAGGCCTCATTGATTAAGGAGTTCCAAGAAAATATTGTCTTTGTTCTAGTAGTGACTAATAATTCAAACATGCGTACTTGGTCTACATAGACATATGTAGTATGAGAATGACATTGACATTAATGCAATCACCATAACATGTTAAAGTTGAGAGAAATTAGAAGCATCTTGAAAATGATATATTTGAAAATTATAAAGGTCAAAAAACAAAGATATCTACATATGTCCTGAAAATGACCTTGACATTAATGCAATCACCATAACAAATTTAAAGATGAGAAAATTAGAAGCACCTTGAAAATGATATATTTGAAAATTATAACTTTTATATATAAGTTCTTTTGGGATTGTACCTTAGGATGTGTAGATGAGAGATCATTTGAAGTATGAGTATAGTTGAATTGGAAAATTTGAAACATAAAAATTTGAAGGATATTTGATTTTAGAAATATAAATCTCTATTTTTTGTGATAGGTTTTAAGGATTTTATATTTCAATTTGGATTTTTGAAAGATAAGATAGAGGTTTATTGAGGTTTTACACATTAAATTTGTTTGATATAGTTTTCATATATAATGTTGGTTTACTAAATGTTTCTCCCTTCCAAATGACACTTTTTAAACATCAACATTAATTTAAAAATGGTTTGAATATCACCATTAAGTAAATACAATTTTTTAATATATGACTATAGCAAAGACTTAAATTAAGCTCAAAATGTCATGAGCATATTACCAACTAAGTTTTATATATGAAGATGAATTACTTAAAGCTACTCCATTTCTAATGATAATGGTTAAGCATCAAGATAGTTTAATATATGTACCAAATGGCTTCAATATCCTTATCAAAGTAATGATAAATTTTAATATATTATTATGGCAAGGAAATCAAGCTTAGAATGTTGTAATTATATAGATAATTGTATGGGATAAAATTACATACCATGTACTTTTACACCTCTTTGGGAACATAGCATAAATATACTATTGTAGAGCTCTATTCTACTTGTTTGGTGCCTAAAACTAATTCCTACTCTTGAACCCACTAGCCAAATTTCCTTACCCATTGCCTTAGTCAAGATCAACCTACTTCTTTAGGTTCCCTACCAAAATTGGGCCATAAGGTGCAACCTTCAACCCAATCTAATCTATTTTTTTTAAATATTCAAATTTCCTATTCTTGAGCTAACCTTTTTGAAAGATAGTTATTATTGTCTAAAGGGTTGAGCTTAATTGGTTAAAACATTGAGTTCTCAATGTGGAGACCCAAGTTCGAATCCCAAAGGGACATCTAATAAGTGGATTTCTAAGTTGTGACTCTTGGTCTTCCATAGCTGGCTTCTAGTGTGGACATGGTTTCTAAATAAGTGGATTTCTAAGGTTGTGACCCTTAGTCTTCCATAGGTGGTTTCTAGTGTGGTTGCTTGAAAAGAGCTTGTATTGATCTCATGGTTGTACTCACAAAATCTTGTATTAGTCTCATGTTGATAGTTGAGTAGAATATTGGTATATGATTAACAATATAAAAAAATATAGTTATTATCTTGCATTTATGGAAAGCCCTCAGTCATTAGCAATAATGTGGTATCAATTGGAAATCACACTTGATCACTCAAAGAGTAAATTTATTCATAGAGCACTTTAAAGCGTTACCTTTGCATCATATACAAGCTCATGAGGCACCATCATCTTGCATTGCTTGTGTGGAGTGTCTCAAAAATCATTCCTTGGGAGTTATACTTCTTGGAGGGTGATTTGTCATCCTCCTCCCTTGTATTTTCTACAAATGCAAGCTTGTTGCATTTATTATACACATTCTTAATGAATGGAATAACCATTATTTTGTTCACGTGAATCTCTGCTTTTCTTTTGATCAAGTAGGATTTTAAATAATTTTTCTGAGGTAAATTTAGCATAAGAAAATATTACATGGTATTAAAACCTCGATGCTCTTAAGCTAGTTTTTTTTCCATTTTGGAGGTGTTTTTATAGTTTTGTACTAACTATTTGTAGGTAGTTTGTTTTAGGTGAATGGTAGTAAGATCACCATTATGTCTAGAGGTCTTAAGATGGTTTAAGCTTTTAATTCATCCAAATTAGACACTTAGAATCTAACTAACAATAGTTTCAAGTCAATTGTTGTTAGATTTTGTTTGTAAGTAATTATATTTTAGTGCATGGTGGAACATTTCTAAGTGTGCTATTGATTCCAAAGCAACCAATAACCCTAGGATTGATTACCAAATCTTAAAAATTGGATCACTTTTCCCAAAGCCCCAAGTTTTTGTATCGGTTGTATGCCATAAAAACTAAGGAGTTATAACATGTAGGGTTTTAAAAAAAAATTGATGCAACATTTGAGAGCCACCACTAATGCCACTATAAAGACATCAATAGACAATTTTAATGCCGCCATTACAAGCCAATACATCTGCCAAGGAATATTTCCTAATGCACCAACCTATATGTTGATTGCACTAGCTCAGACTTTCATGTCACTTGCCTGCTACTTGCTAGCTTGGCATATAAATCCCTCTATGTCAATTTTATACTATTAACACCTCAAATATAGCCCTCTTCCTTATCAGTGCCATACCTACCATGTCATCTCCATACACCAGATCACTAGGATTGTACACCACATTAGATTTGTATGTATTGCCATGGTAGCCTACACAATTAGCCTCCCATGTTAGTAGCCACACCAACAATCATTTAATAAAATCAATAACCTTGTTAGAATGATGTCATCACCTTATTTGGGAATCCTTGGCTATGGGTTTGGAATCAAGTTTTGACACCTGGACTTCTAAGGACACATTCTCACTAATCTAAACTTCTGCTTAGGTCAATTTTTATTCTATTTTTGGAAACTACATTAGTGTTAATATTCATTTTTAGTTTTGATGCATCATGTTCCTATAATTTTTAATTTTATCAAACATTTGTTGGGTTGTTCTCATTTTGAGAACTTCAAGAGCTCTATTCTTGTACATACAAACTCCATTTTGATTGCTATTTTTTGAAAGTGAGATTTTTTTGCACTTAATATTGGTTCTCTTATTTTTTCTCATTATACATGAGAAATATAATTTCAATTTCTTGTTCTTATTCATAAATTATAAAATCCAAGATCAAAATAACTGCATGTCTATAAGTAGTTGATTTGGGAATGTACTACTCTATAAAGTGCCAAAATCTTTTGTGGGGATTGTGTAATAATAAACTAAGATAATGTTCCACACATTTTGGGGGTTTCCATTATATTTTTCAATTGTAGTTTCAACACTTGTGTTGTCACATTGGATCACTATAAGTATGCATGATGGTAAGAAAGGATTAAGAACCATTGCACACATCAAGATCTACTACCATATCTCCTTAGACTTGTTCTTGATCCAAGCAATTCTCTGCAAACAATTGCATGGTATAACAACAATGATGGAGTCTATAGACTAATACATATTACTATTTCCAAGGACATTGCATCACATAGAACACATTAATTGCCCTTATATTGCTTGGACCATAATTGGTAGTTATTTGGAGAACCACTTGAATCTCCATCCTTTTGTGATGTTTCCTTGGCTAACCTTGTAGATGCTAATGTTATAGAGACAACTATATGCTTTCCTTCTCCTTTCACTTCTATAAAGAACACAACTTATCTAAATGATTCTAATGACTCTCTTTATTAGGTTCATTCATATCTACAATATCCACCACCCTTGGGTGCATACTTACAAACTTCTTATGTTTGTTTGTATAATCTCATCTATAGGATCTTCATAACACTATCAAGGGCATTGCTCACCCATCGATGACAACTCTTGCTACTTCATCACCTTCTTTAGATGTAATAAAAGTATCTATAAATCCACATGTTCTCTCTCCACCTCTACATACTTTTCTTATGTCACATTCTATAGTTGTACCTAAGTCTACATATTAGATCCAAACATGTTTGAACATGCACATTGGTAAATATGAATATTTTCTAGTCCCTCACATTCTTTTATGGAGTGGGAATACCTTCAACATTCACCTTTAGTTATATCTCTTCTTAAGGGAAGAAATTTTGTTCAATTCAAGTGGACTTTCTTTAACATTCAATATTGTCCATCTTGATCCCATTTTAGTGTAGATTGCTAAGGATTTAAGAAGAGACTACCTAGTCCTTTCTCTCTCTTCTTTAGGGGGCTTTCTCTATCCTTTGGTGGGTTTCTCTCTATTTCTTTTAGGGGAATCTTTTATATATGGGTATCTAACATGACACCATCTTATCACCTAAGTTGCACTTAAGGGGGGTGTTGGTGTATTTATGCATTTATTACACCTCAAGTTAAACTTACTTAGGTAGAGTTTGATTGTATTATTAGGAGTGTGAGGTGTCACTCTCTTCCATAATAGTTATACTTATGTTATTTGTATATTGAGGTGTTTCCTAATTCCTTAGGAGTTACACTTCTTAGAGGGTGAGTTGTCACCCTCCTTCTCTTCCTTTATTTTCTATAAATATAATCTTGTTGCATTTATTGTACACATTCTTAATAAATGGAATAATAATTTTTTTACTCATTCAAGTCTCTATCCTCCTTTTGAGAAAGTATGTTACTTAAATTAATTTTAAGGCATTTTGGTCTTATGTGGATTCAACATAAGCAAATCTTACATAACGTCATCCATAATAGAATAGTTTTCAATAAAGTTTGTCATAAGCTTTTGATAGCTAATTAATATTTTATTTATGATTTTGAGTTACTTGGCACAACACATTTGCAAGTCAACAACAAAAGGTCATATTTAAACATAATTCAAAAATAGATAAGCAATCCTTATTCTTCTCCAACTTATTCATTTCTTAGCTCTTTGATTATATTTGATTGTTATTCATTGCTTGATTATTTTAAATTAGATCTAAATCATATTTAGTAGGAGATAGTGCATATCTTAGGGTTTAGGGTTAAGCATGTTTTATTTCCACACATTTTGGTGGACCTCAATTGTAGTACCCCACCTTGAGTCTAGCCCTAAGTATCCTTTAGTGTTTTTCAAATTCTAGATTAGTTGTAGTGTGTTTTTCATTGCTCAATTTTTTTATTTTAAAACTATTCTAACATTTTATTAATCCTAGATTTAGTGAAGCCCTAGTCTAAAATATTCCATCCAAATCATGGATTCCTCTTATACTTCCATCTATGATATTTGCCTAATTAAAACTTCTAAAGAAGGATCTCATATCCCTAAATGATTATAGAAGCTTGTCATTCATAATCTAGATAAGCTTAAACAACTACTCTTGCCTAAATCCTATATCTTGGACATGCTTACAAGACTCGATCAAATTGTCAAGGACTTTATCCATACGTGTAAACCTAGTGTCAATCATGTTCATTAATCTTATGAGGTTTCTAATATCATTTCCATTAAAAATTAAGGGAAAAAATTTACCAGATTACATGACCCTGTCAATTGAAAGGAAGCAAGGTACGCGGAACACACTTCCTACACTAATCTAATGAGGGGAATAGTATGCAAATTCTTTAAAATCCTTACAACTGCAGCAATGTTAAACATATAACATAAAGATTTCAGTAGCAACACAACACATGAATACAAGAGAGACACAAGATATTGTTGAAATGTAAAGTTAGTTTGACTTATTCCAGTAGTGACGAGCAGTGGCCATGTTCCACATGTTCACCATGCAAAATTGCATGCGGAAGTGCCACTTGCGCTTTTATGCATGGAAATTTATCTTTAGATTTGATCAGTTTTTGCATGTGCTTTTCTTGAATATTTAGGGTTGTCAATCTTGAATCCCAAGGCATGAGAAAAGTTTTTGTAACTGTGAATTTTCTTTTGTGAATAAAATTGAGAGATCTTTGCCTGTGGTTTTTTACTTGGTACATTACCAGGTTTTCCACGTAAATCTGTGTTGTCTATTTTGTGCTTTTATTGCTAGTTCACTGTTATTTCAATTATGCACTACTTATATTTCTAATAGATATATCGTGGGGAAAACCTTTTCAGGTAAAAAACCCCACACTCGAAAACTTGCATAATGTATTATCAAAACAATGGTGTTTACAATACACTTGCAATGCAAGTTCTTTGAGGAGTTTGCAAATATCATTTATGGAGTAATTCCAACAGCATAACAGTACCTATATCAACACTATGCAAATTACAACTCCAAACATTGCATTATATAGAGTTACAAGGCAAAATTGAGAAGCCTCTAGAGATGGGCGTCCATCTTGGCCACATGGCCATTTTCACACTCAAAGGATACTTGTCCAACATGTTTTCACCTTTCTTACATCTGTCATAACATGGCAGATTTGAATTCCCAAGGCAGAGCGCTCTAGGCTAAAAATAGGCAATGACAGATGCTCTTACGTATCTTCATCTCTCATAAAAATCTGTAACATGACAACACTTAATGTTGTAAGAGAATCCATCATACATGACTAAAAATAGCATATTCCTCTTACAACATGTCATAACCCAACTTGTGTGCCCAAAGATGCCTTTCTCTCATGCAAAGATACTTTACGACACTTGTCTTCACTTGTCATAGGAATCTCTATACTTGGCTCTTATACATCATAGATTTTGTCATACAAAATAACTCCTCCATCATAATCCAAGATGTCGACACATGGCATATTAGTTCCACCTCAAATGGGATGCTCAAATCCACATGTGTTTGACATGACCATCCAAAGCATATTACAAGTAGGATGACATGTCACAATGCCACCTCAAACCAAATGCCAAAACTAGATGTGCAAGTAAATACAAATCAAGCAAATACATAAATAATCTAATAATCAATGTTAGAAATTGCAAGGTTGAGACACCTTAATTACCAACATTCTCCCACTTGTTGAACACCTTGCAAGAGCCAATAGAATGACAAGATTTTAACTGATAGGGGCCAAGAGGCCCATAGACTTTGAACACCATCTGAACTTATCTGTGCTCACATGTTTAGTCAATGCATCTGCAATATTATTCAAAGTGTCAACCTTCTCCAATATCACCTTCCCATCTTTTACCATATCATGAACAAAATGATACTAAACATCAATGTGCTTTATTCTGGCATGGAAAGTAGGATTCTTTGCTAAGCAAATTGCACTCTGACAGTCACAACAGATAGTAATATGTCCTACATCAAAACCAACATCTGAACACAACCTCTTAAGCCAAATGGCTTTCTTACAAGCATGAGATGTTTCCATGTACTCTGCTTCTGTCATGGACAAAACAACGACAAGTTGTCACTTACTCATCCAACTAATAGCACCACCAAACATGGTAAACACATAAGCACTGGTGGATCTCCTACTATCAATGTCACCTACCCAATCAGAATCCACAAATCCATGAATACTCATAGAATGCTGAGGTCTTGTAGGATAACCATGATAACATAAGGAATACTCAGAAGTACCCCTCAAATATTTGAACACTCTCTTAACTCTATCCCAATGTACCCATCCAGGATTAGCCATAAATCGACTAAGGACTCCCACTTCTTGGGCAATGTCTGGTCTTGTACAGACCATAGCATACATCAAGCTGCCAACTGCACTAGCATAAGGTACTATGCTCATATCCTTTGTCTTAGAAGGAGACTTTGGAGAATTATCAACAGATAACTTTGTTCCCATAGTGACAGGAACAATCAACGATCTACAATCCACCATACTGAATCTCTCCAATACAGTGTTAACATACTTACTCTGGCCTAACTAAAGTTTTCTGTTTGTTCTGTCTCTTCTTATCTCCATTCCTAGAATGTACCTGGTTGCCCCTAAATTTTTCATTTCAAGTTGTGTTGACAACTGAGACTTCAAATTAGAAATCCTATTCTTACCATTCCTAATTAGCAACATATCATCAACATACAGTGCAATAATGATAATATGATCATTGTCAAACTTGTAATACACCAATGATCTGATTTTAATCTCAGAAATCCAATAGACAACACAAAGGCATCAAACTTCAAGTACCACATCTTAGGAGATTGTTTCAAACCATACAAAGACTTCTTTAACTTGAAAACTAGATTTTCTTTACCTTTCACCACATAGTGCTCTAGTTGTGACATGTAGATTTCTTCCTCCAAGTCACCATGAAGGAAAGCTGCCTTCACATCCATTTGTTCCACTTCTAAGTCATAAGCTACTGCAAGAGATAACAAGAACCGAATAGATGCCAGCTTTGCAATAGGAGAGAAAATCTCACCATAATCAATTCCCTCCACTTGTGAATACCCCTTTGCAACCAATCTAACCTTGTACCTCTCAACACTGCCATCTACACCAAATTTCTTCTCGAACACCCATTTGCATCCAACAGGTTTCCGTCCATCAGACAAAGGCACCAATTCCCAAGTTTTGTTCTTTTCCAAAGAAGCCATTTCATCTTCCATGGCCTCCTTCCAGGAACCTGCATCTTTCATGTCCATAGCCTCTGTCATAGTTCTAGGTTCATCAATGTTAGTAATCAAGGCAAAAGCACAACTAGAATCTAGTAATGAATAACCAAACCTCTCAGGTTGCTTCTTGATTCATGTGGACCTCCTCAAAGGCTAAGGTGGAGGTTCTACTTCTAAAATTTCAGAGCTGCTAGAGCTCTCCTCATTATCAGATGCAATAGGGTCTTTTGGCTTAGTCTTCTCAGGGGTAGTAGGAAACTGAACCACATCCTCTTTCTTTTCTTTTTCTTCTGGCTGTAAAACAACAGGAGAAGGAGATACCTCTCTACAAATAACACTTTTTCTATACAACACTTTCTCAGCCACAGGATCCCAAAGCTTGTACCCTTTCACACTGACACCATAGCCAATGAAGATACACTTAACTACCTTGTTCTCCAATTTTGACCTCTTCTCCTTAGGCACATGTGCATATGCCTCACAACCAAAAACACGAAGATGTCTCAACGAGGGATTTTTACCAGACCACACCTCCATGGGTGTCTTATCAATGAGCGCTGAAGCCAGGTAGCAAGCAGTGGCTACAACTTCAACCCAAAACTTATGTTTGAGGCTAGCACCACTAAGCATACTCCTAGCCCTCTCCATCAACGTTCTATTCATCCTCTCTGCAACTCCATTTTGCTGCGGGGTGTATGGAGTTGTCTTATGTCTTTCAATCCCATGTTCTTTATATAACTTATCAAACTCCGTGGAACAAAACTCACCACCATTATCAATTCTCAAACACTTAATCTTTTTATTAGTCTGATTCTCTACAAAAGATTTAAACTCTTTGAACTAACTAAAGACTTCAGATTTACTTTTGAGAAAATAAACCCATGTCCTTCTATGTAATCATTAATAAATGATACAAAATATAAAGATTTAGAAATTGAAGGAACATTCATAGGACCAAACACATTTGAATGAATAAGATCTAAAACACCAGAAGACTTGTGAGAACTAGAGTAAAAATGAACACGGTTTTGCTTTCCATATATACAATGTTTGCAAAAGTTGAACTTGAGATTACAATCATTTAACCCCTCGACAAGGTTTTTATTTTTTAGGGCTCTAAGAACCTTCTCACCAATGTGACCAAGTCTCTTATGCCACAACATTGTCTTCTCAGAAGGAAGTTTCATTTCCAAAGCATGAGTACCCTTAGGTACCCAGAAAGCACTACCATCAAAAGTTGAAGCAACGCATCTCTTCACTACTGGTTCCAATGATGAAGATGAAGAATCTAAAGCTCTTTTCTTTGAAATAGAAGAACTATTTCACTGAGCAGTGCATGCATCCAGTTGAAATAGAGTACCTCTCCGAGTACCCTTAGCAAGCACCATAGCTCCTCTTGTCATCTTGCATCCTCCACTCGAGAAGGCAACCTACACACCTGCATCATTCAATTTACTTTGCAGAGAGCAGGTTTTGTGCTAAACCAGGGATGTGCATCACCCCATTGATCCCCTTCACTCGTCCATCAGGGAATTGTATCAAGACTCTTCCACAACCAACTATCTTCAGGTGAGAGTCATCACCTAGGTACACCTTCCCACCATTGAACTCTTCATACTTTCTGAACCAACCTTAATGTAAGGTCATGTGGATGGAAGCACCAGAGTCAATCATCCACACATCTTCTGATGCATGGGTGGCTAGGGAAGCAATAAAAGCATCACCATCATCTTGTGATTTGTCAGAATCAGAATTGGAGGTGTTCTTCTTTTTCTTCTTTTCCTCCTTGCACTCCTTTTAGAAATGCCCAGTTTTACCACAATTCCAACACACTTCCTTAGACTTTCAAGGAGATTTGGATCTCCCACGGGATTTAGATTTGCCCTTTTTAGCTTTCTTGCCCTTCTTCTATTTCTCTTTAGGTCTTCCATGAACCACAAGAGCCTCCTTAGCCAATTTTGAAGACTTCCTCCGCATTTCTTCAGATAACAATGAAGACACCACTTCATCCATCTTGAAGGTGGTTTTAGTACTCCCAATGGCCATGAAAGGAGGTCCCATGAGTTTGGGAAAGAACAAAGCAAGGTCATGCAACGATCCTCCTCCTCCATCTTCACACTAATGGAAGTCAACTATGCAACTAACATGTTAAAGGCATTCAGGTGATCTGCAACCGATCCTCCATCTTCCACCCTCAGAGAATATAGGTTCTTCCTCAGGAATAACTTGTTTACCAAGGATTTGGCCTGATAAACATCACCAAGTTTCTTCCATAGCTCTTTCACAATCTTCTCTTCATGAACATTTAATAGGACATAACCAACTAAATAGATTCTCACAAGACCCTTAGCTTTACGATCTTTGAGATCCCAATCTGCCTATGCCATTGCCATTGGTTTTGTTCCATAAATTATTTCCCATAGGTCTCTGTCAACAAGCATGTCTTCCATTTTAAGTTTCCACAACTCAAAATTGCTACCATTAAACTTTTCCAACTCTATTCTTTCGGATGTGCCTACCATCTCCTTCATACAACAAGATTTTAGAATACTCTGCACAAACTCCCACTCAATCAAAGATTAGCTCAAAAAACCCCTACCCAACAACTAGGATCAAAGGTGATCAAGCTCTAATACCAACTGAAAGGAAGCAAGGTATGCGAAACACACTTCCTACACCAATCTAATGAGGGGAATAGTATGCAAATTCTTTAAAATCCTTACAATTGCAGCAATGTTAAACATATTACATAAAGATTTCAGCAGCAACACAACACATGAATACAAGAGAGACACAAGATATATCGTGGGGAAAACCTTTTTAGGTAAAAACCCCACACTCCAAAACCTGCACAATGTATTATCAAAACATTGGTGTTTACAATACACTTGCAATGCAAGTTCTTCCAGGAGTCTACAAATGTCATTTCTGGAGTAATTCTGGCAGCATAACAGTACCTGTATCAACACTATGCAAACTACAACTCCAAACACTGCATTATATAGATTTATAAGGCAAAATTGAGAAGCCTCTAGAGATGGGTGTCAATCTTGGCCACATGGCCATTTTCACACTCAAAGGACACTTGTCCAACATGTTTTCACCTTTCTTACATATGTCATAACATGGCAGATTTGACTTCCAAAGGTAGGGAGCTCCAAGCTAAAAATAGGCAATGACAGATGCTCTTACGCATCTTATAGCTATCATAAAAATCTGCAACATGACAACACTTAATGTTGTAAGAGAATCCATCATACACGACTAAAAATAGCATATTCCTCTTATAACATGTCATAACCAAACTTGGGCGCCCAGAGATGCCTTTCTCTCATGCAAAGATACTTTACGACACTTGTCTTCACTTGTCATAGGAATCTCTATACTTGGCTCTTACGCGTCATAGATTTTGTCATACAAAATAACTCCTCCGTCATAATCCAAGATGCCGACACATGGCATATTAGTGCCACCTCAAATGGAATGCCCAAATCCACATGTGTTTGACTTGACCATCCAAAGCATATTACAAGTAGGATGACATGTCACAATGCCACCTCAAACTAAATGCCAAAACTGGATGTGCAAGTAAATATAAATTGAGCAAATAAATAAATAAATAATCTAATAATCAATGTTAGAAATTGCAAGGTTGAGACACCTAAATTCCCAACATCAATATCATATTGCAAAAGATTTAGGGGATATTCTCATCATTTTCCACCCAATAGACAATTAGAAATCTTTGCTGACCCTCTATCCTCATATTTTGATGCCTATGCATATTGCAACTATCATTAGATAATTGTCAATTCTACTAAAAAATGCCTAAATATTAAGAATAAGATCCAATACTTAATTAACAATGGTATAAGCCTCATCGAAGGGATGAAAAATGGGGGAAAATTATACTGCTCCCCCAATTAACAACTTACCAACCTATATTGATGAAATAAACCATGTAGAAATCATTATAGAGGAAGAGCATCAAGAGTACACCTTGATATCTCTATATGAGGATTGTGTTGGTTTTATTGAAGACGATTAAAATAAAAATTCCTCTCCTACCATTATCGTTTCTCATGATGAAATCCTAAACAATAGTTATTATGGGTTGTTATACATCAAATGATTCATTAAATATAATCCCATAGATGGAGTTATGGTTGATCTTGGATCAATGTTCAATTTGTACATTGAGGAATTCCTTTTTAATCATCATTTATATAGATAAACATATCCTTACTCAAGGATAGCCCTAAAGTGTTCACATGGTCAAATGCAAGATACTCTAGGGTTTATAATCTTAAAATTGCAACTAGATACAACAAAAGCCAACACTATTTCACATTATTCCAACATTAGATTGATTTAGTATAATCCTTGTTTGTCGTTGGATTGAGTAGTATAAAACCATTTTCTCAATATTACATTATGTTAAATTTATTCACCAAGGGAATGTAATTGCAATTCTAAGGGACAATTATCAACTCATTTTGGATATGGAAACTTCATAACAAATAAATTTATTGGAAAACCAAAAGAGGCACCTCAAGAAAGAATGAATGTGTTATATTACATTAAAAAATATTCGAAGAACAAATAGCTCAAGAACAAAAACAATCAATTAATGGCCTATTGAAGACAATGAGAATATTCTAACCTAATATTAATATTCCTACATCTCTCATTGCATTAGATATGAGGAAAGACAAAGTGCATGCTACCAAAACCAAACTAAACAATGCACCTATAAAAGAAGTAGCAACTCAACAACTAGATAAAAACTCAAAGTAAAAAAGCCAATAATTTTGCAAAGAAAGAACAAAAGGTAAAAAAAATATGGGATCCTATTGTATCACTACCAAAAGGACATCATTCACCCATTTTACTAGTACCATTTACCCCATTGTATTTGTTCAAGATGCCACTATTATTATTATTATAATGAACTGGATGTTTTAAAGCCAAACAAATGCCACAAAATCCCTTCATCAACATCATCATCATCATCATCATGTTGCACAAGTATAAAGAATAGGCCACCATGAACATTAGACATTAAAACATGAGAATGCGAAAGATAATCTTTAATAGCATCAAACAATTGTTGACATTGGACTCATTCTAACTAAACTTAACATCTTTCTTTAGAAGATGTTAAAAGTAAGGGTGTGATCAACTAATTGAGCAACAAGGAGCTGAATAAATTAAATTTATTCTTGGAGACTACAAAGTTGAGATATGTTTTAGGGAGGAGGCATGTCGACAATAATGTTAATATTTTTAGTATCAACTTCAACTCCTCTACAAGAAACAATGAAGCTTGATATACCACTGTTAACCCCAAACACATTTCTTAGGATTTAAGTGCCTATTATACTACCTTCAACATTAAAAGAAAATGTGTAGGTCACAAACATGATGAAGATGGGAAATGGACTTAGCAAGAATTTGATTAACATATCCTTAGGATAGAGTGCATAAAACCATGGAAGATAAGAGTCATACCTCACAAATAAATGGAACGAATGTTTTTGAGACCAAAGGGCATGATAACATAACAAAAAGTTCCCAAGCTATAGTGAAAACCATTTTATAAGTTAATCTTGAGGATTAATAAAAGTATGATTGTAACTTAAGAACATGTCCATGAAGGAGAGAATATCATGGTCTATAGTACAATCTATAATCATGTCTATGTTAGGAAGAGGAAAATAATCTTTAGACTAATATTTATTGAGATCTTAGAAATTGATACAATACGAATGTATCCATCAAGTTTGTCCATAAGAACAAAGTTAGAAATCTAAGGGGAATAATCAATAGGATGAATAAACCCAATCTTGACTAGTTTCTCTATTTTAATTTTGACTAGTAAATCCACTTTAGGGCGTATCTTATGAATATTTTGTTTTACTAGTTTAAAATTACAATAGAGGATAATGTTATGGACAACATTTTGGTCAATACTGAGAATGTCCTTATACATTGAAGCAAAAAGATCAAGAAATTCAAGAAGAAACTTAGAATGATTCTCACATTCAAAAGAAGAATTGCACTTGCCAATTTTGAGGACCTTTTTAGGGCCCGTGACATCACAATAGTGTGTCCCACTTTTTTGTATTTTGGGCCATTGAAATAAGGTATTTTAGCATTCATCACATTTGATCAATTATAACAAACTATACATATTTCAAGGATGATGTAAACTAATTATTTGTGGCTTTTTCTTGTAGGTTCAATTTAGTTTTTTTGAATTTTATAAAACATCATCTCTATCATATTTGGTAAGTTTTCAATAAAGTATTTATTATATTTTTACTATTTTATTAACATTTTCCCATAACACAAAGATTGAATTACAAATACTTTTTTCTTCATGATTTCTTAGACAGATCTTTAACTCCAATATCTAGTGCATGGATATTTTTTGGTAATTTTTATTGAATATTTTATTATTATTTAATTGATAATAATTGAAATTAGATCTATATTTTCTTGTAATACATTTCTCTTTGTGTATATATGCAAATTAAATTTTTAATTTTTCCAATTGAAATAAGGACAACAATATGGAGTGTAGTGCAATACTTTGAGATTTTTCTAACACAATTTATTATTTTTTCCAATGTCTTAAATAGAGGTTATTATTTTTTGCAACATACCTATGTTGATTATATTAAAAAATATATAATATTTAAATTAAAAATAATAAAAATCATATTTTTTAGAAATCTAACAATGAGGGATACCTACCTATAAAATTGTGTTTGGACAACTTAGTTTCACCCTTGAAAATGTGATGTGAAGTAGAAAATTTCAGCCAGTAAAATTAATGCATGTGGCTTGGGGGGAAAAGGGTATTGCAAAGAATGTTTAAGGGACACACATATACACATCGATAGTTCCATCTATAATGAAATTAATCTATTTTTGCTTGTGCCCCAATATTGTGCCACACTATTTTACGTAAACTAGTAAATTAACACATGACCAAATAGTGATATATACTATTATGTACTATATCCTTAGGGTTATGAAGATTTATATAAATGTCAATCATACCACCCATAACAAGTGAATTCTACGATTCTCAATAAAGGATGGGTGGTAAGAAACCATAAAAATCATGTGTAAGAATGGGATATGAAGCTAGCAAAATGGATTCCCCAAAATATGCATGATAATTCAACATGTAAGGTAACCCATGATCATCATGGAAAAAGTGCATGAGAATAAACCCCCAAAATTTTGTGAACACCCCATTAATAGAGAAAATATCCAAAGAAGGATAAGTAGGTGCAACAAAGAAATCAATGATTTCTAGATAAAGATGAGAAATGGGTGCATATGAGAAGGAGAAGATGAAAACCTCTATAGAAGTGTGAGTGGAAATTGGATCACATTTGGAGGGTGGTATCCAAACCTATGGTAGTAAACTAACAATCTATCTAAATGGGTTTAGTAATACCCTAATCATTGTGGTCAAGATCCTTGCCCTTATAACCATAAATAATCTACAACCCTTTTCCATATTTGTTTGTAAATGAGGAGAAGGAATAAGGAGTGTCCTCCCCATAAAATTTGACACAATTAGCATTTTATCATAAGCATAGTCATTATTTGGTGAGGGAAAAGTGTTGGAAAAGGTGTATCAATATTATCCTAATGTTTTGTATTTATTTATTATTTTATCTTCACATGGGAAATATGGCATCCCACTTTGAGGTGGCACTCTTGGTAATGTATCATCTATCTTTCAATGTGTGTTAGAAGTTGTAAAAGTGTCTAATGTCATCATGATGTGTAAGAGCATCTTATGACATTGTAAGAAGGGAGTCACTTATGATGGATTCTATGTTGCATAAGAGCATGTAAGATAGGGGTTACATTGGAATATTGAAAAAATATGATAGTCTATGACATGCCATAAAACATCTTTGAATGAGTTTGAAAACTTATGATATGGTGTAAGGCATCTGCTAAATATAGCTAGTTGACCACCTCATAGAATATGGAATTGGAATTTAGGCTAAAAATGGAACCTCTATTAGGTCATTATATTTGGCTCATGGTTTTTGGTAAACCACACTTGGTTTATGGTTTGAGTTTTGCTTATTTATTAGGTGCTTAGGTTGGAGTATGGATAATGTATTTTCTAGGTATTTTTATGCTGTGAGAATTACTCTAGATTTTACATGTTCATGATAGTCATGTAAGTGTATGTCTCTAGTTATTGTATTGTAACTGATTATTTGTTGCTGATATATAAATAGTTCATTCTTTGGAGTGTGGGTTTTTCTATTAAAATGGTTTTCCCCATGTATATCATTATGTTATGGTTGTATTATTTTTATGTTTTTTTCTTTGTAATTGTAAGATTAAATATATTTTACACATATCTCTTCTCATAGATTAGTGTAAGGAAGCATTTTCACACCTTTGCTTCCTTTCATTGATCAACTCAAGTATTAGGTGTTAGAGACAAGGTTTTTTTATCTAATCTTGGCTTGAGTGGGAGCTTACACAAAAGATCTCGCTGTAGGAATATGGAAATAGTTTCAAGACTAGAAATGGAGAGATTTAATGTCAAAAACTTTGAGCTTTGGGAACTCAAGATGGAGGATTTATCATAGATTGAGATATATGGGTTGTAGTATTCAGACCCAAACTAGTTGAAATGTCATGGGATTTTTTATTCTATTTTATTTTATTTTATTTCTGGAAATGATCTGCAATGGGATCCGCAAATGGCTCTGGATAGATTCAATTGGCGATTTGTTAGCTGGTAATAGATATGGACCCTAGGTATGTTCGACTTCCTAAAGGTTCAGGGGATTCACTCGGATACCAATGCTGTCTAACGACTTGCGTATTGGGGTAGTACCCCTCACTCCACGGCTCAAGTAAAATTGAAAACTGCTTTGCCACAAACGATAGCTTTTGGTTTACCTCACGGATGGGAACTAGTCAATTAGGTAGGGGCCATTGCCATTTTCACTAGCAGGTCCTCTCAATGGGCCAGCTACTTCAGGGTTCCTGTGGTACTCCTCACAATGAGTTTTAGGGCTATGCCTAGGCACTTCCCACAGTTAAGCAGATAGGGATTATTCCCTGATTCGAAACTATAATTGAAATGAACAATACAGATGCAAAGAAAAAAGAACTACTGCAATAATCATAGCGCTTGGAGGCCACTGCAAAAAAATTTTGGGAGAAATTCCACCCAACGAGCCCAAGAAAGCACTCTGATGCCAGATGAGAGGAACCTCCTGTAACAATAGAATGAAAAATGTACGAAATAACAGAAATAGCAGAACATAGAAGGAATTTATTGATCATAGGCCACTTTGAGGGGGAAACCTCCTCTAAGCAAGCTCAATACAATAAACTTGTGGATGCCTTCATTGGCCTCAACACGTACTTATATACTAAGTCTAATCTAAATAACTATTACTTCCCATGAATGTGGGATAATACAATATACTCATGTGACGACTTACAAAGCATATGTGTTCAAATGTAATACACTAACGAAGTAAAGAGAAGGGTTAAACACGGGTTCCTAACATAGTTGCACTCAGTTGGAGTGAATATGAAGGAGGAGGACTGATACCTAACCATTGGTAGCACTATAAAGAAATTGGTGCTCATGACTACTTTAGTCTTAGATGATATGAGGTAGAAAGCTTCCAAATATATCAAAGAAGCCTTGGATATCCATGGAATATCAAAGGAGAAAGGAAAGAAAAATGACAAGAAAAAGAGTTGAACTATTAGCAAGACTAAGCACTTGAGAAGAGACTATAAGGTGGAGGAAAAGAAGAAAAGAATGAGTTAGATTATGAGTCTGATAAATAATATTATGAGGATGGAGGAGATGAATTTGTCATAGCCTTGACAACCATGCATGTGAGAGTGCATGGATGATTCAGTCTAGAGCTTCCTTCCATATGACTCCCCATTTGGAGTGGTTTTTAATGTATAAGAAGTATAATGGTGGGAAGGTCTACCTTAGTGATAAATCTTATCTTAGTATTGTTGGCTATGGATAAGTTTTTATTTGATTCCATAATAGTAGAGTGAAGGGGATCAATGGAGTTTTGCATAGCTTAGGTTTGGCATGAAACCTTTTACTAGTGAGTAAACTGAATGATGCATGTGTATAATTAGTCTTTAATAGTGTAGGGTGAAAGATTGTCTAAGGAACTATGGTACTCACTAAAGGTGTTCATGTTATCAATTTATTTAGGTTAATGCAAGAAATGTTTAGTGTAATAGTTCTTCAGTTCCAATAGTGAAGAGATCTGCAACATCTTTACCTTCATCATCAAAACCAACAACAAAGAGGAGTGTTGTATCTACTTCTAATGGATATGATTTATAGGCACTTAAGAACACTCTCACTTGAGAGAGAATGTTACCCATCAAGAAGATTATGCTATGGCACTAGTAAATGGGCCATATAGGTGAAGGGTGTTGATAACTGAGAGGGGGGGGGGTGAATCAGTTATCCTAATTATTTCCTTTATTGAACTTTCCTTTAATTGAAGCAGCATAAAATCAAACATAAAACATTAACCATGAAACAAGAAACACATGACACAGTATTTTTGACGTGGAAACCCTGTTAAGGGAGAAAACCACGGGGTGATTAACCCAAAATTATTCTCTGTTAGAAGAATAGGAAATTACAAAGATGGCACTTGCCAATTAGGGCTCACTGCCCGAGCACACTGCTCACAAGAGGCCCACTGCTACAAGAAGACACACTGTCTACAAAGTGATGAGAATCACAGTCTTGAACTGATTGGAAGCATCTGCATATGCTGGAGTTCAGTTCCGGTTAGGCTCAGTACACTGATCTGCTGCACTTCATCTTTCCTCTGTTCTTTATTCTGCTATCTTCCACATACCGGATCCTTTTTGCTACCTCTGCTCTTTCTCTGGACTTATTCGCATATCTCTCCACACTAACACACATTTCACAACTAAATCCATCCTCTATATATATCCGCACAAGTAATTTCATCACCTTTCTAGTCGGCATCCGGAACAGTCTAGTTTCTTACAAACTCTCATTCTGTCAGCTGAATCCTTCCTCACCAAGCAATGCGGATCAAGCATATACTTGTAGATATCATTAATCATGTCGGCCAAACATGATTCATGCCTTCACAACCTCTGTCATCAACAGTAACCCATCCGGAAAGTAGTCTGATACTCTGCCAGTCAGTTCTTCCTCTGTTTTCACTGTCTCTCAGGAATCCGGTACTCAACCATTCATATCTTTTTCCTTGTCCATCACCGGAGGCTAAATCCTTGGAATATACCACTCAAGGTAGTCCTCTTGACTTCCCCAAATCCGCACTGCACCAAGACACTTCCTCTGAGAGGTCCGGACCAATCTGTCGGACCTTGCCACATGCTCTGTTCTTCTTCACCGGACCACAACATTCTTTATTCTGACTTCCGGTAGAGACATATCATGTCTTGCGGATATGTGGGATGACCTTTGTTGCCATCAATGACAACAACCATGAATCCATATAGTGTCTCTTGCCAACAATCTCCCCCTTTGGCATTGATGGCAACACTTAGTGAAAAATGACTAAGTGTTTTCACTATGCTCCCCCTTTGCTGATGCTCTGTCTTTATATACAATTTCCGGAACTCCCCCTTAGTTGGATCCCTCATTTTTCACTGCTCCTCACTCCCCCTTTGACATCAATGGCAAAGGGTAGGGTCCGCATATCAAAATTTTCAAAAATTTCTTATACTTAGCCGCATATTTACATACTCACATATATTGAAGAATGTCTGCAAAGGATGTCTGTAATTGAATCATTTCAGTAGCCCAACTTTGCTTCATTCTGTCCAAAATTGAAATGTGACCACTTAACAAAAATGCAAACGCTTCTGCCCGCTTGAGATCTGTCAGATCTTTTGTTTGGGCGGTGGTCCTAGCATCACTGATGGCCTCATGCATGGTTTCCAACTTAGGGATTATAATCCTTCTAAGTTCTCCCATCCGGTTGGTGATGTTCTTCCTTTCCTTCTCAAGATTCTTTATTTCGTTCAAGACTGCAATAGTCTGACATTCTTGATTTATTATAGAGGAAGAGAGAGGATCAAAACTTTGAGATAAGCTTTGTAGCTTATCCTGTTCCTCTTTTATTTTCTTGTCAAATGCTGCTGTTGCCTTTGACCAGGATATACAAAATTTATAGATATCACCGCCATCCTTAAGAGCATTCTCTAAGCTCCTTATTCCAATGCTTACAATCTTCCTATCCTTAGAGATTAATTCTAATATTTCTGAAAATCTCTTATCCAAAAATTCCTTCCGGACCTTTTCTTCAGCTGATTTTTCTAAAGAATCAAAATGTGTATCAACACTGCTGACTAAGGTTTTTAGATTACCGGAAGTGGAGGCTGTCAGATCTATCTGGATTGATGGCATGATCTTCACAAGTACTCCGGAAGCAGCCTCTATCAACTCACAGTCTTCCATATGAGACTTCAGGAGCTTTTCATTTGCCTTGGCATTTGCAAATGAAGCTATCTTCATTGTTTGTACCGGAGAGAGAGAGTCAAAATCAAATGGGCCTTTTAGAAGCTCCGGTTCATCAATTTCTAGAGTTTCTTTGCTCAAAAATTGTTGAACAGTTTGTGCAGTGTCTCTTGCCGGAGACAGATGTTTCTTCTCTTCTGCAGTCTTAGAACTGTCAACCTCTTTGTCCTTCACCACTGCTTCCTTCTCCTGTAATTGCTCTTCTTCTTTGGATCCGGAGACTGTAGGGGAAACCGGAGGAGAGATGCTAACTTGTTCATGGGCCACTTCTTCTGGAGTAGAGGGTCCCAAGTCCTCACTTGTCTGTTCAGGGCTCACTTCTTCCGGAACAGAAGATTCCAAATCAACAGCTGTTTCTGCACCTAAGTCCTCTACAACAGGAAGATTGAACCTTTTGAAGGCCTTCCGGAGGATTTCTTCTGTTTCTTGAGCCACTTTGTCAGTCTCACCAAGCATGAGTTGATTCATCCTGGCTTTGCTTCTGAACTCATCTTTGCAGTCCTTGAAGATAATGTTCATTGTTTTGGGATCAATTTGAGGATATAGCTGAATAGCTATCTGCTCCCGGATCTCAAGATCTTTGGCATGAGCATTATTCTTTCTTACTTCCATTTCCTTCTCTAGGCTTTTAGGAATGAGAGATATGATCTCAATGAAAGCCTTATTGTATATGTTCAGATATTTAACTGTGGCTTCCTGCAGAGTCTTTTGGTCTGCCTCACTGAAGTCATCATAGGATTCAGTCATTGGTTGAAGGTTTCCATCCACCGTGACCGACTTGATTATGCTCTCTAGTGACAGAGTGGGCTTTTCAACAGTTACCTCTGCCATTTCCTCCTTGTCTTGGCCTGTGGAGGGCTTACCGGATCCTTTCTTTTTCTGTTTCTTAACTTCTCTTACTCCCTCATCTGATTCTGTTTCCTCTTCATCCTTTTGGCTTCCATAAGCCCTTGTGGCTTTTGCCTTTGATCTCTTACCGGATGCCTGGACTTCCGGTTTTGAACTTTTGGTTGAGGGAGGTGCAGATCTCTTTGTTGATCTGGTCCGGGTGGGAGCTCCAACCGGAGCACTTTCTTTGCTTTTCTCTTCTTCCTCGGCCTTCCTCCTCTTTTCCCGGCTGGCATCAAGTGCGTCCTTTGAGATTCCAAGACCTTGAGCAATGTGCTCTACTTCTTTTCTTACTTTTCTTTTGATCTCAGGTTCCCTGAGTTCTACATGTAACTTTATACTCAGCTCCTCAAAGGTTCCAAACCTTTCTGCCTTAGGATCTTTGGGCTGACTTAGCATGTGTTGAACATGCAGCTCCACTATCTGTTCATCAACTTCGTACCCCATGGGCATGATCCAGACAGTCCTTGGCTCCACTGCCTCCATCAGGCACTGATCAGTGTCAACCATAAAGCACACTGAGTCCTTGTATTTCTCAATGAGAGACTGGGGAATTCTCTCTCTTGCTTGCATCATGCTCTGAAAGTTTTTGAAGTATCCCCATAGAGCTGAATTTCTCACTTTTGCATCCCCAAGTCCATGCAAGTAGTCTCTTATCTGGACTGCAACAGGTTTGTCATTCTGCCATACCCATCCACTTGTTCCGGGTAGCTCATTCATGAAGTAGAAGAATAGACATACAATAAGAGTACCATACTTGAAGGAATTCTTCTTATCCTTCTTGATTTTCTGTATATTTTCCATTAATTGGCTTAGCAGTAGTTCGCAGAGGTCATATTCTGCATTTTTCCTTAGCATTTCAAAAGCAGTGTATACTGCAGTTCCGGATACAGAATTCTCCCTGCTGGAGTGATAGATCTTGTATCCTATTATCATTGATGCATATTTGATATCCAGATCCGAAATATCTTCAATGGTCATTGCCCTCTTGTCAAATTTTGATCCGGTGGCCTCAGTTACAATGTTGTTCTTGACAGATTTAAGGATAGGTACTCCTCCGGAGGAGTATAGGCCAGTTACTGCTCTAATTGCCTCTTTTGTGATCTTGCAGGGTCTATCTAGCCATAGAAAGTTGTCATGCATCCTGCTCAGTACATACCGGACCCATTCATCCTCTTCAAAACAGGGGAAATGAATAAATTGCTCAAATTGTTTCTTCTGAATATCCTTATACTCTGGTTTAAGCTCAAAAGCATTGTCAATCAGCTGCTTGTGATAGAGGTCTCTTAATTTGAAATCCCCAAATTCCTCAATGTTTGCATGTATGTAAACCCTAATGTCTTCGGTGTGTAAAACTCCATGAGGAACACTAGAGAAGGCTCCTAGTGGGTCAACCTCCAATGATTTGTAGGGATGTTTCTTGAATGAGGGGCGAGGTCTATCGGAGATCTTAACTATGTTTGGAGTAGCCATTCTTCAAAGATTTGCAGTGAGGTAATGAAAAACGGAGAATACCTTATGCGCCTTCGGTTTGCACGGAGTGGTTGGATTGATTTCTTTATCCAATAGCTTCGGCAGGAGATCCTTGGTGTGCTTGAAGAACCTTGTTGCAGAGCTCCACTTTTCGCTTCTTCTCGAGTGCAGAATGAGCAAATGACCTTTGAGAAATCCCTTAAATTGCTCCGCGAACCCTAATACCTGTCTGCTATAAATGCTTCACCTACATCATTCCAGTTTGCCTTGTCTGGATAGCTTGGAGTATCCGGATTAGTCCTGATCTGTGGATATCATCCGGATCTTTCAATCATGAATAAATCGAGGTAGCATATTACAAGATCATCTCAAACATTCTGTCCAATCCGCAGAACAAGATAGTGCATTTCCGGATCTTTCCGGACCTTTTTGTAATCCTTTATCATACCGGAGCATCTCCCTGAACAGGTCTTATTTGATCGATCACAGCTTCTTCATAACTTCATGCGGACCTCTGAAAACTTGACTGAAGTATCTCAAGATTCATATCTACAAACCCTTTGATCCGCATCTTGTGCCACATCCGGCACCACTTGTTTGGCTGGGGGAACAAGATTTTCTTTGAGTCTCCCCCTGAGCCAGAGCTCACTTTTAATTTCTGGAAGAAGTATCAGCACCAGAGTCTGGTGCGGATCCAACCTCTACATTCTCTGAACTTTTCTTCACCCAAATCTTGCTCATCTGATTCCTAACCTCATCCGCATTCATCTTTTGTTTACCCTTGTCTTGATTCTGATTATACACCGGACCTCTTTTGTCCTGATTCTTGTTTCTGCAGATTTTAGCATTATGACCGGACCTATTTCAGATTTGGCAAATAACATTTCTTTGCATATTTGACTGATATCCTCTTGATCTGCATTGATTTGCCATATGACCTATTCTATTGCATGTGAAGCATCTACCTTTGAATGATTTGTTTACTTGCATAATTCTGCATTCATGGGATTTGTGTCCATACCTTTTGCAGTTGAAGCACTGTCCGGAGAAGGATGAATTATTCTGATTCATTCTCATTCTGCACTGATTAGCTTTGTGACCAAAGTGGTTGCAGTTGTGGCAGTATCCATTGAAGGATGGATATCTTTGAGCATTTGGCTGTCTTACCGGAGGTCTTCTAGGCCTGCTCCTTGGATTTTCTGATCCAAGATTCTTCTGACCGGATCCGGAGCTTTCTCCTTTCTCATATCCCAAGCCATACTTGTCATCTGTCCTCTTTTGACTTCCAAGAAGAACTTCAAGTTGAGCAGAACTTATCTTGAATTTCTCTTTATATTCATTTGCTGTTTGAAGGTCTCTTTTGAGAGAGGCAATTTGATCCTCAAGTTTTCCTTCATTATCTTTGGCATCTTCAAGATCAGATTCAAGGTGTCTGATAATCCTGTCCATCTGGTGGCATTCTTCTGATTTTTCTTTAAGAGATTGTCTTAGATTGTCTTCAGCCTTTCTTTTTTCTTCAATCTCTTGAGTAAACTTTATAGTTCCTGATTCCATTTCATGTCTTAACATAATGACTTCTTTTGATAACTTTTCACATAACTTGGTTTGCTCAGTCAATTCCTCATTTGTATTGCTTTCTTCACTTTGTCTTGCCAACTGTTGAAGCAGCTCCTTTCTCTTTTTCATAGAGAGACTTAATTTATCTTTTAATTCTCTCATGAATTCATCAGCCTGTTTGAGTCTTTCCTTTAATTCACTGACTTCAGAATTTGACTGTTCAAGATCCTCAAGGGCAGTCTTGAGTTGCTCCCTTAAACCATATGCATCCATTTGAAATCCCAGATCTTCCTCAAGCTGTTAGGCTCTATTAGGAGGAACTTAGCTCTGATACCAATTGTTGATAACTGAGAGGGGGGGGGGTGAATCAGTTATCCTAATTATTTCCTTTATTGAACTTTCCTTTAATTGAAGCAGCATAAAATCAAACATAAAACATTAACCATGAAACAAGAAACACATGACACAGTATTTTTGACGTGGAAACCCTGTTAAGGGAGAAAACCACGGGGTGATTAACCCAAAATTATTCTCTGTTAGAAGAATAGGAAATTACAAAGATGGCACTTGCCAATTAGGGCTCACTGCCCGAGCACACTGCTCACAAGAGGCCCACTGCCTACAAGAAGACACACTGTCTACAAAGTGATGAGAATCACAGTCTTGAACTGATTGGAAGCATCTGCATATGCTGGAGTTCAGTTCCGGTTAGGCTCAGTACACTGATCTGCTGCACTTCATCTTTCCTCTGTTCTTTATTCTGCTATCTTCCACATACCGGATCCTTTTTGCTACCTCTGCTCTTTCTCTGGACTTATTCGCATATCTCTCCACACTAACACACATTTCACAACTAAATCCATCCTCTATATATATCCGCACAAGTAATTTCATCACCTTTCTAGTCGGCATCCGGAACAGTCTAGTTTCTTACAAACTCTCATTCTGTCGGCTGAATCCTTCCTCACCAAGCAATGCGGATCAAGCATATACTTGTAGATATCATTAATCATGTCGGCCAAACATGATTCATGCCTTCACAACCTCTGTCATCAACAGTAACCCATCCGGAAAGTAGTCTGATACTCTGCCAGTCAGTTCTTCCTCTGTTTTCACTGTCTCTCAGGAATCCGGTACTCAACCATTCATATCTTTTTCCTTGTCCATCACCGGAGGCTAAATCCTTGGAATATACCACTCAAGGTAGTCCTCTTGACTTCCCCAAATCCGCACTGCACCAAGACACTTCCTCTGAGAGGTCCGGACCAATCTGTCAGACCTTGCCACATGCTCTGTTCTTCTTCACCGGACCACAACATTCTTTATTCTGACTTCCGGTAGAGACATATCATGTCTTGCGGATATGTGGGATGACCTTTGTTGCCATCAATGACAACAACCATGAATCCATATAGTGTCTCTTGCCAACAAAGGGTATTTAGACCTTAAAAATAAGAATCATGTTGAGCAGTTGATAGATTGTAATCTTGAATTTGATTTATGTGGACATTGCATATATGGGAAGAAAAACTATGCTCAATTTTATTCTAGTTCTCATAAATCTTTTGGGTTGTTGGATTTCACTCATTCTAATGTATTTGGTCCTATTAATCTTCCTTCATTATCTAAATATTTGTATTATGGATCATTCATTAATGATTATTTTAGGACATGGGTATATTTTATCAAAAGTAAATCTAAAGTATTTAGTTGGTTTAGAAAGTTCAAGGCTCTATTGGAAAACCAAATTGATAGAAAGATTAAGGTGTTGAGGACTGATAATGGTGGTGAGTTTTGTCTTGTAGATTTTGAAAGATTCTGTTGAGGCATGTGTGGAGTTGTCTTTTGTATTGTTGGTTCCCCAATTTGATTGTCACAATTACTTGAAAGTATACAATTGGTTTAGTGAATTAGTGACAATTGGCCAACAAATAGGAGATGTTGTTCCAAACAATTTCCTCTGCTCTTCATGCTCTACAAAACCTATGTGGGTTTCCCTTATTTTGATAATGATGTGAGCTCAAGACCCTTTTAACCACAATGTCAATAAGAAGATACTTCCATAGAAAATCTATAAGAGATTACATGGTTTAAACAATTTATAAGGGTGATCTCTCATAACCTTTAAAAGTAAATGTGAAATTCAAAATAAATATAAATAAATTATACGAGTATGATTTATCATTTTGAGTATGTATTTATGGTTGGGAGACTAATTAAAACTAGGATTGGTGCCTGTTATGGGAAGATAGAGTCAATACAATGTATAAGGTTTTGCAATGTAGTTATCCTAAGACTGAAAATCAATCTATCTTCTTAAAGATATCAATGCCTCAACAATGATATTATTTTAATGATGGCAAACAACATACATCTCTTTCTTAATTATCCATTTTGTTTGTAAATGACAACATTACTTTGCATGAGAAATTCACTCCATTTCCTCAAAACATAAGCTAACATACAATAGTAATACACAACAATTGTGTCATGAGAGAAACAATAGATTTGAAATCCTTTGAGGGCATTTTTCATCTCTTGCCACTCTTAGTCAAAGGGGGTACCAAGAGGTGAGTTTTGAGGTATATAGTTAATGGAGTTGGGAAGAAACAATTGTGGGATGTTAGGATGAAGGGGATTGAATGTGTGAAGAGATGATTGTAGTGCTATTTGGTGTGAATGAAGAAATGACACCATGGTTTTGTATGAGGTGGGAAGGTACATAGATGTGGGAGGAAGTTGATATGTTGATGCATTGGGTAGATAGTGTGATTGATGTTGGGGGTTTGATGTGGTTAGATAGCTCATTAGGGGTTTATATTGTGATGTGGAATGATGTGAGATGATCAATGGTAGCATGGATTAGATAGGGGTTGCATGTTTATTTCTACATTTACATTTTAGCTCATGGAATACAAAGAGAACTATTAGATTATAGACAAAATTAATGATGGTAATTAAAGATTGGTGATATGGTCGTAAAGTAACCAAGAATTATGTAATATTAATGGCAAATTAATTTGGATTTGTACTATCAATTATAAAGTTTAGGTGAATTAGATCTAATCATATATCAAATATTATGGTGAAATAATTGATTTTTAAAAGTTTAATAAAATAAATGCTCAGGTGATTTAACTAGGACTAAACTAAATTTTGTAAAAATGTGGTGATTCAGGTCATCTTACAACTTGTACTATTCACCAAAATTTGAATCCCCAATTTCAAGTATTCACTAATTGGTAAAAATTTGCCACTAAAAAATCCATACCTATAAATTAGGGGGAAAATGGATGAAAATCAATGATAAAAATAAACCCTGCAAAAAGCACATATAAATTATCACAAAAACCTTGCAAAAATAACCAAAAATTGAGTTAAGTTTGGAGGTCAATGGGATGCAACACATAGAAATGCAAACACTGATGCAAAAATGCACACACTTGTTTACAACACATGCACCAAAACTGAGTCACGCACATTGAACTATGACTTGCATGGAAAATTCTATGCAAATTCTCAAAATAAGATTAGTAAAAGGGACGTGTTTCTCATCGAGCATGCCAAAAATGTGTAAATGTAGAAATAAACATGAAAGAACAACTAAATTAACCTACTCTATTCACAACTACAAGAAACCTCAAGTTAAGACCTAAGAAAGGTAATCATAAAAGGATGAAAACACATAAGAATTCTCACCCAAAACCTCCTTGTTGCACCAAGCTATGGTGGCTATGTCCAAGGTTTGATTGTGATGAGAGAGTGATATGTTAGTGCTTAACTCAACAATATAACATTGCATTCAAACTTGTTATGAAAATGGTTTATGGAGGGCGCTATTTATAGATTTTTTGGTGAGTGGATGGAGGGCTAGGTTTGCCTTGAAAGATTAAGGGCTTAGATTTATTGAGAGGATAGGAGGCATGAGAAGTCTCTAAGTGGTACCATGTGAATGATGGTCAAAGGGAGATCCAAGATTCAAGGAAAATTAAGGGTGGAAATTTTCCTTGGGTGGAGTGGATGGTGAGATCAAAATGTAGATTTTTGGAGAGATGTGAAGATCTCGCCCATTCCCAAAGTACCTAGAATGTACAAATAAAGCCCATACCTTTGATCCCATGTACACATTTGGGACTTGTGCAACCTTTACCTTGATTGATCATGTTTTGGAATGTGTAAATGATTATGTAAGGTTAATGATGTGATTTTAAGTAATGAAAAGTGAACAAAATAGGGAATTAAATACATATTTAAATTTATTTTAATTTTTAGGATGGGATGACATTATCTTATATAAATGAATATTTGAATTTATTTATCTAAGGTTGGAATATAGATGAAAATTAATTAATTGAATACATAGTCTTGATTTATTCAATTAACTGTGGGTGAATAGTGGATGAATAGTGATTTTATTATTAAATAATTAAAAAAATATTTAATTAATTTTGGAAGGCGAATTGGATAATTAATCAACTAAATATGATTTATTTGATTAATTATAGAGGAAATAGATAATGATGACCTAATGATTGCTAAAATGATGATGGGATGATTTTAGGTGTCTACACATGCAATGGCATGTACTAAATCAGATAATGCCCAAGTAGTGGGATTTATTGGAAGGCTTATGTCTAACCCTAGTAAAGAGCATTAGACTTATGCTAAGAGAGTATTTAGACATTTTCAAGGAACATCTAATCATTGCTTATGTTATCATGGCTCTAGTGATGGAAATTTATTAGACATAGACGACTTTGTTGATTTAGACTAGCTAGGTGACTTGGATGAGTAAGAGACAACATATGATTGTGTTTTCCACAATCAAAGTAGAGTATATGGATGCTACACATACTTATAAGGAGGTAGCATGGTTGAAGAGACTGTGTTTAATAGGAGTTGGTTTTGATCATAGATTGGTTAAGATATGATAGTCAGAGTGTTATTTGTTTAGCTAGTAATCCCATGTAACTTGCCCACACTAAACACATAGATGAACAATATCACTTTGTTCATAAGATGCTGGAGAGTGGTAAGGTCATGATTCAAAAGTGTTACACTCCGTTATAAGGAAAACATAATTATCATTTTATTTTAGGTAGATAGATAGTTAGCCAGTGAAATCATTATGATTAAAGTAATGTTGTGCTAGATTAGAAAATGCATTTGATTTATATTATTTTATTTGTAATGAATAATGTATGCGGTATTATTATTATTATGCACATGGTTAAATGACGTAATGGACTAACTACTGTTGTGCAATTGAGGTGGATGTAGGAACATTGTTCCCCTCTTGGAAAAGGAGGGAGAGCATCACTAGGGAGAGGGTGATAGATCATGAGAATGCAATGATCATTGTGCTATCTGAGAACTACACATGCACCTAGTAGTTGTATTGTCTCAATATGCCAATTGAATTTCCATACTCTCTTCTTTTGTCATCTGGTGTCAACTTGAGTTGTGATTATAACTGGATGACTATTGTCGTCATGTATGCTTTATGAGAGTCGTCGATTCACGCAATAGTGCTGATTCTTTATCTTTGGGCATGCATTTTTTGAAACTAGATATAATGTTTATATTCCTTGTATTAGAGACCCTTGGGCATTAGATATACTATTAAAATATATTTATGCTAAAGCTATGCTCCAAGTCTTTCTATATTTACCATATTATTCCCAAGTACATGGGAGGCTAAATTATTGTTTTAAAATAATTTCTTTTCAATTGAAGATATGGATCTAGAGGGAATAGAACTTTCCCCCACTACCCAACGCCTCCTATATTCCTAGAGAGTTGAGGGGAATTACTGCTTTCCTCAATGCCAACATATAGGCATGGGCATGGGAGAAGGTGGGAGGAGGATTCTTTGTTTTGCTAAAAAAAATAAAATTCTTAAATCTTGCTTGAGATTGCGAGTCTGTTAGAGAATAAGGATTTAATTTGGAAGAAATCCTTGGATTTGAGTCAAGAAGTTGCTCAAGGAAGGGTGAGGAGACTCTTGTATCAGACGAAGATGACAAACACAACAATATAGTTATCGATCTAAGAGTAAGTATTTAGAATGTTGTGCAAGTCATTTAAATTCACATTCTTTTAAATACTAGAAAAGTATTGTTTATATTGGTTTAGCATAGCGAGTGTTTTTGGTAGCTTTGTCAAAAGTATCCATGTCTTTGCATATGGTAGAAGCTTGGCCTGGGTATATGCTTTTGTAACTTTGATTAGTATCTTGAACTATTAGATGAATCTCACTCCATTGGAAGCTAAGGCTTAGCCTAGGGAATGTTGATCACCCGAGCATGAATACCAAGCATAGATGTTATAACTATATTGCTAATACTACCACTCTTAATGCGACCTATGAGTTCACTATTACCGGTGAATATTTAAGGCAATACCTGTAGTCTATTCATCACTGCCAACTACATTTATATGGCACGACCTGTAACCATATTGTTACTAGTGAATTCTATGGTGCGGCCTGTTATTCTCTACCATTGGTAAAACTTGTTTAGTTTGGTTTGTGCCACACAATACTATATGACATTTGTATGATACGACCTACATGAAATTGTCTCATTTTCTATGATACTTGGCACAACCTATGAACAATTTCATTTCTTGCATGTTATTATAACCAATATGATTTGATATATATGCTAAGTAAGGGTTCGCATGAGATTGTTAATGAATGTTTGTATTCAGCCATGTCACCTTATGAGATTAGAAAATCCAATAACAAGCTAATAAGCTCTATCTTTAAACTCAATAAACATAGTGCCTTTTATATTTGAAAGTTATGAACAAGAAAACCTAATGTTTTACCTATAAAGGCTGATTCCTTTTATATATAATATATTATTTTTTGAGTCTGAATAACAGAGAGCTTATTTTATGTTACTTGTGCTTTGACTAAGATTGGCCAACATATTATCTTGAATTCATATTTACCATTTAATGATAGTATTATAGCCATAAACTATCAATGACAACATTAAGGCCATCTGATATGAGTAAATATCCTTTAAATGGCAGTGATATTTTAGCCATTAAAATTAAACACCCATTTTATGTGGCAGATATAATAGATACTTTGACTTAGCCAAAAATATAGTGACAAGAACCTAGTTTAAGTTAACTCAAGGTGGTCAAAGTATACTTGTGCTAAACAAACATGTTATTCAGATAGAATATGTTATGTAAATTCTGACAAGGTGTAAGTCGGATATAAACTTAAAGCAACGATAGTTTGCTCCTCGGTTGCAAAGATATTGTGACCTTGGCTAGTATTGATAAAGATATATGATGGGAACTTACTTATAAACCCATTGGTATAAGGAATGACTATTTTCCTACTTCATGAGTGAGAGAATATATGAAAGACTAGACTATTGAGTAGTTGGCAATTGTCATAAACCTGGTATTTCAAGAATGCAAAGAGGGGCTTAGTGTATACCTTAGTCATTCAGACTTTTATCTTATAAAATGACTAGTTGACCCTTAGAAGAAGGCATACTGGTAGTTACATTTAGATAGGCATAGGATAATATTTACTAAGTAATTTATTTTATCTTGTTCGAAGTCCATCTAAGAGTCGTGTGCTCATACACCTTTGTCTAGACTTGAGAGAACGCGATTAGTTCTCAAATTTTGATGAATTATCTAAAAACTATATAACTATGTTTTGAGTTAAGAAGAAGGGTTGATGGCTATTGAGTAAGTTAACAGTTCTCATAGACCCTGGATTGTGAGAACACAAAGAGGGGCTCAATGCATGGACACAAATCCACCTTTACTTGTAATTGCCTAATTCACCCTATTAAACAACTCAACATAGAAAGTATGTCAGTCTCCAAGTCAAGAAAAAGTGTGTGAACAATCGACTCTTTTATTATAAAAAACTTTGGCCAAAGTAATGCAAAATCATTGCTTGTGTTATCAGTTCACCATGTTCTAGATTGCACAAAAAGTCAGATGGGAAGTACATAACTAGAACTAGACTAGAGTTGGAAACCAACTGTTACTTGCTAGGACAGTGCACTAGTTCTCAGATGGAACACAAAATTAGTTGATTCTCATTATCTATACCCTTGTGAATTGAAGGGCCACTTCCAATAGGAAGGTGTGTGGGGGACCACTGGTCCATGGTTGGAGGAAAAGCACCAAGGTGATGCTCTCCCTCTTGCAGTTGATTGCTGAAGACTTGTGAACAGAAGACATCATTTCATTGTACACATAACTATGTAAAATTTGTAAGTCGCATGTAAAATGTGTTAGGAATAGCATGCAAAAGATATCAATTAAATGTAGATAAAGATTAAATATATGAATAAAAATACACATAAATAAAACAACAAGAGACAATTTTAACGTGGTTCACCCAAACTCGGGCTACATCCACCAAAAGAGAGTCTAATATTATTATCCAGCAAATAGAACTGATTACAACCAGTAATCTCATGCAACCCAAATCTGTTGCAATGTACTATAGATACAATACCAATGGAAATCCTAACCCTTAGCCTTTTTTATGGCGGCCAATAGAAAAAATAATTGTCGACGCCTTTATAAAATAATAGGCAATTTTTGCTTCGGGGGCGCTGCCCCCAACAACCCCTGCGGGGCGTGTTGCCCCCAGACCCCCACCGTGGGCTTTGCCCCCGGGCCCCCGCCAGGGGGATAAGCCCCCTCGGCCTTACAGGAGGGGCTTTTTCCCCCTGAACTCCCTTGTAAAATACTTTGGGGGGAAACCACGTTGACAAAAGTGGGGAAATTTAACCTCCAAGTCTAATTAGGCTCCATATAACAACAAAATGACCATCAATTGATGTAATGTTGAATGCACAAGACAAATGAGAGGGGGGTGAATCAATTGCAACTTATAATTCCAAAACCCTCAAACACATTGTATACCGAAAAATAGAAGATTGAAGAAGAAGATTGATGCAAAGGTTCTAATGTGATTTTGACAGCGTAAGGATATAAAACTCAATGCATTCCAAATGGATTATGAGAGGGTTAATTTATAGGCAAAGGTGAGAGGATAATCAATGATGGAGGATAAAAGAAGAAATCAATGGATGAGGATGAACGAGAGATATGGATGAACGTGCACATGCCAAGTGTCCATAAAAAGGCACTTTATTTAGAAATCTTAGGTGGGTTATTGACGAGGATAAGATTCCTTCTCAAGATAGAATGCTTTTTTCTATTTTGAGATTTAAGTGATGAGGAAAGTTGATTTTTCTAATTTATTAAATCTTCCCACATTTTGATTTTTACTATTTTATGGACAAGGGGGCCACTTGCATGATTTTAGAAGAAAATGATAAAGATAAGAGTGGATGAGATATAAATTAAATAAATAAATTTAATTTAATTTATGTGCATAATGAATGAAATAAGATAAAATAAAATATTTTATTTTATTTATTTTGGATGAAAGATGGGATAATTAAATAATTTAATTATTGATGGCAAATAGAAGAAATAAGGAAATTAATTAAATAAATAGAATTTATTTAATTAATTATGGAGATGGGGAAGATATTGAGATTTTTGATTATAAGTGTGTTAGACAAAATGAAGGTATGCGATGCAATATGAGTTTAATGCATAGATAATGAAATGGGCCAATTTTGGGTGTCTACATTTTGCCCCTCTTTGAGATGATGAAATTTGTGTCGAGTAACATCATTTCAAAGAAGCTAAGGTATGGATAGAGGAAAAGGGGTGGAAGATAGATGATAGGATGATGATGCCCCCTCGGGAGGATAGGCGGGTTGGACAAACACGAGTAGGCTCTCGAAATGAAATGGATTGGCCAAGGAAGAAATATAAGGAAATGTATAGAAGAAAAGGAAGCATGCGTTATGTTGCAATAAAGTAAGCAACCATGCTATTTGATGTAGCACTAGATGTAATGTACCAGGGTATGAGGACCAAGGTGATGATGTGTCTCGTGCCCCAACGTAATACAACCTTGTCTAGACATATGAGGAAGAACACTTAGAGCATTAAAGTCATAATGCACAAAAGGTATGATGTGACCTTAGATGTAAAGGATAATGCAATAAGCTATTCCAACATACACAAGATATGAATATACGTTGGAATGATACCAATGTGATACAAATGCAAGATACAAAGATAACACACACAAGCAAGCAAGCATGCATGGACAAATGATACAAAAACAAACAAGGTATTGCCCCTGTCAAGCTATAAACCAATGATTAATTGATTGATGATGATGATAGTGTTGTCATGGCGGGGAACGATATATCCCTAGATCAACACAAGGATGATGGATTGATTAATTGATTGGGTTTACAACAAGGATAGGATCAAGACCATTGATTTGATTGGATAATTTGACAAGATTAATTGACTTGATTGGTATGGATAAAGGATGACTTGCATTTGGATTTATTGCTTGGATTGATTGGATAAGGATGAATGGAAGAAGTGATTGAAGAAGAATTGATGAAGTGATGATTGAATTGAATTGATTTGAAGAATTGGTTTGATTGGTTTGAATTGATTTGAATAAAAGAAATGAGAGATGGATGCAGATGATGATTGGTGAAGATTTGATGAAGGATGATAGGAAGATGGAAGAAGTATTATCACCTGTACCTGAATCTGGGCACTTCCTTCATATCCTAGATTGCCTACATACCCTGTATCCATGGAATCAAGGCACTTAACAATAGAGATGAGATGTAGTTCTGATATGTGTTAATTGATGACGATGAGATGATAGGGATGAGTGGATTGATGTGATTTTGATTGATTGAATTGAAGAAGATAGATGATAGAAGAAGATGATGAACTTGAAGAAAAAGGAATATCGTCTATACTTGAATCTGGATATTTCCTTTATACTCCAGACTGCTTGCATACGTTGTATCCATGGGATCAAGGTACTTAATGATAGAGATGGGATGTAGTTCTGATTTGTGATGATGATGATGAAGGGGGATGGATTGATATGATTTTGATTGTTTGATAGATTGGCTTGATTTGATGAGGTGATTGATTTGAATGAAGTGATTGAAGAATTGATTTGGATGAATTGGAAGAATGGATTCGATTTGATTGATGTGAAGTATTTATTTGATGCGATTTGATTGGAAGAAGTGAATTGATTGGATTGATATGAGTGAATGTGATTGGGTTGATTGATGAATGGGTTGGAAGAATTGATTTGATTGGAGTGAATTGATTTGAAGGATGGATGATGATGATTGATTGAAGATTAGAAGAAAGATGAAAGATGGAAGAGGTCTATCGTTTGTACCTAAATTTGAGTACTTCCTTCGTATCCCAGATTGCCTACATACCCTGTATCCACAAGATCAAGGCTTTTAACAATAAAGATGAGATGTATTTTGATTTGTGTTTATTGATGATGATAAGATGATAGGGATGAGTGGATTGATGTGATTTTGATTGAAATAATTTGATTGGATTGATTTTGATTTGATGGATTAGTATGATTGCTTGGATTTTTGATTGGAATAAGTAATGGCTTGATGATTTGAAGAAGTGGTTTGATTGATTTATGTGATGGATTGATGTGATGTGATGATTGGAGTGTCCACTCAATCTAAGTGTAAGCAAGTGTTCCCAGTATGCTCAAATGATGCAAAAAATAAACAAGGTATTGCCCTTGTCAAGTCGTAAACCAATGATTGATTGTTTGATTGATGACGATGATGATAATAGTGTTGTCATTGCGGGAAATGATATATCCCTAGATCAACACAAGAATGTGGGAATGATATATCCCATTGATGATGATGATTATTGAGACAAGATTAGGATCAAGACCATTGATGTGATTGGATAATGTGACTTGATTGATTAGCTTGCTTGATATGGATTAGTGTGACTTGCATTTGAGATCATTGCTTAGATTGATTTGATTGATATGATTGGATGACGTGATTGAAGAATTGATTTGATTAGATGATTGATGAATTGATTGGATTGATGAAGAAATTGACTTAAAAGATTGATTTGAAGAAGTAGTGAATTAATTTGTTGGATGATAGAGGAAATAAAGAAGAGATTTAATGATTGATTTTGTTGATATCGATTGATTGGAATGATGTGAGGGGCGAGTTTATTGCTTGGATTTTTTTTTTTTGAATATTTAATTTGTTTTTCATTTTTGGGGAAATATTTGATTTTTTTGGGTACTTATTTAAGGACTTTTTATGATTTTTTTTGGATTTTTTCAGCCCTTATTATGATTTTTTATATTTTTTCAGGACTTTTTACGATTTTTTGGATGTCAATGGATTTACAATTTGGGTTTCCTTTGTGCTAGATACCAATGACAAGGGAAGACCAAGTCTAGGTGCTAGGAGGTAGGTAGGAATTGGATGAATGGATAGAAGGATGTGAGATAGGGAATGGGATGGAAGGCTTGTGATAGATGGATGGATAAGGGGATAGGCTACATCAGATGTACGCATAAGAGTGCAAGGATGTGATCTCAAAGACTAGGTTGCCTAAGAACAATATGCCCCATTCTAGGTCTAATGCTTCGGATTTTACATGGATGAATGGAAGGATGAGGTACATCAAGAGATAACCAAAGCATGTTTCAACATTTTGCCCCTAATCTTTATCAAGATCAAAAGAGGAAGGGATGAATGGAAAATATGGGGTATGTGTATGTGGATGGATAAGGACATGGTAAGATAGGCTATGATAGGATGGAAAATGATATGGTGGATGAGACAAGGTGCCCCCAAGTGTAGGTTACATAGAAGATCAATTTACACATGACGCCTATTTGCTAGGTTTTTATCATGGTACTTATCCAAGGCACCTATTTACTAGGTTTTCACTGTTGGACAAAGGGATTTATCTTTACTTTTAAAAAAAAAAATAAGATAGGGGGATATGAATGAAAGGGACTCAATTGTCTAGTTTTATGAGAGTGATAGTCCTGCTAGATGGATGCTGTCGCATGGACCATGTCAAGTCGCTCATAGATGTTGGTAGGGTGATTGCATGAGAAGTGAGATAGAGAAGGTAGATAGTAGATTATGAAAGGTGCGATAGTGGATTATGATGCAGATTATGCAAAAGAATAGATGAAAGGCTTATGCAAAAGCATGGACCATGGGGATAGGATGAGGAAGATATATAGGATAGTGGAAAAAGGATGGGGAGATGGAGGTATGTGGAAGTGTTGCAGAATGGAAAGGAATCACGACCAACAGTTGCACACAGTGATAAACGTTGAATCTTTTGAGTGGATGGTGGTGTAGGAAGCAACGGAGATATTGTCTTAGGGGATGGGTGATGAAGTGCTTTAGGTACCCACATAGACTTAGTGTTTTTATGATTTTTGCTTTTCATGTGGGATGGAAGGATTTGAGACTTTTGGATGGAATGGGATTTTTGGATGGAAGAGGAGAAAGTGGATGGTTGGGATTCTTGAGATGTGGATGCCTCATTTGACTTGATGGCTTTTTGCTTAGAGATCCACAACGTTTTCAGATTTGCTTTGAGGTGGGGGGTTGTATGCAACTTTAGAGATGGATTTGAAGTAATTACTTGTTTCTTGAGGACCCACACCTTTTTCATTTTTGCTTTGAGGTGTGTGGGTGTATGCAACTTTTGAGATGGGTTTTTCTTTGATTTTTTGCTTTTGTGTCCTGAGGCATGAGGACCCTTAGGATTTTTTCCTTTATGTGTAGAGGCATCCAAATTTTTTCTTTTGAATCTCATGGGGTGAGTGGAAGTAGGGTTGGTGGAAGCTCCTTGTTTAGACAATGTGTGCATTTGTTGGCCATGATTGGGATTTTGAGAGGATTTATGGATGGATGGATAAGGTGTTGGAAGTAGTGGAGGTAGATTGGATGGAGAGATATTAGGAGTTGGAAGAAGTGGAGGTAAAGTGGATGGTGGGAGGTGTATGGTCACATGCTTTTGACATTTGTAAGAAGATGGAGGTGGAATGGAAACGTATGTTTTAGAGGTATGATGGGATTTGTGATGGAAAGTGGTGGACTTAGGAGGGATGATAGAAGTACCAACATCGTTAGATTGCTGACCTTGAGGTGTGTATCCAAGGTCATGTGAGCGTGGAGGGATCTTGACATGGATGGGCTCCAAAATACCTTGTTCAAGAAGGCCTAAGACTTTACCTTGATAATTCATGTTTTGGGGGATGCGATTGATAGTGGGACTATGTGTAGGTGGAACACTAGACATGAGTTCCTTATTGGATGAAGAACGTGAAGTAGCAGATAATGGTTGTTGGTATTCTAAGGAGGAACACTCATGGATGAAGGTGGTAAGACCAATAGGATATGGTGATGGATTTGGAATAGGGTGGATGGTGGATGTGGAAGGCTCATTAGGATCTTGCTTTTGCTCATTAGGATCCAAGGTACTTGTTTGATCTTCTATGCTTATGTGTTCTTGGGAGGCACATGTCTCATCATGGGAAGTGGATGTTGTGGGATTTTGGATGGGGCTAGATGGAGGATGGATAGGAGCAATTTGGATATCTTTCTCATGGAGGGGTGTGGGATTATGGATAAGATCAAGGTGCTCATGGATAGCTTCTTCATTGGTAATATCATCTTGATCATCGAAGAGATTAATATTATGGATGGGGTGAATAGGAAGGATTTGATCTCAATTAGGACTAGGACTCAATGTTTCCACATGTTTAGGATCATACTCTTGATAAAACTCTTGTGGTTTCATGGAAGTGAAAGTGCGAGGCTCTCAGATGAGTTTGATGGGTTCTTGATATTCATCCATAAGGGAGTATGATGGACTTTGACTTAGGCTCATGATAGGAGGCTCTTGAATTGGCTCAATGGCTTGTGGGTCACATGGTGGGCTTGAAGGGCTAGGCATGGCATTTGAAAGCTCGTTGCTAGGTGCTAAGATAGGTGTTCAACATGGGGATAAGTTGTTCCTAGCTAGTAGCCAATGGATCACATCCTTCATTAGGGTATGTGTGAATGGACAATATAAGGGGTGGATGATAATGTAAGATAATGTTATAGGCTTCGAATTAAGGTTTGGTGGATGGTTTGGATTGGGATTAGATGGATTGGATATATTAGGGTTTGGATCAGGACTAGGATTGGATGGAGGAATAGTAAGGGTGTATGGATTAGGACTTGGATTAGGATTAGGTGTAAGAACAATGTGGTTGGAAGCTGTAGGATTTGGGCTAGGATTGGGATCGCATGAAGGTGTTAGGAGAGGGCTAGTTGATTCATGGATTGGCATTGGAATGGATGGTGATGGAGGATGCTCATAAGGTGCATACCCTAGATTGGTATCTCGCTCGTCAAAGGATATCAAATCTTGCTCCTAAGATTGACTTAAGGACACTTGATTTATATACAATGGGCCACTTGGAGTAGGATTAGGTGACACATAGGTGTCCCCCTCATCAAAATATATTAGATCTCTCTCCAAAAGTGGACTTAAGAATGTTTGATTTATGTACAAGGGGCTATTTTGGATTGCATGTGGTTCTTGTAAGGATACTTGGTTGCCTTGTGAATGGGTTGGGTAATGTGTTGGAAGGTTAGAATGAGGAAGTAGATGATCTTGGGTTGATGTGGCATTTACATAATAGGTAGATGGGTTAGGTGACACATGAGATTGAGATAGGATGTGATGAGGTTGGACTTGTTGTGGTTGAATGTGTTGGAAGTTGTGATGGTGTTGTGGTGGAGGGATTGTATAGGATAATGATTGTTGAGACATAGATTGATATGGATAATGATTGGGATTAGAAGAAATAGGATAAGTTGGTGTGGGGGTAACATGATAGGTGGATGGATAGGTTTGATGTGATGATATAGGTGGCATATAGGATTGACTTAGCGTTGGTTGATGATGTGCCTATTGGATTTGACAAGTGACAAAGAGGTGTTGGAGTTGTACTAAGAGGTGTTGAATTTGTGGGGATTGGCTTGCTTTCAGTTTTGGGATCATGTTATGGACCTTTTGAATGATATGTTGGTCTAGAGGTTTTGCTGTCTGGTAAAGTATGTGAATCATTTCTTGTGCTTGGTCTTCTAATGTTGACATGGTGTCAAGTGTTTGATTAGGATGTGATTGGTTAGATGATATGGAAAGATTCATAGTTTGACTTGGGGAATATCAAACACAAGATCTCACATGTAAATACATGAACACTCACACTAAACACAATGATGAATTTGTTTTTCAATATTAAATGTGATGATTAAGGACACATTTGAAGACACAACAAGCCTAATGATTAATCAGGCAGGATATAGCCAATAAGTCTTAAGCTAGGCTGCATAAGGGTTAACTAGGGGTGTCCCTGATAGAAACAAGGTATGAGGGACCCAAATCTATGAACACTAGCCCATTGAAGGGATGTGGCATAAGCGTAAGGGAACACCACTTCACCTTATGTCTAGAATCACCTGGAGCCACTAGGATGTCCCAATGACTACGCAGCTAGATTGAGGTATAAATTTTACTCTCCCCCCTTTGATATACCCCACCAGAACACGTGGTTGAGGTCATCCCTAGGGGTGATGAAATCCCATAGCAGGCCTCCTAGATAAGGTTTGATAGATCACAATTGGTAATTAACCCTTAGAAAATGAGATGTGTGATAAGAAGACAATGTAGACACTTGTTCGTTTTAAGATCCCAAAGCCAAATGTATAGGAAGACACTGGTTAATTTTAGACCTGATTTTTGATGTGTGATAGCAAATAAGATCAATTTTAAGAGCCCAAATCAAAATGTTTTGACAAGCAATGATTATAAGATGAGAGATGGAGTGTGTGCACCTGATTGTTTTCATCCTTAAATTTACTATGTATGCTGATGTCCCTGCTATTCCATCTCCTTAGATGCCCCTGAAAGTCACCAAGATAAGAAAAAACACCAACTTGCAAGCAAATAGGGGGTTAGGCCAAAAAGATATGATCTATTAAAAATCCATGATAAATGACCTGATATAGTGAAATAAGTTTCAAAAATAGAAAGTTTGCAAAATTCTAGGCAGTTTAAAAAAAATTCACTAAAATTAGATATGTTTTACAAAAGATATGCTCATTTAAAGTTTGCAGAACTTAAAACCAGAGGCATACACCAAATGCCAAAGGTGATTTACTGGCATTCAAAGGCAATCAATAATTTACCAAAGGTGATCTGCTGTGCTTCAAAGGTGACTTCCCATCATGCAAAGGTGATTGTCTATGCTTCCAAGGTGACCTTCTGCCATTCAAAGGCGCTCCAAACCCTAACCTCATGTGCTCAGATGCCTGAAAACTAAAGGTGACTAACTTCTAACCAAATGCAACTGGCTACTATGCAAATGCAACTGGCTACTATGCAAATGTGGCTGCCTACTGTGCAAATGTGACTTTTTGTCGATCTTACAAAAAGAACTTTCCTGTAAGCAAAATATGTCAAGTTTGTACTCAAAAAGCTTGGAAACAACCTTCTGGATGTAATGGTGTAGTCAAATTTAAGCTAGGAGATCATCTATGACAAATCACATGCAAAACTTACAAACGAGGGTTAGAAAGTACAAATTTTTATAACAAAAACCTTCAAAAAAGATCAAGTGAAGTGGGTCCCATCGGGTGTGCTAGAATGTATACCGAAAAATTTGGATAAATATGAAAAAATAAGCATGCAACTACCTTTTTACCTAAACCCTCCAAATACCTCAGATTGATGATGCATGCATGATTGATTTCTCGAATTGATTGGATGTTGATTGCTCACGTTCATTGCATAACAATTGGATTGAGATGTAGATTGATAGGAGATAAACAGATGGAAGACAATAGATGAGGATGGGTGAGAAGATTAGAGAAGAAGGTTGATGCAAAGGTTCTAATATGATTTTGAAAGCATAAGGATATAAAACTCATTGCATTCCAAATGGCTTATAAGAGGGTTAATTTATAGGCAAAGGTGAGAGGATGATCAACGGTGGAGGATAAAAGAAGAAATCAATGGATGAGGATGAACAAGAGATATGGATGAACATGCACATGCCAAGTGTCCATAAAAAGGCACTTTATTTAGAAATCTTAGGTGGGTTATTGATGAGGATAAGATTCCTTCTCAAGATAGAATGC
Source organism: Cunninghamia lanceolata (assembly GCA_027924645.1). Lineage (NCBI taxonomy): Eukaryota > Viridiplantae > Streptophyta > Pinopsida > Cupressales > Cupressaceae > Cunninghamia > Cunninghamia lanceolata. The sequence goes on along the minus strand of BSBN01001413.1, from coordinate 598,162 downwards.
TTTTTCTATTTTGAGATTTAAGTGATGAGGAAAGTTGATTTTTTCTAATTTATTAAATCTTCCCACATTTTGATTTTTACTATTTTATGGACAAGGGGGCCCACTTGCATGATTTTAGAAGAAAATGATAAAGATAAGAGTGAATGAGATATAAATTAAATAAATAAATTTTATTTAATTTATGTGCATAATGAACAAAATAAAATAAAATAAAATATTTTATTTTATTTATTTTGGATGAAAGATGGGATAATTAAATAATTTAAAATTATTTAATTATTGATGACAAATAGAAGGAATAAGGAAATTAATTAAATAAATAGAATTTATTTAATTAATTATGGAGATGGGGAAGAAATTGAGATTTTTGAATATAAGTGTGTTAGAAAAAATGAAGGTATGCGATGCAATATGAGTTTAGTGCATAAATAATGAAATGGGCCAATTTTGGGTGTCTACACACATTTAGATCCACATCAATTCAGTTAACCTTTAAATTGTTATGATGATTAAGCATGAAAGCTGTTAAGGGAAAATTGGTGTAAACATGAATAATCAATATATCAATATCAATAATACCCAAAACTCAACGAAAAGGGAAATAATCAAGATCAAACAAACAAAGATGAAACCTTTGCAAACCTCAATACTTCATAGTTTCCATTGGTTGCCTATCTCAATCGATCTTGCATATGTGAATAAGGCCCTCAGAGAGTGCACTTCCTTGCTATTCCAAGATTGTCAATGGAGAATGGCCATGATATTGCTTTGTAATGAAGATAAGCTTCACAACAATGGTAGTGATATGGTAACAAGTTGATTGCAAGCAAATAGAATGACTTGGGTGCCAAAGGCACATTGTAATTCCTACAGAGTAACAATACTAAAAGCTTGGATGATTGAAATGGAAGAAGAGGGTTCAATTTATAGACTTGGGAGAGAAAAGATCAAAGGTATAGAAAGAATGAGAAGATCAATGGTATAGAAGATTTGAGAGAACATGCATGAATAAAAAGAAGACAAGTGTCACACAAAAGTTCTTTTGTTTGAGTTAACTGTTTTCTTTTATAAAGATATGAATTGCTTTCATAAATTAGAATGCTTTTTTCTAATTTAAGAGTTGTTGATAAAAACAAGGTTGATTGAGTCAGTTAACTCAACTTGTGTTTTGCTTTTGCATGATTTGAAGGAAATTAAATAATAAATTATTTAATTTTGTGTGCATCATGAAGAAGACTTATTTTTAGAAGATTTGGTAGATATTTTGAGGAATTATAAGATAAGAAAGCAAATTAAATAAATAAATTTATTTAATTGATGTGCATGATTTGGAAGAATAAATAAAATATTTGATTGTATTTTATTTTTATAGATTGAGAGTATTTAAATAAATTTGATTGATTTATTTAAATTTGGAAGAATGAATTTGACTTAATTAAATAATTAGGAATTATTTAATTATTTGGAAGAATTTAATTAAATAAAGGATTTTATTTAATTTTGACTTTAGAAGAGGTAATTAAATATTTTGATATTTAATTAACTTAGAGGAATATGAATTGAATAAATAAATTTGATTTATTTATTTATTGATAGAGGAATTAGAATAGAATAAATATTAAGAATATTTATTTAGACAGAGATGTGTCATTTTTGCCCCTCTTTGATGCAATACAGTTTACGACGTTGCCTCAAAGAATAGATTGTCTGATAACGATACATGCCCCAGTTTGCCCTTGGTATAGGTTACGACTATAGGATGCCCCCTTGGGAGATTGGATGGGAAGGAGGTAAAAGGACATGAGACAGACAATCTCATGAAGAAGAAGGAGAAAAAGAGGTTCGAATGAAGAAAAATAGGTCACGGGTCAGAGAAATAGGAAGAAATGGGCTTGGGAAGTAGTCACGGTCACCACACAACCAATTAGGGTTGACTTGCTCTATATAGGAGCTGGGTCCACAAATCTAGTCATTTGCACACTTAGCTTTTGTTGATAGGTCCTTGAGAGCTTAGGAGAGCATAGGAGCATAGAGCAGTTGAGACAGATATGGATATTCCACGCGAGGAGCACTGCTTTGAGTGAGTCCAATGGTTCGATCAGCTAGCTGAGGTAGGACCACGATATGTAGCCCAAAAAACTTCACCTAGGGTCATTTATTAGCGCAATAAATGCTAGGGAAACTTTTCTTAGATAGATGCGCAGGATTTTAGTTCGGCACATATGCCATGTGGAACTACGCATATTAATTTTTGCAGTGCATTTAAGATATGAAATGACACATGCACGAGTGCTGTACATACATGATATGAGTCAGGTCATGTATTAAGATCTGGTGCATGCATGTTGTCTTCTGATGCATGTATTTAGGCTGCGCATATACGAGGTATAGCTGTGCATTTGATATGGATCTACACATTTAAGAAATACCACAATGCATCTGCCAGAAGTGGCACATTTACTATGAAATTGTGCATTTACCTTCTGGTTTGGTGCATGTGTTTTAGGTAATCAGTTTACTTAACAAAATTGACTTGATTGGCATCTTGCTCGATGCGTCAATCGATAAGCTATCTCTGAGATTGTAGGAATCTAGTCAAGAGATGTTTTATGCTATTTTGATCAATTTGATATGCTTAAGTAAATGATATGATGCTTTTAGATATGTTGAGCAAGTTACTTGCAGTTTAGGTTGACGCATTGCCTTGCGTGTTTGCAGGAGGACATTCGAGATATACTTATGTTGAGGGACCAGTTTCCCTTGGTGATGTTGCAGTGCTATATGCTCATTGAGATAGATTGAGAGGCTCTTGGTACTACGGGTCTTGATTACGTTTGCTTCATGCTTGAGGTTTGCGCGGACCTTGGTTTGTTGACTACAACAGTGGAGAGATTCCATAGCGAGGATGGGATGTTTCATTTGCCAACTGGCGAGATGACGATTACTCTAGAGGATGTCTATAGGGTTTTGCACTTGCCGATTCAGGGTGAGGTGGTAGAGTATGATTTGTAGCGGGATGCAGGACTTGTGGAGTGCAGGAGAGTTTTCGATGACCCAGAGCTAGATTGTCAGGTTATCTCATGGCAAGATATTCATGACTATTATGACTACTTCCCAGGGATAGTGGATGGACTGATCGGAGGCATTGTATGCCCCGATAGGAGATTGCATGGGTTCTCGATTGGATGGGGATGGATCATGGAGGGGATGATTACAGAGGGCACCCACTATGCATGGGGTGTCTATGTTTTGGCACACTTATATTGGGATATGCATCAGGTGGTATACCATAGGGGTGCTAGTTTGTCCGTAGGGGTCTCTCTTTTATAGTTTTGGCTCTGGGAGCATATTGCAATCACTTGGCCGATATGCATCTTTTCTAGGCAGAGGGGCGAGCCCTATAGTTATGGATATGCAGGAGTTATTTCCTAGCACAAGCTGGGAAAGCTTGAGTACTGGAGGCATGCACTAGATAACATGGATAGAGTTATTTGGCGCCCCTACCTGGAGTGTGAGCACTGGGATGATGAGGATGATGAGCTACCATACTATTTTTAGACTCAGTGGCTTATTGGCAGGACTCGGTTCATTCTAGAGAGACAGATTGTTAGTAGGGTGTGGAGATAGTTTGACAGGAGACAGGGCATGCCCCAGGGATAGGCTCATTTTGCGCGCACACATGCAGAGAGATTCTAATGGGGTCTAGTTACTTCATATGAGGAGGCCTTGGCAGAGTTCCAGCAGACGCCTTATGTGGCCTGCTGATGAGGAGAGAGATTATAGATGCAGGGATGACTCTTGATTATGAGGAGTGGTTCACATCTCATCTTTTTCTAAGGTACTCAAGGCCTGGAGAGTTGGTTCCTCGCATAGACGAGGAGGATTCAGATGACGAGGATGGGGCCAGTGGGAGGAGGAGGAGATGGAGGAGGGGTAGAGGAGGATGGGGAGACAAAGGTGATGGAGGAGATGGGGGAGATGGGGGAGGTGGCAGAGGAGGTGGATAGAGGCAAAGGAGGAGAGATGGGGAGGGATCCTCTGAGAAATAGTAGGTAGTGCAGCCACATGTTGCAAAGTAGGTTCATATGCAACCACCATAGTAGGTGGCTCAACAGTAGATACCCTAGTAGTAGGTGCAGGGATAGGCACAGGTTCCTTAGGCTCGTCAGCCTGACTGGTAGCAGTAGGCCATTGCAACACTGTAGGGTCAGATTAGATAGCTTAGGGCACATCTCTGATCGGTAGAGTCTCAGAGAGAGTCAGATGCTTGAGTTTTATTAGGGCTCACGGTAGAGTGGGATGTAATATAGGCGAGGGTGTGGGCCTTGCGATTAGAGAGAGACATGGCCTTAGCATCTTTGGGGACAGACGGGGCCACTGCATTCTTGGTTACACAGGTGCTGTAGGGACAGGCCCAGGTTCAACAGCTGTAGACACAGCTAGCACAGGTATAGGGTGAGCTTGCTAGGGCTTAGGCTTAGACACAATATTATAGAGGACTGTATCATGGGGCAGTACTGGCAGACCAATGTGCATTGAGTTATAGGAGCCAATTTGTGGCTTCACAGAGGGTAAGGGGTTCACAGTTAGAAGCTTCGGTGAGGGGCCCACACCAGTCAGGGGCCAATAGAGGAAGGGATAGAGAGGGTAGTGCAGGGAGCAGTGGTCCATGGCAGCAGGGCTAGCTCACAGTTGCACTTGTATAGATTTTTGGCTTATGCATACACTCTTTGATGGCTCAGATAGCCTGATATGTATATACTTGTATCATTTTTGTACCAAGACATGTATCACTATTTATGTATTGTATACACTGTATATGACATCGAATCAGAGATGGACCTTTGATATTGTACATTTGGACATGCTTTATTTGATATTTATATGATGGTGCAGCTATTGGTGATCTATATATGTAGTTGTTTATGCTATATGTCATGGGTGCATTCTATCTTTATGATGTTTATATGCGATGCACATATTTATTATGTCTTTATGATGCTATGTGATGTTGCTATGGATGCATTTTATTTTGATTCTATGACTCTGATATGATGATGATCTAATGCAGACTTAGATGATTTCATGTATGCACCTAATATGTAAATGTTCTTTATATGATTATGCGGTTTATGTGGGGATCTACATGTACTTGTCTATGTTTTTGATTTTTCTATTTTGACACTATGTATGGATGACCTAATGCAATTATCATGTATGCAAATGATTTAATCATGTCAATGACTATCTCATGTGATATGATATGCAAATTTATGCTATGTTTTTGTTATGTCCAAATGTACTCAATCGACATAGAAATGACACAATGATAGATAGAAGACTGACGGATAGAAGAAATGACTTGGTAGAAGGACTCACAAGCTTTTATTCATATTGATGTTCTACATTTTGGATCTTTATTGCATGGGATATGGATGTAAATGGATATGATATGGATGTGAAATGGTTTTTCCATCTTGATATTGCAAGTATATTGAAGTGCTTATTTCATCATTGGGTAATTTCTTTTGGTACTTTTTTTGAATGTTGTAAGTTAATACAATCATCTAGGTATAATTGAACCGAGATGAATTGAGTATTGCTTACATGGATTTTGATTTAGCAAGTTAATACAAGCATCTAGGTATAATTGAACTGAGATGACTTGAGTATCACTTACATGGATTTTGATTTAGCAAGTTAATACAAGCATCTAGGTATAATTAAACCGAGATGACCTGAGTATTTCTTGCATATCAAAAGACAAGGATTGTCCCCTTTCATGTTAGACCTTTGATGTCCTCGATGATCTTTTGCCGATCATGTCTTTAGACAAGGCTTCAAATTACTAAAGATTAATCCGCAAACAACAAACAAAGAAAATAATCATGCCCCCATCATAGCATCTCTAGCTTTTGGCATCCTTGAGTAGCATAGAAAGACATGATAAAAAAAATCAAGACTCTGTAAGTTAACCTGATCACAAATACAAAACATTCTTGCATTTAGATGTGTTTCTCTTGCCATAATTTAGATAGAATCAGTTTGAGTGTTTTAGGTACTTGTTTGCTTTGTATTAGACAGGTTGATGCCTTGTGTCAGAATTTCTGCTTGAAAGCAGGTTTTGCTTGCACTTGCTTGCCTTGTGAAAGGTTGCACAATCCTTAATGGTGAGACAGACCTTAAGGGACTGACCTAGTGCCTCGGGGGCTCATTTCTAAATGGCCTTGCCTACGTGATGGTGCAAAGGCAACGTAGTTTGGGATGAACCCTAACAGACCTAAGACCTAGGTGATAGAAAGTGGCGTAGACTCAAATAGATAGAAGGACCAGATATGGGATGGATGGGGAAGTGGAGCCTCGGGGGTACATTGAAAAATGGCCTTGACTATGTGATGACGTAGAGGCAACGTAGTTCGGGGGTTGACCATCTAAGATCGACGACAGATGCTAAGACATGCTGACACTATGGATATGGTACCTTGACACCCCTACTTGATAAGGTGACAAAAAAGAGATAGAGTATCAAGCCATGATAGGTTATTGTTAGGTTGTGCAAGGTGCTTTATTATGGAACAGATATGGAGCGAATGAGAAATGATGGAGGGAAGAATAGACACAAGGGGATTGGTTTCCAGAGATGGAGAAGGTGGTTTATCACAAGTAACACCTATTTACCAGGTTTTCACCACTTGTTTTTATTTGCATGAAAAGTTAAAAGTACACATGACACCTGTTTGCCAGATTTTCATAATGGTACCTATCCAAGGCACCTGTTTGCCAGGTTTTCACCAAAGGACAATTTTTTTTGTTGTTTTTCCATTTTTTTTATTTTTTTTGTATTTATTTCTAATTTTTTAATTTTTTTGTATTTTATGCCCCCCTTACATTGGGGTTCCCTTAGGTATAGAACTGTTGAAGATGCATACTGTTGGTTGGGTCATTGAAAAATGCACCTTCTGATGTTGCCAACTGATATGCCCCCGATCCATAGGCAACAACGATCACATAAGGCCCAAGCCAGTTGGGTTCAAACTTGCCTTTCTTTTCTCGATCCTATTGATTGCGGGGATTTTCCTTAAGTACTAGATCACCAACTTTGAAGATTCTTAGATGGACTCTGTGGTTGTAGCTTCGTGACATCATTTGCTGATATGCCTTAAGATGATTGAAGGCATTCTGTCTCTTTTCCTCTAGCAGCTCTAGCTCTTGCAATTTGGAAACCCTGTACTCTTCATCAGTTATGAGACCTTTTAACGACACCCTTAGAGATGGTAACTTGACCTCGATGGGAAAAATGGCTTCTGATCCATAGATAAGGGCGTAAGGGGTAGCACCTATGGGAGTGCGTATACTAGTTCGATAGGCCCAAAGAGTGAGATTTAGTTGTATGTACCAATCATGGCCAACATCATTGACTGTCTTCTTGAGGATTTTTAAGATTGTTTTGTTGGATGCCTCTACTTGACTGTTGCCTTGTGGATAGTAGGGGGTGGAAAAATGGTGTTGGATTTTGAATTTGTCACAAAGCTCTTGGACATCCTAGTTCTTGAAGGGTCTTCCGTTATCCATGACAATGGATGAGGGAATTCCATATCTGTAGATGACGTAGTTGAGGATGAATGAGGCCATCTATTTGCCTGTGACATTGGAGAGTGGAATGACTTCAATCCACCTTGTAAAATATTCTGTGGCGGTTATTATGAACTTGTGGCCGTTGGATGAAGTTGGGTGGATCTTTCCCACAAGGTCAATTTCCCATTGACAAAAGGGCCAAGGTGTCGTTAAAGGTTGTAGCTCTTGAGTAGGTGCATGTATCAAGTTTCCATGTATCTGGCACTATTTGCACTTCTTCACAAATTGATATGAATCTGTTTCCATGGTCAGCCAATAATGACCCAAATGCATGAGTTTCTTAGCTAAAGGATTGCTAGATTGTGTTATGCAAATTCCTTTGTGCATGTCTTGTAAGGTGGTTTGAGATTCTTCCTATTCTAAACATCAGAGTAAAGTACCATCTAGGCCTCAGCAGTATAGGGTATTAGCAATAATAGTGTAACGAGAGGTTTGGCGAATGAACGTTCAGAGTTGGTTAGAAGATAAATCAAGCGGTAGGGTATTATCCTTGAGGTAAGTGTAAATCTTACCATACCAAGGTGAATCAGATCTGACTAATAGGCATATGGAATGTGTTTCAGGAAGATCATAAGCTGGTTGCATAATTGTCTCCACGAAAAACTCATACCGTGGCTCATTCTTTGGGATCTCGAGGAGCAAGGCAATGGTTTCCATGGCATCTGCTGCTTTGTTTTTAATGTGAGGTATCTGCTCAAAGGAGATGATATCTAAGTACTCTTTAAATTCATCAACCATGCACTTGTATGGGATTAGCTTGTCATCTTTGGTTTGATAATCATCGTTGACCTGATTGATTACCAGTTGAGAGTCACCATAGACATGTAGCTCCTTGATTTTCCATTCTGTTGCCATTTTGAGACCAATGACCAAGGCCTTATATTCTCCTATATTGTTTGTGCATGGGAATAGAAAACAGTAAGACTTAGGTATGTTGTCACCGTGAGGAGTGACCAACAAGATTCCTACCCCCGATCCATGGTTTGTATAGGATCCATCAAAGTAGAGCTTCCATGAGTGCATTGTGATATTGAATAAGGATTCATCTGGAAACTCAAATGTCATTGGTGTGGTATCTTTTAATGGTGCTTCTGCTAACTGATCATCAATGATTTGTCTTTTGATAGCCTTTCTGTCTACATACTCAATGTCATATTCACTTAATAGCATCACCCACTTGGCTAGGTGACCTGTTAGAGATGCTTTGCTTAATAGGTATTTCAGTGGATCTATCTTCACAATAAGCTTGACTGAATGTGCTAGCATGTAATGTCATAGTTTTTGGGAAGCAAAAAATATAGCAAGACAAGATCTTTCTATCTGAGAATATTGTAGTTCATAGCCCACCAATGTGCGACTGATGTAGTAGATAGCCCTTTCTTTACCTTCATAATCCTGTTGTGCTAGGAGGGCTTCGAGAGCTGTTGGTGTAGCAGATATGTAAAGTAATAATGGCTTACCTTGGATAGGAGGCATCAAGATAGGTGGATTCATAAGATATTCCTTCAGTTTGCCAAATGCTTCTTTGCACTTCTCATCCCACCTAAATGGAATGTTTTTATGTAAGAGATGATTGAAAGGTTGGCACTTGTTTGCCAGTTGTGATATGAACCGACGGATTGCTTGTAACTTGCCCTGTAGAGACCGTAGTTGAGTGATATTCTTTGGCAGTGGCATTTCCATGATAGCCTTGACTTTGGCAGGATCCACTTTTATCCCATTTGCTGATACAATGAAGCCTAAGAGCTTGCCTGAGGTGACTCACACATTTCTTTGGGTTCAACCTGAATTTGAAGTGTTCCAGTCTCTGAAAGACCTTTTCTAGTACATCCAGGTGTGATTCTCTTGTGAGTGACTTTGCAGGGATATCATCTACATAGTCCTCCATTGTGACGTGCATCATATCATGGAAGATAGTGGTCATAGCATGTTGATATGTCGCTCCTACATTCTTTAACCCAAATGGCATGACATTCCAGTAGAAGGTGCCCCATGGATAAGTGAAAGCAGTTTTATGTTGGTCTTCTGGTGCTATCCTAACTTGATTATATCCTGAGAAACCATCCATAAGAGAAGGCATGGTATGTCCTGCTGTCAAGTCGACTATGATATCAATATTGGGCAATGGAAAATCATCTTTGTGACAAGCTTTGTTTAGATCTCTAAAATCATTGCACAATTTGACTCTACCATCAGGTTTGGATACTGGCACTATGTTGGATACCCACTGCGGATAGTCAATTGCCCTAATGAACCCTACATCCAGCAGCTTCTTGAGTTCCTTTTTTACTAGTAATGTAATGTGTGGATGCATCTTTGTGAGTTTCTATTTGACTGGTTTGACCCCTGGATCTTGTGGAATATGATGTAGAATCAAATCTAGATCTAAACTAGGAATATCTGCGTATGACCAAGCAAAGTTGACTTTCTTTTTCTTGAAGAATGGTACAAACTTAGTCTTTTCTGGTGGAGTTAGAGACTTTGCAAAGTGAATGATCTTAGGCTGTTCCCCTGTTCCAATGTTAACAGGTTCTGTAGGTTCCACAACAATCTGAGACTTCTCTTGATACATGTCAGTGGGGAGAGTGTCAATCCTTCCATCATCAGGTGCCACAATTGGGTTTTCACCATCAGATGCATCCTTTCTTTTTACTATTTTGGGATCAGATACTGCCATAGAAGGATTTTCACCATTAGATCTAGTTTTTATTTTTATGTTTTTGTGACTAGAAGGCTTGGCACCCTATCCAAAATAAACCATGGTGTTGAGTTCAATAGCAAAGCTAGCTTTATGATCTCCTATAGGTAGGTGGTTCCTAAGTTCCATGAAGTCAATGTAGGCATCATCGTTTTGGAACATGTCTAGTTGTGGGGTTCCTTGTAAATTCAAGTTGATAAGTTTAGGATGCACAAGGGGGAGGAGATCAGAAGATAGATCTTATTCATTGGGTGTTATGGTTTCAATGGATATACGGTCAGGATTGAGATTGGTAGGGATATGATTCGATATGGTACTTTCCTCTAGATTGTTTATTGCGATGGAACTTTGACCTTCCTCGAAAGTCATACTCTCAGGAGTTGGTGAATCAGACTCTAAAGGTCTATGCGTTAGCATTTGTTCCTCATGGTAGGGGCTATAGGTTTGAATGGTGTCGATTCCTTTATCCTCGTAGGAGTGCTTAGTAAGTTCATCCCATTCATATTCATTGGAATCTGTGTCACTGTCTTCTTGTAAGTCATGGATTTGTTCCACAAAACAATCATTGGCTTTAGCTTCTTGTATCCTAACCCTTTTGTAGTTCTAGCCAGTGAGGATGAGGAATGTTGGATGGGTTCTATTATCCCTTATTTTCTTAGGCCAATGGGATCTTATCCATCATAACCCATTCTGTGTAGGATAGACTCACCACGTCCATAGATTTTTGTTGGGAGCTTAGGTGGTTCTTGTTGTGTGTTATCTTCCTCGGTATAGAGCCATTGCAAGACATCTCTTTCCTCTATTTCATTTGATAGGGTCCCCCATTTTACAAAGGGAGCTATGGGGGGCTTGGAAGGAGCAGATGCCTTTGGGAAAGGTTTAGGCCACCCAAAGGATCTCATAGATAGGGGCGGTTTGGCTAGGTTAAGGTTGTGCTTGATGGAGTATTCCCCTACCTCTGTTTCTTTGATGGTGATTTTTTGCTCTTTGGGCTTGGATGAGGAAGCTTCGGAGGTATAATCATGCTACTAGATGGGGGATGTAGAAGCTCTATTGTTGGGGATGATGCAATCAGGCTTTGAGCAGATAGTGTTGCAATGCTGAAAAGGATCTAGATCACCTTGGATGGTGATCTACTTGCTATTATGAGAAAATTTGATGCATTGGTGATAGGTAGAAGGATAAACTTTCATGGCATGAATCCAGGATCTACCTAGGAGGATATTGTAGTCTAGCTCCCTGTCTAGGACTTGGCAAGTAACATCCTTTATCACTAGTCCAACTTGTATTGGTAACACCACTATTCCTTTAGTAGTTCTTTCCTCTTCATCATAGGCCTTAATAGTGATCTTTTTCCTCAGATCCACTGCATTTTCAGAGAACCCCAATGTAAGGACTAGCTTGAGCATGCAAATATTTAAATTGGCTCCTCCATCAATGAGAACCCTTTTGATACGGTGTTTATGAATGAAGCTGATGATATGCAAGGGTGTGTTATGAGGATGAGACACTGAAAGGTCATCCTGTTTGGTAAACGAGATAGTGCTAGAGGAGGTTAGATTTCCTACCATGGCTTGAAACTTCTCTTGGGCCAGGTTTGTGGGCACAGTCGTTTCCACTAGGGCTTTATCAAAAATTTCCTTATGGGAGGGAGACAGACGCAACAACTCTAAGATAGATATGTGGGCAGGAGTTTTCTGAAGTTGGTCTATGACACTGTACATATGGGGGTTAGACGAAGAAGGTGGCAACCTTGGAGGAAGCATGTTTAACGTGATCTTACCACTGTGGGTGATGATGCTACAATCAGTTTGGTTGGGTCATGATTGTTGGTTGAATGTGACCACATTGACTTGTGGGATGTGCTCCGATATGTAGTTGATAGTATAATCGAATGGTATGCTTGCATAGTTAGCATTGTTGTTTCTATTGTTTTGATTCTGCCTGTTGCGATTGCTATTGCTGTTGTTGTTGTATGGCCTGTCGTGATTGAGGAGTGGATCTTTGTATGCCACATGTGTCTCGTTAGAGGTATGTTGTTGAGTGCCTACCTGATTTTGGTCAAGTATGTCTTGAATGACGTGGTTGAGACAGATACATTTGTTGGTTGTGTGGCCTCTTCCTCTATGGTATTTGTAGAAATCTGTATCTTTCCAATAGTGAGGTTTTATTTAAGGTTCATAGTCGCTAGTTGATAGAAGAGTGATCTCATTGTTGGCCAATAGCTTTCTTAACATAGATCCTTGGGACTCTCCTAGTGGTGTGAATTTTCACCTAGGGTTGGAGTTGAACCATGGCTTTGGCTCGCGAGAGAAGGTTTTGTTTGGTGTAGTATTGCTTGCTTCTCCTTTGAGAGTGAAGATTGGTTTCTATTTGGGAGCTGCCACTTTAGCATCAACTACTTCATCATTGACGAAATTTTTGTTCTTTGTCCAAAATTTTGACTTGTCTGTGGTGTAATTAGAGTTAGGGGTGTCCTTGTACAACTTTATTTGCCTCTTGGTGATCATAGCTTTCTCGATAAATAATCCCATCTCAATGACTTTTGAAAATGAGGTAGGGCATTGAATTTGGATATGGTAGCTTAGATCAGAGTTAAGGTTGTGGACAAACAGCTCTGTCAATTGCTTCTTGAGTATGTCATATGAGCATTTGGTCACGAGTTTTCTCCACCTTTGTAAGAAGGAGGCGAACGATTCACCACTCTTTTTCTTTGTATTGTATAGATCAAGCTTGGAAACTTTGTATTCAATGTTATACGAGAAGTGTGTGATGAACTTGTTTACTAACTCATCAAAAGTTTTGATACCCAGTGGAAGTCTTGAGAACCACTCCATGGCTTGATTACCTAGAGATCTAGGGAATAGTCTCATTAAGAAAGTTTCGTTGTTAGCTACTTCCATGAACGCGACGTTAAATTCCCTAATGTGATCTCTTGGGTCTCCTTTCCCTTTGTATTTGTCAAACTTAGGAACTTTGAACTAAAAGGGGAAGGGCACCATGTTCAAAGTTTTGTTACAGGGGTACGGTGCAACATCTTCCAAGGAGTAAGTTTTAGTGTTTGTTGCTATTTTGAGATCTATCATTTGTTGTGTTAGGCCCTCGATTTGTTTCCTCATTTTTTCCATAGGTATGTTTGGGTCTACGACTTTCTTTCCTTTGTCCTCACCAGTGTGGTTTTCATGAGTTTCCTCTACGGTCTCTTTCAGTTTGTTGAGATCGAAGTCAGTGGGGAGTTTAAGTCCTAGATTTGCAAGATGAATAAAGTACTTGTGAGGTTCTTCATGGAGCACATTTTCTAGAAAGCATTGAAATTTCCAATCTTGGAGGGTTCCTTGGTACTCTTCATGAGAGATTTCTTCATCACTATCGTGAGGGGTGACAATGCGGTTGGATGTCCCGGCCATTTCAAGTTGTTTTTGGTATTGAGATCTAGTTAAAACCATGCGAGGTGACATGGGAAGAGGTGGGATGAAACTAGAGATTTTGGTAAGGTGTTGGTGGAGATTGTTGAGAAGAGGATACTTGTGACAAGATTTGAACAAGGGACTCTTTTGATCAATGATTCTAAGTATGATGGTCGACACAAGATGATAGCCAGAAGTAAGGATATCTGGTACTCATTTACTATGTAGAGACTAGTCTTGCACCAAGACCACTAGCAAAGTTCTGTGACCTACTAGGGTTACTTGAATCTGAAATGATCTAAAAACGGTCTTGTACTAATCTGATATGGAACTTTTGACTCTGTTTTGGAAAGACCTGGTAGAAGGTGGATGAGATGACTGACGAAAGAGAGGGTATGCTGTGGAAATGGATGAAAAAGGTGACTACGTGGTAGATCTGATCTCAGAAACTAGAACAAGGCTGAAATGGGTATCCAGAAAGGTTAACAATTTTTTCTCAAAAGATGTTGAAATACTCACTATCAGGGATGTGCAGGAATAGATGCACTAAAACAGAGGACAAATGCGCAGCAAGTCAATACAAATGCGCAGTACTGGTAAAAAGAAAATGCGCAGTAATAGGTGATAAAAGCACAGAAAGTCGATAGAGATGCATAGCTCTAGTTTTATTGAGTATTTTTGCAAATTTTTGGCACATTTTTCAATTTTTTTGGTTTCTTGGTTGCAAGATGGTCTTTTTGATCTGATTTTCTTAATTATGGCATGAAGACATAGCAAACACAAAGAATGTTGTCATGGTTTTTTTGATTTTTAAAAATTTTTTTTTGGACTCTTTTTGACTTGAAAAGAAAGTACAAATCCTAGGTTGGAAAAGGCAATATTTGTCAGATCCCCTAGCTGTGCTTATTCAAAGCAGATAGCTTCAGGATCTTGGTAGCACCAGCTCCTCTCCATAGCACACACTTCTCATGCATACCAAGATCCAAGTTTCCCAATGCTCGTACCCCCACTGAACCTTAGGATTATCCCTGCTATCTCTACTGAGAACCACATGAATCAGGGTGGTTTCAAAGGTCCAACCTTTTGTGCCAACAAATAGAAGGATTTTGAGCTACTAAAACAAGGATGACTAGTAAGTACAACCGTTCAAGTGGTTATACATGCGGCAACACTACTCTCTGTTATGGAGTCTCCTAGCCTGTAAGGGTTGCGCCTTGGAGGGTTTTGGGGGAGGTTGGCTGTCAGTATAACACAACTTCAATCGTTGTTTGAAGCTTTCACTCCAAACACAATTTATTTATAGTGGCTTGGAAGAGCTTGGCTTTAGCTTGTTACCACTTAAGGTCGTTCCCCAAGGACGGAAGGATATCCAAGGGCAGGCCTCTCTAAAGGTTCAACACATACGAAAATGATATGTCTGGCATTTTGGTCACCCAAGATAGGGGAGAGCATAGGCCTAGCATCATTCCAAAAAACATGAAAGACAGTGGTTCTTTTCCCATAATTAAAATGAAAAAGACTACATGAGCTAGCTACTTGGGCACACATGCAAGTTGTTAACTTTGAAAGCAAGATAACAATGGTTCAATTTTAAATCCTTCTTGCATTGGGACTCGATTCAAGTTGTTGATGCAACAAGATTCAAGTTATTCCTTTCCTAGTTAGATCTAGATGTGATTTTGCATGAACATTCAATTACTATCCTTAAAAAAATATGATGTGTTAACAATGCAACTAGAATGATTAAACCAGCCCCTAATCTTACAAGTAGATGAGAGAATATTCATGTAAAAAGGTGTCAGCATTAGCAAAAACCACAAGAAATACTCTAAAAACCACTGTTCAAAACATATGCATAGCTTCAGAGCCTGAATGCGTAGAAATAGAGCTCAGAAGCGCAGAAATAAAGGTTGTATGTGCTGAAACAAAGATTATATGTGCAAGAGTATAAGATGCACCATGACATAAGACAGATGCACAACTTCAGAGATTAGATGCATTGAAAGGGTATATGCACTAGAACAGAGATCAGATGCATGATAGAATTGCTCAGATGCATCGAATCTCTCTGTGTATGGAACCCTGGAACCAAAAAAAAAAGTTTTTGGATTAAATCGGGGCAAGGCCCCACAGTGGGCACAAAAAATGTTAAGGGAAAATTGGTGTAAACATGAATAATCAATATATCAATATCAATAATACCCAAAACTCAACGAAAAGGGAAATAATCAAGATCAAACAAACAAAGATGAAACCTTTGCAAACCTCAGTACTTCATAGCTTCTGTTGGTTACCTATCACAATCGATCTTGCATATGTGAATAAGGCCCTCAAAGAGTGCACTTCCTTGCTATTCCAAGATTGTCAATGGAGAATGGCGATGATAGTGCTTTGTAATGATAGTGATATGGTAACAAGTTGATCGCAAGAAAATGGAATGACTTGGGTGCCAAAGACACATTGTAATTCTTGTAGAGTAATGATACTAAAAGCTTGGATGATTGAAATGGAATAAAAGGGTTCAATTTATAGACTTGGGAGAGAAAAGATCAATGGTATAGAAAGAATGAGAAGATTAACGGTATAGAATACTTGAGAGAACGTGTGTGAATAGAAAGAAGACAAGTGTCACACAAAAGCTGTTTTGTTTGAGTTCACTGCTTTCTTTTATAAAGATATGAATTGCTTTCATAAATTAGAATGCTTTTTGTAAGAGTCAATGTGACTCAGTAAGCTAGGATCACCTACAATCAAGACAACCTTCCACACAAATATGACAAGAGAAGATACTTAAAACAATGAAGCAACTGTATTAAATTGTCGTATGATATACAATGAGTGAGCCTTGCTTATAAAGGCAAGGTGAGAGCTAGAAAGGTGGAGTGAAAGGTGGAGTGGAAAGTGGAGATATTCCTAGAACATGTGTCAATTAGAGGATGATAACTAATTGCACATGTGGAGGATAAGACAACTCACTCCAACTATCAACAACTCAACACACAACTAGACTCAACTAGAAACACCTAGAAGACTCACTAAGTCAACTTAACATGTGTGAATTATGTGTTCACACCAACACCCCCCCTTTAAGTGCAACTTTGGGAGTAGTTGACTAAAACAAATATGCAATGATGGATGGGTCCCGGCTACTAGGTCATGTTAGGTACCCATGTACAACAAATCTCAAGTGGAGAAAAGGAGAAAACCTCATGGGACAAAACTCCTTTCCAAAAGTGAGAACGCAAAAAGCAAATGAAAGATGTGATGGAAGGAGGACTCAAGACCCCCCAAGAACTACATCCAACACATATGTACAATCAATTACCCCCCATAGGAGAGCAAGTATGAGACTATAGGTCCCCCCCACAATGAAGTAGCTCCTATGCTGATGGCAAATGCCTGAAGAAGAATGCTAAAGAGAATCCAAAGCCTGCAAACAACATTCTTCCGCTTAGGAAGAAACAGGTCCAAAGGCTGACGTTGAAGAAACTCCATCTCAAGGTATGAGGGAAAAAGCCTCATGATGTATGTTGTCTCTAAAAACTAATCAAGTGTCCACATGTCACAACCAAAAGATGTCACATAATCAGGTGACAATCCAGGACAAGATGAAAACTCAAGATCATCAATCTCCAAAGACAAAGAATCCTCTGAATGATGTTCAAGATACTCCAACTCAATTCCAAACTGTGACAAGTGAAGAGGATAAGATGATGTCGACTCATCCGAAGTAGAAGATTCAACTCCTTCAAAAAGGAGATGAATGTCATCAATGATGTCCTTCAAGTCATCAAGATAGGACTCACAAAACAAGTCTACAATACTTGTCAAGTACTCATCCCAAAAAATTGTATCTGGAAGACAATGAATATCCTACTCAACTGAAGTGGATGAAGCTATGTCAATGCCAAAGTCTATAGAAGTAGGAGAAGGAAGAAGCTCAAAACTAGTCTCAGGAACCGAAGTAGATGCAAGAACACCAAGGTTCAAGTGACCAAACTTCTCCCTACAAACATGATTCACACTTGATGCATGAGTGTGAATATCAATCAATGGATCTACATCATCATTAGAAACAAAATGTGAGAAAGTATACAAGCGAGATGCATGATCAACCATCCCAACAGCAATGATATCTCTACTCTCGAAGTCTCGTATGATCACATAATTGGGAGTGAACTCAACTGTCTTCCCTATACCACAATGAATAATCTGGTAGATGGAAAGGAGATTGGTTGTCAAGGAAGATACACACAACACATTATAAAATGTATTCTAACCAACATCAATATTTTCTCTTCCAATTGCATGCATGTATGTATTATTACCCATCAAAATAGGTGGTGAAGTACATGACTGAAATGAAGAGAACATCCCCTGTGAAGATGCCATATGATGAGAAGCTCCCGAATCAAGAAGCCATCTCTCTGACTGTAGACTTGTTGAAGCAAAGAGTGCTTGTCCTTTTCCTTTGTTTGTCCCATAAGCAATGCCTGCTGTCCCTATAGATGTAGATGATGATGGTGATGAAGAAGAAGACTTGGGTAAAACTATTGTTGATGGAGAATACTCAATGTTATGTTTTTGAAGAAGTTGTGACATCTCTTTAAACTTTTTCTCATAACATTTAGTCTCATCATGACCCAATTTCTTGCAATAAGAACACTTTGGCTTCTTCTTCTTATTGGACTCCTCTTTGGAAGAAGACTTGGATGTTTTATTTGATTATTTCTCTTGCTCATTAGATTTTGAATCCTTTTGTTTCTTTCCCTTATTAAGTGAAGCCTTGGGATCTTTTGTGCTTTGTGTTACAACTAGAGCCTATTTTCCAAGAGACTTCAATGTGCCTATGTGTAGTAGCTTTGCTTGTTCTCTAGTGAGTTGTGCAACAAACTCCTCAAGTGAAGGCATAGTGAACTTACTACCAAAGGCATCCATTGTAGCATAAAAGGTAGAAACATAAACTGAATATGCAGGACCCAATTTTGCAAGAATAGATAGAATCAATTGTTCATCTTCTTTCTCAAGACCACTTTGTTTGAGTTGCAACCTGAGACACTTAAACTTGGTGAAGAAGTCTTTGATTTGTTCAAAATCTTGAGGATTAAGTGGAATTAGCTCATTCTCCAATTTGAACCTTCTTATTTTATCTTGCTTGCCAAATAGATTGTCTAGTGTTGTCCATGTCTCATTTGGTGTTGTACAAGACTCAACATGAATTCTTAAATACAGAGAAATAGTAAGACAAAGTGTGCCATAAGCCTCATCTCTTCTATCTAACCATTTTCTTCTCTCAGTAGCACATGTAGGTTTTGGATCTGTGCCTAAAGTTATTCTATGTAACTTTTGTTTATACAATACAAAATTCATGTTTTTCTTCCATTCCAGATAATTATATGGAGTTAAAAGTAGAAATTGAGGCACATCCATGATGAAAAAGAAAGGCAACAACACAATAACACCCTTTTACTATGTAAGAGAGCCCCCCCAATTTGTTTGTGGTACTTTATACTTAGTGCGTTTACAATTGTCCTCAAAGGACCAAAATTGGGAAAAATAAAAAAATCTCTTACAAAGAGATCCAAGTGAGATTAAAATCACTCACAATGATTTATTACAGTGAACAAATCCCCTCAAAACAAATTTGACCCTCTCAAGTATCAAAATGTCCAAGTTATCAATCAAATGCCAAAAAAATGACAAATGAAATAAAATACAAATGGAGTAGAAACTAAGAAAAATGTATGGATGGCTATGTAGAGCTCTTAAATACCTTTCCGATGCTTCTTGAATCGTGAAAATTAGAGATCGTGGCAAAAAGTTATGAGCTCAGGAGCCAAAAAGAGAGATTTGTTTTCAACCTGCAATAAATACTATCAAAAAGCAAAACCTATGAAAATGACTAATACCACTATGAAGTACTCTCTGTCAGCTTTCCGTTGATATCTCGTTTGCCCAATTTTGACACCGTGGGCAAAAGTTGTACAAAAACGAAAAAAAGCCCTACTTTAGGACTTTAAGGGGCAAAATAGGGGTCCTTGGTAGACAAAATATTCCTTTGCCAGGTAGAATATTCCTTGTGGAAAGGGGAAAAAATGCTTGTCTATCTATGAAACTACCTATGAAAAACAATACCACCTGTTGTACTCTGATTAGGCAGAAACCACTTGTGAGGGGGCGAAAACCACCTTCCAAGGGACAAAACCACTGGTGGAAACCACGGATCTTGGTTTAAAACCACTGTCAATTTATTTAGACTGTTGGGTATGAAATCTCTGATGAGAACAGTCGACGACTTTCAGAAACTGCTCGCTGAATATATGAAAGGTCCGCCGATGTGGTATGGAGTAGACCAATGGTGACCACCAACTACAATAGAGATGGTTGCAATTTAAGCATAAACCGCCAAAAAACATCGACTACACAAGGGCAAACTTGACAGTCGACCCTGCCTGCTAGTGATGAATGTGTTATCCATCAAATCACCAAAGACAAAGCATTCAATGCTTTCAAAGACCACCAAGGATATATTAATCTGCTATCGACCATGAGGTTTTAAGATAGACTATCGAGCCAAAAATATAAAGACTACTGCACAATGTATGGTCGACGATGAAGAATCTGTAGAATAATTGCAAAGACTGCACAATGTACGGGCTAACACAAAAAAAACACTGACTTCGACTATCAAACTATCGATGATCTACTACCGGAGATAACACCACCACCGTATATAAAACTCTGCAAAATTTTATGAGTCGATAAAGTTTTATTAAACACTACCAAATCTAATTCATGAATGCTGCAGATCACTAGAATCCAGATGCTGAATGTGCAAATAACACGGACTAGTGTTTAGATTGGTAGAATCCAGATGTCCAGATTACAATGTCAATGACCATCGATCTGAGGAATTTGATCGCCAGTTTTGATGAGACACGACGAAGACCTTAAACTGGTCGATTGAAACAAAATGCCTGTGGAATAGAAAATAAAAGCCGAAGCCCTTTTTTTTCAAAGAGGCCGAGCCCCTTATAAGGGTCTATGCCCTAATTAAAGGGCCTTTGACTGCCTCCTACACTGTACTCTACAGGCAGCGCAAGGTACTGACAGTACCCTGTCGCTTTTAAATTTTTTTTTGTTTTTTGTTTTTCAACAAATCAAAATACAATCGGTAGAAAAACTATTTGACCAGTAATTAATTTTTTTATAACCAATGGAGAAAAATTTAATACCCAGTTGATATTTTACCCAGATCTGATGATGCAGACTAAGACAGGTGCTACAGAGACCATACAATGCTGACGCAAACTGGTACAAGATGGTACGGATTTTTCACCAATGGACTAGGGGCAAAAAAAATTTTGCCAAAATTTTTGATGATGAAATTCAACAAATGAATAGTTGATCTATATAGATTTGGCCCTCCTGATTGCAACCGTGATGTCAAATTTGCTCCAAGAAGCTCCTATGATGCAGCTCTGAGCAGAACCTCTCCAATGAGAGAAGGAAATTGCAAATTAGGCTTTGATACCATGTAAGAGTCAATGCGACTCAGCAAGCTAGGATCACCTGCAATAAAGACAACCTTCCACACAAAGATGACAAGAGAAGATGCTTAAAACAATGGAGCAACTGTATTAAACTGTCATATGAAATACAATGAGTGAGCCTTGCTTATAAAGGCAAGGTGAGAGCTAGAAAGGTGGAGTGGAAAGTGGAGATATTCCTACAACATGTGTCAATTAGAGGATGATAACTAATTAAATATGTGGAGGATAAGACAACTCACTCCAACTATCAACAACTCAATACACAACTAGACTCAACTAGAAACACCTAGAAGACTCACTAAGTCAACTTAACATGTGTGAATTATGTGTTCACACCAACACTTTTTTCTAATTTAAGAGTTTTTGATAAAAACAAGGTTGATTGAGTTAGTTAACTCAACTTGTGATTTGGTTTTGCATGATTTGAAGGAAATTAAACAATAAATTATTTAATTTTGTGTGCATGAAGAAGAAGACTTATTTTTAGAAGATTTGGAAGATATTTGGAGGAATTAGAAGATAAGAAAGCAAATTAAATAAATAAATTTATTTAATTGATGTGCATGATTTGGAAGAATAAATAAAATATTTGATTGTATTTTATTTTTAGAGATTGAGAGAATTTGAATCAATTTGATTGATTTATTTAAATTTGGAAGAATGAATTTGGCTTAATTAAATAGTTAAGAATTATTTAATTGTTTGGAAGAATTTAATTAAATAAAAGATTTTATTTAATTTTGACTTTAGAAGAGGTAATTAAATATTTTGATATTTAATTAACTTAGAAGAATATGAATTGAATAAATAAATTTAATTTATTTATTTATTGATAGAGGAATTAGAATGGAATAAATATTAAGAATATTTATTTAGACAGAGACGTGTCATTTTTAGGCGTATACAAAAGCAAATAACAGAAATTGAATCAAATCAACATCAAACACAATAGAGCATGAGATTTACGTGGAAAACCCAAGAAGGGAAAAACCACAGTAAGGATTAGCTCACAATATAAAGTAGTATCAACACCAAAAAACAATAGGTTCATTTCCAAAGGGCTCACTGCCCAAGAGAAAGGCTCACTGCTAGAATAGAGAAGAAGATAGAGAAGATTGTTACAAGGAGAAAACTATCTCAATGCAACAGGGAATTCCACTACAATGCCATCAACACCTTCATAGTCACACTAAAGAATTGTAGACACCTTCTGCTCATTACATCCAGTAATCTAACACATGAAAATCTTGTACTGCACCACACATTCAACCACACTATTATTCACATCATCTTAATTGTGTGCACACTTGATCACAATCCCTTGACACTTATTTATACTGTCATCAATCTTGAAAGCATTCTCCAAGGTCAGCAAAGCACCTTAGTTTCATAAATTCAAATTAGGTTGGACCTAAAACATTCCCACAGTGGAAAGGAATGAAGGCAGACAATAACACACCTTAGCTCGGATCTAAATTCATCTAAGCACACCACTCCACACTACTACAATTGTCGAAGCAACTCCACAATTAGTGTAAACACCTAAGGTCGGCCAAACCTGTGTTAACGTAATGAAATTTTAAGTACACGCTTCCTCAACCCCAAAGACAACTCACGGACCACATGCAAGGGTTGAACACAATCTAGAGTATTCAATGAACATCCTAAAACATCCTAAAATCCCGCAAGTTCCTCCACAACAACTTTTACCTGCCATACAGTCTTAGCCTATTTGTCCAGTATACTTAACTATCTCTGTCATGCACTGTATCTCTAGAAATCAACTTTCAAAGCACCAAACCATGAACAACTTCAATAGAATAAAGATATGAACCTTATAAGTACATTTCTAGAACCACAAGATCTAAAACCACATTGCAGAGAAATGCAGAGCCAAGACATCTCTCCCAGACACCTCTGCAAAACTCAGAAACACAGTCCACACACTGGTGAACACAACTTCCTCTGTACATCAAACCAGGACACCAAATTTAGATTATAACATCTCTGAACAATATATCCAAATTACAAGGACAGATCTTCAACATAGAGGAAATATGGAGCAAAACCAAAACACTACTCTTTAAACCAAAATGCCACTTCAACACATTGTTTCCTTTATTAATCAAATTTTCTCAAAATCACTTGGAAACCAACCAATAGAAACATATTCTCAACATCTTCAACACCTCTACAAAGCAACCAAATCATCATCAATAAAGCAAATCAACCAAACAAATCATACCATTGCAACAATATCATCTTTGCTCAACCAATTGACACAGTTGACACCATTGACAACACAAGTCTGTTGACATCAATGATAACACCAATCGCACATACTTGCAAGAATCTCCTCCTTTGTCATTGATGGAAACACATAATGTGAAGAAACATCAATACAACACCATCCTCAATACTATACTTCATACCAACTCATTTCCTTTCTTTTTCTCTCCCCCTCAGCTTGCTACTCTTTTCCTGACAACTGACTCCCTCCTTTCTCTCCTATTTCACATTGCTCTCTCTCCCCCTTTGATATAATTGGCAAAGGGCCTCTTTCTCATTCTCATACTTGTACCTTCTCACCACTACTTAATCACACCTTTTATAATACTCCCCCTTAGAAGAAACCAACAATAGAACTTACTCCCCCTAACTACCACAACCATCATGACCACTACCTGCTCCCTCTGAGAGGTTGCCTCCAACATAAGTCTAGAATAAGGAATGAATCTTGAAATCCACTAGACGGATGCATCTCCTTATGCATCTAGTTCAAAGAAAGAGGGGAAATAACCCCCAACTTCTCCCAGAGATACTCAAATGTATCCTTAGGAAGAGCCTTGATGAATATATTGTTGGGAATTAAGGTGTCTCAACCTTGGTAATTCTCTGCATTTGTAATGTTTGTATCTATTATTTAATTGCCTATTTTGTAAATAATTGGAAATTCCATATTGCCATATTGTGGGATGTGGCACGGTGATGTGTCAATCCTACATGGATTATGACAACTTGTTATTTTGTACTCACATGAGGGGATAGGCATCCCACTTAGTGGTAGGAATATTCTACCATGTGTCGGCATCTTCTGTGTTGTGTAAGGAATGTTTGACCGAAATGGTTATGACGGATTCCTATGATGAGTCTATGACATGTAAGAGTCAGAAATAGAAGGTTGTATGAAAGGTGATGACATGTGTCATGAAGCATCTTTGAATGAGGCATATTTGGGTGCCCTAAGGTGGAATATGACATGTTGTAAGAGAATATGCTAGTTATAGCATGTGTATGATAGATTCTCTTACAGTTGTAAGTTGTAACCGCTATGACAGATTCTATGATGGTCGTAAGTGTCGTAAGAGCATTTGTCATAGCCCATTTTAGAAATAGGTGACCTCTTTGGAATGGGAGCTATGGACAAGTGTCAGACACATTCTACAATGTTGACCAAGTGTCCTTGGGCATGGGTTTTGGTCAAAGATGCCATGTTGGATGCCTATTCCAAGAAAGATCCAATTTTGCCTTGTATTTCCTATATATACAGGTGCTTGGAGATGGAGTTTGTATCACAAGTTTATAGGTACTGTTATGCTGCCAGATTGACTCTAGACAGGAATGTCGAAGAACATTGAAGCTTGCATTGTAAGTGTGTTGTAAACATTCTTTTAGATTTGTTAATACATTGTGTAGGTTTCTCAGTGTGGGGATTTTCACCCGATAAAGGTTTTCCCCACTGTAAATCTTTGTCTCTCTTCTTTTGTCTTCTTTCTGGCTCTTGTGTTTTGCTGCTATATCTCATGGTAATGGTTTAACATCACTGTAATAGTTAGGACAAAATTAAATTTGCATAGCCCTCTCCTCAATAGATTAGTGTAGGAAGCATTTCCTCACACCTAGCTTCCTTTCAGTTGGTATCAAAGCTTGATCACCTTTGGTTCTAGTTGTTGGGTAGGGGTTTTTTGAGCTAATCTTAGGTTGAGTGGGAGTATGTGTAGAGCATTCTATATCTTGTTGCAACAAGGAGATGGCAAGCACATCAGGAAGGTTTGAAGTAGAGAAGTTCAATGGCAGTAATTTTGAGCTGTGGAATCTCAAAATGGAAGATATGTTAGTTGACCGAGACCATTGGGAAAGTGTGAATGGAACTAAACCAGCTACAATGACTCAAGATGAGTGGGATCTCAAGGATCAGAAGGCTAAGTGTCTCATAATACTTAGTCTTGCTGATTCTATGTTGTTAAATGTCCATGAGGAGACTACTGCAAAACTCCTTTGGAAGAAGTTGGGGATGTGTATCAAGCCAAATCCCTAGTCAATAAACTTTTCCTGAGAAAGAAGTTGTACTCTCTTCAAATGGAGGACGGAGGATCCATTGTTGAGAATATGAATGCCTTTAACATGTTGGTTGCACAATTGACATCTATTGGTATAAAGATGGAGGAGGAGGATCGGTGTATGACCCTGCTTTGTTCTCTGCCAGACTCATGGGATCATCTTATCATGGAAATCGGAAGCACCACATCCACATTCAAAATGGAAGAAGTGGTTTCTTCACTGTTGTCTGAAGAGATGCGGAGAAAGTCTTCTGAGGCAGCCAAAGAGGCCCTTGTAGTTCATGGAAGACCCAAGGAGAAAGGGAAGAAGGACAAGAAAGATGAGAAGGGTAGATCCAAATCCTGTGGGAGATCCAAATCTTCTGGAAAGTTCAAGGCTCTTTGTTGGAACTGTGGCAAGACCGGGCATTTCTGAAAGGGATGCAAAGAGTAGAAGAAGAAAAAGAAGAAAGCTCCTGATTCAGATTTAGACAAATCACAAGATGACGGTGATGCTTTCATCGCAGCCTTGGCAACCCATGCATCTGATGATGTGTGGCTAATCAAATTTGGTGCATCATTCCACATGACCTTGCATCGAGACTGGTTCACTAAGTATGAGGAGTTTGATGGTGGAAAGGTGTATCTGGGTGACGACTCTCATCTGAAGATCATTGGTCGTGGAAGGGTCTCTATCCAATTCCCTGATGGTCGAGTGAAGGGGATCTCTGGGGTTCTGCACATCCCAGGCTTAGCACAGAACCTACTTTTTGTAAGTATGTTGAATGATGCAGGTGTGCAGGTTGTCTTTTCGAAAGAAGGATGCAAGATGACTAGAGGAGCTTTGGTGCTTGCTAAAGGTACTAGGAGAGGTACTCTGTTTCAGCTGGAGGCATGCATTTCACAATGCAATAGTTCTTCTGACTCAAGGAAGAGGGAAACAGTCACTTCATCCCCACCTTTTGAATGAGTAGTGAAGAAATCTATTATTTCTAGTCTTGATGGTTGTAATCGTGCATTGGAAGTTAAACTTCCTGTAGAAAAGACAATGTTATGGCATAAGAGATTTGGCCACATTGGTGAGAAGAGTCTGTGCACCCTGAAAAATAAGAACCTCGCTGAGGGGTTAGATGATTGTAATCTTGAGTTTGACTTTTGTGAACATTGCATTTATGGAAAACAAAACTGTGTTCAGTTTTACTCGAGTTCTCATAAGTCTTCTGGTGTGTTGGACCTCATTCATTCTGATGTGTTTGGTCCTGTTAATGTTCCTTCATTATCAAAATATGTATACTTTGTATCTTTTATAGATGATTATAGTAGAAGGACATGGATTTATTTTCTCAGAAGCAAATCTGAAGTCTATAGCAAGTTTAAAGAGTTTAAAGCCTTTGCTAAAAATTAGACTGGTAAAAAGATTAAATGTTTGAGAACTGACAACGGTGGTGAGTTCTGTTCTACAGAATTTGATAAGTATTGCAAGGAACTTGGGATTGAAAGGCACAAGACAACTCCATACACCCCGCAGCAAATGGAGTTGCAGAGAGGATGAACAGCACACTGATGGAGAAGGCTAGGAGTATGCTTAGTGGAGCTAGTCTAGAACAAAAGTTTTGGGCTGAAGCTATTGCCACTGCTTGCTATCTACTAAACAAATCTCCTACATCAGCTCTTGTTGGAAAGACACCCATGGAGGTGTGGTCTGGTAGAAAGCCTTCAATAAGGTATCTTGATGTTTTTGGTTGTAAGGCATATGCATATGTGCCTAGGGAGAAGCGGTCAAAGTTGGAGAACAAAGCTATTAAGTGTATCTTTATCAACTATGGTGTTGGTGTGCAAGGATACAAGATTTGGGACCCCGTGGCTGAAAAAGTGTTGTATAGCAGAAGTGTCATCTTCAGAGAGATTACACCTTCTTCCACTATTTTGGAGCCAGAAGAAAGAGAAAAGAAAGAGAAAAGAAAGAGGATGTTGTTCAATTTCCTCTGACCCCTAAGAAGACTGAACAGAAAGACAATGTTGGACCTGATGATGAGGAGAGCTCTAGTAGCTCTGAAAGCTCAGTTGAAGAAGCTAAACCTCAACCTTAGCTCTTGAGGAGGTCTACATGGATAAGGAAGTAACCTGAAAGGTTTGGTTTTACATTGCTTGAATCTAGTTGTGCTTATGCTTTGCTCACTAATAGTGATGAACCTAGAACTGTATCAGAGGCTTTGGATATGAAGGATGCCGGTTCTTGGAAGGAGGCCATGGAGGAAGAAATGGCTTCTTTGGAAAAGAATCAAAATTTGGGACTTGGTGCCTTTGCCTCCTAGACGGAAACCTGTTAGATGCAAATGGGTGTTCAAGAAGAAGATTGGTGTAGATGGCAGTATTGAGAAGTATAAGGCCAGATTGGTTGTGAAAGGGTATTCACAAGTGGAGGGTATAGATTATGGTGAGATCTTCTCTCCCGTTGCAAAGCTGACATCCATTCGATTCCTGTTGTCTCTCGCAACAACTTATGACTTAGAGGTAGAATAGATGGATGTGAATACAACTTTCCTTCACGGTGACTTGGAGGAAGAAATCATCATGTCACAGCCAGAGCATTACATGGTAAAAGGTAAAGAGAATTTAGTTTGCAAACTTAAGAATTCTTTGTATGGTTTGAAGCAATCCCCTAGGAGATGGTACTTGAAGTTTGATGCCTTTGTGTTGTCAATTAGATTTGTGAAATCGAAATCGGATCACTATGTGTTTTATAAATTTGATGGTGATCGTATTCTCATTGTTGCACTGTATGTTGATGATATGTTGCTCATTCGGAAGGGTAAGAATATGATTTCTAATTTTAAATCTTAGTTGTCAGCTCAGTTTGAAATGAAAGATTTAGGGGCAGCCAGGTACATTCTAGGAATAGAAATCAGAAGAGACAGAACCAACATAAAACTTTGGTTAAGTCAGAGTAAGTATGTTAATACTGTGTTGGAGAGATTCAACATGGGAGATTGTAGACCATTGTGTGTTCCCATTTCCTTGGGGATAAAGTTGTCTATTGAGGATTGTCCAAAATCTCCTAGTGAGGTAGAGGACATGAGCAGAGTACCTTATGCTAGTACTATTGGCAGTTTGATGTATGCTATGGTCTGCACAAGACCAGACATTGCCCAAGCAGTGGGAGTCCTTAGTCGATTTATGGCTAATCCTAGACTGGTTCATTGGGATGCAGTTAATCAAGTGTTCAGATATTTGAGGGGTACTTCTGAGTATTCCATTTTCTATCATGGTAATGTTTCAGGACCTCTGCATTCTATTGATATTCATGGATTTGTGGATTCAGATTGGCCAAGTGACATTGATAGCAAGAGATCCACTAGTGCTTATGTTTTTACACTGTTTGGTGGTGCTATCAGTTGGGTGAGTAAGTGATAACTTGTTGTTTCTTTGTCCATGACAGAAGTTAAGTACATGGCAGCAACTCATGCTTGTAAGGAAGCCATTTGGCTTAAGAGATTGTGTTCTGATATTGGTGTTGATGCAGGTCAGATCATGATCAGTTGTGACAGTCAGAGTGTGATTTGCCTTGCAAAGAATCTAACTTACCATGCTAGAACCAAGCACATTGATGTTCAGTTTCACTTCGTGCAAGACATGGTTGAGGATGAAAAGGTAAATTTGGAGAAGGTAGATACTTTGAAGAATGTTGCAGATGCATTGATGAAACTAGTGGGCACAGAGAAGTTCAGATGGTGTTCAGAGTCTATGGGTCTCTTGGCCTATAGCAGTTAAATCCTATTTTTCTATTGGCTCTTACAAGGTGTTCGACAAGAGGGAGAATGTTGGGAATTAATGTGTCTCAAACTTGGTAATTCTTTGCATTTGTAATGTTTGTATTTATTATTTAATTGCTTATGTTGTAAATAATTGGAAATTCCATATTGTCATATTGTGGGATGTGGCATGGTGATCTATCAATCCTACATGGATTATGAAAACTTGTTATTTTGTCCTCACATGAGGAGATAGGCATCCCACTTAGTGGTAGGAATATTCTACCATGTGTCAGCATCTTCTATGTTGTGTAAGGAATGTTTGACCGAAACGGTTATGACGGATTCCTATGACGAATCTATGACATGTAAGAGTCAGAAATAAAAGGTTGTATGACAGGTGATGACATGTGTCATGAAGTATCTTTGAATGAGGCATATTTGGGCACCCCAAGGTGGAATATGACATGTTGTAAGAGAATATGCTATTTATAGCATGTGTATGACAGATTCTCTTACAGCTGTAAGTTGTAACCGCTATGACAGATTCTATGACGGTCGTAAGTGTCGTAAGAGCATATGTCATAGCCCATTTTTGAAATAGGTGACCTCTTTGGAATGGGCACTGTAGACAAGTCTCAGACACATTCTATAATGTTGACCAAGTGTCCTTGGGTGTGGGTTTTGGTCCAAGATGCCATGTTGGATGCCCATTCCAAGAAAGGTCCAATATTGCCTTGTATTTCCTATATATACAGGTGCTTGGAGATGGAGTTTGTATCACAAGTTTATAGGTACTGTTATGCTACCGGATTGACTCCAGACATGAGTGTCGAAGACCATTGAAGCTTGCATTGCAAGTGTGTTGTTAACATTCTTTCAAATTTGTTAATACATTGTGCAAGTTTTTGAGTGTGGGGTTTTTCACCCGATAAGGGTTTTCCCCACCGTAAATCTTTGTCTCTCTTCTTCTGTCTTCTTTCTGTCTCTTGTGTTTTGCTGCTATATCTCATGTTAATGGTTTAACATCGCTGTAATAGTTAGGATAAATTTGAATTTGCATAGCCCTCTCCTCAATAGATTAGTGTAGGAAGCGTTTTCGCACACCTACCTTCCTTTCATATATCAGCAACTTGATCCTTTGTAGGCACATACTCAAGATTCATTTCATTCTCTACAACCTTCTCTCTTAGAAAGTGATGCCAGATTGATATATGTTTTGTCTTTGAGTGCATCACCAGATTATTTGAAATGTTAATAGCACTGGTATTATCATAGAAGATAGGAATTGGTTCATCATATACCACTTTGATATCTTTCAAGGTTTGCTTCATTGACAACACTTGTGTGCAACATGATGCTATTGCAATGTATCCTGCCTCTGCAGTAGATAAATACATCGAGTCTTGCTTCTTACTTAACCATGACACCACTCTTCCTCTAAGAAAGAATGCACCTCCATTTGTACTTTTCCTGTCATCTACACAACTAGCCTGATTTGCATCTTTATAAGCACTTAGAGAAAAGTCAATACCCTTTGGATACCACAATCCATGATCTGGAGTGCCCTTCAAATATCTGAATATCCTTTTAACTATTGCAACATGTGACTCTTTAGGATCTTCTTGGAATATATCCACAAGACAATCTGCATGCATAATATCCAGTCTAGTAGTAGTTAGATATAGCAATCCTCCAATCATTAATCTATGTTTGCTCTAATTAGCCTTAGGAGTTTCATCATTATTGCTCAGCTTGCAACCAGTAGTCATAGGGGTACATACTGGTTTAGAGTATTCCATTCCAAACTTCTTTAACATTTACTTGACATACTTTGATTGTGAAATGAAAATACCTTTATCTGTCTGATTGATCTATTGACCAAGGAAGAAGTTCATTTCTCCACACATTGACATCTCAAATTCTTTCTACATCTCATCTGCAAAGCTCTTACACATACCTTCATTTCCTCCAAAAATTATGTCATCCACATATACTTCCACAATTAGAATTTGATCTTCTCCTATTTTGATAAATAGATTAGTATCTGCAGAACCTTTGTTGAATCCTTAATAAGTGTTGCAAGTATGTGCTATCGGTGTTGTCATTAATGTCAACAAGCTTGTGTTGTCATTGGTGTCAATTAGTTGAGCAAAGATGAGGTTGTTGCAATGGTATGAGTTGTTTGGTTGAGATGCTTTGCTGATGATGATTTGGTTACTTTGTAGAGGTGCTCAAGATGTTAAGAATATGTTTCCGTTGGTTAGTTTCCAAGTGCTTTTGAGAAAATTTGATTAATAAAGGAAATAATGTGATGAAGTGGCATTTTGGTTTATAGAGTAGTGTTCTGGTTTTTGCTTCGCATTTCCTCTATGTTGAAGATCTATCTTTGTGGTTTGGATATGTTGTTCAGAGATGTTCATAGATGTTATATTCCAAATTTGTTGCTTAGGTTCATTTTATAGAGGAAGTTGTGTTCACCAGTGTGTGGACTGTGTTTCTAAGTCTTGTAGAGGTGTTTGGGAGAAACTGTTTTACTCCGCATTTCTCTACAAATTTGTTTTTGGCCTTGCGGTTCTGGAAGTGTGCTTATAAGGTTCATATCTTTCTTTTGTTGAAGTTGCTCATGGTTTGGTGCTTTAGAAGTCAATTTCTAAAGATATAGTGCATGATAGAGATAGTTAAGTATACTGGACAAATAGGATAAGACTGTATGGTAGGTGAAAATTGTTGCAGAGGAATTTTCTAGATTTCAGGATGTTTTAGGATGCTTGTGGAATATTCTAGATTGTGTTGAAGCCTTGTATGTGGTCTAGAAGTCATCTTTGGGTTTGAGGAAGCGTGTACTTAAAAGTTTATTGTGTTAACACAAGTTTGGCTGACCTTGGGTGATTACACTAATTGCTGAGTTGCTTTGGTGATTGTAGTAGTGTGGAGTAGTGTGCTTGGATGAATTTAGATTTGAGCTAAGGTGTGTTATGGTCTGCCTTCATTCCTTTCCACCATGGGAATGTTTTAGGTGTAACCTAATTTAAATTTGTGAAACTAAGGTTCTTTGCTGACCTTGGAGAATGCTTTCAAGGTTGATGACAATATAAATAAGTGTCAAGGGATCACAACCGTGTGTGTGCGCAATGGATGTGATGTGAATAATAGTGTGGTTGAGTGTGTGGTGCAGTGCAAGCTTTCATGTGTTATACTATTGGATGCAATGAGAAGAAGGTGTATATAATTCTTCAGTGATACTGCAGAAGTGATGTTAGTGTTGCGGTGGAAATCTTTGTTGCATTGAGATAGTTTTTCTCCTTGTAACAATCTTCTCTATGTTCTTCTCTATTTTGGCAGTGAGCCTTTCTTTTGGGTAGTGAGCCCCTTGGCAGTGAGCCTTCTGGTAGTGAGCCTTTTGTAATTCGGTGTTGATACTACTTTATATTTGAGCTGATCCTCATCGTGGTTTTTCCCTTCTTGGGTTTTCCACGTAAATATAGTGTTCTCTTGTATTTGATGTTGGTTTGATTTAGTTTCTATTATTTGCTTTCATGCTTAATCATCATAATAGTCTAAGGGTTAAATGGATATATGTGGATCTAAATGTGTGTCAGGGTTTTGGAATTTTAAGCTACAATTGATTCACCCCACCTCTTAGTTGTCTTGCGCATTCAACAATAATTACCTGTCTAACCTTGCATACCAAGATTTGGGAGCTTGCTTCAATCCATACTGTGCCTTCTTTAATCTACAGACCATATCCAGTTTGTCTGATAACTAAAATTCATCTAGTTGTTCTATGTAGACTTCTTCCAGTTCACCATTCAAGAAAGTAGACTTCACATCCATTTGATATACCTTGAAATTCTTATGTGCTGCAAAAGACAAAAACATACAAGCTTCTACTTGTGAGTAACCTTTACATACAAGCCTTGCCTTGTTTCTCACTACTTCTCCATCCTCATTCAGTTTGTTCCAGAATACCCACTTGGTTCCAATCACATTCTTTTTTACTGGTCTTGGGACAAGTTCCCAAGTTTGATTCTTTTCAATATGCATTAGTTCTTCTTCCATAGCCTTGATCCAACACATCCTTGCATGCTTCAGTCATTGTTTTAGGTTTAATTTTAGAGAGTAAACACAAATTCACTTGTTCTTCAGTAACTCTCCTTCTTATTAGTACACCTTTGTTTTTGTCACCAATGATTTAATCTTCAGAATGATGCTTCTGCACATACTTGGGAGTTTTAGGAGTCTTTTCTAGAGCTTCTTCTTCTTCAATCTGTACTTTCTTTTCATCAACATTTTCTTCTTCTCTACAAGAGGACTTATCTGATTCATATCCATTAACTTCTAAATTCTTTTGTAGATCTTCATCAACTTTGACATTTGCACTCTCAACAATCCTTCTTAATCTCTTGTTGTAGCACTAGTAAGCTTTTCTTTTAGTAGAATACCCAAGGAAGATACCTTCATCAGATCTTGCATCAAACTTTCCTAAATTTTCTTCATCCCTTTTGATATATTATTTGCTTCCAAACACCTTGAAGTACTTGGCGGTAGGAATCCTTCCATACCATAGCTCATAAGGAGTCTTTGTACTATTTTCTCTTTCTTGAACTCTGTTTAGTATGTAAATAGCAGTATGAATTGCATCTCTCTAGTAGACCTCTAGTAGGTTTGCTTCTCTTATCATTGTCCTTGCAACTTCTTGAACAGTTCTATTCTTTGTTTCCACCACTCCATTTTGCTGAGGAGTCCTAGGGGCAGATAAATGCCACTTTAATCCACGATTCTCACAAAACAAGTTAAACTCATTGGAGGTGAACTCTCCACCTCTATCAAACCTCAAACATTTGATTCTCATATCCATTCATTCTCAACCATGACTTTGAAAGCTTTAAACCTATCTAGGGCTTCAGATTTTTCTTTGAGAAAAGTAACCCATGTCAGTCTAGAATAATCATCAATTAGTAGCATGAAATACCTATCATTTTGAAAGATCCTTACCTTGGTAGGACCACAAACATCTATATGCACCAATTCCAATATCCTGGTAGAAGATTGATCCTTGATGTTGAAACTACTTCTTTCTTGATTTCCAATTTGACATTCCTTACAAATAGCATTAATAGGTTTTGTAATCTTTGGCAAATCTCTCATAGCTTGAGCAGAACTAATTCTTACCAGGCTATCAAAATTGATGTGACACAATCTCCTATGCCATAGCCAACTTTCATTGATTCGAGTCATGAAGCAATAACCATCACCACCTTTGAGATGATAAACATTTCCATCTATCCTTTTCCTAGCAGCAATCACAGTTCTGAAGTCTTTTTTGATCTCACAACCACCATCCTGAAACACAAGATTGTATCCTTTACTACACATTTGTCCGACACTCAAGAGATTATGTTTCAAGCCTTTGACATAAAGAACATCATCAATATTATGCTTGCCATCAAAACTGATTGAACCTCTTCCACATATCTTAGCAGATGTATCATCACCAAATCTAACTAGTCCTCCATCATATTTTACAAGTTTAACAAACTTACTCTTATGACCGGTCATATGATTTGAGTATCCGCTATCAATGACCCAGTAGTTCTTTTCTTGTCTAGTATGAAAGGTAGATATCAAGGTGCTTTTAGTATCAATGCTTACTTCTAGAGCCTTTTCCTTCACACATACCTTAGAGTTAGTGGAAACAATATCATCTCTTATAGCTATGAACATATATTCATTATCCTCATCATTCTCATAGACAGATTCATCATCAGATATGCTTGTATCTTCTCTAACATAGTAACTTTTCATAGGCACTCTACTTTTGTTCTCCCTATTCTTGCTTCTCAAAATTTTTTCCAGACATCTTGAAGCATAATGACCTACCTTGCCACAACTGAAACACTTGAAAGGTAACTTACCACTGTACTTACTAGTACCCAAATTCATTCTTCTAGCAAAATTAGCTTCCAAATCATCTGAATCCTCCTGATGTGATTCCACAGTCTTCTTAGATTTGCCAGCCTTGAAGGTAGTCTCAGCCTTTGTACTACTTGTACCAAATTCTCTCATTTCAAAAGCAGTTAAGGTGCCATGCAACTGATCTTTGGTAAACTGATTCAAATTTTGCAATTCTTCAATAGAAAAAACTTTATGACTGTAAGCTTTAGGAAGAGTTATGAGTACCTTCAACACCACTTATTTTTCTTCCACATCTCCACCAAGTCCTTTGATGCCATTTACAACTTCATCCACCTTATGTAAGTAGCTTGTAATTTTTTCATCTTCAGACATTCACATGGTCTCAAACATGAGCTTCAAGTTTTGCATTTTAGCTTGCTTGACCTTATCATCTCCTTCATAAATACTTTTTAACTTTTCCTAAATTTCATTAGCAGTGTTCAGATGCATAACTTTTACCAATTCAGAGTTAGTAAGTCCACTTAAAAGAGCATATCTTGCTTTGCCATTAGTTTCATAGGCTTTGATCTCATTTATAGTACTCGGACCATCTTTAGATATCATATATGCAGTCATTGCAAACTTCCAAATGTCATATCCAAGAGAAATTAGATAACTTTCCATCCTTATTTTCCATAATGCATAGTCAGATCAATCAAATAGGGGAACATCCTTCTTATGCACCATACCAGATCTACCTTAAGCAGTTAAGCTCTTTTCAAAGGAACATTGCTCTAATACCAATTGTTGAATGCACAAGACAACTCAGAGGGGGTGAATCAGTTGTAACTTATAATTCCAAAATCCTCAAACACATTTAGATCCACATCAATTTAGTTAACCTTTAAATTGTTATGATGATTAAGGATGAAAGCAATAATAGAAACTGAATCAAATCAATATCAAACACAAGAGAACACTAGATTTATGTGGAAAACCCAAGAAGGGAAAACCATGGTGAGGATTACCTCACAATATAAAGTAGTATCAACACTGAAAAACAATAGGCTCACTGCCAAAGGGCTCACTTCCCAAGAGAAAGGCTCACTGCCAAGCATCATTGCTAGAGTAGAGAAGAAGATAGAGAAGATTGTTACAAGGAGAAAACTATTCTCAATGCAACAGGGAATTCCAATGCAATGCCATCAACACCTTCACAATCACACTGAAGAATTGTAGACACCTTTTGCTCATTGCATCCAGTAATCTAACACATGAAAAGCTTGTACTACATGACACATTCAACCAAACTATTATTCACATCATCTTCATTGCATGCACACTCAATCACAATCCCTTGACACTTATTTATACTGTCATCAACCTTGAAAGCATTCTCCAAGGTTGGCAAAGGACCTTAGTTTCACAAATTCAAATTAGGTTAGACCTAAAACATTCCCGCAGTGGAAATGAATGAAGGCAGACCATAACACACCTTAACTCAGATATAAATTCATCCATGCACACCACTCCACACTACTACAATCACCGAAGCAACTCTGCAATTAGTGTAAACACCCAAGGTCAGCCAAACTTGTGTTAATGCAATGAACTTTTAAGTACACACTTCCTCAACCCCAAAGATGACTCACGGACCACATGCAAGACTTCAACACAATCTAGAGTATTCCATGAACATCCTAAAACATCCTAAAATCCAACAAATTCCTCCGCAACAACTTTCACTTGCCATAAAGTCTTATCATGTTTATCCAGTATACTTAACTATCTTTGTCATGTACTGTATCTCTAGAAATAAACTTCCAGAGCACCAAACCATGAACAAATTCAATAGAAGTAAGATATGAACCTTATAAGAACATTTCTAGAACCACAAGATCTAAAACCACTTTGCAGAGAAATATAGAGAAAGACATTTCTCCCAGACACCTCTACAAAACTAAAAACACAATCCACACACTGGTGAGCACAACATCCTCTACACATTGAACCAGGACACAAAATTTAGAATATAACATCTCTTAACATCTCTAAACAACATATCCAAACTGCAAGGATAGATCTTCAACATAGAGGAAATGTGGAGCAAAACCAGAACACTACTCTGTAAACCAAAATGCCACTTCAACACACTATTTCCTTTATTAATCAAATTTTCTCAAAAGCACTTGGAAACCAACAAACAAAAACATATTCTCAACATCTTCTGCACCTCTACGAAGCAACCAAATCATCATCAGCAAGATAACTCAACCAAACAACTCATACCATTACAACAACCTCATCTCTGCTCAACCAATTGACACTAATGACAAAGCTTGTTGACATCAATGACAACAACGATAGCACATACTTGCAACATGTAATATATCATGTATTTGTAAATGCATAAGTACTTGTTTTACTTTGAATTAAAAAAAGAATTATGAAATGTTGGGAGTATTTTATTTTATTTTAAATGCTTAATTTAGCACTCAAGTATGGATGTTACACATGGTATTAGAGATACCAGGTCCAACACTTGGACCTTGGAGCTCATTGTGAAGTTTTCACTGATTAGTAGATAAGGTTACTCCAATATTGTTCTTTTCTTAGAATGGTAGGAAAGAGAATATGAAAACAAGATAAGAAAATAAAAAGAAAGAACTTGCCTCAAAATTATGTGAAGAAAGAATCCCCTCCTGAAAACACTGGACTAGTAAGCTATACTGGGTGGGCTTGTCTTTCTGACTCTGAGACTCTTGCTAATGCTTAAGTGTATCCGTCTTGAGAGACAAAAACAAATGAAGATAGTGGAGAAGTCAATCGTCCCCACCATTGTAAAACTTAGTAAACCCTCCGCTCATCATGACATGCCCTTTGGGTGTGGTCGCGAGGCACCTGTTGGAGGGAAAGAGGTGATGATAGAGTACTTGTTGTCATTGAATAACACACCCTTGCTAAGTTGTGTAACTCAACTTACTAGTGAAACATGGGAACTTTTCCAGGTTTGTGGGTCACCTATGACAGAAAAGAACCTCCAGAGAGGGCTGGTTCCCTTGGATTTTGTCACCTAAACTAGTGTTATCTACTGTACTTTGCTAGGAAAAGGGATGATAAATGACTTGAAAATGGCAAAACTAATACTAGTATATGTGATGTACCAAAATTGAAGTGACCTGTATTTACTGTTTGGACACACAATTCTTAGAGAAAATGACTATTTTCTTGCACAATTTATGTTTTCTTACACCTTATACATAAGTAATTTGTAAAGAGGATGTTTTTATTTCACTGTTTAGAAGGAAAATGAAGTTTTCACAGTTAAAAATCTCTATACATACATTTCACAGTTTACAACCTACACAAAGATATAGTTTTTTTCCTAAAGGTGTTTGTTTTGAAGCATATTTTGAGGTTTGCTGATTCAAAAAATGTAGAAAATAAATACATCTTTTGATTAACACACAAGAGAACAACACAAATGAAGGAAAAAATGATCACTTTATTGATAAAAAGGTGCTCTTACATCAATAACAAGTCTGAACCCTTTTGTATTGCTTGAAAATTTGTAGCAAAGAAGTGTTTTCTGTCTTCAAAATCTAATAAAACTAAGTTACATTATAATGTTCCTAAGATTCTAAAGCTTCCAAACATGAAAGAACTAACTCTAAAATAGTACCTAATTCTTTCCTATACTCATCCCAACATGGGGAGACAATAAGAGTGAAAATAGGATGAAAAATTATGACCAAAACTAGGTCAAACCTCCTTTAGGTGCCTGAAAAGTCTCCTGATTTGATATGGCTTCTTGCATGTCATGCTTGACCTTTTCCATCTCCTAAAATCAGGTTCCAGCTGCTCCAAAATCTCCCTAATGCTTGGGAAGTCTCCAAACTACCCCTAGATACTTGCATAGTGGTAAAAAATGCCTTAGATTGCACTAAAAGCCTCATAACTATCCCTACTGTCCATTATCTCTTCTAACCATCACTTGTAAAATGATAGGCCACGTGTTTTTCAAGTGTTTAATGCCTTCAAGAATCTTATGGGCGTATGGAAAGAGTTGTGCTATCTTTGGAGTCTTCAAACTACTCAAAACTACCTCATAAAGGCTTAGAAACATCCTTGACTTCATTTATGACCCTTGTAGGGTCTTCTTCATTGTTAAAATTGCCTCCTTGTGCCCTCAAACTTAGTTTGTAGCTCCTGCATGATTACACGCATGTTTGTTAATCACTACCTTAAAGATGGATGTATCCTGGTTGTAGACCTTTAATCTTTTGTGTATGACTGCCCTCACATTATTACTGTTCATTTTTACTATTCCTTAGACTGTTATGACAACCATCTAGCATGGAGGCCCTTGCTGCTTCCTGTATTGACTGTTACAGTCATCTTTGGAACTATCCTTTGCCTCCTCATAGATTGTGGTATGAGAGTTGTATGGGACTATATGGCTGTTCTAAACCCCTGATAATGACTCTAATGCATGGTGTATGATCATCTCTATTAGCGATATGATGAAGGTTATAGTCTTCCTTCAACATTGACTATCTTTTATCTTAGGATTGTGATAGTCATTCTTTCCTTGTACTCCCTTTCTCACTGTGCTTTGGATAAGCCACTTATACCTTTGTAGATTGTCATCAAACCCCTATAGTCTTAGTAAGAACCTTGTGTCTCCATTGGTCTCTAATCTTGTTAGGGCTCATAGACACTATTTATTCATTCCTTTTATCACTATCTGTAGACCTTAGTCATTGTTACTTAACTCTTAGTCATTGTTGCCGACCTTTGTGTGACTGTAAGCACCAAAATTACGTAAGCCTCCACGAGGACCCCTATGATGAGTCATAATCTTTGTCACGTACATGTAAGCATGAAATAACATCCTCTCAGTAACAATTCTCTTGGTGACGTGTCTTTTCTTTCATCTTATGTTGTTTCCCCTTTGTTGTTTTTTCTCTTTGTTATCGACGCTTTTTGACACTTTTTTCGACACTTGTCAATTTACATTTTTTGAGCTTGTGAACCTATTCCTAAGCCTTAAGTGTATCTTGTAGGTGTGTTTTCACCTCTCCTCAGTGTTTTTTATCTTCTCCACCCCTAGAAGCCTTCTAGAGGTCCCCCTAGCCATCTCCTACTTTCAGTTTTTAGTTTCACTCAACCAATCCAAATCTCCCCCTAATATTTCTAGATCTACCCTCAGGAGATCCTACTTTGCAAGTGGAGATTTGGATTTTCACACATGACTGACCTGTTTCCAGAGGTAGATCCCCTTCTTTTCTCTCCTTCTTCCATCTCCCATCATGCACTTCAACCTAGGTGTCCTCCTCTAAGGGTCACCCATGGGTCACCCCCCAGGTGACCTGGCTGGTGAAAGGGGCGACCCCTAGGTGACCCATGGGCATCCCTGTCATGTTTCTATCCATGGAAAAACTCAAGTTTCTAACTCAAAAAGCTCCGTTTTTGCCCATTTTCTTCTTGTTTGCATGGATTTTTCATGCCTCATATAGAGTTAAGCATTTCATGCACCCACACATGCATAATTAGCTCTATTTTATCTTTAATTAACAACTCATGCATTCCCATGCACTCCTTCTTCACTTCTTCTTGAGTGATAAACTTTTCTTGGGTAGATCACTCCAATTTTATCGTAGATCAATCTTGAATCCTCTGTGTTAACTCTCCAATCAAATTGAGTTAACTCTCCTTCTTCTTCACCTCTCATCCCTTCTTCTAACCTATAAATACCCCTCACCTCTTTATTATTTTCGAAGTTGAGCAAGTTGGAGAATACTCTTCTCATCTTCACAAGATTTTTCAAGCTTCTTCACAGGCCTTTGAGCCTCTTTCTTCATTTCTTTCTTTAGTTCTTCAAAGCTTCAAAGCTTTCATTTTTGCGTAGGTTCAAGGAATTTCTAGAGGAGGCAATTTCATTTCTGCACATAGCTCTTGCAAGTTATTTCTCTCCACATCAATCATTTCTTTCTTTTGTTTTGTTCGTTGCTTCATCTAGCTTTCATACAAAGCTCATTAAGTGTCCATACATTGTTCAAATCAAGCCATAGTGCTCATCAAAGCTCTCATAGACATCTTTTCAAAGCTTCAAAGCTTCTTTTGCTTCCATTGTCATCTTCTCACCAAGAGGATTCCCCACTACTACAAGAGGATACGAGGTTGCCATCACAAGGATTTCTAAGGGTAGTGGAGGCTCACGCATCTCCAGGTTCCTTTATGCTTTCTTTTAATTTGTAGTAATTAGATCACCAAAGTTGCTCTTGGAATCAGTAATCTTGTTACTTTTTCCTTGATAGGGTAGATAGATCTTGCATTCTCAGAGTAATTTTCTTTCAAAGTTCATAGATTAATTCATTTAAAAATAATTTCCCTTTTCTTAGATTAATTCATTCCAAATATTTAGAAAACCCCAAAAACATAGGTCACATTGCATTAGGTAAATTCATCATATGTTGCATCCATTCTTTAATTCCTAGATTAGAAAAAAACATCTTCAATTCCAAAAACATTAAAAAAGCCAAAAAAAGAAGTTTTGCATTCATTTAGTCTTGCATTCATAAAACCCCCAAAAAAGAACAAAAACATTAGCAACATAGGAAATTTGCAAACCCTTGATTCCATCACAAGGTCAACTATAGTCAAACATTGGTCAAAACCCTTGAATCCATCACAAGGTCAAGCAAAGTCAACATATAGTCAAACCTTAGGTCAAACAAACCCTAAGTCAAACCCTAGGTGAAGTCAAGGTTAGCTCACAAATGCCTATCTCTTGTCTCGGCTCACAAATGTGCCTAGTGCTAAGAGGTGAGTGGGTGAGGGCAATCCTCGATGAGATAGAGGAAATCCATTGGAGACCGCAATAGGACCCACTTGTCCTACAACAACAAGAAGAACTT
The DNA here is from genome assembly GCA_027924645.1 of Cunninghamia lanceolata. NCBI lineage: Eukaryota > Viridiplantae > Streptophyta > Pinopsida > Cupressales > Cupressaceae > Cunninghamia > Cunninghamia lanceolata. Next base: position 555,980 of record BSBN01001413.1, on the reverse strand, counting down.
AGATAAATCTTGGTACAACAAGCATTCATCTAATAGTTTGAATGACAACAAGAAATTAACGAGAATAATAGCTTACCCACACAAAGGTGGAATATTAGAAATCCAAATAGGAGAATAGTGACTAGTGACCCTTCAGGTCATATAGTTATCTTTACAACCACAATCATTGAACATCACATCTACACAAGCGTACAACACAGGCCCTAGGACTAGCTAACCCCTCTCCGCAAAGTCCAACTCTCCAATGAGAAAGACCACCCCCATGTCTCACCTTGTCTTGACTGGCTACTTCCACGAGAGAAAGAGTAATGTGGTGGTTCACCCCATGGCAAGGAGGGAGGGGTCCGTGTGTATGCCAAAATCTAACTCGACAGCCCTAGGCCACTGACGTCGTGATTTTGAGCGTATAGTGACTGTGATTGTTATTTCCTATTATTAGTACCCCTGCAGTCTTGCTAACTATATGGTGATGGCACAAACTTGTCTTTATCATGATCCTTTCATGATATGTTTGTTCCTTTTGTGATGGTGTTGATGGACTTCTACTTTCACGGTATATAGGACTATTTGTTGCTGTTACTCACTGTTCATGGCTACTATCATGTTGCCCTCTTTAGTCTCTTCATGAGCCTTAGGGTGTTCCTAATGTTAGCTTTGATTGTCCTATGTAGTTGACATGGTTTTGCAATTTCTTGACATCTCAACTCTTCACAAACCCAAGTCTTAAAACATTTTGATGAATGCTTTCAATACTTGCAACTTAGAAGAAACCTCATTCCAATATATCTTACCTTTGTGTAGGCCTATCTTAACTATGAATGATTGTGTCATTGAGACCTTCCTTACTCATTTCCACTATTTTGTATACTCTTGGACTGTTTCAAAACACTGTAAGAATACTTATTTCACTATCCTAATTTGTAGTGACTGTTCTTTCCTGATCTGATGCGACTGCTTTTGTTTTCATAGTAATACATGGCAAACGGTATGACATAGAACACCAATACTGCACCTAGAATATATATTGCCAACCACAGATCCTTCATAGGAAGTGTTAACTTGCATGCCCCTTTTGATGGTTGTTTCCTACCCCTTTTGATGTCTACTTTTCCCCAGTCTTGACTGTGTTTTCCTCTTAGGGTTTGGAAACATTTCTTCTTAGTAGAGCCCTTGTATCCTACTCATTGAGAACCTATGATTGAAATATTCACTATGCTTTGTGTGCTAAGACTATGACTATCTTATCACAGTATTTAGGACTATCTTTCATATCCCTGTGTCTCTGACTTTTGCATATATTTAACACTATCTCTATGAACCCTAAGAGCTAAATTGATCATGATGACAATCCACCTTATGAACTTGCAGACTGTCCCCTGCACTGTATTCACTGAGGGACCCTTAAGTTTCAACAAGCCCTTCATCAACATTGTCTTGTTAACCTTAATGACACATTCAAGAGTTTTGTGTGACCTTTTGAAGGATGATGCAATGTTTAATAGATCCCTGATAGTTTATTGCATTCATGAGGTTTCACACAACTACAAAAGGTTAAGAGATCTCATGCAAGATTGACAAAAAAACAAATGGCTCTTGTGTACTTATCTGATGGTCTTGAGAATGTTTCCTTGAACCCATGTAACTCCTTTGCTCCCTTAAGCTCTATATGATCTTTCTCTTTCTCTGTTATGTATGAGTCTCTTTGTAAGGTTGTCCTTCCATTAGGCTTTCAACATATACAACCTGATGTCTCTGTAGATCTCTAGACCTTCAAACAAAACTAGACTTTTGTGTGACAACCCTCAAAGTAGAAAACATGGTTTACTACATATGACATAGGTCTTTAAAAGAAGGTAGACCCTGTATGTTTGTTTTCCTTCTTTACCCCTGTATACACTGTAAGGTAGATCCACATGTATTTTCCTCTCTTGAAGAGGTTTGAATACACAATAACAATGAATATAACCTCTCAAACTATCTCTCTCTCCCTCTAAGTGCCATGCACAAAAGTAATGAACTATCTTCATGTTTTCGTATTGAGAAATTGTTCATACATGACCCTACCTAACAAAATATGATGTTTAAATGATCTTCACTTTGTGATGGCATCTCCATTATCTTTTCACTGCCACTCTTCATATTGAAAGCTTCTTCCATGAGATGCAAAACAAAAGAGAAACCTAAGAAGACCTAAAAGAAACCCTAACAAACCCTCAACCTAACTCAAAAACTTACTCAAGGTGAGTTTCAATGATTTTTCTCCATTTATTTCAAACAAAAATTCCCTCCAATGTGAGTATGTGTTTTTTGGAGAACATAAGGTATTGTAATGTGGAAGACCTCAATGTTTTTGACTTTTGACCTACTTAAACTCTCATGCAATGTGGATGGATCCTTTTTTGGACATGGAAAAGTTGATTTAACCTTTGATACTACCTTTTACATGCCATGCAACATGGACAGAGGCTTTTGTACATAGAAAAAAATGGTCTCTTTGACAACATAAGGTTGGAAAATATTTAAAACTTTCCTTTTAAGACCTTTTAAAAATGCTAAAGTAGTTTTCAACAACTGAGGGTCTTGAATAACTTCTCAAAGCTTGTTAAACTAAAATACACATATAAAATATACTATAAGCACTTGGACCTTAACATAAGATGACTTCTTCAAACACAAAACAACAACTATAACAAGGAACTAACTTCACCTTACCTATTTGGGTAGGACGAACATATTGGTAATATTTTTGGTGACCTCTACTTAAGTTTTGCCTATTAAAACTGAGAGACCAACAGCCTTGCATAACCATTGGGCTAGAGTCAAAAGAGACCTGAAACAAACTAATATTAGAGCTGAGATATAACTGTTAGTACCTTTCAAAACAATAAAACAAGACACAAGAAAAAACACAAAACTACCTAAAGACAATTACTACATGTGCATCTACACTTGGAGGAAATAAAACACTTGCATGACCTATACTAACCCAAACTAAACAAATGAAACCAACTATCTAAACAAAGACATTAACTAGTTCCATGAAATAACTGCCTTTTCTTTGCAACTTGCAATGCTTCATATGTTTGTGAGTAGTGAAAAGGAGGTGAAAAATGACATATGTTCAACCAGCTGTTGCAATGCCTCTTGAATAGAGAAAACAAATTCACTTACCCACTTATGTTGACCATTCATGCTACTATTCTGAAGTGGATAAGATAGCTGGATCTTCCCCCTTTTAGTAAGAACCTTATGCTTGGTTTTAAGCATGACCTATGATGCATTGTTAACTTCCATCCTAGCTAGATGCCTGATAGGACATCCCCTTGAAAGCTTTGGGCTGGTTGCTTCCTCTTCTTCATTTGGTGTGATGGTGTCCTTCATCTTACTCTCATATTGTTCTTGTTGGGCAAGCAATTGATTTGGAACTTCATGGTTTTCTTCTTCTTCCTTCAAAGAACCCAAGAAAGCTGATATAATGTTATCATGGCTGCATTCTTCAAACTTTTCCTCCTGTTGTTCATGGCTGTCCTATTTCATGGCTAACTTTGTACAAGAGAAAAGACAATTTGAATGACTAGAAATGATATCATTACTTTCACCTTGCATGATAACTTGCCATGTCAATTCCTCCTCCAAGTTCAATGGATCATCCTCTTCCATTAGGAAAGTAAATAACCTATCAAAGCTATTAGGTCTTGGAAGACATTTAGGAGAAGCTAGTGCTTGTTAGACTTAGGGCACACAACTGAGAGGGGGGGGTGAATCAGTTGTTCAAAACTTTCTCAAAATTAAACACTTAAGTCTTCTTAGTGATTAGTTGTATATTAATCATAAACCATAAAGCATTCAAATCAAGAGCAGAAACATATCAACACATAAGACACCAATATTTTGATGCGGAAAACCCGGTTAAGGGAAAAACCATGGGGTGATTAACCCAAGATTGTATTCTCTGTTAGAAGAATAGAAAGAACAAAATGGCACATGCCAATTAGGGCTCACTGCTCGAGCACGCTGCTCACAAGAGGCTCACTACCTACAAGAGACACACTGTCCACAAAGAAATAAGTATCACATACATGAACTGGAGAATAGCATCTTCACTATACTTGAATCAGTTCCATTAAGCTCAATACTTCTGCTTTGTCTTTTGCTCTCCTCTTCGCTACCACACTCTCATCTCCACACAAAAGGCAAGTTCAAACTGACTTCGCAATCCCTTATTTATACAAAGCATCAACTTAAGAATGATCATCTAAGTCGAAAAACATTCATAAGATCATCCGACAGATGCATAACTCATCTAGTCGGCCTGTCTCAAGAAGAACATCATCATACAGAAGTTACTCTTCAATTGCGAGCTACAACTTCAATGCGAACCACCAACACAAACTGGACATGATCCAAAGACTTCCACAAGCTTGCCTGAAACATCAAGAACATCCACACTTCTTCTGCTTACTGAAATCCTTCTCTCCTTTATCCGAAACCTCAAGAACACAGTCTGTCATAACTATCACAAAGGAATAGATGCTTGCGGACCTTCAAACCATGCACCAATAGAGTTGATACACCACAAAGACTTCCTCAGCACTCCCTTTAATCCGCAGAATAGAAAACTTCATTTTTGGATCTCACCGGACCTTTCTTGTTACACACTGTCACCTCTGAACACCTACCAGAACCGGTTTTACTTGAGCGGCCACAACTTTTTCATATTTTCATGTGGACCTCTGAAATCTCTACTGGATCACCTATAGACACATATCTACAAACCCTTTAATTTGCATCCTTTGATCATCATCCTATCTTGGACTTTTGTCTTACAGTCATCACTGTTCTTCAGTGTTCCTGATTGAGACTAATTTTCTCAATATCCTCAGCTCACGGCTCATCCAAACCTTATCATTAATGCAACAGGAGTATGTTGACATCAATGACAACACTGGTTAGGCCCATACTTGCAATAGTGTTAACTCAAATTTCTCATTATTACCCAAGGGAGTACACTTCAAATTAGGATTTTCTTCTTCAATGAAAGAAGGCAAAGTTTCAAACAATGAGACAACCTCTTCCAACATACTTTTAGTTGTTAAATCGGCCTCAAGCTCCTTTGTACAACAAAAAGGAAGTTGGAAGTTCTTCCAACAAGTTGAGACCTTGCAAATCAGCCTTATGAGAGATTTCTTGATTGAAGGAATTGACTTTTCATCACCAAGACTATATTTTTCTTCTTGTTCCAAGGTGGATTTTTCTGATTTGGTGACACAAAGAGGGTTGCAAATAGTTATTTCTTAATCATCTTCACTTGAAATATTCTCCTCTTCACCTAAATAGCCTTCATTTTCTCTTCATACAATGGGTCCTCCTTTGAAAAAGGAGATGGTGGGAGGGCAGAAGCTTTCAACTGATGAAGTAGGATGAACCTACTCATGCTAAGATGATTATAAGACATTACGGATTGCTCTTGGTTAGGAATTGGCTATTGGGTTGAAGGAACACTCCTAAAAATTGGAATTTTGATTGGCTTAGATTCTACAACCTTGTCCTCTTCCTGATTTTGGATTGGTATGAGAGGAGTGGCCTTTACAAGGTTTGGCATTTTGAAATCATGATGCTTGGTCCAAGAAGGCTAATATGGTAGAGAGGTTTGATGCTCTTTCATAGGTTCACTTTGGTTTGTAGGATAAGTTAAACTGAAACTAGGAATGCAAGGGGATGGTTGGATTTCATACCTTTGTATTTGAGCCATTAGTTGCTTCAGTTGTTCCTCTTTGGCCATAATTTGTTTAGCCAAAAAATCTTCCTCATACCTCACTTGTACCTCCCTCTCCTGCTAGTGTAAATAAGCTTGATATACAAGCTCTTCCTACTGCCACCTATACTCCTGTTCATTTTTAATAGCATCTAACTACATTTGAAGGTTTAGCATGATATGCCTCATATCTCTAATGCTCATGTTATCATGATGAGCATGCTGGTATCCTGTTGTTACATGGCTATTTGGGATGAAGCTGTTAGGATTAAGGTGCCATCAAACTTGTAAATCCTATGTAATTAATTACTCCTAATATTGTTTGTAAATCACCCATAAGGGATGAAAGGTTTCACCAGTAGCTATCTTGTTTCAGTCACATGTTTATATCCAGTCCTTGATGCTAATTTGTCCATGACGGGGGGGTCGTAGGGGGGTTTCCCCCTATGAGAGGTCCGGGGGGATCATTCCCCTAATGGGGGCTCGGGGGGATCATCCCCTCGACGGGGGTCTAGGGGCTGCGTGCCCCAGTGGTGGTTCAGGGGCAGCGTCCTTGAAACCACATTTTATTTATATTTTATCATTGTAAATTAGGACCATTCATTATTAGGTCACATATCTGATGGTTGATATTATGTCAGTTTTCTTGCCCTAGAAGGCAACCGCTTTTTATAAGGATATTTGTACTATGTTTTTATCAGATTTGAGAGTAATAGACACTGCTGGATTGAAGACTAAAGAAGAAGGGGAAGTGTATGTATTGTAATCTCATATTTGAAGATAATACAAATTGGAGCCTCTTTTCTTGATGGAGTTTTTTACTTGAAAGGGTTTTCTCCACGTTACATATTGTGTTATGTGTTCAGTTCTTAATGCATGTTATTTCTGTGTAGTGGGTTTTATTTCTTTTGCAATCTCTATTGATTCTACATTATTTAGAGGACATAAATAAGATTTGAATCAGATTTCCATTGTGTGGTTTATACCTTCATTTCTAACAAAAGCCATATGCATTTTCAGTTTGATATGACTGATTTAAAGGCTCACAACCCATGTTTTGGCAAGCAAAGGTTGTAGGAACACATCTCTCTTGATAACTTGACATGTTAGAACACTGGAATGAGTTGGGATTTCATGAAATATTCTTTTGAAATAAGAAAGCTAGGTTTGATTTCCAAAAATAAATACATACCAACAAATTATCAGGTGATTTTGAAGCTTCCCATGAAGGAAAAGACTAGGACATCGCCAAAATATTGATATTTGATATACTTTGAGTATCTGGATTGCTTAAACCAATTAATTCTTCACTTGTAGAGTCACCAGGTGTGTGAATATTGCCTCCAAAGGCTGATGTTGTTGACATACACACCAAATGTCAATAATGAATGGAGACTAATGGACAATAATAGTCCATTCTGTCCCACTGGGCATGTCAAAAACTATTCTCACTGAATAATGCACCCTTGCTATGTTGTGTAACTCACTTTACTAGTGAAACATGGGAGCTTTTCTAGGTTTGTTGGTCACCTATGATGGAAAATAACCTCCAGAGAGGGCTGGTTCCCTTGGATTTTGTCACCTAAACTAGTGTTATCTACTATACTTTGCTAGTAAAATGGATGAGAAATGACTTGAAAATGGCAAAACTAATACTTGTATAGGTGATGCACCAAAACTAAAGTGACCTGTATTTACTATTTGGACACAATTCTCAGAGAAAATGACTATTTTCTTGCACAACTTATGTTTTATTACACCTTATGTATCAATATTTTATAAAGAGGATGTTTGTATTTCATTGTTTTAGAAGGAAATGAAGTTTTCACAGTTAAAAAGATCTACACATACATTTCACAGTTTACAACTTGCACAAAGATATAGTTTTCTGCCTAAAGGTGTTTGTTGTGAAGCATATTTTGAGGTTTGTTGATTTAAAAAACACAAAAAAAAAAATCATCTTTTGATTAAAACACAAGAGAACAACACAAATGAAGGCAAAAATGATCACTTTATTCATAAAAAGGTGCTCTTACATCAATAACAAGTCTGAACCATCTTGTATTGCTTGAAAATTTGTAGTACAAAAGTGTTTTCAGTCTTCAAAATCTAATAAAACTGAGTTACAATATGTTGTTCTTGAGCTTCTAGAGCTTCCAAACATGAAATAACTAACTCTAAAAGACTACCTAAGTCTTGCCTCTACTCATCCCAACATGGGGAGACAATAAGAGTGAAAATAGGATGAAAAATTATGACGAAAACTAGGTCAAACCTCATTTAGGTGCCCAAGAAGTCGTGATATGGCTTCTTGCATGTCATGGTTGACCTTTTCCATCTCCTAAAATCATGTTCCAACTGCTCCAAAAGCTCCTTGATGCTTGGGAAGTCTCCAAACTACCCCTATATACTTGGAAAGTGGTCAAAACTACCTTAGATTGTACTAACAGCCTCATAACTATCCCAAATGTTGGGATAAGGTGCCATTAACCAAGTATAAATCCCAATAATGTATTTATTCCATTTTATTTATTGTATTTTATAATTACCAATAAGGGAATGAGGTAGTTTCACCGACAGTGGTAATTCTGGAGTCACTGAAGGTAATTATGGAGTGACATTTATGGTTGGCAATTGTAAAAATCATGAGTAAATGAGTGTAGGTGCCACCTTGGGAGAATCTACTATTTTTGGCATGTATGACATCATAAAGTTGCTGAGATATTGTAAGAGAATCTATGACAACTGTAAGTTGTCATAAGATTCTATGACGGTATGACAACTTATGACAGGTAATTATTAGTTGTAAGTTGATATGTTTAGCCTTAGGCACCCATCTTGGGAAGATACTCTTTGGTGGAATCTATGATGGTTATGACACATCATAAGATGCTATAAGAGACTAGATTTAGTCTTGCGTGCCCAACTTTGCATGGCTGACTTTGGACAAGTGGCAATAACTTGTAAGGAGACATTTAATGCTTGCATGTTGGAGATTCTCTAGAGAGAGAAATTAGATGCCTAGATTGGTGTGAGAACACTTCTATAAGTATTTTTTCCATGTATTTGTTGTACAACATATAGATTTATAGGTACTTAGGTGCTATCAGATTGAAGACTGAGGGAGAGAGTTGTGTAGATGATGTGTTATACAATCTTTTGTAGATTAATACAAACTTGTGCCTCTTTCATGGTGGAGTTTTTTACCTGAAAGGGTTTTCTCTATGTAAACACTATGTCATTATGTTCAGTTCTTCATGCTTGATATTTTATTTGTAGTGGGTTTTTTTGTTTTGATGCAATCTCCATTCTCTAATACACTGTTAAAGATCATTAAACTTATTTGAATCAGATTTCTATTGAGTAGTTGTTGTCTTCATTTCTAACACCAACTACCCATTATCTCTTCTAACCATCACTTGCAAAATGATAGGGTATGTGTTTTTTAGATGTTCAATGTCTTCAAGACTCTTATGGGCATATGGACAGAGTTGTCCTATCTTTGGAGTTTTCAAATTGCTCAAAACTACCTCATAAAGGCTTAGAAACATCCCTGACTTTGTAAGCACAAAAATCATGCACAACCTATGATGATTTTAATCCTTTTCACATACATGTAAGCATGAAATAATTCCCTCTAAGAAAGAAACCTTTAGATGACGTGTCCTCTTTCTTGTCTTGTGTTGTTTCCTCTCTGTTGTTTTCTCTCCCTCCCTATTTTTTACACTTTTTGCGACACTTGTTGATTTGCATTTTCTAAGATTTTGACCTTGCTCCTAAGCCTTGTAAGTGTCTTGTAGGTGAGTTTTCACCTTTCCCCTATGTTTTTCATCCTCTGCACCCCCTAGAAGCCTTCTAGAGGTCCTCCCTATCCATCTCCCACTTTCAGTTTTCAATTCCGCTCAACCAATCCAAATCTCCCCCTATTATTTCTAGATCTCCCTCAGGAGATCCTACAGATGCAAGTGGAGATTTGGATTCTTACACATGACTGACCTATTTCCAGAGGTAGAACACCTTCTTTTCCTCTCTTCTATCATCTCCCATCATGTATTTTCACCCAGATCCTTTTCTTTTCAGATCTCCCCTGGGCGACCCAAGTGATATGCATGATCTCCCTTGGGCGACCCAGGGTCACCCCCCAGGTGACCCTACTAGCAAAATTGGTGACCCTATCATGTTTCTAGCTGCAGAAAAACTCAAGTTTTTCACTCAAAAAAGCTCTATTTTCACTCATTTTTCTTCTAGTTCCCATGATTTTTTGATGCCTAATATGGAGTTGACTATTTCATGCACCCACACATGCATAATTAGCTCCATTTGATCTAAAATTAACAACTGAATCAATCTCATGCATTCTTCTAACTCCATTTCTTCTTCAGTGATAAGCTATCATTGCTTCATCACTTTCTAATCAATTGAGTTCACTAGGTAATCAATCCAGTTCACTCCCCAATCAATCCTTGTTAACACTTCAATCAATTGAGTTAACTTCTCAATCAATTCCACCTCTCATTCCTTCTTCAAACCTATAAATACCCCTCACCTCTTCATTATTTTCCAAGTTGAGCAAGTTGGAGAATACCCTTCTCATCTTCACAAGCTTTTCAAGCTTCTTCACAGTCCTTTGAGCCTCTTTCTTCATTTCTTTCTTTAGTTTTCCAAAGATTCCAAGATTTCATTGTTGCATAGCTTCAATGCTCTTCCACGGTCCATTGTGCACACACCTCTTGCCATTTTTTACTCTCCAACTTAGCATTCAAATACTCTTATAGGACGAATGTTCCTATTGCTTTATTCATTGTTCAACCGTTACGTTGCTTCATTCAACACCATTGTGCTCAATCAAAGCTCTCATTGAGTTCTTTCAAGCTTCAAAAAGCTTCTTTTTGCGTCTTTGTGTCATTTTGTCGTCTCAAGGATCTCCTGCTGCTTCAAAAGGACTCGAGGTTGTCAATATCAAGGATTTCTGAGGGTAGTGGAGTCACACAAATCTTCATTTCTTTCAGGTTCCTTCATTACTTTATTCAATTCATAGTAATTAGAAAAACAAATTTTCTCTTGGGAATAGTAAATCTTTGCTTTTTCATTGATAGTTAGATCTTGCATGTTAGAATAATTGTTTTCATATTCCTAGATTTAGATTATTTGAAGAAGCAATTTTCCTTTTTAGATTAGATTATTTCAAAACAATTGAAAACCCAAAAACATAGATAAAACTTGCATTAGGAAAAGTCATACTAGCTTGCATTCGTATTTCCCTTTCATAGATTAAAAAGCACTTTTCATTTCCAAAATACTAAAAAAGCACAAAAAAATGTTTGCATATCATTTAGGTTTGCACGCATATAGAAACCTTAGAAAAGAAACACTTGCAAACCCTCGATACCATCATGAGGTAAACCACAATTTTAAAACGATTCAATCAAACCCTTGATCAGATCACAAGGTAAAAACAGGTCAAAGCATAGTCAAACCCTAGGTCAACTAAACCCTAGGTCAAAACCCTAAGTCTAGTTAAGGTTGGTCATCACACATTTACCTCTATCTTGGCTCACGAATGTGCCTAGGAGTGAGAGGAGAGTGGGTGAGGGCTATCCACGATAAGATCAAGAAGATCAATCCAAGACCACAACAAGAAACATTTGTTCTACCACAAGGAAACCCATTTGTCCTCTTATTGTTAGAAGAAACTAGACAACTCCAAATACAACGAGAACTCATTCAATGGATTGAGAGACAAGAGGACATAAATGAAAGAAACTGCTTACCCACACAAAGGTGGAATAGAAGAAACCCCAACATGAGAAGAGAAACTAGTGACCCTTTGGGTCATAGGGTTATCTCAACAAAAACTACAATCGAATGAAACATTCAACTTAGCACACAACAACAAAGGCCACAGAACTTGCTGACCCCTCTCTGTGAATTCCACCTCTCCAACGAGCCAGACCCCCACCATGTCTCACCTCCTCTCGACTGGCTACCACCACGAGAGCAAGAATGACATGGCAAATCACCCTGTGGCAAGGAGGTAAGGATCCATGTGCGTGCTGAAATCTGACATGCTAGCCCTAAGCAACCAGAGTCATGATTTTGAGTGTACATATTTTGGTGAACCTAACGTGAAGAGAAAAATCTTTTAGGTAAGCTTTTTGCATTTCATTGCAAGATCCCACTTTGATCATCATTTAACGTGTTGTCCTCAAAATTAGTTGTGCTCATTTTGTAGGATGACCCCTACGAAACTTGTCCATTTTCTAGCCTACACTCTAAGTTCGTAAATCGAGGTGAGTCATCTCATCCTTGTGCGTAGACCTCTTGCTCCTAAGTATTTATTCGAGTATTTTCTCGTTTGGATTTCTCAAAGTTTGCGTAAGTTGTTGAATTGATTGTCACAATTTTGAGGAGGTAGAGAAATTTTGTTTTCATGTAGGGGCGGCTAATTTTTTCCGCCAATACATGTCTCCATTTTTGAGTGATGTAAGGGCAGTGAAAAGTGTCACCCAAACATGTTGCCTATGGTTTTGCATGGAGGGGCAGCAAATTTCTCCGCCCATGCATATCATTTTTCCCTTTGATTGTGTGCAAGCAGTAGTTTTTGCCGCTGTTGCATTTTTCTTTCACGAACTCTTTTTAAGTGCAGGGGTGGCAAATTTTACCACCTGTGCATATTGTTTGTGCTATGTTCGAGTGGTAGAAACCACCAGTTGTGCATATCTTATGCAACTCAAGTTTGTGTCAGGTGTAATCAATGCTCTTTGTGTAAGCTTTAATTAGCATTTATATATGTCTTAATTATTTTTGTTCTTTATTATTTCTTTGCTTTTCTATCTTGGTGTTTCATTTGAACCCTGGAGCGTAGTTTAAGTCACCAAAACTAGTGTTTTTTTTTTTTCAATTCATCATCTCTGGATGAATCATTGAGTGATTTTATTTCTTTGTTATCATTTTTAAACCCTAATCATCGTGTGAGCTTTTCTTTATCGATCCTTGTTTGTTAGCAATAGTTTTCATTGTTTGATGGTGAAACCCTAGTTTTAAATTTTTCATTTTGTTTGTTTTTGTCTATGTTAAATTGTTGTTTTTTGCTGTGTATGTTTTGTTGTTTCGTAGGTTGTTTATACACTTATGTTCATATAGGTCGAGCAGGAGTAGAAAATTCCCATCCTTGCCTTTGTTTTAGTGAATGAAATATTGGATGTAAGGGCGGGGTAAATTGCCACCCTTACATGAAATTTAATATTCATAATACACGAGCAATGGGATTTGTTGCTTATACATTGGCCTTTGAACCTTGCCAGTGCATAAGTGGTAAAATATGCCGCCCCAACATACAACCAAGTTTTATCCCGTGTAAAAGTGGAAAAATTTGCCACTCATTGTACTTTGTAGAAATCATGTTACCCCTTGAAAAGAGGTAAAAATCACCACTCATACATCTATTAATACTTTACTCCTGCATGCAGGAGCAGCAATTTTTGCCGCCATAACACCTGAAATTCCCTTTACATGCAAGGGCAGAGATTTTTGCTACCCATGCACTCACTCACTAAATATTTTCTAACTCTGGAAAATTTTTCAAGTTGTTATCTTTAGCTCACTTTCATCCATTTCTTAGCCTCACTCGCTCTTTAGCCCTTTCAATCTCGTCCCTGTGAACATGGTCAACATTACACAGTTTTCCCAAAATGCCAATTTTTCCCCTAGCTGCGAGATCATGCCTTTTTTGTAGTTTCTGCAAGTAATAGCTGTTGTTAACACTAGTTTTAGTGATTCCTTCAAGAGCTAATGTTTGAGCCATCTCCATCCAAAGTTAAGACAATGATGTGACACTTTTTCATAGGCTTGAAGAGTTCCCATGTACCCTCACAGCTGAAAACCACAAGTTTCTTCCTGCAGAACAGATGGTTGATGCCTTCAAAAAGATGATCCAGAAGAACTTTGAAGATGAAGCATTTTCATGCTTCAATGGATAAACTCCAAGATTATCAATCAACCCTTGATAATTTGAAAGACAATCTTGGGAAGCATGAAAAGGAGATAAAGGTGGTGAAAGATACAATCGTCAAAGATCATACCATTTCAGGTAATACGGTTGGACCTGATGTATATGAGATGACGGTAGTATGGACCATGTACCAAAATTTCCTAAAGAAGAATGATGGTGGCAACTGATATTCTTCTTTGTGCTTTAGTTTATTTTCATTTTTGTATATGCAATTTGTATTTTGTTTAAATGTAATTACATGTGTGAACAAAGGAAGTCCTAAGTCAAGAAGGACTCTTTTGTTGAATAAGTCAAAGTAGTTAGACTTTTTCCTAGATTAGCTCAAGGCTTCTCCCTATAAATAAAGAGGGCCTCTATTGTAATTGGGATCTTTAATCCTATGCAACAAAGTGCTGCCCAAATTGAGACTCAACTTTGAGACTTTGAGTTCAAATTGTATGATCAATTCCAATCAATAAAGAAGGTGAATTTTGATATCAAACTTTGTGTTGAATCAAATTTGTATGAGTAAAGATGTACATATAGAATTTTTGCTGATTTCTCTTGTTGATTGATTGGATAAAGTGGTGTTTGGTTATTACGATTAGAGAACATTCAAGATGAGTTATATAAACTTTGTGTTATATTATTTCCTTGAATCTATGTGTGTTGAAAGCATTTCTCAGTGGAGGATTATAAAGACTTTGAGCTTGTAGTTGTTCACTTTGTACATGAATCATGTTGAGAATTTGTAGACTTTGTGCTATGATTTTCAATCACATTCACGTGGATCAGTGGTATTGTTAGTTGATAGACTTTGTGCTCCAACTAGTGATACGGTTACTCATAAAATCTTTTTGGGGATAATTTGAAGACTTTGTGCTTGAGATTATTCCCTTGGTTCGTGAATTTTTTTTGTGAAGTGAGTTGAAAGACTTTGTGCTTCAACTCACAAGAATATTGGTGATTATTGTTTAGGTTAATATTAGAAGCATTATTGAATATTACCGTGAAACATTGTAAACATCTTTTCTGACAGAAGAGAAAAGGATGAATGTAACACACCCCTACATGGTTAGAGCTAGTGTAAATACTTTTATTTTAAAGTAGTTTATTTTGTTTCAATAAACAGTAAGAAGGGAACATCCCCTTGCCGAGAGGAGAGATTTATTTCATCACACTATGGTTGATATAACCATTTTGCCGTCAGTAAGTTGATGACAAAATATTCACCCAACAGTTTTTGGTGACTCTACTGGGGACCGAACGCGCAATCAAGAGCCTAATGCTTTTGGTTGAAGCATACTGGCCTCATCTTTTGTAATATATTTTTGTTATATCTACTCTATTGTTTGTTAAGAGTATGGCTGTCCTAGGTCCATGGGGAAATGCATTTGGTCCTTTGAAATTGACTCAGCCTCTACATGAACTACCTACATGAACTACCTCGGGGTTCATGTAAGAACTTTCTCAAGTTCTACGGGGATGGCAAACAACATCCAGATGAGCACATTGTAGCATTCTACGTTGTACGCAGTGTTCTCAGAGTTGAGTATGAAGATGTTTTTCTGAGACTGTTTGTAGAAACACTCCAAGGTGTTGCAGCTAATTGGTTCTTTCACCTTGCACCTGGAATTGTCACTGGATGGAATACACTTCAAACTTAGTTTGAAGCCAGATTCAAGCCAGCAGAAGATGCTTACACCTTGTTGACCCAACTTACTCAAATGAAAAAGGAACCGCATGAGCCCATGCGTGAGTTTGTGGAAAAATTCAATAAGTTAAAGAACATGATCCCAACTGTTGTTCAACCTACAGTTGAGAACCTATAGTGCTTCTTTATCAATTCACAATTACCGGAAGTAAGTTTTCTTTTATGAAGAGCAGCACCAGGTGATCTTGCAATTGCTCAAAGTTTGGTAGTTGAAGTGGAGGATGATTTGATCTTGGTGGGAAAGTTGAAGAAGGATTCTATTAGGCCTAATAAGCAGCCCCCTTTGGCTTTACCTTCTACCAGCACCACAGATCCTATAGTGCAAAAGTTGGCTGATGAGCTATTAGCTCTGAAAAAATAGTTGTCGCAGAGTTTGTCCGTTCCCCTCTATAAGGACATACCAAGGAGAATTTTTCCCAATGCTCTGAATTACGAAGGAAATGCTTCAAGGGATCAGAATCAAAACAAGTTTTCTCCACCACAAGGAACACTTGCTTTGGAAGCACCACTTGTGAATGCAACAATCTTCTATTATGAATTAGAGCAAGATGATCTTCTTCAATGAGAATATGATCAAGGAGAAGATGATGCTAATCTTTTCATGGAAAGTGAAGAGTAGTTAGCTGGTGACTCTACTATTGGGTTCTTGAACTTTGAAGTTGAAGTAGAACAAAAAGAATATGCTTTTGATGAATCTTATGATGTTCTTACATGGTCACATAATCAATCTGATCATCAACATGTGGCTAGTGACAAACAAGTAAGTACATCAGATATTCTTACTTCATCCTCTGTTCATAAGGCCAGTACCCCTAATGAAAAATCTCAAGATGAGAGTTTTCCATCTTTTGTAGAAAGTCCATATCATCTTGTTGATATCATAGATCATGTTGAGGAGACAAAGATTCAAATGTTTGAGGCAAGAATATCTATTAAGGGTATTATGTAGAAGGTTCATCTTGAAAGGGAGGCCAAGTACATAGTGACCAAATCTAAGGATCCAAAAGCTCAGATTCTCTTTGGGTTTTCTGATATAGGTACTTCTTGATTCCTAATGAAGATCCTGAGTTATCAAATAATGTTTCAAATGGAGGTCTAGAAATAGATGGATCATTTTCTTTAAGTGAAGGGATTTTGCAGCTGAAAGGAAATAGGATTTCCAAAGGATTGGTTTCTCCAGAGAAACCTTTTGATGAGCATGATCGCTTTGTCAAATGGTGATGACAGTTGGGACCGAATTCATCAGCAAGAGTGGGACAATCCAATCTGGATGCAGAAGAAGATCCCAGAATGGAAAACACTGGGAAGTGTTACTCTTTCAATAGTAAAATAAAAAGAAGAGGAACATCTTTTCTACTACCTCACAATAGACAACATCTGAAGCTTTTCTCAAAGTGAAGTGACAGATAAGTTTGTGAATTTTTGTATAGTTTTGAGTTTTTTTCATTTTAGTCTTTTTTGTGTCTTTGGTTTTGGTATCTTGACTCTATAGCCCAATGGCATGGATGAAGGCACTTAGAGACTGGATTCTTCTCCATTTGATCATTTCAAAGAATGATCGAAGGAAGTTCCCCAGTTAGAGCTAGCTGTTGTCCTCAAAATTAGATGTGCTCATTTTGTAGAATGACCCCTACAAAACTTGTCCATTTCGTAGCCTACACTCTAAGTTCGCAAATCAAGGTGAGTCATCTCATCCTCGTGCATAGTCCTCTCACTCCTGAGTATCTATTTGAGTATCTTCTCATTTGGATTTCTCAAAGTTTGCTTAAGTTGTTGAATTGATTGTCGCAATTTTGACAAGTTAGAGAAATTTTGTTTTCATGCAAGGGCGGCAAATTTTGCCGCCAGTGCATGTCTCCATTTTTGAGTGATGTAAGGGTGGTGAAAAGTGCCACCCAAACATGTTGCCTATGGTTTTGCGTGCAGGGGCGGTGAATTTCGCCGCCCATGCATATCATTATTCTCTTTGATTGTGTGCAAGCAGTAGTTTTTGCCGCTATCGCATTTTTCTTTCACGAACTCTTTTTAAGTGTAGGGGTGGCAAATTTTACCGCCCGTGCATATTTTTTGTGCTATGTCCGAGTGGTAGAAACTACAACTTGTGCATATCTTACGCAACTCAAGTTCGTGTCGGGTGTAATCAACACACTTTGTGTAAGCTTTAATTAGCATTTATATATGTCTTAATTGTTTTTGTTCTTTATTATTTCTTTTCTTTTCTATCTTGGTGTTTCATTTGAACCTTGGAGCGCAGTTTAAGTCACTAAAACGAGTGTTTTTGTTTTTTTTAAATTCATCATCTTTGGATGAATCATTGGGAGATTTTATTTCTTTGTTGTCATTTTTAAACCCTAATCATCGTGTGAGATTTCCTTTATCAATCCTTTGTTTGTTATCAGTAGTTTTCATTGTTTGATGGTGAAACCCTAGCTTTATATTTTCATTTTGTTTATTTTTGTCTATGTTAAATTGTTGTTTTTTATCATGTATGTTTTGTTGTTTCGTAGGTTGTTTATACACTTACGTTCATATAGGTCGAGCAGAAGCAGAAAATTCCCACCCTTGCCTTTGTTTTAGTGAATGAAATATTAGATGTAAGGGCGGGGTAAATTGCCACCCTTACATGAAATTTAATATTCATAATACACGAGTGATGGGATTTGCTGCTTAGACATTGACCTTTGAACCTTGCCAGTGCACAAGCGGTAAAATACACCGCCCTAACATACAACCAAGTTTTATCCCATGTAAAAGCGGCAAAAGTCACTACTCATTGCACTTTGTAGAAACCATGTTACCCCTTGTAAAAGTGATAAAAATCACTGCTCGTACATCTGTCAATACTTTACTCCTGCATGCAGGAGCGGCAATTTTTTCTGCCCTGACATCTGCAATTCCCTTTACATGCAAGGGCGGCGATTTTTGCCACCCATGCACTCACTCACTGAAAATTTTTGAACTCTAGAAAAATTTTCAAGTTTCTATCTTTAGCCCGCTTTCGTCTATTTCTTAGCCTCACTCACTCTTTAGCCCTTTCAAGCTCATCCCTGTGAACATGATCAACATTATGCAGTTTTCCCAAAATGCAAATCTTTCCCCTAGCTATGAGATCATGACTTTTTTGCAGTTTCTACAAGCAACAACTGTTGTCAACACTAGTTTTAGTGATTCCTTCAAAAGCTGATGTCTGAGCCATCTCTGTCCAAAGTTAAGACAATGATGTGACACTTTTGCATAGGCTTGAAGAGTTCCCATGTACCCTGATAGTTGAAAATCACAAGTTTCTTCTTGCAGAAGAGATGGTCATTGCCTTCAAAAAGATGATCCAGAAGAACTTTGAAGATGAAGCATTTTCATGCTTCAATGGATAAACTCCAAGATTATCAATCAACCCTTGATAATTTGAAAGACAATCTTGGGAAGCACAAAAAGGTTATAAAGGTCGTGAAAGATACAATCATCAAAGCTCATACCATTTCAAGCAATATGGCTGGACCTGATGTATATGAGATGGTGACAGTACAGACCATGTACCAAAATTTCTTGAAGAAGAGTGATGGTGGCAGCTGATATTCTTCTTCGTGCCTTAGTTTATTTTTATTTTTGTATATGCAATTTGTATTTTGTTTTGGACATGTCCACATGTACTTTTTCAAAATGTAAATACATGTGTGAATAAAGGAAGTCCTATGTCAAAAAGGACTCTTTTGTTGAATAAGTCAAAGTAGTTAGACTTTTTCCTAGATTAGCTCAAGGCTTCTCCCTATAAATAAAGAGGGCCTCTATTGTAATTGGGATCTTTAATCCTATGCAACAAAGTGCTGCCCAAATTGAGACTCAACTTTGAGACTTTGAGTTCAAATTGTATGATCAATTCCAATCAATAAAGAAGGCAAATTTTGATATCAAACTTTGTGTTGAATCAAATTTGTATAAGTAAAGATGTACAGATGGCATTTTTTTCTGATTTCTCTTGTTGATTGATTGGATAAAGTGGTGTTTGCTTATTACGATTGGAGAACATTCAAGATAAGTTATTAAAACTTTGTGTTATATTATTTCCTTAAATCTATATGTGTTGAAAGTGTTTCTCAGTGGAGGATTATAAAGATTTTGAGCTTGTAGTTGTTCACTTTGTACATGAATCGTGTTGAGAATTTGTAGACTTTGTGCTATGATTTTCAACATTCGCATGGATCAGTGGTATTGTTAGTTGACAGACTTTGTGCTCCAACTCGTGATACGGTTACTCATAAAATCTTTTTGGGGATAATTTGAAGACTTTGTGCTTGAGATTATTCACTTGGTTTGTGAATTTTTTTTGTGAAGTGAGTTGAAAGATTTTGTGCTTCAACTCACAAGAATATTGGTGATTACTATTTAGGTTAATATTAGAAGTGTAGAAGCATTATTGAATATTACCGTGAAACATTGTAAACATCTTTTCTGAAAGAAGAGAAAAGGATGAATGTAACACACCCCCTACATGGTTAGAGCTAGTGTAAATACTTTTATTTTAAAGTAGTTTATTTTGTTTCAATAAACAGTAAGAAGGGAACCTCCCCTTGTTGAGAGGAGAGATTTATCTCATCACACTATGGTTGATATAACCATTTTGCTGTCAGTGAGTTGACAACAAAATATTCACCCAACACAACGAATCCTTTTGGGATGGATTCTTTCACATTTTTTCACGTTTCACAAGGTTTCATGCAAAAAGTTCAAGGGAATGTCCCATCGAGTGAAATTACAAATTCAAAACAAATCCAAAGAGATCTTGATAATAGTGACCAAATCAAATCACAAGTGAACAATCAATCTCAGATCCATAAAGATGATCAACCCATAATAAGCCATAAAAAAATGGCCACCAAAATGGATAATGAAATATGTTGTCAAAAAAAGAACTTACAAGAAGCTCAGGAGGTACAAAAATCTCTCCACATGGTACATCAAGATAAAAAGTCCACAACATGTGAAATGCCATTAGAAAGAACAAATAGGGTCATTCAAACCCTAATGCATAGAAATCCGTCTCAAGGTTGTAAAACTCAAAAAATGAAGGAAGCCTCACTCACAAACCTTATAGAAAGTTGGGCCCAACGAATCGAGACCCTTGAGGCTAGGAGTGTTGAACAATCTCACCAAAACAACATTATAGAAAAACCTAGGGCACAGGGAAATCATTTCATTGATGAAATCAAATTAAACCAGGGGGCAACAAAAAATACCCATCATCTAAACTCCCATTTGTATGACACACATAACAAAGCATTCATGCCTCCCTTTCCCTCACAATCCAACATGACAAGTCTCAATCAAATAGGTGGGATTCCTATGATGCAAGATCAACCACAAATGATCCCACCCAATCTTCAAAACATAAACATGATGCCATTTAGTCATCCAACTTTTTTAGGATATCAACAATCTAGGATACCCTTTCAACAAAAAAACAAGCTCCACTTGAAGGGCTAATGTTTGGAGGAGCAAAATCCTCTACACATAACTCCTTCCTAGGAACATACCTCAAGTATTTAAAGGAGCATCTTGACTACAACATTCATCAAGTAATACTACCACAACCTCTCCCTGAGCTTCCAAAATTTAAAGGAGAGGGTGATCCCAACTCTCATATCAAGGCTTACATCATGGTAGTGCGAGAACTCCTTCCTTGGGATGGGGTGGTAGCAACGATTTTTTCAAAAACTTTAGAGGGTATCACTCTAGATTGGTACTATCGACTTCTAGAAGCATCAATCAACTCTTTTAGGCAAATCATTGACCAATTTATGGCTGCCTTTGACATAAACAAATTGTTCAAGACAGGAATATGAGAATTTTTAACAATCAAACAAGAAGCCAATGAGTCAGTTGCACGTTTTATCACATGATGGAGGAAAGTTCTCTATTCTTCAACTAGCACACTAAACATGGATCATAGAGAACTTTGTGATCTCTTCTTACACGCTCTCAACAATGACATACGAGAACGAGTCCAGAAACTCCCTTATAAATCATACGAAGAAGCACTCGAAAGTGCCCTTAGAATTGACCAAGCCACAATTGATAGCAGAAGAAGGGAATATGATGCTAATGGAAGGTTGATAAACTCTAATATAAATAACAAATCCTCGACAAACAATCAAGATGTAGATGGGTCAACAAACACTTCACCATCAGGAAACTACAACTGTGACTACAATAGTCATATAGATTTAGGAAATGAAAATACCAACAACTATCCCCCGAGAATCAACAAGAAGTTGTACAATGATCATCATAAACTTCAAGATCACAATCATGATAAATATTTCTCATTTCACAAGAGAAGGGGGCATGAGATCAAGTCATGTCGGGGGTACCATCGCTTCATATCAAACCTCCCAAAATGTCAACAAAAAGCATTCATGGACACATTCTCCCAAGATGAAGAACTTAGTCCCAAAATCCATCAAAACACCTTAGGCCTTGTGGAATTAGATAAAGATCAAGAAATTTGTGTCATACAAGGACCAGAACAACTAGATGACACCAACAATTCAAAATTTTCTCACATACTAGAGCTTATCAAGAGTTCTCCTACACACAAGAATTCTCTCCTTAAAGCCTTAGATCTAGGCCATCTAGTTCGAAACACTCCAAGTGAAAAGTGTTCTTCTTCAACATTTGATTTTGAAAATGTACCCTCAAACAATGACATAGCTAAACAGGGTGATCTCCCCCTTCAAGACTATTCCATTAAATGTGTAATGATCAATGATGGGTTTGCAATCAACATAGTCTCCTTTTCGCTTCTTCAAAGAATGGGTTATGACAAAACACAAATCACAAAACAAACTTCCATCCTTAGAATTCATGATAACCCAAACACTCAAACCATGGGTAAGGTCAATCTTCAAATCACATTGGGTCCCAAAATCCTCCTAACTAAATTTTATGTCATCAATGAAGAAATCACTTACAACATGATCCTAGGAAGGCCTTGGATCCATAGGATGAGGGCCATTCCCTCCACATTATTTCAATAATTACACTTCTCGTACATGGGAAAAACTCATGTCATCAAAGGAGATCATGATCCTTTCAGCCTTTATAGAGTTGAACAAGTTAAAAAGAAGGGAAAGTCCATGGAAACCACTAGTGACCCAAAAATCAACACTTTTGAAAAAGGAGAGACATCAAAACAAATTGCAAACATAAACAAGACCTCAAAATATATATGGAAGGGCAAAATAGGAGAATTCCCCTTCAATCCCAACTTAACAAAGTCTTATGCTCCATTCAACTTAGTGGCCATTCCAATTGAACCAGACAAACATCCCTATGGTTGAAACCATGACTGAAGAAGAAGAACTAAAATCCACACAGAAACTAGGAGAGTCAACACCAAAATCATTTTCCCTTCAAAATTTCAAAACAAACATGGGAACTCAACAAGAATAGAAAATGATAAAGCTAGGGAGCAAATCATCAAACAATGAAACATGTGAGTACACAAAACTTCTCATTGAATACAAGGACATTTTTACACCAAGTCTTCAAGTGTCCTTGCAAAGACTTTCAAGTGAAGTTTAGACAAAATTGGATATATCCACACATAGTTAAGGAAGACATAAAAAATGATGCTACCTCTTGTGCATTATGGAAGTAGAAGAGTTTAGTATCTCATAAAAATCACAAAATACAAAAAAATATAAAAAAATCAAAATATCAAATAGAATTTGTTTCTTGCATTTCTGTATCATTCTATTCATCTTGCATTATAGTCAGTGACTTTCTCTTATACTATTTTCTTTTTAGTAAGGAGTCTAATGTTGCCTAGATATACGTCATCCTTTCAGGACCTAGAGATTCCCCATTTTCACAATCGCCATTATCCCCCCTGCATTCCCAGTGATTCTAATCAAAGCCTAGCTCTTAGCTTTACATTGATCCCATTCTTAATGAGTCAAGATATTAGGTCTAAACAAAGTTAGTATTCAAACCTATAGCGTTCAAAGGAAGCTTGCAAGTAGACCTTCCCAATTCTTCCCTAGTATTTGAGAAGTCCAACCAGATTACAAAAACTTTAGGTGGTGCTTAGCCCCTTATCGTTCCTGGCCAAAAACGTCAGGAAGAGCAAAACGCTAAAGGAAGTAATCTAAAATTTGAGTGATTTAAAAAAAATGAGTGATCAAAATAAGAGTATTGAATTGAGAGATCAAATAGTTGTATATCAAAAAGTTCCAAAAAGCATTCATTTTCATAAAAAATCAAAAATCCAAAAAATGAGAAAATCAAGTGAGAAAAAAAAAGAAAAAGTGAAAAAGAAAAAAAAAGAGAGAGATACAAAAAAAGAGAGTGAAAGAGAGAAGATTGCTGAATGTTTGTACTCTTGGGTGGAGATTAGTCTAAGCTCAAAACCTTAAGGGTGACATTCTAACAGAGAAAGAAAGGTACAAAGTACACACACGCACTAGCTGAGCAAAACCAAGAGTCTAGCAGTCTCTAGGATCATCTTCTATCTAGGGACCCTAGTTCTTTCCCATTTATCCTTTACCCCAGGTCTATCTTGCTTGCCATCTACGATCTAAGTCTAGCGAACATCAATAAAATTTGCTACTTGTCTAAGTTGAAAGCTTGTCAAATTGTCTTATCTAGATAAGGATCAGTGTTTAGCCTTTAGCAAAGCCTAAAATTAGAAGGACTCCATTTTCACTCCCACCCCCCATTTGAGTTCTAAATTCCATCTCACAACCTTGAATAGGTTTCTTATATCAAGACAACTCGCAATCCCCTGGATTGAAAATCATACTTAAGAGCAGTCCTATCGTTTGTTCTACATTGCACTCATACCAAAATCAGAAAAAAAGTCTCAAAGAAATAAAGTCAATGTCATAACTCATGGCATTCCATAGAAGTAAAAGTTTCATTTCAGCATCGCTTGTGTTCTTGCATCTGCATATCATCAGCTACATTCATATATATGTTCTAAAAAAAAACAAAAACAAATTGCATCATCCATATGTGATCATCTTAGGTATGCATTCTCATAAGCAAAATAAAAACTCTATCCAACATATGCACAAAAGGGAAAGTGAAGTACAAGATGTTGACTAAAGCTATTTATGGATCTCATCAATCAAGTCTGGTAACAATAAGTGTAAAACAATGTCTGAGCACAAGTCACTCCTCCAACAAGTCAAAAGAGCAAACTTGTGTAATCAAGTACGTGAGTCTCCCCATGTAAGGGGGCAAGTGTAGAAATATCTTAAATGTTGTTCTCTCAAAGACCTCAAGGAGTGTCAAATCAAACCTTTGCAAAATCTTCACAAAAACCATAAAAATTGGAAAAATCTCAAAAACCTTAAAAAAAATTGTAAAACATAAAAAAATCCCTAAAAATCAAATATGCTCTTCAAAATCTGCAATAAAAGGAGAATTTGTTCTCCTCTCTAGATTAGCATGTTGTATTTTTGCTTTTATGCATCTTTCATGCATTGTTTTGTGTGTATACATTCCTACAGGTCTCACCGACAAAGGCAAACAACTAGTCAAACTCAAACGATCTATGGTAAGTTCATAATTTCAATTTTTGTTATTTGTTTTGATACATTTAAATGTCAAAATAATATTAGTTATTGTAGGTACAATTGTGGGACAATCAACAAATAGGTAAGGCCTAGTTTGGGAACGGTACCTACCCTTCATGTAGACTACCATCCACGAGGGGGCAAATATGTAAACACAAAAATCACGCACAGCCTCCACGAGGACCTCTATGATGATTTTAATCCTTGTCAGGTACATGTAAGCATGAAATAATGTCCTCTAAATAGTAAAACTTTTGATGACGTGTCCTCTTTCTTGTCTTGTGTTGTTTCCTCTTTGTCATTTTCTCTCCCTCCCTGTTTTCGATGCTTTTTGACACTTTTTGCGACACTTGTCATTTTGCGTTTTATGAGATTTTGACCTTGCTCTTAAGCCTTGTAAGCATCTTGTAGGTTACTTTTCACCTTTCCCCTACATTTTCATCCTCTACACCCCCTAGAAGCCTTCTAGAGGCCCCCCTATCCATCTCCCACTTTCAGTTTTTAGTTCCGCTCAACCAATCCAAATCTCCCCCTATTATTTCCAGATCTCCCCCAGGAGATCCTATAGATGCAAGTGGAGATTTGGATTCTTGCACATGACTAACCTATTTCAAGAGGCAGAACACCTCCTTTTCCTCTCTTCTATCATCTCCCATCATGCATTTTCACCTACATCCTTTTCTTTCCGAATCTCCCTCAGGTGACCCAAGTGATTTGTAGGATCTCCCCTGGGCAACCCTACTGGCAAAAGGGGCAACCTTGTTGCATTTCTAGCCATGGAAAAACTCAAGTTTTTCACTAAAAAAGCTCTATTTTCACCTGTTTTTCTTCCAGTTTGCATGTTTTTTGATGCCTAATATGGAGTTAACTATTTCATGCACCCACACATGTATAATTAGTTCCATTTGATCTAAAATTAACAACTCAATCAATCTCATGCATTCTTCTAACTCCATTTCTTCTTCAGTGATAAGCTATCATTGCTTCATCACTTTCTAATCAATTGAGTTCATTGGGTAATCAATCCAGTTCACTCCCCAATCAATCCTTGTTAACTCTTCAATCAGTTGAGTTAACTTCTCAATCAATTCCACCTCTCATCTCTTCTTCAAACCTATAAATACCCCTCACCTCTTCATTATTTTCCATGTAGAGGAAGTTGGAGAATACCCTTCTCATCTTCACAAGCTTTTTCAAGCTTCTTCACAGGCCTTTGAGCCTCTTTCTTCATTTCTTTGTTTAGTTTTCCAAAGCTTCAAAGCTTTCATTGTTGCATAGCTTCAATGCTCTTCCATAGAGGCAAACTCATTGTGCACATAGCTCTTGCCAGTTTTTGCTCTCCATCTTAGCATTCAATTGCTCTTATAGGATGAATGTGCCTTTTGCTTTATTCATTGTTCAACCAGGCATCGTTACGCTTCTTTATTCAATGCCATTGTGCTCAATCAAAGCTCTCATTGAGTGCTTTCAAGTTTCAACAAGCTTCTTTTTACTTCTTTGTGTCGTTTTATCATCTCAAGGATCTCCCGCTGCTTCAAAAGGACTTGAGGTTGTCAATATCAAGGATTTCTGAGGGTAGTGGAGTGACACAAATCTTCATTTCTTTTAGGTTCCTTCATTGCTTTATTCAATTCATAGTAATTAGAAAAACAAATTTTCTCTTGGAAATAGTAAATCTTTGCTTTTTCCTTGATAGTTAGATCTTGCATGTTAGAATAATTCTTTTCATATTCCTAGATCTAGATTATTTGAAGAAACAATTTCCCTTTTTAGATTAGATTATTTCAAAACAATTGAAAACCCAAAAACATAGATAAAACTTGCATTAGGAAAAGCCATATTAGCTTGCATTCATATTTCGCTTTCATAGATTAAAAAGCACTTTTCATTTCCAAAATACTAAAAAAGCACAAAAAAATGTTTGCATATCATTTAGCTTTGCACGCATATAGAAACCTTAAAAAAGACACACTTACAAACCCTTGATACCATCACGAGGTAAACCATGATTAAACGATTCAATCAAACCCTTGATCACATCACAAAGGTAAAAAAAGGTCAAAGCATAGTCAAACCCTAGGTCAACTAAACCCTAGGTCAAAACCCTAAGTCTAGTTAAGGTTGGTCATCACACATTTACCTCTATCTTGGCTCACAAATGTGCCTAGGAGTGAGAGGAGAGTGGGTGAGGGCTATCCGTGATGAGATCAAGGAGATCAATCCATGAACACAACAAGAAACATTTGTTCTACCACAAGGAGACCCATTTGTCCTGTTATTGTTAGAAGAAACTAGACAACTCCAAATACAACAAGAACTCATTCAACACATTGAGAGACAAGAGGACATAAATGAAAGAAACTGATTACCGACACAAAGGTGGAATATAAGAAACCCCAACATGAGAAGGGAAACTAGTGACCCTTCGGGTCATATGGTTATCTCAACAACAACTACAATCGAACGAAACATTTAACTTAGCACACAACAACAAAGGCCATAGAACTTGCCAACCCCTCTCCATGAAGTCCAGCTCTCCAACGAGCCAGACCCCCACCATGTCTTGCCTCCTCTCGACTGGCTACTTCCATGAGAGCGAGAGTGATGTGGCGGATCACCTTGTGGCAAGGAGGGAAGGGTCCGTGTGCATGCCAAAATCCAACTCGACATCCCTAGGCAACCAGAGTCATGATTTTGAGCGTACAAACTTCATTTATGACCCTTGTAGGGTCTTCTTCAATGTTAAAACTACCTCCTTGTGCCCTCAAACTCAATTTGTAGCTCCTCCATGATTGCATGCATGTTTGTTAATCACTATCTTGAAGATGAATGTATCCTGGCTGTAGACTTTTAATCTTCTGTGTATGACTATCCTCACATTATTGCTATTCATTTTTACTGTTCCTCAAACTGTTATGACAACCATCTAGCATGAAGGCCCTTGTTGCTTCTTGTATTGACTGCTTCAGTCATCTTTGGAATTGTCCTTTGCCTCCTCATAGATTGTGGTATGAGAGCAGTATGGGACTATATGGCTGTTCTAAATCCCTGATAATGACTCTAATGCATGGTGTATGATCATCTCTATTAGGGATATGATGAAGGTTATAGTCTTCCTTCAATGGCAATTGTCTTTTATCTCAAGACTGTGACAATCATTCTTTCCTTGTACTCCCTTGCCCACTGTGCTTTAGATAAGACCGTTATACCTCTATAGATTGTCATCAAAGTCTTGTAGTCTTAGTATGAACCCTATGTCTTCATTGGTCTCTAACCTTGTTAGGGCTTATAGGCACTACTTCATGCCTTTTATCACTGTCTGCAGACCTTAGTCACCGTTACTTATCTCTTAGTCATTATTACTGACCTCCATGTGACTATGACTATCCTTTCCTGATATCACTACCCCTGCAGTCTTGCTGACTATATGGTGATGGCACAAACTTGTCTTTTTCATGCTCCTTTCATGATATGACTATTCATTTTGTGATGGTGTTGATGGACTTCTCCTTTCACAACATATAGGACTGTTTGTCATTGTTACTCACTGTTCATGATTACTGTCATGTTGCCTTCTTTATTCTTTTCCTGAGCCTTAGGGTGTTCCTAATGTTAGCTTTGATAGTCCTTTGTAGTTGACATGGTTTTGCAACTTCTTGACATCTCAACTCTTCACAAACCCTAGTCTTAAAATATATTGATGAATGCTTTCAATACTTGCAACTTAGAAGAAACCTCATTCCAATATCTCTTACCTTTATGCAGGCCTATCTTAACTATGAATGATAATGTCATGGAGACCTTCCTTACTCATTTCCACTATTTTGTATGCCCATGGACTATTTCAAAACATTGTAAGAATACTTATTTCACTGTCCTAATTTGTAGTGACTGTACTTTCCTCATTTGCTGTGACTGCTATTGTTTTCATAGTAAAAAATGGCAAATGGTATGACAAAGAACACCAATACTGTACCTAGAATATATATTTCCAACCATAGATCCTTCATAGGAAGTGTTAACTTGCATACCACTTTTGATGACTATTTCCTGACCCTTT
The DNA here is from genome assembly GCA_027924645.1 of Cunninghamia lanceolata. Lineage (NCBI taxonomy): Eukaryota > Viridiplantae > Streptophyta > Pinopsida > Cupressales > Cupressaceae > Cunninghamia > Cunninghamia lanceolata. Next base: position 526,886 of record BSBN01001413.1, on the reverse strand, counting down.
TGATGACTACTTTTTCCTCGGTCTTGACTATATTTTTCTCTTAGGGTTTGGAGATATTTCTTCTTAGTAGAACCCTTGTATCATGCTCCTCATTGAGAATGTGTGATTGAAAGCTTTACTATGCTTTGTGTGCTAAGACTATGACTGTCTTATCAGTCTTTAGGAATGTCTTTCATATCCCCGTATCTTTGATTTTTGTATATCTTTAAGACTATCTCTATGAACCCTAGGAGTTAAACTGATCATGATGACATCCCACCTTATGAACTTGCAGACTATCCCCTGCATTGTATTCACTGAGGGACCCTTGAGTTTCAACAAGCCCTTCATTAACACTGTCTTGTTAACCTTAATGACACATTCAAGAGTTTTGTGTGACCTTTTGAAGGATTATGCAATGTTTAATAGATCCTTGATAGTTTATTGCATTCATGAGGTTTCACACAGCTACAGAAGGTTAAGAGATCTCATGCAAGATTGACCAAAAAAAATGGCTCTTATGTACTTATCTAATGGTCTTGAGCATGTTTCCTTGAACCCATGTAACTTCTTTTCTCCCTTAAGCTCTGTATGATCTTTCTCTTTCTCTGTTCTACATGAGTCTCTTTGTAAGGCTATCATTGCATTAGCCTTTCAACATATATAACTTGATGTCTCTGTAGATCTCAAGACCTTCAAACAAAACTAGACTTTTGCATGACAACCCTCAAAGTAGCTAATATGGTTTACTATATATGACATAGGTCTTTAAAAGAAGGTAGACCTTGTATGTTTGTTTTCCTTCTTTACCCCTGTATACACTGTAAGGCAGATCCACGTGTATTTTCCTCTCTTGTAGAGGTTTGAATACACAATAACAATGAATATAACCTCTCAAACTATCTCTCTCCCTCTAAGTGCCATGCATGAAAATACTGGGCTATCTTCACGTTTTCATACCAAGAACTCGCTCATACATGACCCTACCCAACAAAACCTGATGTTTAAATTATCTTCACTTTGTGATTGCACATCCATTATCTTTTCACTGCCACTCTTCATATTGAGCTTCTTCCATGAGATGAAAACCAACAAAGAAATCCTAAGAAGACCTAGACAAACCCTAACAAACCCTCAACCTAACTCAAATAACTTACTCAAGGTGTGGTTTGACCATTTTTTCTCCATTTCTTTCAAAAAAAAATTCCCTCCAATGTGAGTACGTGGTTTTTTGGAGGAGATAAGGTATTGGAATGTGGAAGACCTCATCTTTTTTGACTTTTGACCTATTTAAATTCTCATGCAACATGGATGAATCCTTTTTTGGATGTGGAAAAGTTGATTTAACCTTTGATACTGCCTTTTACATGCCATGCAACATGGAAGGAGACTTTTGGACATAGGAAAAAATGGTCTCTTTGACAAGATAAGGTGGGAAAACATTTGAAACTTTCCTTTTAAGACCGTTTAACAATGCTAAAGCAATTTTCAACAACTCAGGGTCTTGAATGACTTCTCAAATCTTGTTAAATTGAAATACACGTATAAAATATACTAAAAGCACTTGGACCTTAATATTAGATGACTTATTTGAACATAGAACGACAATTATAACAAGGACCTGACTTCACCTTACCTATTTGGGTAGAACAAACAAATTGGTAACAATACCTGCGAGTACACCCACCCTCTAAGTTTGTGTTAGTTGACTCCGATGGAGAAGAGGAACTCGAATAAAGTCCTCTATCAGATAGTGACATGTAGTCACATCTTAAAAAATATTTTGTACTGAAATAGAGATGTTTCAAATGCTTTAACGTGAATAAAACAAAACTTTGGATTTCTATATAATAATGATGTTTATGAAAAATTATGAGATTTTATACTATGTTCATGGATTGTTCTATTGGCAATTAAATATAGCAATAATAATATGTATTACTATATGATTGATAGGTGTAGAAAGGTACCAGTATGGTACACACATATATCAATTCAAGAGGAAGACATGATGGCTCAAATCATGTAGAAAACCCTATGGCTCAATTAGACCAGATTTTGTCTATCCTAAATGAAACCAAGGAAAGGTTGGGTGTTTTAGAACAAGAGGTCAGAGGAGACTAGGAAAACACTAAAATGTTTAACTCTGAGAGAGTTTGGAACAATACTCTTGAAAATAGTTACCATAGTGAACTTAAGGAAAGTAATCAGGATTCTAGAATCTAGAGTGAGATGTCTCGCCTCACCCATGAATTGATTAGGGATATGAAAATGATTACACCACCTAAGTTCGATGGAACTGTAAGTGGGGATGCTGCAGAGGCTTGGATCACTAAGATGGAGAAATATTTTGAGATACGTAATTACTCTAAAATTACTAAGGCTGTTTGGGGAGCCTATTAGTTAGCAAGAGAAGCATCCACTTGGTGGATGAATAAGAAAATGGAACTAGGATTAAGTTCTTTAAGCTTGACTGGGGATCAGTTTGTGAGCATCTTTAGGAAAGATGGTTGCCTCAACTGTATTTCCAACATCTTGGGAATGGTTACTTAGATGCCCATGTAGGTGGTTGAGAGATAAAAATTTATTATTATTCTTCTTGTAACTAATATTGTTGTAGTGGCATTAACAATAGAGGTTATAGTTGGCCGGAGATACAAATTTTCATCATAATAAGGGTTATTGAGCATAACTATTAGCGGTCAGTCACTAACAAGCAATAACTATAAGTAACTAGGACAAACGTCTAGAAATTAGGAAAATTGCAAAATTAATTGCAAACAACTAATAATTATTAGTCCTCAAGCACTTTACATAAGTATCATCCATTTTAGTGGTCAAACAGTCAATAGCAATTTTATCCCTCATCTATTATCATATTTTTATTGGCTAAAATTAACCTTTCACTATTAAAATAGATGACATTTAAAAATAACCATGATCAAACACTACAAACTAAGAACAATTAATAGCGAGGACTTAACTCTAAAGGTCGGGGAAACTGCGACACATTAACCGCTAACAAGCAATTAATTGTTATAATTAACCACCTATCAATAGACCGCTTATGAAACCACGGCGCTAACCATCCTTACACTGTCGCTTTCCTCCACCCTGATTTTCTCTGCCAGTCTTAAAAGATTCCTCTACTGTCAGCTGACCAACTTCTTTAGCTGCTGTTTGCTCAGACTCATCATGGTGCTATCTTTATGAACAATGTGTCTTCCCGCTCTCCTCTTGAAGATTATCAATCTCATTGTTAAAATGGATGATGTTTAAGCAGAATGCTGGTTGCTAATTTGTGTTTTTGGATCAATGTCAATTAGATTTTTTTTTACGAAATTAGGAAGACAACAATTATAAAAATCCTTATAGTATACTTAAAACAACTCTTGCATTTCAGCAAAATGGTTCTATTTGATGGCTGTATGACTGTAAAAAATTGCAGAGGATTATAGCAGACATATTTTTTCAATCTATTTTAGCTACTACCTATATTAAAACACTAACAAAGAAGTCCATTGATATTGTAGACATGATATTTCCACAGTCCATATTGATGATTTAGTAGTGCTTTTGGAAAAACTGTGTATTGCTTTTTTTACCTCAACATTTCGAATCACTCCGTAATCCATCATCAGGAGGAAAGAAGTGAGTAACGTCCTTTGATAAAACTTCCTTGATGGTGTAGTTAACTTACATTTTCTTGACCTTAAAGCCTGTCAATAGGTTTTTTCATCTTTTGGGTTTCTGCCATCATGTATCATAACTTTTCTGCACCTCAAAATGATATTATTAATAATATATTCTAGAAAATTTATGAATTCTGCCACCCAACTAACATCGCTATGCACAATTTCTCTAAAGCCGTCTACACTCAAACCAACTCCAAAAAGTTTTAACATGTGAAGGGCATTGGCTTGGCATTCATTGGCAGGCGAGTGCCATGATTAAAAAGGTTAGTACTCAAAGTTTCTCTCTGTTGAGAGTCAATACTTTTTCTTTATAGCATAGACTTTGAACAGTCAAGTTATCATCATAGTTTCATCTTTGTCTTGCCTCAGATTTTTATTCAGCATGGTAGCAAAAACCAATGCCTTCAATCCTCGAGAGAATGCACCTTCTCAAGTTGATAAATCATGGCTCAATTCCAATTGAAAGACCAAAGGACAGTTTGAATGAATAAACAGTCAAACATTGGGAAATGATAGAATGGATAGAAATGGAAAAATAATATCAGTTGGGATTAGTCAGTCTGAAATTGAATGGCACATCACACAAAATCAGCCCAAGAAGGGGAAAAAGAAAAAAAGTAAATGAGATAGTCTGTTCTTTTCTGATTCTATTAAAATTTGACATAAAGTAGTTTTGATTAATGTGTAGGACCATGATGTATTGCATAAAATCCCACGTTTCTTTCCATATCTCTTCGTTATGGATAGATATCAAAGCCTCCACTTTGCTAATATATTAGATTTATGTGGGCTACTCTATTCTCTGCTGTTGCATGAACATTCAGCTTATGACATGATAATGGCCTCAGCTTTTTTATTACTTTTTAACAAACTATCTCTCCATTTTAAGTTTTATCAGGTTATTTTATCTATATCTTGATTAGAGATAATGAGAAGGTGAAAGGGAAAGATAAAGTTGATGAGAAGATGAAAGGGAGGGCCCAATTGATATCAATCCTCTTCTTGTTTCATAAGAATCTTTGGTGGTTTGGCTAAATAATATTAGCCATAACGAATTCATAAGAATCCAAAATTTGTACAAGTTAAAAACAGGGTTTTGAATGCCAATTTGCTGTGAGAGGATATCATTAGCTTATCTTAGGATTCGGTAGTATTTATATAAAGATCTTGTTGCTTGCATGCCATTGAAAAAATATTGTTTACAGATATGAAAACTTAAAAGGAATTCTATACATGAAACTTATATATAATCACTCCATAAAGTGATTAGAGAGTTAATCATGTGTTATTTACACTGTGTCTGCCTGGTAAAAGGCATTTCTAACTGGGCTCCAAAAAAATATTCATTTAACCACACAGAAACACCCTTTTCCATTTAAATAATATTTACATATATAATATTCTTACATTCTTCTTAGATATGAAATTAGCAAGCTATAGAGACATCATCACCTCATAATGTTTGAGACAAATCGTTGGGAGACAAACTCATGGACTATGCATCTATTACTCTGACTAGTATATATGATGGCAAGCAAGCACCACTAAGCATAAGACTTTTCTAAGACTTTTCTTTCCCTTGCTCCTAGATGGTAAACAAGAACCTATTCAAATTATATATGTCTTAATTGAAAAGATGAAATCATAAGTTACTAAATTATGTCTTGTATAGAGTACTTAAACCAAAAATCAGGAGATGCCAAACAAAAACAAAAATCAACACAATAATTTCTTTTAGATAAATAAATAAATTAAAACTTATTTAAGTAAATTAACGTGCTTTAAAATATTATTATTATAAATACAATAAAAGGGTAACATAAAAGAATAGCTAAATATAATGATAATAAGAAATGTGAAGTTATGTATAACATAATTATAATAAGAATGTTATAAAAAGAGGAAATGGAGCAAGGTAAAATTTAAAGATGCAGTGATGAAAGGAAAGAGGGTGGGATATAGAAAAAGACTTTTAAAAAAAAAAAAAATGTATATTGTAAACATAATGATACTTAATATTAATCTTGATAAAGAAGTCCAAAATGAAGGACAAGGTATGTGAGATGTGAGATGTGAAGAGGGGAAAAGAGAAAGTTAAAGGATGAAGGTTGAAGAAAGATTAAAAAAGTGTCAAATTAAGAATAGGTGAACTAATATGTGTAAGAAAGATGTAGAAATAAAAGGGGACCTATTTTACTCTTCTATATTGTTTTTTAAATAATATCCTCACATTAATTTACTCATACCTTTCAATTTATATATTTATCTACAAGCAAGCATTGTATTGTTTTGATTTCCGTGTTTTCTTAATATCTCATGGATTTTTTTTCTTTTCCTAAGGGTAATTAGGGACATTACTAAGACCCAACTTGGCTATGAAACCTTTCTAGGAATGTGCATTTTAAAAGAATAGAGCAACAATGCAAATAATGAACAATAATGATCTATAGATCATAAACAATACAAATGCGCAAGGCCCCAAATTCTATATGTTGTGAGAGGGGAAATTGTCTATTGCATAGAAAATTATACAAGAGTAAATTGAATGAAGAACTACAAGCAATCTCTTGACTAACTAATCTTAACAAAAAAATATGTAACATGCACAATCAATTGGCATTATTCTTTCATTCTCCCCCATAATGACCCTTGGGAAGAAATTGAAGCAAGTCTTGAAGTTTTTAAAATACATCACTAGATAGGAGCTTCATTAATATATTTGCTATATGATCCTTTGTAGGGTAGTATACAATTTCAACCAATCCTTGTTAAACCAACTCTTAGATGTAGTGATGTTGAATCTTAATATGCTTAGGCCTACTATGAAACATTAGATTCTTTGTCATTTGTATCTAGTACTTTGGTTATCACAATATAACAAGGTAGGTCCATTCTATAACTGTTATGTATAGCCTTTAACAATATTCTCAACCATATTATCTGGCAAACTACGAATGTGGCAACTCTGTACTTAGCGTCTACTATTGAAAGAATATAGTGGGTTTTTTCCTAGAAATCCAAGAAAATAATGCATAACCAAAACTAAAAGTATAACCATAAGTAGACTTTTTTATTATTTACAAAACCCACCCAATCCAAATCTATAAGTCCAACTAATCTATTATTATTGAATGGTAAAATTGGAGACCATAACTCAATGCACCTCTGACATACCTAAGAATCCTCTTAGCTGCACCCTAATGTGTCTCCTTAGGGTTTGAAATGAACCAAACTACTAAGCTCATTGCATTTGTGATATTTGGTTGGGTAGTAATCAAGTAGATCAAACTACCAACCAACTATCTATATAAAGTGGGGTTTACTGGATTTGACTTATGTGAATTTAACAACTTAAGTCCAACTTCAATAGGTGTTGCAACTAGTTTGAAAACCTTCATTTAAAATCTCTACAAGATATCTTAAGAAATTTTTTGAGACATGTATATTCCATTTTAATTTTTCCACTCTATACAAAGAAAATTTACATCTGTCCCAAATCTTTCATCTCAAACAACTACTTTAAGCTGTATAAATAAAACTTCATTATTCCAATGTAGATAAGATCACCCACATAGTGAACTAAGGTAAGAATATTACTGCTTGAGTTCCTAATATAAATATTAGGATCCATATGACTCTTTACAAAACCTTTTGGATGTAGGTATGAGTAAATTCTATAATACTATGCTTTTGATGCTTGTTTAAGACCATACAAGGCCTTCTTCAATTTATAAACATAATATTCTTTAGAAGGTATTTGAAAACCTTGAGCTTGTGTCACATAAACCTCTTCATCAATATAAGCATTCAAAGAATCACTCTTGATATCTATTTGATAAACTATCCAACCCTGTTGAGCTGCCAAAGCTAATACTAGTTTGATGGTAACCATCTGTGCTATAGGGGAAAATGTTTCAGTGTAATCAATAACTTATTGTTGGGTGTACCCTTTTGCTACCAATCTAGCCTTGTAATAATACTCTTCTCCATATTATAAAATTGTATAAATCTAATATATCAAAGTTAATTTAATATGACAATGAATTTTCTAATGTTATGATTTGAGTTTAAAGATTATAAAGTATATCCAGAATTTAGAAGAAATGCACAAAAAATACTTGTTTATCAAAATCAACTAGTTTAAGACTTTAGCATAGAAGATCACCATCATTAATATATAAAAATTTACATCCAAAAATATTAGTATTTTTTTCAACAAACCTAGTGCTAAGCACCTAAAATATATTACTATATATAATAAAAGGTTTACAAAAATGACTCAGAAGAAAAGCTAGAGATAGCCATGAAAGACCAGAGAGAAGAAACAATAAATACAAAAGGCTCTGTCACATAGCCAATTTTTCACTAACATCAAAAACACCTTATAACTCCCAAACATCAACTACACCAAAAAACATAGAAGACATATCAAGCAACAACACCAAAAACTACCCAAAAAACTTGAGACCAAGTACAAACTAGAACTAGAGAGGTTGTTCATTCACATTAATATCCTGATGCAGAATACTATCTTCTTCTTCTTCATCATTGACTGGATCATCATTCCCTAGAGGAGGTGGAGGTTCTGTTAGAAGCAACAGAGCTTGAAAGACTTCTTGAATTTGCTCAATTTTTTGGTGGACCCAGTTCATAGCGGTGGGAATGCAATGAATTATTGATTGAAATCTAGTACATGAATTATGGATACCATGTTTTATAGTGTTGTAAACACTATTAATAGTAGACGACCTTTGAATCTCTGATAACTTAAACAATCCATCAAGCAGAGCAGGGTGTTGCCACAATAATGGGTTACACTTTTTGGGACATCCCGATTTTTGCTGAAATCACATATTTTAGAAAATATAATGATAAAGCCTTGAAAGGTTCCATTAAAGGATTTTAATTGAAGAGGGTTTGATCAAAACCCCTTGGATATAACCTCGCTAGTTTTAAACCATACCTATAATGGAGTCTCCTCTACACCTATCAAAATGCTGATAAAAAACCACTTTTGATTTAGCTTTTAGGGGATCAAATGAATTCATTTAAAATTTATGTTTTGTAAGTATGTAGTCCTTATTATAAGCTTCCCAAAAAGTATAATTTTAAATATATTTAATTTGATTTGATTATTATATTTATTTATTTTTCTTGTGAATGTGGGTTTTTCACCAAACTTCAAGTTCTCTGTTCTACACACATGGAAAATTAGTAAATTAGTGAATTTTTTTTTGAAAAATATCTATGCCCTAGGTATTGATGTCCTTGTTTCAACAAAAAAAAAAAAAGAATTTTGATACATACAGAAAAAGTTATGTTTTACGGAATACGCCTATGTCTAAATTATAATTGGTTTGACTTCAAAACTTAATTAAAACAAAATATGCAACAAAACATTATAAAACCCAATGCATGCCCTATATATCAGTGTTATCAATCTAAATTCAAAAGAATCAAAATTTTATCCTTTGTAGAAAAAAAGTTATGTGCTACAGAATACACATCACTTTAAAACAAATGTTGTTTACTATTAAAAACTAGTTATCAAAGGAGAGTAAATTTTTTTTACAATTTAACTCCAAATTTTTTTAAAAAAATATATTTAGAATCTACAAACAAAATCTCACAAATCAAGTGTTCGCATCATCTTCAAATTCCTAACAGTTTAGTAGCTATAGGTGTTAGAAAGTGAAGATTTAGTTTAAAATGTTGATTTCAATGTCAAGTTTGCCCAAAAAGTGTAACCCATTATTGTAGGATAACCCAGGCTCACCTTGATAGTCGAAAAGGTCATAATTGCTCAAGGCATTGTTGAAAATTTCTTCTAAAATTAGATAATCTTGTACAAATGAAATGCAAGCATTTTAATGGTGTCTGCATCTTGAATTAAATCTGTTTCATTTGAAATAAAAGAGGAGATGACCTGTGAATAATAGAGGATGTGAGGAAATTCTTGAAGTAGCTCTCAACCAGTAACTTCTTTGATAGCCTCTTCCTCCTCGAGTCCATGAAACTTAAACACCTTCCCAAGCACGCCTGAATCAAACTCTCCTTGAATGGGATATTACCACTTTGAACTAGAAATAACATCCTCTTGTTTAATTGATATTCCAATTTGTGTCTTTGCAACAAGAAGTGAATGAGAAAATGAAATCCATGTAGCCTATATGCAACCCATAACACGAGCAACAATAAAAACATTGTCCTATTTTGTGGAAAGTGAAATGGATCAAAATCTTGAATTCAGCACCACAAATCTCCAACCCTACCTTGAGTTGAAAACACACACACTTTAACATTCATAACTATGCCACCATGTTGAAGGAAGTGCAGAGGTTAATTAAGGGAGGGGCCAATAGCCATCCACCCTAACTTCGGGCACATCAAGCACATAGCTAGACATATCAAATTTTGATGATTTTTTTTGGGTTTTTTCGTATGTGACCAAAGAGCTTAAAGCTATTCTTTCAGCTTCTGGGCACTTATACATTTCCCTGTAGGATGCGCTATGTGCACATGGGTTGAAAAATGGTCATTTGAATATGTCACCTCATACATCTGCACCGATGTGCCGGTAACCGCTTGCCATCACATTTGTACACTTGTCTTCATTTCATTAGTTAATTTACAAATGTATTGGTGCATTTGTGAACATGTACAAATGTTGTGAACATGTATTGGTACATTTGTGTTAATTTATTAGGTTGGTATTTTACATGTATTGGTTCTTTTTAAAAATTTAATTAGGGGGTCAAGTGATTAAAAATATAGCAGTTATTGGGGCATGGGCGGCAATTGGCCGCTCTCCCTTATTTCACAAGAAGCCAAATGCTTGAAACCTCTTCATATAAAACATGACCGATTCTTGCAAATATTAAAGGTACATAGAGAAATAATTATGGATACTGCAACAAGGCCAAATGATGTCACATAGGTGTTGATATGTGTGGTGATGAAAGAATCAAAATCATATTGAGAAAACATGTGTTTAATCCCGCATAAAATCATGAATTAAACTAAAGATGCTTGAAACTTGTGAAAGAACCAAGAGTTAGTGAAAAAAAATTCCTTATCTTTGTTCACTAGGGCTTGTGCAGCTAAGAGAAGTTTGATTGAAGTGCCATCCATTTTCTAATAGCATTGGCTTTGATCACAAGCTTGATTAGCAAGACAATCTGTGACTTTATTACCTTCTCTATAACAAAGGTGAATTTCAAAAAATTCAAATTGTTCGAGTAAATCCCATGCTTCTTGAAGGACATAATGAGTTTTCCAACTGCTCCCAAATTTATTCTTGATCATGTTAATGATATTAAGGGAATCTCCTTCTATGCTTATTTTCCCCAAATTAATTTTCTTCGCTAGCTTTAATCTTGCAACAGTAGCCCATGCTTCGCCTTCATTGTCAAACAATATGAATATTATTGAAAAGGAACAAATAACATATTTTGAGAATTATAATTAAATTAACTCCATCTCAATTATATCATTTTGAATATCTTTGAATAATAATAAGTTTAGTACTTATTTGAATCAGAGCACTTGGAAAGGCCACTCTCACCCTAGGAAGATTTTAGTGGTCTTGGACCTCATAGCTACGACACACTCTAGGAGGAAGAAATTCTTAAATTCAGAACATAACAAAGAAAACACTTAGCACAAGCCCTAGCTGGGACAATCTCAAGTGTACTCCATGCCTTGAGTTGGAAACACTTTTTGTGCCCCTTCTCTAATTTGCACAGCCCATCAAACCACCTTCTTCCTTGAGTGATCTCTAGGCCTTTTCCAAATTTCAAAATAATGCTTTATATAACATTTTAAGGGCTAGTTTCCAAACCATCACACCCTTTCACAAAGGTTGTCTTTAATATTTATTTAATACATATAATTATTCCTCCCTTTTAAAAGGAATCTTTTAATTATTAATCCCATTTTTTTAACAAAAGGATCATGATAACCTTTATTTTTCTATCTCCCTTTTAATTTTTAAGGGTTATTTAATGGAAAAATAACTTTCTTTTCACTTTGGGGGAAAATGTCCCATAACAAGCCTTATGCTTATTAATGCTTCCATCAGATTTATACTTGGTTTTATACAACCATTTTGTATTAGCAACTTCCTTACCAGGTCTTGGTAATTGAAACAAATCTTATGTGTCATTCCTTTCAATTAAATTTCTATCTCACTATTCATTACTTCTACACACTTCTTTTTCTTGATCCTATTCAAAGGTTTGTGGCTCTTTGGTTTCCATGATTTGATCCATCAAGGCATAATTCACTTTTATTTGTGACCTTGTCATTTTCTAAAAATTTGAGTCCAACATAAGAGTTGATGGATGATTATTTTCTATCCTCTTATGATATTTATGATATTATCTTATTTCCTCACTCAAGGATTTTTGTTCTTCTTCTTTAACTACATCAATCACAATTTGATTTTCATTTGTTTCCTTTTACTTAGTGTATTTTGCTTCTTATCTAAATATCACATCTTTTCTTATTAGTACTTTCTTACTTACTGGATCATATAACTTGTATGCTTTATTTTCTGATCCATACCCAATGCAAATGCATTTTATCCCTTTATCATGAAACTTAGAATTTTCTTCTTTTGGAATGTGTGTAGAAACAACACATTCAAACACCCTGAAATGATCAACTTTTGTCTTGATTCTAGATTCCTATTGAGGCGTCATTCCTTTAACTTCTTTTGTAGGACTCCTATTTAGAAGATATATTGTTACATATTGTTATGTCGTAAAATGTCCCCCCTAGGATTTTTACCTCCTAAGTTTAGCTCCTAGGTCCCTTAAAGATTTAATAATGCATGTTAAAAATGGATCCTAGAGCAAAATCCCCTGAAACCCATGTCAAATGGGACCTAGGGGCCACTCTTGAGCTTAAACAAGTCCCAAAATAGGACCCTAGACATGGGCACCCATGCCCTAGTCCATACCTATTTTGTCAGGACCCTTGAATTTTAAATGTCCACATTTAGTGATCGTTAAAAGGTTTCCCTTTGTTAGCCTATTCATTTTGAATTATGAATGTTTAGTGAGAATGCATAAATAAACATGTTTAGGACTTCATTTTACACCTAGATGGATAATGCAAACTTGTGATCTTTTGCTAAGGATATTCAAGGCTTTCATTGTGTTGTAGAATAGTATTGTGTTGTGTTTGTACTTGTTTGTTGTAGATTTGTCTTCATCAATCCATCTCCTCATGGAATGAAAGATCTTCATCTCCCTGTGAGAGCTTCACCTCCAAGGTGACATCTATTTTGTGTTTCAATATATTTATCATATCATTTGATTTTGCCTTTGTCCACCAAGGACACGCACTCTATCTAAAAATGGTGTTGGAAGGCTTGAATGCCACTCTAGGGCTTGACCGAGGAAAGCTCCTAAACACCACAACCCCTAACCCCTCTCTTGTGATTGCAGGTTACAGGTGTCGGATCTTGCGAAGAGGAGTTGCAGGAGGTCATTGCAGAGCATAAAGATTCTGGATCTGAAGAAAATGATAGAAAATATCCCTAATTAGACACAGGCGCCCGCTCTTTTGTCCTCCAGTTTTGTAGTGTCAGGAATCTCTGAGGAGGTTATAGTCTGAAGCATGTTTTGATCCAAAGCCCTCAGAAAAAGTACCACATTAGACATAGGTGCTCACTCTTTTATCCTCAAAGTTTATGCCTTCCAAAATTCAAATCCTAGTATGTCTCTAATATGCATTTAGTGCCTTCTTGTGCAAGCATTTGTCAGGTTTCATTCCTTTGTTTACAATTTTACATAATTAGGGTTTTAGGCCTAATTGGATTAGGGTTTTAACAAAATATCAATCTATTCTATCTTTCCAATCATATCATAGTGACATCAAACCCGTAGCTGAGTCCTCTATCATAGTTGTGACTTCGCTCGATCTATGTACTTGAATGTATGTGTGAAAGAAGGGTTTGATTGAATCTAATTAGCTATACACTTTACATCTTTCTCTCAATCCCATTTTCATACATAACATTTTGGTGAACCTATGTTTTTCTAAACATTGCATCTTTCTGACTATTGTAAATCAGATTGGCATTCATATGTATTTCATTTTCATCATTATACATTTGAAATTCTTGCATAAAAATTGAAAAATTGAAAAAATCAAGCATCCTAGGCATTAGTTTGCACTATTTTTATTGCATATAATTTAAATCATTTAAATCTCTGATATTTGTACCAGATCTGAGATAAATTACAGAAATAAATCATTTCATAATCATTTACCTTGCATTTACTTCCTTTATTTTCTAGGGTTTGCTTGAAAACTTGCATTTTTCTCATAACCTAGTAATTCTAAAAGCTAGGGTTTGTAGATAAAATATTGTTTTAGATTTTACTACTCATTTTAAAACTAATTAAAATCTGATTTTGGACAGTAGTGTTTCATCATTGTGTGTGTTTTCATTTACATTTCAAATTTTGCATTTACACAAATTGTGTATTTCAATAAAAAGAGGCATATTCATTCATCTTTCCTTAAAATTTGACTTGCATTAAGCATTATAGGATTTTTGATATCATTTTCAAATCTGATCTAAGTTATTTTACATATTAAATTTGATTAGATTCCATTCATGTTGGCAAGAGACACTGCTCTGGTATGGATCTGTATGTTGTCATTGATGACAACAAGTGGTGCAGTCATGGTAGGAGGGTTCACATAATGAACTGTCCATACTGTGTAAAAAGAGTAAACAAAACAAAAACAACACAAGAATATGGAACAAATTTAGTTTCAATCATTTAGAATATCAAAGAATTCAAATACAATCTGGCCGGCAACATGCGGGCTTACAACTAGGGCTCAAAGCCCTGGTTACACACATGCGCAAGATAAAGCTTTGAAGCTCCTTCGCACAATCCAAAATATCAAACTCTAAATCATCAAAACTACTTTCCTAAGGATCTATTACATCAATATATATCATTTCCAGACCAATAGGTTCCTCCGCCTCAGCCACAAGAGATCCAGAATCCTGATGAAGAGGTGTAACGTGAGTTCTTGGATAGGTCAGACCTATCGGCCTGAAAATACTTCTCCAATGGTTGTAATGAAGTACAGACCTATGAGGAAGGTCAGCCATGAACCAAGGAACAATGTAGAGTGAATCACAAGGATCCGCAAGTCAGCCAATGCTCCCAATCCTTCTCCTTCAACTGATTACTCATGACTGTTAGAGAACTCTGCATTGAGAAAACAAAGAATCTTCTGATAGTGATAACTTTCTGGTAACTGATCTAAATGCTCTAAATTCTTGATATGATGTAGATGAATGAATTTAGATGCTAAGTCCAGATCCGCAAGGTGTGAAATGCCAAAACCAGACCACAAGATAGAAACTGCTACTGACTGAACTGCCTAAACTAAACAGGGAAAAGAACTAAAATGCAAATGCA
Organism: Cunninghamia lanceolata; assembly: GCA_027924645.1. Taxonomy (NCBI): domain Eukaryota; kingdom Viridiplantae; phylum Streptophyta; class Pinopsida; order Cupressales; family Cupressaceae; genus Cunninghamia; species Cunninghamia lanceolata. The sequence continues at coordinate 511,759 of BSBN01001413.1, read as the reverse complement.
AATGTTTTTGGTTGATACAAGATTACTCTTGAACCAGGGATGCTCCTGTATCAGACATCTGGGGTTATTGAAAAAGTGAGTCCCTCACTTTGTTGGGGCTAGGGGAGAACCAAGATGGTCCACCTCAACCTGAGAAATCCATGATGAATCTTCTTCCAGTCTACCTTTCCACTTCACAAGATATTCTTTGTATTGTCTTCCTCGAGTGCTGCATCCAACTCTGCTATCCAAAATGTCTTCAATTTGTTCCGGTGCTTGCAGTGGTAACTATTTCTTCAAGTCTTCTTCCATGTTGTCACTAAACTCTGTTTCATGATACTGATGAAGATCTGCAATGTTGAAAATAGGTGAAATACCCAATGTCTCCGGTATTTCCACTACATATGCATTTCTTGAATCAAATTTCTTGAGTATCTTACAAGGTCCAAACTTCTTCATCTTCAACTTGTTATATGTCCCAACTGGAAATCTTTCTTTTCTCAAATATACCATTACTTCATCTCCTTCTTCAAACTATTTGTGTCTTCTCTTCTCATCTGCCTTCTCTTTGTACTTACTGTTCATGTCTTCCAAATGCTTCTTCACCTGATTATGTACTGTCTTCATGTGATTTGCAAATTCTTCTACTTCTACACTCCTTTTTTCTTCCATGTTGATATCTCTCAGTTCGGCCACTCCTCAAGGATTCACTCCAATAACAATCTCAAAAGGTGTTCTTCCAGTACTTCTATTGACTAAATTCTTGTATGCAAACTCTACTTATGAAAGAATTAAATCCTAATTTCCTATCTTCTCTCCAACCAAACATCTCAACAAGTTTCCCTAACTCCTATTTACTACCTCTGTCTATCCATCTCTCTGTGGATAAAAATTTGAACTGAACTTTAGATCTGTCTTCATCTTCTTCCAAAGTGTCTTCCAAAAGTATCCAACAAACTTTATGTCTCTGTCTAAAACTATACTCTTAGGTAATCCATGCAATCTCACAATCTCCTTGAAAAATAGGTCAGCTACATGCACTGCATTAGTTGTCTTCTTACAAGGTATGAAATGAGCCATCTTTGAAAATCTATCAACCACTACAAATATAGAATCATGTCCTCTCTATGTCTTAGATAATCCCATTACAAAATCCATGCTCATGTCTTCCCAAGGTCTCTCTGGTACTGTCAAAGGTTTATACAATCCAATGTTTTGACTATTCCCTTTTGCAACTTGACAAACTCTACAATTTTGCACAAATCTTTGAACATCCTTATGAATCTGAGGCCAAAAGTAATTTTCACTTACCAAAGCCACTATCTTATCAATGCCAAAGTGTCCTGCCAATCCACCACTATGCTTCTCCTTGATCAAGTTGTCTCTCATTGAACTTCTAGGTATGCACAACTAACTTCCTTTGAATAACATGTCTTCTTGAATGAAATAATCAAACTGTTTACTTCTATCTACTACAACAGGTTCCTTACATGCTTTCCAAGGTTCTGCAAAATCAATGTCTCCCTCATACATGTTCTTCAATTCAACAAAACCCAATACTTCAACTCTCATCTCTGTCAACAAGTTTTTTCTCCTACTCAAGGCATCAACAACTTTGTTTGATTTTCCACTCCTATGCTTCAACACAAAAGTATAACTTTGCATGAACTCTACCCATCTCATATGTCTCTGATTCAACTTACCTTGACTGTTCAAATATTGCAAAGCTTGATGATTTGCATACAACACAAACTCCTTAGGCAACAAGTAATGTCTCCACTTCTTCAAGGCTTGAATTATGGCATAGAACTCTTGATCATAAATTGAATATCTTTTCCTTGCATCATTCAACTTCTCACTAAAATATGCTACAAGTCTACCTTCTTGACTTAACACTACTACAATTACATTTCCACTTGCATCACAATCAACTTGAAATACCTTATTGAAATCTAATAATTCCAAAATGGGTTGTTCTGTCACTTTCTATTTTAACAACTCAAAACTTTTATCTGCTCCTGATGTCAACTTAAAATCTTTTCTGTCACCTCTCATTGTCTCTGTCATAGGGTTACAAACCGAACTAAAATTTATAATGAACTTCCGATAGAAACTAGAGAATCCATGAAATTATCTAACCTCTCCAATGCTCTCCGGTGTAGGCCATTCAATAATTGCTCTCACTTTCTCAAGGTCCATCTTCAATCCTTCTACAGAAGTCACAAATCCTAGATATACCAATTCTTCCTTCATGAAACTACACTTCTTGAAGTTTATCAGCAATTTCTCTTCTCTCAACCTCTATAAAACTTGTCTAATGTGTAACAAATGTTCTTCTTTTGTCTTATTGAAAATCAAAATATCATCCAAATACACAATCACAAGCTTACCCAAGAATTTATTTAGAAGTTCATTCATCAACCTCATGAAAGTACTTGGTGCATTTGTTAATCCAAAAGCAATCACTAACCACTCATATAATCTTTCATTTGTCTTAAAAGTAGTCTTCCATTCATCCCCTTGTCTGATTCTAATATGATGGTATACACTCTTCAAATCCATCTTTTTTGAAATATCTTTCTCCACTCCGACAATCCATAATATAATCTATCCTAGGTAAAGGGAATCTATACTTTACTGTGATCTTGTTTATTGCTCTAGAATCAGTACACATTCTCCATTCTCCATCTTTCTTCGGTGCCAAAACTGTAGGTACTACATAAGGACTCAAGCTTTCTCTGATCAAACCTCTCCTTAGCAACTCTTGTGTCTGTCTATTCAATTCTTCATTCTCTGCCAGTGTCATCCGGTGTACTTCTTTTGTTAGGTAAATTTGCTCCTGGTATAAGATCCATGTGATGATTGATACTTCTTATAGGTGGTAATCCTTTAGGTACATTATCTGATATGATGTCTTCATACTCTGTCAGCAACTCTCTTATCTCCTCTAGATCAGTCTCTTTCATCAACTCTTTAGGCTTCTTAGGAATCAAGGCATAACACAAACTTTCCTGTTTCAAACCATCCAAAAACTTCCTGCCATCTACCAAACAGATTCTAGCATTTCCACATACTTCTCTCTTAGGATCATCCTCCAAAGGAATCAAAGTAATTCTCTTTCCATTTTCTGTTATAGTATCTGTATTCTTTCTCCCATCATGCATAGCTTTTCTATCATACTACCAAGGTCTACCCAACAAGATATGACAAACATCCATAGGCATAATATCACACAAGACTTCATCCTGATATGACCCAATATGAAATTTCACCAAACATTGTTCACTCACCAGTACCTTATGATCATCCTGAATCCATGCTATCTGATAGGGTTTAGGGTGTTTCAATCTTTCAAACTCTAGCTTAGTCACCATCTCCTCTGAAACTAGGTTATCTAAACTACCACTATCAATCACAACTTTACAACACTTATTTATGGATTTGCATCTAGTTCTGAACAGACTTTTCCTTTGTGATGGTTCTTCATTTGTCTCTGTTTGAAATAGTGCTCTCCTCATCACCAATGATTCTCCTTTCTCCGGATTGCCAACTGAACAAGGTGATTCAACAGGTTCTTCTTCAGCATAGGCTGCTCTTCTACTGTTTTCTATTTTCCTACTTGTACTACCCTGATTACACTCAAATTCTCTATGTCCTTCACCTCCACATTCGAAACAAGTACCTCTAAATGTCCTCTTATCAAATCCTTTTCCTTCTCTTTTGTATGCTTCATTCTGGTATGCACTAGGGTTTCCTCTCCGGTAAAAATTTCTGTTATCTCTCCAGTAAGCATTGTTATCTCAATCATCCTTCCTCAATGAGCTGTCAAACTTGTTATGTTCAGGATAAGATTTGTCTCCTCTGAAAAATGTCCTACCTCTCATAATTTTACCTCCTCTACCTCTCTATCTTTGATCATGTTTCTTATTCAACTTCTCTTCAACTTTCAGTGCAAATTGATATGCTTCTTCCAAAGATATCATCCTTACCAAACTTAGTTCTTCTTGAATGTTCAATCTCAATCCATTGATGTATCTAGCCACTTTCTCTTTGCTTGCTTCACTATGACCTATTCTTATGATCATCTTATGAAATTCTTCAATGTATTCTTTCACAGATTTCTCCTTTTGTCTCAAGTTTTGCAATCTCTTCAACAACTCCAACTCATAGTCAGTAGGTATGTATTGATTCTTTGACTTTGTCACCATCCAGTCCCACTTTGTAATCTTTTCTTTTCCTCTTCTATTTCTTTCCAACTAAACTTCTTTCCACCATATAGCAGTATGTCCTTTCAACTTTGTTTTTGTAAATTTCACCTTCTTTGGATCTTCAATTTCCTCATATTCAAAGTATTCTTCCATCTCATTTATCTAATCAATCAACTCTTCCAGTTTCAAATTGCCAGTATAGTTCAGCACATCTACTTTAGGTCTTATCCCAATCTTTGAAATAGATCACAACATCTTTAATTGATCTGATTATTCTCCTTCATGACCTTCTAGGGTTTCACCACTTTGTTCAACAGATTAAAATTCTTCTTCATCATCACTTTCAACATTAGGTCTAGGTGTCAATCCTCTTTATCCATCTTCTTCAATAACATCCAAATGAATTCGTATTGTTCTCATCAATTCCTTCATCTCATCTATTCTATTAGCCATTGTACCAAAAGGAGGAACTCTTTGCGGTAGCATCTTCCTAGGATCAAATGAAAACTACCTCAGGTCGGCGATCAGGCTACAAGCGACAACTGCCTCTTAATCAGTGATCGGTTGCGCACCAATAACCTGCCTCAGGTCAGTGATCTGCTTACCAAAAGATCTTATGGAATCCCTTTCACCAATTCACTCCAAAGAATCAAACTTTCACTCTCTAAGATTTAAAATTTTGCTCTAATACCACTTGGTGCAGTCACGGTAGGAGGGTTCACAAAATGAACTGTCTGGACCATGCAGCAAGAGTAAACACAATAGAAACAAAACAAGAATATGGAACAAATGCAGTTTCAATCATTCAGTATATCAAAGAATTCAAATACAATCTGGCCAACAACATGCGGGCTTACAACTAGGGCTCAAAGGCCTGGTTACACACATGCACAGGATAAAGCTTTGAAGCTCCTTCGTACAATCCAAACTATCAAACTCTAAATCATTAGAACTACTTTCCTAAGGATCTATTACATCAATATATATCATTTTTGGACCAGTAGGTTCCTCCGTGTCGGCCACAAGAGATCCAAAATCTTGATGAAGAGGTGTAACGTGAGTTCTTGGATAGGTCAGACCTATTAGCCTAAAAATCCTTCTCTAATGGTTGTAATGAAGTACAAACCTATAAGGAAGGTCTGCCGTGAACCAAGGAACATTGTAGAGTGAATCACAAGGATATGCAAGTCGGCCAATGCTCCCAATCCTTCTCCTTCAGTTGATTCTCATGACTGTCAGAGAACTTTGCACTAAGAAAACATAGAATCTTCTGATAGCGATAACTTTTCGGTAACTGATCCAAATGCTCTAAATTCTTGATATGATGTAGATGGATGAATTTAAATGCTAACTCTAGATCCATAAGGTGTGAAATGTCAAAATTGGACCACAAGCTAGAAACTGCTACTAACTGAACTGCCTGAACTAAATAGGAAAAAGAACTAAAATGCAAATGCAAATATTTTTGGTTGATGCAAGATTACTCTTGAACCAAGGATGCTCCTACATCAACAAGGCTCAGAGATCCTATCACCATGATATGAAGAGATATCTACGGAAGAACATATTAGATTCTAGGTCCGGTTGACATAAAATGGCTAAGTATGGAAAGTATGCAAAGTAGAAGACATAAAGTCAGCTAGTATGCCTCCGTAGATAATGATCTGGTAATACAGCTTAGGTATGATGTCAGTTGGTGTTTGATAGTGTTATGCCTCAAAGATTAATTCTTGATCCTCTCTAAAAGTCATCTTGAAGAAATGCCTAAGTCCCCGGGAAAGTAAAGGTATAGCAGGAACAATGAACAGGGTCAAGTGCAGTGGTCCGCATTCCTCCACAGACAAGTATTTCATTATGTAGTTTTGAGGTGTTGTAAACACTTATATGAAGTGTCTTATTCCAGAGATAGGAGATCTGAAGTTCTCCGAAAGGATAGCTACAAGCTGTTAAGTATCGACATAATGTTTGACAGAGTTTGACAGAGACAAAGTTTGAGTTCTTATGGTCCGCATTTCTCTGCAAGAGGATATGATGCCTTGCAGTTGTAAGGGTAATATTGGGAATGTGTAAAGTGTCCTTGACATGATTTTGGAAGTGTTTTGTGATCAATAGTAGAAGTTGTAAGTTAGCAGATGAAGTTGTTAAGCATGCTCTTGAGGAACAGGCTGGCTGGTGAGATAAATCATGATGCAGAGAAAGGTTAGCGTGTGAAAGATCTATGTAAGTAATTGAATGATTAGAGATGACATATATGAACATGTTTGGGAGAAGATTTGGGTCCATCGGTCACATAGTGCATTGGATTAAGCGACAAGGTAATCTTTATAAGTACATGTTTCACTTCTTGGATGCCGACCTGATTATGGAGTAAATCATGATGCGGGGATATAAAGGTGATGGAATTCATTTGAGATGTGTGTGTGGTGTGGAAGGATATGTGTGTGATGCAAAGATGTGAATAGTGAAGTAGAGTTAGAGGATCAACAACGATGAAGACTTGGGATTCAGAATATAGTTGTTAAATGACTACACCCTGTATAGTCGCAGATGCTTAAGCAGTATTCGGTTATCATGTGTGATCTGATTGGAAGCATGTTTTTTTCATCAAGGTAGTTATCTAGAAGTGTGCCTCCAGTAGGGTTTAACAACCCTTATTGTAATCTTGCTAGGTTTAGGGTTGAGGTAGTGAGTCTGCTAGACCTAGTTGTACTTCATGGTAGTAAGCCAGCATATTCTAGGCCCGTGGAGTGCCCAAGGCTGAACATCATTTCTGTAAAGATTGCAATATATTTATGAGAGCTAATCCTCTCCGTGGTTTATCCTTTTTTGGATTATCCACGTAAAATCTTGGTGTTATGTGTCATGCTTTTGTGGATGTTGTTAAGTTGTATATTTTACTTCTATTTGATTATTCTTTTGAATGGTTAAATGTAAAAGTTCAAGAAAATAATTATAGAACACTGATTCACCCCCCCTCTCAGTGTTCCTGACAATCAACAATTGGTATCAAAGCGAGGTTCCTCAGAAGAAGTTTAACAACTTGAGGAAGATCTGGGATAGTGTGAACATGGCAACAAGAAGGTATGGAAATTATGAGAGGTACAATCAACTAGAAGAAACTCTTATGGATCTTGAAAATTTTGAAGCAGAGGTTAGAGATTTGAAGGAAAATCTGAAACAAGTTGATGAATGCATCTTAAAGCTGAAGGAGCAAGTCAAGAAATTCAAAGAAAATACAAGGAAGCCAGTGACCAATTGTTATCAACAAATGAAGCCCTAAATGATTTGGAAGAAAAAGTTACACAAAGAACAAAAGAAGAAGATGATCTAAGCTTGATTGTGAAAAATAGATCAGAAGATTGTACAAAACTTGAAAAAGAAATTATAAGTTCAAAAATAGATCTGGAAAATGCAAGAAGTTTTGAAGAAAAATTCAAGATAATTACTGCAAAGCTTGATGAAATGATTGCTAGCCAGATGAATGCTGATGACAAACATGGTTTAGGATTTGAGAAAGGAGAAAGTTCAAACTCTGAGCAAATAAGCACTGAGCCAAGGCAAAACAAAGGATACCAGTTCAAAAATCAAAGAAGAAGACCTAGAAGACCTCAAGTTAGACAACCAAATACTCAAAGGTACCCATCTTTCAATGGTTATTATAATTCATGCAATAAGTTTGGTCATAAGGCTACTTAGTGTAGAAGTAGAATAAATCAAAAGATTCCATCATTCTCTGGTCAGTGTTTCAATTGCAAGAAAATTGGTCATAGAGCAAATGAATGCAGAAATCAGTTCAACAAAAGTTTCAACAATGGAAGGAATGAACAGTCATTCAGAGGTAAATGCTTCACTTGCAATAGGATTGGTCATAGAGCTATTGTTTGCAAAAGTAAAGTAAGTCAGAATCCTATTAGGTGCAATGCATGCCACAAAATGGAACATAGATTAAATGAATGCAAAATTTCGGTAAGAACTAATTCTTAAAATATCATGAACAATCAATCATTCAATGGAAAGTGCTTTGCATGCAATAGATTTGGACAAATGGCTAATCAATGCAGATCAAATTCAATGAATAAAAGGATTCAAGGACAAAAGAGTATGGTGTGCTTCAGTTGCAACAAATTTGGACATATTGCAAGATTTTGCAGAAGTAAAAATGTGAAGAAAAATTATTATTTTGAAAAAGGAGAAACAGAGTAGATAAATGACAAAGGAAAAGAGAAAGTTGATTTGACTGAAACAATGGACAATGTATGGATTGATAAGGAAGTAATTTTAATTGAGGATAGATCTGCACCAACATATGATGTGGATACCTTCTTTGAAGAACAAGTCTGTGAGCACTGGCTCAGTGGGAGCAGTATTGGAAATCCAAACTCCCTAGCCAGGTAGTTGGTACTGGATTTCAGCATAGAGATTCTTGGTAGAATTTGACAAGACAAATCCTTTGAAAGAAAAACTGGAAGGAAATAAGTTGATGCGGCATTTTGCGGAGCAATTCTAATTGACTATGTCCATTTGGGATAAGTCAAGCAACTTTTTGAAAAATAACATTTATGACAATCAGCCCAAGTGTGGAGGATAAAAGGCAAGTCTTTTGGTCTCAATTCACTTTGCATTCAAAGTTTTTCAGATGATAGAGAGAGATTGAAGCAAGAATTCAAGGCGCAACAAAGATTCAAAGATTGGATCAATGCAGGTGAAGGAAACCTAATCTCAGCATCTCAAGGTATTTATCTAGAAACCCTTATTATGAATCTTTGCTATGGCAACTCTAAAAATTATTGATATTACAGAACACCCTCGACCCAAGTTCAAGAAACACTCGCATAAAGCAACCGAAGTGGATCAAATGGGTGCATTTTCAAGTATACCCCACGAAGTTTTATATGTTGAAGATGTTAGGGCATACATTCATGTTACCCTAGAGGAAATCGGAGGAACTTGTTTCATAGATCTATTTCAAAATCAACTAAGTAATGATCAGTTTAATTTGAAGGAAGAGCACATGATTCTGAAAGAAAAGAAATTCATCCAATACATTGAGTTCCCCACATTTTCTGAAGATGAATGGGTGCGTTATGTGCTAAGAAGAATCCATGATGAATTTATGTGGCTGGGAAGGGAGAAACCCTTCAAGATAACAAAAGATGCAATCCAAGTAGTTACCAGATTAAACTCTACTGGAGGTATGCCACTGCTAAAGGTAGTTAAAAATAAAATAGTCATAGAGCTACCAGAGCACAATTTGATAAAACGGGAATGACAATAAAAGACATCATCAATCCCGCTGTGAAATTTTCTTCAATGGTTGTAGGGTATAAGATCTATTTCTCTAGCAGAGAAAACTTTGTTTCAGGTATGACAATTTATACTGCATATCATATGATCAAAGAAAATGCTGATTATGACTTGTGCGAACTGTTGAGGGTTCAACTGATGGATAATCTGAAGAAAATCAAAGAAAGTAAGAGTTATCCCTTCAAATTTAGTACACTCATTATATGCTTGTTCTTTTACTTTCTGAATGAATTTCCTAATCACAAGGGTTTAATCTGGGTAAAAAATCAACCAGTAGCTTCTCAAATAAGACAATGTCTTAGCAACTTAGGTGGTTGAAATGAACAAAAAGTAGCCCTATGGGGATTCTTCAAAAACTTTCAGAGCATGATGTAGTCTAGGGAAAGAATTCCAAATGAAATCGTTGAGAAATACAAAGACAGTATATGTTTTATGGTCACCAAGGACCAATGTCTGATGGAGGCTGTTGAGCCCAGAATTGTCTGGATCATGCCCATGGGGTATGAAGTAAATGGTAATATACTAGACAACTATGCCAAACATATGCTAAGCAAGCCTAAGGATACAAAAGAAGAAAGATTCGGTACATACAAAGAAATATCTGTGAAACTATATGTTGAACACAGGAAACCTGAATCTTCCAGGAATGTGAGGAAAGAAATAGAAGAGATCACTGCAAGATATGGTATTACCAAGGAATAATTAAAAGTGGCAAAGGAAAAGGGAGAGAAAGCAATAGAAGAAAAGGAAAAGAATGAGCCAGTATAGATTCCAGAGGAATCTCAATTAAAGAAGAACAAACCAGAAAAGACTCAAAGGACCACCAAAAGCTCTGCCACTCCATCCGGTGCTACATCATCATCAAACCTAGACAAATCTTCAAAGGAGTCCGCTACCAAGCAAATGAAGAGGCAAAAAGTGAAAGGAAAAAGGTTATACATTAGTATTGGTGAAAAGGATGAAGAAGAGACCGAGTCAGATGAAGAAGTCAAGAAGATGAAAGTTGAGGCTGTTAAAGCCTTCAGAAGCAACAGAGAAAAATTCTTTGGAGAAGAGAAGTCCAACAAGATACAAAAAACACTCCCAACTCTTACAAAAATAGTCGAGGCTGTCACTGTAGATGGGAATCTAAAACCCATGATTAAGCACTATGATGAATATGGTAAAGAAGACAAAATGAGTTTGGAGGAAGCCACTATAAAATATCTCAACACTTTCAGTAAAGCCCTCATTGAGATTATCTCTGACCTCCTAAAAAGTCTAGCAAATATTCTGAGCATTAGAAAGGAGAATGCCAGGGCTAAAGACATTGAGCTAAGAAAACATGTGTTGACTAGACTATATCTAGAAATCACTGCAGAAGAAGAAAATCTAATCTTCAAGGAGACCAAGGATTAGTTTAGAACTAAAACAAGGATGAATTTGTTAATGATAGGTGAAATTGTAAAAGTAGTGAAAGAAATAGAAGAGATTATCTTAAAAGCCCTAAAGCAACACAATCTTCCCACTTCAAGTGTTGATGAAGAAACTGATGTTCTTGTCAATTCATCTGCTCCAAAAATAAACTTGGGTCAAGAAACTGATACAGTTGGCAGAATATCTAAGGAAAAGGAGCCCATAAATGAATCTCAAGTGAGAACTTCTCTGGCACAACAGACTAAGGATAATATTATCAGAAGAGAAACTGAGGAAGAACTGGTTAATCTTCCATTTGAACAAATAGAGGAAACTAATAAGAACATGGAACTAGATGATCTAGAACAAAATCAGAAATAAGATGTGTGTACTGTGTCAAGAGACACTGCTGCATCAGAGAAAGAAGTGCTAGAGAAAGAGAAACAAGATGTAGATGAACTGAATTTTCTGCATGACCCAATAAATCTGGATACAATGTCTTCGACATAGAAGTTTAAGTGGATTTGAATTGTTCAAGCAAAGGCTCAAGAAGAGTTGTTGAAATCACTTAGTGAGGATAATAACCTAACTGATGAAGCATCTGGGATTTTGGAAAAGCTACTACCTACCCACATGAGGGATTCATCCATTCCTCTAGCAAGCCATTTGAAGGGATTAATAAATTTAGTAAGAAATTAGTTTGAATCTCTTGAGAAATTTGTAGAAACAAAAGTAAGGCAAGAATTTGAAGGAAAAACATTGGAAGAATTAAAGACAATGATAGCCAAGGATAAGATTTCATTAGATAATTAAATATCAAACATTCAAAGAGCTATGAGAGAAGCTGGAGATGTGTACAAATTTTGCCTATCCTGGCCAAAAGATACTCAGGAGATTGAAGAAAAGATCAAAGAGCTGGAACAAAGAATGGTGGATATCTCTAACAAATTTGATCTGGCAATAGAATCAGTTAGAAATAAGGAAGCAGAAGTCATCTGCATCCACAATGATCTAATAGAGTTATTAAATCAAAATTATCAAATAAAAGGCAGAATGGGACAACTAAGGAGACTAGTCTGCCCTAAACTAGACTCAATGACAAATCTTACTGTAGAGGCTAGGGTAGCGGTACAAACAGGCACACCTTCTAATCTCAATAAGGCAAAAGTTTTAGCCTTTCTCTACAGTGGACACATTCAAATTTTGGATAATGCTCAGAAAGGTTGGGAAAATGAGTGGGCATAGATCAAGAACTTATTCAATGACATTCTCAAATACATGTAATACAAAGAGGTAGATTGCACTTGTAAATATGCAACTGAGTACATAAAATTTTGAAAATTTGACAAATTTTTGAAGTTTGGATCACACCCTTTGCCATTGATGTCGAAGAGGGAGAAGTAGATCAGTGACAAATGGATAATCATCTTAGGGGCAGCAAGAAAGTACAATGTATATAGTAAGGGGGAGTAGTTAGACATTTTCACTAAGTCTTGCCATCAATGCCAAAGGGGGAGATTGTTGGCAAGAGACACTGCTTCGGTATGGATCTATATGTTGTCATTGATGGCAACAAGGCTTAGAGATCCTATCACCATGATAGGAAGAGATATCTCTGGAAGAACATATTAGATTCCAGGTCGGGTTGACAGAAAATGGCTGAGTATGGAAAGTATGCAGAGTAGAAGACAAAAAGTTAGATAGTATGCCTCTGCAGATAATGATCTAGTAATGCGGCTTAGGTATGATGTCATTTGGTGTTTGATAGTGTTATGCCTTAGAGATTAAGTCCTGATCCTCTCTAGAAGTCATCTTGAAGAAATGCCTAAGTCCGAGCAAGTAAAGGTATAGCAGGAACATTGAACAGGGTCTAGTGTAGTGGTCCGCATTCCTCCGCAGACAAGTATTTCATTATACAGTTTTGAGGTGTTGTAAACACTTATATGAAGTGTCTTATTCTAGAGATAGGAGATCCAAAGTTCACCAAAAGGATAGCTACAAGCTGTTAAGTATCGGCATAGTGTTTGACAGAGACAGAGTCTGAGTTCTGATGGTCCGCATTTCTTCACAAGAGGATATGATGCCTTGTGGTTCTAAGGGTAAGATTGGGAATGTGTAAAGAGTCCTTGACATGCTTTTGGAAGTGTTTTGTGATCAGCAGTAGAAGTTGTAAGTCAACAGATGAAGTTGTTAAGCATGCTCTTGAGGAACAGGCTGACTAGTGAGATAAATCATGATGCGGAGAAAGGTTAGCATGTGAAAGATCTATGTAAGTAATTGAATGATTAAATCTAACATATATGAACATGTTTGGGAGAAGATTTGGGTCCGCACATCACATAGTACATTGGATTAAGCGACAAGGTACATCTTTCTACGTACATGTTTCACTTCTTGGATGCCGACCTGATTATGGAGTAAATCATGATGCGGATATATAAAGGCGATGGAATTTGGTTGAGTTGTGTGTGTGGTGTGGAAGGATATGTGTGTGATGTGAATATGCAAATAGTGGAGCAGAGTTAGAGGATAAATAGTGATGAAGACTTGGGATTTAGAATACAATTGTTAAATGACTGCACCCTAGCATAGTGGCAGATGCTTAAGCAGTATTCAGTTATCATAGGTGATCTGATTGGAAGCATGTTTTTGTCATCAAGGTAGTAAGTCGACAATGAGCATCTAGTAGGGTTTAACAACCCTTATTGTAATCTTGCTAGGTTTAGGGTTGAGGTAGTGAGTTTGCTAGACCTAGTTGTACTTCATGGCAGTAAGCCATCATGTTATAGGCCCGTGGAGTGACCAAGCCTAAACATCATTTCTGTAAAGATTGCAATATATTTATGAGAGCTAATCCTCTCCGTGGTTTTTCCCTTTTTGGGTTTTCCATGAAAATCTTGGTGTTATGTGTCATGCTTTTGAGGATGCTGTTCAGTTGTATATTTTGCTTCTGTTTGATTATTCTTTTGAAATGGTTAAATGTAAAAGTTCAAGAAAAGAATTATAGAATAGTGATTCACCTTGCCCTCTCAGTGTTCTCGATAATCAACAATTCATTCATCATTTTACATATTTTCATACCTTAATTTCACTATTAGGGTTTCAAAAATCCTTGCATTTTTACTACATTTTGGCTAATCTTTCATCTACCATTGCAAGATTGGTGTGTTGTGAAATTTTTTTCTTCATTATGGGACTAATTTAAGGATATTAGGTTGCTGCACCTTATCATCCTCTTAGTTTCATTACATATTTTGTGCATTTACATTGAAAAAGTGAAAAAAGTAAACATTTTAGGTCTATAAACAAGCATAGCTTGGTGTTGTTTCATTGCATTCAATCTAAATATCTTGATACATAAATCATCAACTTAACCTTGTTGTGTTGTACTCTTTCCTTCTATCCATTGTGTTTGTTGTGGATTGTGTGTCTTTTAGTACATGTTTCCCTTAAACAAGTGCTTGGGAGCAAAATAGTATCACATCGAGGGTGTGTTAACTATCATAAAACCTTGCATGAGTTGTCTTACTCTTCATTCTAATAAGAATATCCTTGTAAGGAGAAGTCTTAGACTAATGGGTTCTAGTGCTCTTGATAGCAATGGTGTACCAACATCCAGAAATCCATTGAATAATTTTACTTTACAAAAGGAGAGACACAAAATTTGCAAGATATCATACCTCCTAAAACTACAATGGAAGAGAAAACATTTCATGATTTTGAAGATCTTACTGATGTAATAACACATGTACCTGATGAACAAATAAGAAAACTTGATAAAGAACTAGAGGATTTTCAAGCATTTGTGGAAAAAGAAAGGATAGCAGAGGAAGTTGTGCCTGTTGTTCATAATTTAAGAGAGTTGTTAAAAGAAGGACAAAATGGTGTGAACATGCTCTGTGGCTTAACACATATAATGAATCATAATGTTATGCCTATTACTAAATGTGCAAATGTTATTAACAATATGTCATCAACGACTCATACACAAGTATTGGCACCTATACCGACTATTGGAATGTCTACTTTTACATCATCAATTCTCACTACGAATGCACATGGTTGTAGTAATGCTACCACTAGTGTTGGAGTATCTAATGGCATTAATTCACAAAATTACAAGGCTGTGGGATTCAATTATCAAAACCTAGCACCTAGGGTGACTTCTTATATGAATAATCATTCTCAACCACCTCTCTATTCCACCTATTTTCAACCACCTTCCACTTATAATTGTTCTCAACCTCCTTTCGTTACTACTCACAACCAATCACCTCAAAATTGCTCGACTACAACTTCTAATTCCTCCCAAGAACTGACTTCATCCCCTAATGATGCCCTACTAAACCAACTCTTGCAAAGCATGACTTCCTTACAACAAAATGTGACAAGCTTGACAAATTCTTCTCAACCTAATATACCAACTTACCATGCCCACAGTCCCTTATCTTTTGCAATCCTACGAGCTCAAATGCCTGATAAATTTGAGACCTCAATTTGAAAAATATAGTGGTAAAGGTGATCCTAATACTAATGTGGCAGTATTCACAACTGTGTAGTTATTTCTTGTTTGAAGAGGATTTGTTAGGAAAACTTTTCACATGATCCCTCAAAGATACATCTTTGGAATGGTTTTGCTCTTTACCTCCAAATTCAATACATTCTTTCTCACGACTCATTCATCAATTCTTACAACATTTCCAAGTAAACATTGGACCTCATGTCTCATTGATTGATTTATTTCATTGCAAGCAAGGTTTGAAAGATAAGTTTGTTGAAATGCACCGGATAACTGAGAGGGGGGAGGGGTGAATAAGTTGTCCTGAAAATTAGAGTCTCACTTCCTTAGGGCTCACTACCCAGAATGCTCACTGTAAATTTTTGGGCTCACTACCAAGAATGGCTCACTGCCAAGGGGTGGCTCACTGCCAAGGATTGGTGAACTGATTTGGTAGCATCTATTTCATGCTTGAGTTCATTTCCATTGAAGCACAATATATCACCTCTTCTCTTCTCTTCTTACACCTTCACACCTATCTTTTCATTTTCACACTTCTACACACTTTTCGCAACTACATTACATGTTTTTATACAACTCATCAACCTTGGAATGTACATCAAGTTCGGCATTACATTCATCAACCATTGGAGCAATCTCCAAGGTCGACATTACAAACATACATAGAAAATAGGTCTGGACCTAAACAAGATTAGCTAACGGAAAGATGTATACAGATCACTTAACACCTTAGCTAGGACTCAAAAACAATCTTTCATGCCACAACACGCTTCCATAATCTTCTATGCATCTTTGCAAGTAGTAGAAACAACCATGTCAACCAAGACTGGTTTTATCATTAAATCTTCTAAGAACATTCTTCATCCATGATCAAATTTTTTTTGAGGACCAATCCAAATTTAGGAACACGATTAGGAGACATCCACAATCACATTGTAATCACCAGGAACAACCACACAATCTCTAACCACTCTGTTAATAAGATTCTTCAAATTGGAGCACATAAACAACACTGCCATCTACTGTCATAAGGAAAAGATCACTTGCGGACCACCAAATCATGAACCATTAAAGTTGAAGGCACTTAACATAATTACCAACTGGATTCTAGAACTACAGACTGTGAAACTTCAATGTGGAGGGATGCAGAGCAGAATACAATCTCTCTATCACTTGTGCATACCCAGAAAAAACTTTTACTCTGGTAAACATAAGTCACTCAAATCTCTATACCGAAGGCTCAAACTTGGAAAATAGCATCATCAGACATGCCTCTAAATAACTACCAATCCATAGACAAAGATATTCATTCTATAGGAAATGCAGAGCAAACTGTTGGACTGATCTTTTGTAAACAAGGATACTCTGCAATACACTGTTTCCACTGCACTTCACTATTTGCACCGAAGGAACTAATTTTCTCAATATCCTCAGCATCAAGATCACTTACTTATTATCTTCAGCACTTGCATAGGCAAATACAAAGCATCTAACTCATAACAAAATAAGAGTACAGTTGACATCAATGACAACACAGATATGTTGACATCAATGACAACATCAGTTAGGCACATACTTGCAACAAAGTTAACTGAGTTTATCAATTGATATCAAGCTCTCTATGCATAGATTGATGAGGATGTTCAGAAGGTGTTTATTACAAATCTATAACCTAACATCCGT
Organism: Cunninghamia lanceolata; assembly: GCA_027924645.1. Taxonomy (NCBI): domain Eukaryota; kingdom Viridiplantae; phylum Streptophyta; class Pinopsida; order Cupressales; family Cupressaceae; genus Cunninghamia; species Cunninghamia lanceolata. The sequence goes on along the minus strand of BSBN01001413.1, from coordinate 494,671 downwards.
GATAAGATCCTCTTGATGAAGTACAACTGTTTTCAACATTTATGCACAGCGCTTTGTGATTATCAGCTTTCATCTAGTCAGTATGAGAACCAAAACTCATGAGCTCAAGGTGACCAAGCTCAAGATAGAACATCTCAAAATAATTTTAAGAGGAACAACAAGAATTTTATTAAGATAAATGGGCAGAATTTAAACAACTTTTCACAAGTGCCCACTATCACTAATCCAAAGAGGGCACCATTTTAGTTTTGACAACAACAAAGACAATTTACTCCAATATCTGATTCACTACATTCTATTATGAATCAAGCAGTGAGAAATAATCTCTTGAAGCTTCCTCCCATCAAACCATTGGATAGTAATAGAATTCAGAGACCTCACTTTGATGCTAATGCTTTCTATCATTATCATTGACAACAAGGGCATGACACTGAACAATGTATGTGTCTTAAACATGAAATTCAAGACCTCATCGACTTGAATGTAATACAGGTAACTGGTGTGAATGATAATGGAAATAAGTCAGTTGCCCCTCCAAATAAGAATTTACAGATCTTTACTAATCCATTTCCTAAGCATTGTGACAACAATATGGCAGAGCAAAATACATTATAATAGGATGATGATTATCTTGACTATGATGAAATAATTAGTATGATAGAAGTGGATAAGGAGAAAATTGAAGATTCACTTTGTCCATGGGGAAAAGCTATTTATGTTGAGGTTCCTCCACCATTATCCCATCAAGGATCAAGAGTTAACCAAAAGGCATCGGATATGCAAATTGAACAACCACAACAAGATATTATAATACAAGAAAAGGTTGACATGGTGGAAAGTATTCCATTCCACTGTGAAAGGTTTAGTCATCAAAGTAAGAAAGCAAAAGATTGAAAAAGAACAATATGGCTATCGTCAGTGGGAAATAACAATGAGTCCCCTCCTCACAAGAAACAAAATATTTCAAATATATAGGGATTGGAGAAACAGGCACCGCATGACCACCCTGGATATAAGAATCAATCAGGTACGAACCACTCAAACTTTGTACAAAACTTGATGGAGCACCTTTCTAAGATTCTCACAAGTTTAGACTCCTCTTAGATAAAATGCAAATATATATGTGTTGTGTTCCCCCATGATGTGCTATGTGTTGTTCAAGTCTCCTTAGATGCCCCTTGATACTCTTGTAAGGTCAAGGATACTAGGAGACCGCCTTTGTTGTGACCATTCTTCTATTTGTCTTATGATTCTTCTATCTTGCCTCTCCTCTATTTTATTGATGTGTGTCATTCCTTAGGGGCACAATGTTGTGTAGGGTGTTTTGGGGGCATCGTCCTATGTGGTGTTCCTAAGGCACTTGTTCTCCTCTCTCATTTCATTATTTACCTTCTTCTAGTGATTCTACCTATTCAACGGATGATGAAATCAAACAAATACTAATACGGATAGTGTGTCTCTTCAGCAAGCAAAGAAAAAATGGACTTAGTCCATACATGATGACGGGGTTGATACATATATATATCTGATGCTTGACTAGTAGAATCACTCCATGTGATGTATCATCTTATGGCATTTCTCGTAACTAATATTTTACAATCCACTCAATTTGCTCTTGCATACTTTGATTGGTATCTAACCTTGTTGCTACACTTGGTTCTGAGGTACCTGTAGTATAGCCCAATGGTTATACTCAGTCCCGAACTCGTAGTATAGCCTTGGTCCTTGATGTGACTATTTTCATGCATATCTTTAATGAATTTCTTTGGTTATTATCTTAGAGTAAGATTTCTAACCTCTCTTGTTATCTTATCTTAGCATATCTTATCACTGTGTTTGTGGGAACATTCAGTGATCGTGAGCACATGTTGTTAGATTTCTACCCAAGAATGCAAGTGATTGAAAGAAAGCAAAATAGAAATAAGATATGAGCCAAATAAATTGTATTCAACCCAAGAGAATGCAAAGCAATACAATAGAATGAGATGCTCATATCATAGTAAGAGGTCGGTATATTAAGGATATTCCACCCAAGAGACTCAATACACAACCAATGTGGGATAAAGTGAAAAAGTCCCTAAGTAAACTTAACCTAGTGTGAAGAGAGCTAAAGCAAAGAACATGCTAAGAAATAACTAGATAGAAAAGTAACCCTATTCACACTAACACCCCCCTTAAGTGCAACTTAGGAGAGAAGATTATTATGCAAATATGTAAAAGGATGCAAAGATGGGTCCTGACTACTAGGCCATGTTAGGTACCCACGGACAAATGCAAATGACATCTCTCACAAAGGAAGAAAAGGAGAAAACCCAGTGGGACAAAACTCCTCCCCAAAAGAGATGAAATACAACAATGATATCCATCACAAATCTAATCAATCTCTATCCACACAAAGGATGAGAAGAGAGATCATACAATCCCCCCAATAATGAGATAACCTACTACAACAAAAAGCACTAGAAGAACACTTGTGGAGTAACACTGGAATCCTCAATATGGCAAGCAAGGAAAGATACTTCTGTTTGCTAGAAACCATATTAGAGTCACTCAAGGACTCAGGTCAGAATCATGAAAAAGCAACAATAGACCTGATGCCAAGGAACACTAGAAAACTCACAAACTGGTACAACTTTGGAATCTATGAAGCAACAGTTGCTTGAGAAATGATCTGGAATTGAAATGATGTGCAGAGAAAATGCAAACCTTGTTGGCAAGAGACACTATATGGATTCATGGTTGTTGTCATTGATGGCAACAAAGGTCATCCCACATATCCGCAAGTCATGATGTGTCTCTACCGGAAGTCAGAATAAAGAAAGTTGTGGTCCGGTAAAGAAGAACAGAGCATGTGGCAAGGTCCGACAGATTGGTCCGGACCTCTCAGAGGAAGTGTCTTGGTGCAGTGCGGATTTGGGGAAGTCAAGAGGACTACCTGTAGTAGTATATTCCAAGTATTTAGCCTCCGGTGATGGACAAGGAAAAAGATATGAATGGTTAAGTACCGGATTCCTGAGAGACAGTGAAAACAGAGGAAGAACTGACTGACAGAGTATCAGACTGCTTTCCGGATGGGTTACTGCTGATGACAGAGGTTGTGAAGGCATGAATCATGTTTGGCCGACATGATTAATGATATCTACAAGTATATGCTTGATCCGCATTGCTTGGTGAGGAAGGATTCAGCCGACAGAATGAGAGTTTGTAAGAAACTAAGACTGTTCCGGATGCCGACTAGAAAGGTGATGAAACTACTTGTGCGGATATATATAGAGGATGGATTTAGTTGTGAAGTGTGTGTGGGTGTGGAGAGATATGCGAATAAGTCCAGAGAAAGAGCAGAGGTAGCAAAAAGGATCCGGTATGTGAAAGATAGCAGAACAAAGAACAGAGGAAAGATGAAGTGCAGCAGATCAGTGTACTGAGCCTAACCGGAACTGAACTCCAGCATATGCAGATGCTTCCAATCAGTTCAAGACTGTGATTATCATCACTTTGTAGACAGTGTGTCTTCTTGTAGGCAGTGGGCCTCTTGTGAGCAGTGTGCTCGGGCAGTGAGCCCTAATTGGCAAGTGCCATTTTTGTAATTTCCTATTCTTCTAACAGAGAATAATTCTTGGGTTAATCACCCCGTGGTTTTCTCCCTTAACAGGGTTTCCACGTCAAAAATACTGTGTCATGTGTTTCTTACTTCATGGTTAATGTTTTGTGTTTGATTTTATGCTGCTTTAATTAAAAGGAAAGTTCAATAAGGGAAATAATTAGGATAACTGATTCACCCCCCCCCTCTCAGTTATCAACAATTGGTATCAGAGCTAAGTTCCTCCTAATAGAGCCTAACAGCTTGAGGAAGATCTGGGATTTCAAATGGATGCATATGGTTTAAGGGAGCAACTCAAGACTGCCCTTGAGGATCTTGAACAGTCAAATTCTGAAGTCAGTGAATTAAAGGAAAGACTCAAACAGGCTGATGAATTCATGAGAGAATTAAAAGACAAATTAAGTCTCTCTATGAAAAAGAGAAAGGAGCTGCTTCAACAGTTGGCAAGACAAAGTGAAGAAAGCAATACAAATGAGGAATTGACTGAGCAAACCAAGTTATGTGAAAAGTTATCAAAAGAAGTCATTATGTTAAGACATGAAATGGAATCAGGAACTATAAAGTTTACTCAAGAGATTGAAGAAAAAAGAAAGGCTGAAGACAATCTAAGACAATCTCTTAAAGAAAAATCAGAAGAATGCCACCAGATGGACAGGATTATCAGACACCTTGAATCTGATCTTGAAGATGCCAAAGATAATGAAGGAAAACTTGAGGATCAAATTGCCTCTCTCAAAAGAGACCTTCAAACAGCAAATGAATATAAAGAGAAATTCAAGATAAGTTCTGCTCAACTTGAAGTTCTTCTTGGAAGTCAAAAGAGGACAGATGACAAGTATGGCTTGGGATATGAGAAAGGAGAAAGCTCCGGATCCGGTCAGAAGAATCTTGGATCAGAAAATCCAAGGAGCAGGCCTAGAAGACCTCCGGTAAGACAGCCAAATGCTCAAAGATATCCATCCTTCAATGGATACTGCCACAGCTGCAACCACTTTGGTCACAAAGCTAATCAGTGCAGAATGAGAATGAATCAGAATAATTCATCCTTCTCCGGACAGTGCTTCAACTGCAAAAGGTATGGACACAAATCCCATGAATGTAGAATTATGCAAGTAAACAAATCATTCAAAGGTAGATGCTTCACATGCAATAGAATAGGTCATAGGGCTAATCAATGCAGATCAAGAGGATATCAGTCAAATATGCAAAGGAATGTTATTTGCCAAATCTGCAATAGGTCCGGTCATAATGCTAAAGTCTGCAGAAACAAGAATCAGGACAAAAGAGGTCCGGTGTATAATCAGAATCAAGACAAGGGTAAACAAAAGATGAATGCGGATGAGGTTAGGAATCAGATGAGCAAGATTTGGGTGAAGAAAAGTTCAGAGAATGTAGAGGTTGGATCCGCACCAGACTCTGGTGCTGATATTTCTTCCGGAAATTAAAAGTGAGCTCTGGCTCAGGGGGAGACTCAAAGAAAATCTTGTTCCCCCAGCCAAACAAGTGGTGCCGGATGTGGCACAAGATGCGGATCAAAGGGTTTGTAGATATGAGTCTTGAGATACTTCAGTCAAGTTTTCAGAGGTCCGCATGGAGTTATGAAGAAGCTATGATCGATCAAATAAGACCTGTTCAGGGAAATGCTCCGGTATGATAAAGGATTACAAAAAGGTCCGGAAAGATCCGGAAATGCACTATCTTGTTCTGCGGATTGGACAGAGTGTTTGAGATGATCTTGTAATATGCCACCTTGATTTATTCATGATTGATAGATCCGGATGATATCCATAGATCAGGACTAATCCGGGATACTCCAAGCTATCCAGACAAGGCAAACCGGAATGATGTAGGTGAAGCATTTATTGCAGACAGGTATTAGGGTTCGCGGAGCAATTTAAGGGATTTCTCAAAGGTCATTTGCTCATTCTGCACTCGAGAAGAAGCGAAAAGTGGAGCTCTGCAACAAGGTTCTTCAAGCACTCCAAGGATCTCCTGCCGAAGCTATTGGATAAAGAAATCAATCCAACCACTCCGTGCAAACCGAAGGCGCATAAGGTATTCTCTGTTTTTCATTACCTCACTGCAAATCTTTGAAGAATGGCTACTCCAAACATAGTTAAGATCTCCGATAGACCTCGCCCCTCATTCAAGAAACATCCCTACAAATCATTGGAGGTTGACCCACTAGGAGCCTTCTCTAGTGTTCCTCACGGAGTTTTACACACCGAAGACATTAGGGTTTACATACATGCAAACATTGAGGAATTTGGGGATTTCAAATTAAGAGACCTCTATCACAAGCAGCTGATTGACAATGCCTTTGAGCTTAAACCAGAGTATAAGGATATTCAGAAGAAACAATTTGAGCAATTTATTCATTTCCCCTGTTTTGAAGAGGATGAATGGGTCCGGTATGTACTGAGCAGGATGCATGACAACTTTCTATGGCTAGATAGACCCTGCAAGATCACAAAAGAGGCAATTAGAGCAGTAACTGGCCTATACTCTTCCGGAGGAGTACCTATCCTCAAATCTGTCAAGAACAACATTGTAACTGAGGCCACCGGATCAAAATTTGACAAAAGGGCAATGACCATTGAAGACATCTCCGATCCGGATATCAAATATGCATCAATGATAATAGGATACAAGATCTATCACTCCAGCAGGGAGAATTCTGTATCCGGAACTGCAATATACACTGCTTATGAAATGTTAAGAAAGAATGCAGAATATGATCTCTGCGAACTGCTACTAAGCCAATTAATGGAAAACATACAGAAAATCAAGAAGGATAAGAAGAATTCCTTTAAGTATGGTACTCTGATTGTATGTCTATTCTTCTACTTCATGAATGAGCTACCCGGAACAAATGGATGGGTATGGCAAAATGACAAACCTGTTGCAGTCCAGATAAGAGACTATTTGCATGGACTTGGGGATGCAAAAGCGAGAAATACAGCTCTATGGGGATACTTCAAAAACTTTCAGAGCATGATGCAAGCAAGAGAGAGAATTCCCCAGTCTCTCATTGAGAAATACAAGGACTCAGTGTGCTTTATGGTTGACACTGATCAGTGCCTAATGGAGGCAGTGGAGCCAAGGACTGTCTGGATCATGCCCATGGGGTATGAAGTTGATGAACAGATAGTGGAGCTGCATGTTCAACACATGCTAAGTCAGCCCAAAGATCCTAAGGCAGAAAGGTTTGGAACCTTTGAGGAGCTGAGTATAAAATTACATGTAGAACTCAGGGAACCTGAGATCAAAAGAAAAGTGAGAAAAGAAGTAGAGCACATTGCTCAAGGTCTTGGCATCTCAAAGGAGACACTTGATGCCAGCCGGGAAAAGAGGAGGAAGGCCGAGGAAGAAGAGAAAAGCAAAGAAAGTGCTCTGGTTGGAGCTCCCACCCGGACCAGATCAACAAAGAGATCTGCACCTCCCTCAACCAAAAGTTCAAAACTGGAAGTCCAGGCATCCGGTAAGAGATCAAAGGCAAAAGCCACAAGGGCTTATGGAAGCCAAAAGGATGAAGAGGAGACAGAATCAGATGAAGGAGTAAGAGAAGTAAAGAAACAGAAAAAGAAAGGATCCGGTAAGCCCTCCATAGGCCAAGACAAGGAGGAAATGGCAGAGGTAACTGTTGAAAAGCCCACTCTGTCACTAGAGAGCATAATCAAGTCGGTCACGGTGGATGGAAACCTTCAACCAATGACTGAATCCTATGATGACTTCAGTGAGGCAGACCAAAAGACTCTGCAGGAAGCCACAGTTAAATATCTGAACATATACAATAAGGCTTTCATTGAGATCATATCTCTCATTCCTAAGAGCCTAGAGAAGGAAATGGAAGTAAGAAAGAATAATGCTCATGCCAAAGATCTTGAGATCCGGGAGCAGATAGCTATTCAGCTATATCCTCAAATTGATCCCAAGACAATGAACATTATCTTCAAGGACTGCAAAGATGAGTTCAGAAGCAAAGCCAGGATGAATCAACTCATGCTTGGTGAGACTGACAAAGTGGCTCAAGAAACAGAAGAGATCCTCCGGAAGGCTTTCAAAAGGTTCAATCTTCCTGTTGTAGAGGACTTAGGTGCAGAAACAGCTGTTGATCTGGAATCTTCTGTTCCGGAAGAAGTGAGCCCTAAACAGACAAGTGAGGACTTGGGACCCTCTGCTCCAGAAGAAGTGGCCCATGAACAAGTTAGCATCTCTCCTCCGGTTTCCCCTACAGTCTCCGGATCCAAAGAAGAAGAGCAATTACAGGAGAAGGAAGCAGTGGTGAAGGACAAAGAGGTTGACAGTTCTAAGACTGCAGAAGAGAAGAAACATCTGTCTCCGGCAAGAGACACTGCACAAACTGTTCAACAATTTTTGAGCAAAGAAACTCTAGAGATTGATGAACCGGAGCTTCTAAAAGGCCCATTTGATTTTGACTCTCTCTCTCCGGTACAAACAATGAAGATAGCTTCATTTGCAAATGCCAAGGCAAATGAAAAGCTCCTGAAGTCTCATATGGAAGACTGTGAGTTGATAGAGGCTGCTTCCGGAGTACTTGTGAAGATCATGCCATCAATCCAGATAGATCCGACAGCCTCCACTTCCGGTAATCTAAAAACCTTAGTCAGCAGTGTTGATACACATTTTGATTCTTTAGAAAAATCAGCTGAAGAAAAGGTCCGGAAGGAATTTTTGGATAAGAGATTTTCAGAGATATTAGAATTAATCTCTAAAGACAAAAAGATTGTAAGCATTGGAATAAAGAGCTTAGAGAATGCTCTTAAGGATGGCGGTGATATCTACAAATTTTGTATATCCTGGTCAAAGGCAACAGCAGCATTTGACAAGAAAATAAAAGAGGAACAGGATAAGCTACAAAGCTTATCTCAAAGTTTTGATCCTCTCTCTTCCTCTATAATAAATCAAGAATGTCAAACTATTGCAGTCTTGAATGAAATAAAGAATCTTGAGAAGGAAAGGAAGAACATCACCAACCGGATGGGAGAACTTAGAAGGATTATAATCCCTAAGTTGGAAACCATGCATGAGGCCATCAGTGATGCTAGGACCACCGCCCAAACAAAAGATCCGACAGATCTCAAGCGGGCAGAAGCGTTTGCATTTTTGTTAAGTGGTCACATTTCAATTTTGGACAGAATGAAGCAAAGTTGGGCTACCGAAATGATTCAATTACAGACATCCTTTGCAGACATTCTTCAATATATGTGAGTATGTAAATATGCGGCTAAGTATAAGAAATTTTTGAAAATTTTGATATGCGGACCCTACCCTTTGCCATTGATGTCAAAGGGGGAGTGAGGAGCAGTGAAAAATGAGGAATCCAACTAAGGGGGAGTTCCAGAAATTGTATATAAAGACAGAGCATCAGCAAAGGGGGAGCATAGTGAAAACACTTAGTCATTTTTCACTAAGTGTTGCCATCAATGCCAAAGGGGGAGATTGTTGGCAAGAGACACTATATGGATTCATGGTTGTTGTCATTGATGGCAACAAAGGTCATCCCACATATCCGCAAGTCATGATGTGTCTCTACCGGAAGTCAGAATAAAGAAAGTTGTGGTCCGGTAAAGAAGAACAGAGCATGTGGCAAGGTCCGACAGATTGGTCCGGACCTCTCAGAGGAAGTGTCTTGGTGCAGTGCGGATTTGGGGAAGTCAAGAGGACTACCTTTAGTAGTATATTCCAAGTATTTAGCCTCCGGTGATGGACAAGGAAAAAGATATGAATGGTTAAGTACCGGATTCCTGAGAGACAGTGAAAACAGAGGAAGAACTGACTGACAGAGTATCAGACTGCTTTCCGGATGGGTTACTGCTGATGACAGAGGTTGTGAAGGCATGAATCATGTTTGGCCGACATGATTAATGATATCTACAAGTATATGCTTGATCCGCATTGCTTGGTGAGGAAGGATTCAGCCGACAGAATGAGAGTTTGTAAGAAACTAAGACTGTTCCGGATGCCGACTAGAAAGGTGATGAAACTACTTGTGCGGATATATATAGAGGATGGATTTAGTTGTGAAGTGTGTGTGGGTGTGGAGAGATATGCGAATAAGTCCAGAGAAAGAGCAGAGGTAGCAAAAAGGATCCGGTATGTGAAAGATAGCAGAACAAAGAACAGAGGAAAGATGAAGTGCAGCAGATCAGTGTACTGAGCCTAACCGGAACTGAACTCCAGCATATGCAGATGCTTCCAATCAGTTCAAGACTGTGATTATCATCACTTTGTAGACAGTGTGTCTTCTTGTAGGCAGTGGGCCTCTTGTGAGCAGTGTGCTCGGGCAGTGAGCCCTAATTGGCAAGTGCCATTTTTGTAATTTCCTATTCTTCTAACAGAGAATAATTCTTGGGTTAATCACCCCGTGGTTTTCTCCCTTAACAGGGTTTCCACGTCAAAAATACTGTGTCATGTGTTTCTTACTTCATGGTTAATGTTTTGTGTTTGATTTTATGCTGCTTTAATTAAAAGGAAAGTTCAATAAGGGAAATAATTAGGATAACTGATTCACCCCCCCCCCTCTCAGTTATCAACAAACCTAATGCATGCAAAAAAGGAAATAGTGCATGCACTGATGAATGTTCACACCAATGTCCATGAATAAAAATGGCCTTATATCTATGCATTTACAATGTTGGAGTAGATTTTTCTAGAGTTTTACAATGTCCAAAATGGACCCAAATACTGAAAGTATAGAAATATCTTAGAATCAAAACCTCAAAATAGAACCTATATGTAGTACTAAGAAAAATATCCACTTTCAAAAAATGAATGACCTCGATCCGAGATCATATGTGAAAGTTATAGCCATTTGAAGTTCTAAAAACTAAAACTACCTGTCAGATCTAATGAGAAAACATAATTTATGGAAAATCTGTACATCAAAATCATAAATCATCTAAACAAGCATGTAGAGCATAGAAAATTAGCCAAAATAAAAAAAAGAGGCTTGCAAATTGGAAGTCGGGAGGCCAAGTTATGGCCTTTAGAAGTTGAACTACAATTTCAAAAATGCCAATGGAGAGGGAGTCTGTTGTAGCTTTCTAATGTCATTTCTGCAAACTATGTAAGCTACATCCAAAAATTAATAGATACCTAGATGGTTTTTCGATGCTATGAACAAAACCCAGAAGGCGTTTGTCTTTTTGATGTACATAAGATGTGACTCTAATGTAAAAAAAATGCTTTTAGCACCAAAAAATGACCCCAACAACCAAAAAATAGCATACAAAGATTGAATCAGCTACCTAAGACAAGCAAAGGCATGTTGTAACCTGCAAGATTGATCAGAATACATAATATACAAGACGATTGTTAGATTTGAGCTCAGAAAGTCTCTCGAAAAAACCTGCAACTGGCAAGTCAAAATATGAACCCCCCTATAAACTAGAGTTTTCTCCACACTTTTCAGATTCTCTAGATCATCCGAAGATGCAAGAGAAGAGCATACTCATGTGCTTTGAAAAACAACCCTACACTCTCAGATTTCTAAAATAAATGCTAACCCACAACTCACAACCGCTCTGATACCATGTTAGATTTCTACCCAAGAATGCAAGTGATTGAGAGAAAGCTAAATAGAAATCAAATATGAGCGAAATAAACTGTATTCAACTCAAGAGAATGCAAAGCAATACAATAGAATGAGATGCTCATATGAGAGAAAGAGGTGGGTATATTAAGGATATTCCACCCAAGAGACTCAATACACAACCAATGTGGGATAAAGTGAAAAAGTCCCTAAGTAAACTTAACCTAGTATGAAGAGAGCTAAAGCGGAGAACATGCTAAGAAATAACTAGATAGAAAAATAACCCTATTCACACTAACACATGTCACCTTGGGGGCATGGGATTTATGAGAGCTCTTGTTTCCTTATGTGTCTTCTATCTACCTTAATGTGCTTGATATCAGTACATGACATCAACAACTTTAAGGTGGGGGCATATATAATGATATTTGTCTGATGATTTTGGTACTAAAAAAGTGTGTTTGTAAGCCCTCTCTACGAGGCCAGATGTTGTATCTCTAGCGTGAGTACACATCTTTATTTATATTACAATAAAAAAGCCCTCTCCATGAGGTGGGATAGCATATCATTTTTATCAAGAAGCCCTCTACACGAGGCGCGATAACATATCTCTTGAGCTAGTGCACATCCTTTTATTACAAAAGTCCTATGTGGAGGTAGGGTTGGATCTTGATACTATCCTCCCTTAAGCATGTTTTTGGTGGTTGTTTTGGCATAAGCCCAACCATTAGGTGTGTTTACAACGTGTTTGAGATGGTGGGACTTAGTAATAAGTTCCTTCCATCACCTATGTTTGCCATGTTTTAGATGTATAATATTTCTATGGCATGCTATATGGTGCTTGTGTATCCCGTGTGTCTTCCATGTGTTTTCCCCCATGTGTGGTTTCAAGGGTGTAGCAATGAGCTCCTCCCACACTTAGGTTTTGTATGGCGTGTTTTCTCCCAAGTGTAGTATCAAGGGTGTAGCAATGAGCTCCTCCTACACTTGGGTTTTGTATGACGTGTTTTCCCCCATATGTGGTTTCAAGGGTGTAGCAATGAGCTCCTCCCACACTTGAGCTTTGTATGGTGTGTTTCCCCCTAGTGTAGTTTCAAGGGTGTAGTGATGAGCTCCTCCTACATTTTGGGGTTTTGTGTTGCAATTTTATTTCCTTGCATATATATATATGAAAATGTTATGAAAATTTTATATCAATGTATTCATCGTGTTTTGTGTGACTTCTCTCATGTATTCATCATGTTTTACGTGTCTTCAATACTATTTTCTCTATGTCTTTCATGCTTCCTACTATCTTCATTGGTTTTGCTTGTCTGTGATGTGTTTTCTAGTGCAAGTACCTGAGACTGGGGGCTAGAAATAGTTCCTCAATTTTTGTGTATGCCTTAGCTTCAAGTGCCTAGCATGTTTGGTGTGTTTTTGACCATAATTTAATACATGTATGGGTCATAAGATCATACATACATTAAAGTGGGGGCTAAATGTTATGTCATAAAAAGTTCCCTAGGACTTTTACCTCTTAAGTTTAGCTCCTAGGTCCCTTAGATTTAATCATGCATGTTAAAAATGAATGCCAGAGAAAAATCCCCTGAAACCCATGTCAAATGGGACTTAGGGGCCACTCTTGAGCTTAAACAAGTCCCAAAATAGGACCCTGGACATAGGCACCCGCGCCCTAGTCTAGATCTCTTTTGTTGGGACCCAAAATTTAAATGTCCGCAAAGTGACCATTAAAAGGTTTCCCTTTGTTAGCCTATTCAATTTGAATTACAAATGTTTAGCGAGAATGCATAAATAAACATGTTTAGGACTTCATTTTATACCTGGATGGATAATGCAAACTTGTGATCTTGTGCCAAGGATATTCAAGGCTTTCATTGTGTTGTAGAGCAGTATTGTATTGTGTTTGCACTTGTTTGTTGCAAATTTGTCTTCATCAATCCATCTCCTCATGATGTGAAAGATATTCATCTCCCCATGAGAGCTTCACCTTCAAGGTGACATCTATTTTGTGTTTCAATCAATTTGTCATATCATTTGTTTTTGCCTCTGTCCACCAAGGACACACACTCTATCTAACAACAGTGTTGGAAGGCTTGAATGCCACTCCAGGGCTTGACTGAGGCAAGCTCCTAAACACTGCAACCCCCAACCCCTCTCTTGTGATTACAGGTTACAGGTGTTAGATCTTATAGAGAGGAGTTGTAGGAGGTCAATCCAGAGAATAAAGATTTCGGATCTGAAGAAAACAGCAAAAAACATCCCTAATTAGACACAGGCACCTGCTCTTTTGTCCTCCAGTTTTGCAGTGTTAGGAATCTCTGAGTAGATTATAGTTTGAAGCATATTTTGATCCAAAGCCCTTAGAAAAAGTACCACATTGGACACATGCACCCGCTCTTCTGTCCCCAAAGTTTTTGCCTTCCAAAATTCAAATCTTGGTATGTCTCTAATATGCATTTAGTGTCTTCCTATGTGAGCATTTTTTGAGTTTCGTCTATTTGTTTATGATTTTTCATACTTAGGGTTTTAGGCCTAATTGGATTAGGTTTTTAACAAAATATCAATCTATTCTATCTTTCCAATCATATCATAGTAACATCAGACCCATAGTTGAGTCCTCTATCATAGTTGTGACTTAGCTCAATCTATGTCCTTGAATGTATGTGTGAAATAAGGGTTTGATTGAATCTAATTATCTATACACTTTACATATTTCTCTCAATCCCATTTTCATACATAACACATATGCTACTTTTCCCCAAAAACTCTTATCCAAATTTTTATTTTATAATAATCCTTTTTGAAAGGAAGCAAGGCATGCAGAAACACTTCCCACACTGATCTACTAAGGAAAAATTTATGCAAATTTTAACTTTTATAGTTACAGATTAAGATGCACATTAACAGAAAGGTAATAAAAACATCCAAATGCAAATACAAAACTCACAACACAAGATATACGTGGGGAAAACCCTTTTAGGTAAAAACCCCACACTCTAAAGCCGCCCAATATATTATTCAAGAATCAAGAAGATTACAATATATTTGCAGAGAAAACTTTCACAAGAGTATAACCAACTAGAGATCCGGAGGTAACTAAGCATTTATAAGACTCTTACACACAACCTCCATCTCAAGCTCATGATATATATGAGATACAATACAGTAAACTGTCAAGGGTAATTACAAAACCATGAGCCAAAACCACCCAAAAGTGGCACCCAAATTATCTCCAATAAAAGATGCCTTGTGATGTGCCAAATCACACACCAACACATGTAACTCTCCCCTTTACAGCGCTTTTAAGTGTCCAAGATGTTTTCACATTTCTCAAAAATAGGAGGTCCAACTTCTGGAGGCCATAACTTTTGATATGGGTGTCTGATTAATGAACCGTTTGATGCATCAGAAAGATCGTGAAGATAGATATCAAGATATAACCTAATTTGTAGGTTATGCCAACTGTAGGGGTGTTTAGAGACTTCTAAGTGCCTTAAAACAGAGTTAAAAACTTTTTCTGACAGTTTCAAAAAACAAAAACTTTAATATCTTGTAATCTAGATATGATCTTGAGTCAAAACTCACCTGAGATGTTTACTCTAGTAGCTATGCACCTTTTGGAAAACATTTTGGTCCATCCAAGCTCAAATGTAGAGTTACTAAAAGTAGTATGTCCTTTCATTTTTAGCTCTTTTGGAAACTCTGAAAGCTCTAAACTATCCTTCAAGATGAAGAGTATTTGAAAAGACCAAAATTGGGAAGAATAGTAACCTTCTGTAGTTGCAAGGTTGAGACACCTTTCCCAACATTATCCCACTTGTTGAACACCTTGCAAGAGAAAAGAGAGTATCAACACCATGATTTAATTGCAAGGGTTGAGAGGCCCATAGACTTCGAAAACCATCTAAACTTCTCTGTGCTCACGGATTTTGTCAAGGAATCTGCAACATTTGTCAAAGTATCAACTTTCTCCAAGTTTACCTTCCCATCCTCTACAATGTCATGAACAAAATGGTATTGGACATCATTATGCTTAGTCCTTGTGTGGAAAGTAGGATTCTTTGCCAAACATATGGCACTCTGACTATCACAAAAAATAGTAATCTTTCCTGCATCAAACCCAACATCAAAACACAATCTCTTAAGACAAATGGCTTCTTACAAGCATGAGTTTCTTCCATGTACTCAGCTTTAGTAGTGGACAAATTGACCACATGTTGTTTCTTACTCATCCAACTAATAGCACCACCAAACATAGTGAACATATAAGCACTGGTGGATCTCCTGCTGTCAATGTCACTTGCCCAATCTGAATCCACAAATCCTTGAATACAAAGTGAATGCTGAGGTCCTATAGGATAACCATGATAACATAAGGAATACTTAGAAGTACCCCACAAATATTTGAACACTCTTTTCATCACATCCCAATGTACCCATCCAGGGTTAGCCATAAACTGACTAAAGACTCCCACTGCTTGGGTAATGTCTAGTCTTGTACATACCATAGCATACATCAGGCTACCAACTGCACTAGCATAAGGAACTCTGCTCATATCCTCCATCTCTAGAGGAGACTTTGGATAATCTGCAATAGATAATGTTGTCCCCATCATAATAGAAACTGTCAATAGTCTACAAGCTGCCACGCTAAATCTCTCCAACATGGTGTTCATATACTTACTTTGGCCTAACCAAAGTTTTTTGTTAGCTCTATCTCTTCTAATTTCCATTCCAAGAATGTACCTAGCTACCCCTAGATTTTTCATCTGAAACTATGCTGACAACTGAGACTTCAAATCAGAAATCAAACTTTTAGCATTCCCAATGAAAATATCATCAGCATATAATGCAATAATGAGAATATGATCATTATCCATTTTAAAGTAAACACAATGATCTAATTTTAATCTCAAAAATCCCAAACTCAACACAAAGGCATCAAATTTCTAGTACCACATCCTAGGAGGTTGCTTCAAACCCTACAAAGACTTTTTCAACTTGCAAACCAAATTTTCTTTACCTTTTACCACTTAGTGCTCTGGCTATGACATATAAATTTCTTCCTCCAAGTCACCATGAAGGAAATCTGTCTTCACATCCATCTATTCAACTTCTAAATCATATGCTGCAACAAATGATAACAAGAAAATGATAGATGCCAACTTTGCAACAAGAGAGAAAATCTCACCATAATCTATTCCCTCAACTTGGGAATAACCCTTTGTGACCAACCTTGCCTTAATTTTCTCAACACTACCATCTAAACCAAACTTCTTCTTGAACACCCATTTGTATCCAACAGGTTTACGTCCATCAGGTATGGGCACCAGATTCCAAGTATTATTTTTCTTCAAGGAATCCATCTCTTCTTCCATGGCCTCTTTCTAAGAATTTGCCTCACTCATACCCATATCCTCCCTTATGGTCCTAGGCTCATCAATGTTAGAAATCAAAGAAAAAATACAACTGGAATCATGCAATGAATAACCAAACCTATCAGGTTGTTTCCTTATCCACGTGGACCTCTTCAAAGGTTGAGGTTGAGTTTCTTCATCTCTTCTAAAATTTTAGAGCTACTAGAGCTCTCCTCCTCATCAGGTCCAATAGATGTCTTTAGTTCATCTTTCTCAGGGGTGGAAGGAAGCTAAACTACATCCTCTTTCTCTTTTTCTTTCTCTGGCTGTAGAACAACAAAAGAA
Source organism: Cunninghamia lanceolata (assembly GCA_027924645.1). NCBI lineage: Eukaryota > Viridiplantae > Streptophyta > Pinopsida > Cupressales > Cupressaceae > Cunninghamia > Cunninghamia lanceolata. The sequence continues at coordinate 477,810 of BSBN01001413.1, read as the reverse complement.
TGATTGAGCTCTCTGAAGATCACACTTCTGCTATACAGAACTCTCTTGACCACTGGATCCCAAAGCTAGTACCCTTTCACACTAATGCCATAACAGATGAAGATACACTTCACAAACTTGTTCTCCAACTTAGACCTCTTCTCCTTAGGCACATGTGCATATGCCTCACAACCAAATACTTGAATGTGTCTCAATGAAGGCTTTTTACTAGACCACACCTCCATAGGTGTCTTATAAACAAGCACTGATGTAGGATACCTGTTAACTAGGTAACAAGCGACAACAATAACTTCATCCCAAAAGTTTTGTTCAAGGCCAACTCCACTTAGCAAACTCCTTGCCCTCTCTATCAATGTTCTATTCATCATCTCTACATCTCAATTCTATTAAGGGGTATACAGAGGTGTCTTGTGCCCGTCAATCCCCTATTCTTTACAGAACTTGTCAAAATCTGTTGAACAAAACTCACCATTGTTGTCAGTCCTCAAATAGTTATTCTTTCTATCCTTTTGATTCCCTACAAGAGATTTGGACTCTTTGAATCCATTAAAGACTTCAGATTTACTTCTAAGGAAATACACCCATGTCCTTCTACTATAGTCATCAATGAATGAAACAAAGTAAATAGATTTTGAAATTGAAGGAACATTAACATGACCAAACACATCAGAATGAATCAAGTCCAACACCTCAGAAGATTTGTGAGAACTGGAATAAAACTGAACATGGTTTTGTTTTCCATAAATGTAATGTTCGTAGAAATCAAACTCAAGATTACAATCATTCATACCCTCAACAAGATTTTTATTTTTTAGGGTCCTCAAGCCCTTTTCACCAATGTGACCAAGCCTTTGGTGCCATAACATTGTCTTCTTAGCTGGAAGTTTTATCTCCATACAATGAGCACCCTTAGGTACCTAGAAAGCATGACCATTGAAAGTAGATGTAAGAGTCCTCTTCATTGCTAGTTTTAATGGCAAGGATGAAGAATATTAAGCTCTCTTCTTTGAAATAGAGACACTATTGCACTGAACCATGCATACATCAAGATGAAATAGAGTGCCAATTCGAACACCCTTAGCCAACACCATAGATACTCTAGTCATCTTGCATCCTCCATTCAAGAAAATAATCTGCACACCCACATCATTCAACTTACTTATAGAAAGAAGATTCCATGCCAAACCATGGATATACAAAACACCATTGATCCCCTTCACTCGTCCATCAGAGAATCAAATCAAGACTTTTCTATGGCCAACAATCTTCAGGCGAGAGTCATCACCCAAGTAAACCTTTCCACCATCATATTCTTCATACTTCAAATACCAACCCTGATGCGAGGTCATGTGAAAAGATGCACCAGAGTTAATAAGCCACACATCTTTAGATGCATGGGTTTCCAAGGCAGCGATAAACACTTCTCCTTCATCATGAGAGGGCTTGTTAGAATTTGAGTCATAGTTCTTCTTCTTTTTCTTTTTCTTTTTCTCCTCCTTGCACTCCTTGCAGAAGTGACTAGGTTTTCTATAGTTCCAACATAGAACCTTGGACTTCCTAGGAGACTTAGATCTCCCACAGGATTTGGATCTTCCTTTTTCTTCCTTCTTATTATCATTTTTCTTTCCCTTCTCTTTAGATCTACCATGAACTGTAAGATCCTCCTTAGTTGATTCAAAAGACTTTCTCTGCATCTCTTCAGACAACAATGAAGAAGACACTTCATCCATCTTGAAGGTGGTAGTGGTACTCCCAATGGCCATAACAAGGTGATCCCACAAATCTGGTAAGGAACATAGTAATGTCATACACTGATCCTCCTCCTCCATCTTCACACCAACAAAGGTCAACTAGGAAACAAACATGTTGAATGTATTTAGGTGATCAGTGATAGATCCTCCATCTTCCATCCTTAGGGAATACAATTTCTTTTGTAGGAATAACTTTTTCACCATGGATTTAGCCTGATAAACATCTATAAGCTTCTTCCAAAGATCTTTTGCAGTCTTCTCTTCATGGATATTTAGGAGCACTAAATCAACCAAACAAAGTCTTATCAGATCCTTAGCCTTCCAATCCATCAGAACCCAATCTTCTTGTTTCATTCCTAATGGCATGTTTCTGAATATCATGAGTAATAAATCTCTATCCACCAATAAGTCATCCATCTTGAGTTTCCACAACTCAAAGTTGCCTCCATTAAACTTCTCTATATCAAACCTCCTAGATGTGCTTGCCGTCTCTTTCCTACAATAAAGATTTACAAATCCTCTACACAAGCTCCCACTCAAATGAAGATTAACTCAAAAAACCCTCTACCCAACAACTAGAACCAAAGGTGATCAGGCTCTTATACCAACTGAAAGGATGCAAGGTATGTGGAAATGCTTCCTATATTGATCTACTGAGGAAAGATTTATGCAAATTTTAACTTTTACAATTATAGATTAAGATGCACATTAACATAAAGTTAATAAAAACATCCAAATACAAATACAAAACTCACAACACAAGATATACATGGGGAAAACCCTTTAGGGTAAAAAACCCCACTCTAAAGCTGCCCAATATATTATTTAGGAATCAAGAAGATTACAATATACTTGCAGAGAAAGATTTCACATGAGTACAACTAACTAGAGATCCGGAGGTAACTAAACATCTATAAGACTCTTACACACAACCTCCAACTCAAGCTCCTGATATATAGGAGATACAATACAGTAAACCATCAATGGTAATTACAAAACCATGAACCAAAACCACCCAAAAGTGGTACCCAAATTATCTCCAATAAAAGATGCTTTGTGATGTGCCAAATCACACACCAACATGTGTAACTCTCCCCTTTACAACTCTTTTAAGTGTTCAACACGTTTTCACATTTCCCAAAAATAGGAGGTCCAACTTCTGGAGGCCATAATTTTTTATCTAGGTGTTCGATTGATGAGCCGTTTGATGCGTCAGAAAGATCGTGAAGGGATCTATCAAAATATAACTTGATTCGCTAGTTATGACAACTTTTAAGGCATTTAGGGACCTCTAAGTGCCTCAAAACTGAGTTCAAAACATTTTTTGACAGTTTAAAAAAATAGAAACTTTAATATCTCACAATCTAGGTATGATCTTGAGTTGAAACTCACCTTAGATGTTTACTTAGAAGTTCCACACCTTTTGGGAAAATTTTAGGTCCATCCAAGCTAAAATGTAGAGTTACTAAAAATAGTAAGTCCTACCATTTTTAGCCCTTTTGGAAACTCTGAAAGTTCTAAACCATTCTTTAAGACAAAGGGTATTCAAAAAGAACAAAACTAGGAAGAATAATAACCTTCTATAGTTGCAAGGTTGAGACACCTTTCCCAACACTTTCCATCTCAACAATGGTCCTATTGTTCCTTTCAATAACTCCATTTTGTTGTGAAGTGTAGGAAGTAGTGAAATCTCTCTTAATTCCACAAGTTTTGTAAAAATCTAGAAACTAACAAGATTTTTATTCACCTCAATTATCTAACCTAATTGATTTTATGTAGTTACCACTCTATATTTCAACCAACCTATTAAATTCTACAAAATTTTCACTGTCAATTCTCTTACTGCACATCTGCATAATTAAGAAGCCCATCATGACATCATGATATAACCATCTCCTCCAAGGAGATCACATGCACTAATGCATACATCCTATCTCAAAAGAACCTATATCATGCCAAAACTCTAAAATAGTATCCAAAGCAAACCAAGACACAATATCAACATCTCTAAACAAAGGATAAACATGTCAAACTGACAAATCATAAACTGACATCACAACCAAAAACTTGAAGAAGTCCTCCATGGTAAACAAAGATGTCAACATCTCCAATCATATGAAGATAACCATCTACTAACAATGGAAATAAGTATGTCAAAGCACTCTCACTAAAACAAAAATCATAATCCAAGAGCTTGCCCAAGACATCTACAACCACTGCAAAAGATCATCCATCACAAATGATGAATCCACAACACTGCCAAAGCTCCCACTGAATCATGATACCGAGCTATCCATGACAATAAAGAAAACATCTCCTAAATGAATATTATCCATGACCCCAAACCAATCAAGGAAACTTGTTGTAGCATCAACAGATCCCAAAAGGTAGGGTAAAACCAAAATCTCCAACCAAGAAGATAAAACCATCACTGTCAAAAGCTCACATAAAACCATGTATCCAAGCTATCCATGACATCATGATAAACATGCTATAAGTCCCAACAATCGACTATCTAGGCACTCTAATCATCCATCCTCTCATCCCAATGCAACATACCAATGTGTAAATGACCACATACAAGGCCAACTAACAAAGTCTGCATAAACACTGAATCAATCTTGTGGATATAGATAGTCCTCATCTGAGTCATCCCACTGTAGCCAAGGGGGTAGCTAATCCACAAAACTACATAACTCGTAGATCCAAACAAATGTAACATGCAAACTCATCATCACACTAGTAACATGCAAACTGAGATATCAAAGAAGATAACCTGTAGACTCTAAGACTCAAACACCAAATCAATACTAGATTTAATTTTTCAACAAGTCCACAAATGAGTAACCATAGTCAAGGAACTAATCAAGCATCTACGAGATAAGAACAATCCCCTAAAACAACACCACAACATCACCTATAATCATGAATTCAAACATCATAGCCCATACCTGTCAATCGCATACATGATCATGTCATGCCAATGCAAAAGTGTACCTACATATCCATGACTCCATAATCATCGTCATTATTGTACCTGCACTCAACTCCCACTGAAAGGGTGTATGCACAAATATGGGGGACCAAAAAACTCACCACCATGGGACTTTTTGGTCCAAAATAGGGCAAAACGCAAGCGCATTATAATGTGCTCACATTTTCAAGTGCTTTAAAAGTGAAAAAAATTATGTTTCTACCATTACCCATGACCAAAGAGTGAGTTTGAACAAGAAAACAATGTTCAAAGTGTAAGCATGTTCAAGGAAAGTCTCTCCAAGCAATTTTAAGAAAGAAATCAACATTTTCACAATGCCACCTCGCCGCCAAAGATGTCGTGAAGCAAATTTGGAGGGTCTAGCAGCCGAAGAAGGTACAGTTTGATTGATTTTTGTTAGTTTGAGATTTTTTTTTACTTTTGCAATGTTTGATTGATTTTTTATATTGCATTTATAGTTAATAATGCAAGAGAAAACCTAAATCTAGCCGAGGAGGGTCAAAACAACCCCCAAAACCCTCCAAACTCTCAAAACCCACCTTCACGCCCTCACAATGTAAGGGATACCCAAGAAAACTACATTAGAGGAGATTATTCAAATAGAAGAAAATAGAAGAAAACAAAAGACATCTTCAAACTCTTATTCAAATGCTAAACAATCCAAGTGCAAGCACCGATCATAAGAGAGTGCTTGTGAAGTCATTAGAGGAGATTATTTTCCACACTAAATCAGTGACAAAACAAATCACCAAATTTCAAGACTATAGGGAGAGGTATCAACAATACTATGTCGACAAATTGTCATATGAACAAGTGAAGAATGAAAAAATTACAAAATCTCAATTATGTGCACACTTTATTAATCCTAAAACTGGCCAAAGATTAGAAGAAACTTGCAAATGGCTCCCTATTCATTGGTGTAGGAATGAAGAAATATCCCAAAACTTTTGGGAAAGATGGTACATGGTCTTCGATGGGAACCCATGCAACAAAGATGAGGTGCCACAATATTTCTTGAGGAAACTCTATTGCGAGTTCATCTTCAAGAAGATTCCCAATTATTTTGACATTTGAGAGTTCCAGGGTAGAGGTGGTGGCTCTGCCTAAGATAGAGAGGGGACTCAATGAGATGAAAATTATGTACCTAGACCCCTATTGAGGCTGGAACGTGTGTCACTCCCTTCAACTTTGAAGGAGAGTGTTTAGGTGGAGACATTACATTCATTGACTACTCTCACACAGTCTCTAGCACAGTATGCTAATGATCTTACCCAGGCCGATGAGGGTGAGAGTAGTAGGCATCATTTGTCCCCACATTTATGTAGTTCATGTGGGAACCTGTGTGATTATGGGATGTAGGACACACGACAGGACTCTCGGCAGGATGCTACGACATAGGGGAAGCATCCAATGATGGAGACATCCATATTGGATGAGATTGTTCTCAGCAATAATTTCTTACAACAGGCATTTAGTATTGACTCTCAGGTAATTTTTTACAAGTTTCATCTTGATTTTTAATATATTATTATTTGAAATTTGTAATTAATTTTATATAACTATCTATATTATAGTAAAAAATAATGTATGTAATTGTCTGTGCAATGAAATTCTGTGGTTAGAGTCTTCATCCTACCTCTATTAGCCATCCATTGGTGGGTTATGAGAGGAGGTCAAGTCAGCAGGTATGTAATTTATCACATGATCGTAATTATTGTACATATATCAATGGTAATATTATTTTGTGATAATTTGATGATTTTAATAGGGAGCTTCACTGACACCTCCATGGTTTCTTTGGTCCCCTGGACGCAAATCCACCACTTATAAGGAGGTAAATTTAACCATTTCTAATCATTATGCATTTAAATAATGTTATGTATTTATTTTGGTCAAATAATCTTGAACTCTATTTTTAGATGTTGAATATGGAGACTCCTCCTCATCTTCGTGAGTCAGTGCAAGTAGGCATTGCTACAAATATGATGTCTTCAAATCCTTTGACCGAGGTATGAGCCAATAACATGAAAATGTCATAATTTTGTATTTCTTGTTTTCTCTCATGTAATTTGATTTACATAAATGATATTTATGTTTAGTCAATTTTGCTTCTTGATGCTTCTTACAAGAGGTCACAACTCTAGCCCATCCAACTATAGACAAAGCGTTAAAAGATGATGGAGAGTGATCATTGGATAGCGGTAAGTGATCAATTACATATCTGATGTTATATATTTCTTAGATTTTCTATATTAATGTGCATATTGTTTGATTGTATTAACAGGTGGACCTAGATGAACGTCTATTGAGGAGGTCTACTCGATGTAGAGAGAGGATGAGTCACTGATTGGCTCTCCATCTTCACGGTCAAGCAAGGGCCGCTGATTATTTCATAAAAGTCCATAGAAAACTAGTTTTTGGGACATTTTTTGTGTACCTAGATGGCTTTCTATACATACTTTTGTATGTTACCAATGTTTATTTTTGTATATGCCTGTATGGATTTGTTTGGACATGCCTAAATGGCTTTGTATATAAACTAGATGTTATGTTCATGGCATTATGTATATGACATTTTATATTAAATATTTAATATGATGATCAATTATCATTACAGGAATTTGGTTTTACACGTGCCAATTGCATTTGCTTAAATGTTTATAAATCATTTTCAAATAATCCATTTTGTGCATATCTTGCAATCATTGCATTTCATGAGATTGTGCATTTCTTTGAGGCATCATGTCAAATAGTTCATGCGCCTTGTCTATGATTTCACACTTTCCGTACATGTCTACAAGGGTAGCTATAAATACAATATGTGACAAAATTCCTATTTCCTTTATGCTTTGATGGTTGTCCACACCATGTTCCCCAGATCCCATTTTGGCATAGGCAAGGAGGATGTTAGATAAGGCTGTGCAATTTAGTTTTAGACTTGCCAATTACATTTGGTTGAAATTTTCTTTTGTCCATTTGTGAAAGTTTTTAAAGCCTTATGAAAACTCCATTTTGTGCGTATCTTGCAATCGTTGCATTCCATGAGACAACATTTCTTTGAGGCATCATGTCAAATAGTTCACGTTCCTTGTATATGCTTCCACACTTTGCATACATGTCTCGCAGGGTAGTTGCAACTACAACATTTAACAAAATTCCTATATCCTTTATGCTTTGATGGATGCCTATACCATGTTCCAAAGATACCATTTCTAAGGTTTTGGAATTTGGCTTTACACCCACCAATTGCATTTTCTTGAAAGTTTTTAAAGCCTTATCAAAAAATCCATTTTGTTCATATCTTGCAATCAGTGCATTCCATGAGGTGACATTTCTTTGAGGCATCATGCCAAATTGTTCACGTGCCTTGTCTATGCTTCCACACTTTGCATACATGTCTTCGAGGGCAGTTACAACTACAACATCTAACAAAATTCCCATATCTTTTATCCTTTGATGGATGTCCATTTTGGAATAGGCAAGGAGGATACTGGCTAGGGTTGTGGAATTTGGCTTTACACCCACCAATTGTATTTTCTTGAAAGTTTATAAATTCTTAGTACAGGTTGTGGAATTTGGATTTACACATGCCAATTGCATTTGCCTGGAAGTTTCTAAAGTCTTTTTAGCAAATCCATTTTTTGCATATCTTGCAATCATTGCATCCCATGAGAGGACATCTCTTTGTGGTATTCTATCAAATAGTCTACATGCCTTGTCTATGCTTCTACACTTTGAATACATGTCTACAAGGGAAGATGCAATTACATGTGATAAAAATCCTATATCCTTTATGCTTTGATGGTTGTCCATACGATGTTCCAAAGATCCTATTTTGGTACAGATAGGGAGGATGGTAGAAAATGTTATGGAATTTGGATTTACACGTTCCAATTGCATTTGCTTGAAAGTTTCTAAAGCCTTTTCAATAATCCACCTACCTTGTCTATGCTTCCAATTTTCATGGTTGAGTGTTAGGTCAAACAATCCATGTGCATTGTCTATGCTTCCACACTTTGCATACATGTCTACAAGGGCAGCTACAATTACAACATCTGACAAAATTCCTATATCCTTTATGCTTTGATGGCTGTTCATACACTATTCTAAAGATCCTATTTTGGTAGAGATAGGGAGGATGTTGGCAAAGGTTGTGGAATTTTTATTTACATGTTCCAATTTCATTTACTTGAAAGTTTCTAAAGTTTTTTCAACAAATTTATTTTTTGCATATCTTGAAATCATTGCATCCCATGAGAGGACATCTCTTTGTGGTGTTGTATCAAATGGCCCGCGTGCCTTCTCTATGCTTCTACACTTTGCATACATTTCTACAAGGGCAGCTGCAATTACAACATGTGACAAAATTCCTATATCCTTTATGCTTTAATGGATGTCCATACACTGTTCCAAAGATCCTATTTGATAAGTTCTTTTCATGCAATGATGATAACCTCCCAATCTTAAGTGACAAGTTCATACAAAAGTGGGTCACTTTTGATAAAATAAAGTGTAAGGTGACTAATCCTAACCTTTGAACTATCTTGACAAACATGAATTACTAGACAACAATCTTAGAAATTGCCATTATGACCCTAGATGCCTAAATCTTGATAATAACTATGTCCCAACCCTCAACATTATAACATGGATCCATGGAAACATCCCAAGCAAAAATATTGTGACAGGACATACCTTCCACATAATGTTGTTCCTCTTAATGACAAAACTTCCCTTCACCCTAGACCCATGACAACACTATATAGAAAGACATTGCTTGGGATGTCCAAATAGTCAAGTTTAAAACAAAGAATTAGGTGGAAACAAAAACATGGGGCTTATGTGTTATATGACAGTCAGGTCTACCCTTCATTGTTTTGACTGGGCCCTTTGCTTCCCAAGATGAGGGTTAGAGCATCTTCATTTGCATTTTGGCTTAGGAAGATAGAAGCTTGATTTCCACCATCCTCTCTATAAGGAAGATCTTGTAAATCTTGAATAGGACAAGTAAACATTATGACTTTCATGCAACTATGACAGTCCCATACCTCATAAAAACCTATTTCCTTAATATGCAACTATTTCACAACTCCAGTGGTGGTGCTTGGACCACTTTATCACCTTCATTCCATTCATTTTAACAAAGATTTAGGGATTATGAGTATAGGAATCTCCTGAGATGGTTGTTGGTCAATGCATATGGAGAAAAAGACTTCTTGTTGTTGCTACAGTCCTGTGACTGCCAAAATTTTTATGTGCTTTTGGTAGATGTAGTGAAAGTTTTAGGTATTCAAGAACTCTGACCTGGAGGAGACAACCTATATCCCATTACTCTCATATCAATCTTCCTGACAATATTTGGGCCACATTGAAATTTAAAAGAGACAAGATGCTAATGTACTGTTATGACTATCTTCTTCATTTATATTCCATAGAGATCCTCACACTATCTTCCTTGCTCATACCTAGGTGCATTTTTGGATAGTGTTCAAATCGCAAATGGAAAGGGAGGTTCATGCCATATCTTTTATATCCTTATAAAATAAATGATCACACCTTCTCATGACTCATAGATACTTTAATAATTAGAAATAGTATATTGATTAGTTTTAGGATTGTGTTAATAGTTAAACTTGCATAATGATATGATTTTATAACCTCACAATAGTGGTTGATGATGATGTTCCTTCATTGATCAACTTCTAAGCACCTTGTATCAATCACTATTTCTTGCATAGAGGTAGTCCTAAACCATTTAACTTGACTATTCTTTTACAACCACGGTAGTCCTCTCAATGGGCTGTGTGTTTAGTAATGCCCCCTTGATGCCCTAGATAGTCCTCTAATGGTGTTATAAGTCTCCCTTACTGTCATAATCCTTGGGAAGAGGACTGTGGATTATTTCATTCAAGGTTTGTGGACCATACATGCAATCACCTTTCAGATAAATCCCTGTAAAATTCATACATAGTTATTGCATTGTTGGTTGTCCTTGTGTGGAGACTCCAACATGTAAACACTTCCTCATACTAGAACAAGCTATTTTCTCATGAAGACTAACAGATTCTACCCATAAGGTTTAATTTATTGACCTAAATAATATGATAGTCAACCATGCCTTGTTTTAGTAGCCTATCAAGGGATTGAGAATCCACCATAATGCTTGGGTATTGAGTAATCATGTTAAATATATCTTATGATTGATGAATAACCATATGAGGTAGATGACAACTTAATGAAACCATGACAACCCTTCTACTGACCAAGACAATGATCTACGGACTGGGGCAACTTTGTGCATCATAGTAGTCTCAAAGTGCCTTTAGTTCCAACTTTGAATTTTATAACAATAAGGACATGATAACCTTAACAAACTTTCTCATAAAACCTTCATACAACTTCTTTCTTTGTGACTAAAATCCTTTCATGAAATGTACCTAGTATATTGTGATTGTCACAACAACCAACCCTTGAAACCCTTATGCAAACTCATTGAAGGCTTTGGAGCTTCATTAATTTAGACTTGCAACCACTATCACATGCATCAAAATACATAGAAAGAAATCTCTTTCAATAGAATGGAGACTAGGGTTCGGTGAGTTTCCATTGGCAACAAAACCCTAGGTCCTTTATATCTCATTTTGGAAGCAAAAACTACATAAAAACATTAGCAAAACACCATAATATTTAATCACCATGTAAATAGCATGAAATTATGTAAATACAATGTATTTTAATCTTTAATCATGGCTATCACAATCAAGACAACAATTGATTAGTCCATTATCTCTTTGTATTTTGCCCAAAAAACCTTATGAAATATGGGCTCTAGTTAGGTAGAATGAATAACATACATCTCTAAATGTTGTTCATGTTGAAATACATAGGACAATTGAGACCTGGGGGGGTGAATCAGTTGTCACAAAAACTGAACTTCGTATGAATATCAAACCATCAACTACTTACTTCTGATAATCAAATTTAATCATGAAAGCATGAAACCATAGACTTAATCACAATCACATTTAACACAGTAGACACCAGATTTTTATGTGGAAAACCCTAGAAGGGAAAAACCATAGTGGGTGTTAGCCCATAGAAATATATATGTAATATCAATACCAAAAAACAAAGGCTCACTACCTATAGGGGTCACTACCCAAAATGCTCACTGCAAAGATTGGCTCACTGCCAAGGGGTGGCTCACTGCTAAGGATTTTGAACTGAGATAATAGCATCTACTCCATGCTAGGGTTCAGTTCCATTTAAGCACAATATATTTCCTCTGTTCTTCTCTACCTTTTCTCTTCACACTTATCTTCACATTTTACCCAAGGATATCACTTTTCACGATATCATTACAAGCCTTTATACATTTTATCAACCTTGGAATGTACATCAAGGTTGTCATTACATTCATCAAGCATTGGAATAATCTCCAAGGTCATCATTACAAACATACATAAAATAGGTCTAGACCTAATACAAAGATTTGCTAAGGAAAAGATGTAAAGATGTATGCAGATCACACCATGCCTTAGTGGGGACTCAATTGCAATCCTTCATGCCACCACACACTTCTATAATCTTCAATGCATCTCTGCAATTAGTGAAATCAACCAAGTCGGCCAAGACTAGTGAGAACACTAGATCTTCTAAGAACATTCTTCATTCATGATCCAACTTTCTCTTTGCAGACCAATCCAAGGGTAGGTACATGATCAAGAGACATCCACAAGCACATTGAAATCATTAGGAAATAGCTGCACAACTTCTAACCACTTTGTCAAGAAGATTCTTCAAACCGGAGTACATAAACAACACAACCACAGGTATCATAAGGAAAAGATTGCTTGTAGACCACCAAATCATGAACCATTGAAGTTGAAGGCACTTAATATCATCTTAGATTTAACTCTAGAACCAAAGACAAAAATACTTCAATGTGGAGGAATGCGGAGCATAATACTTTCTCCTTGTCACCACCAAACATGCAGGAAAAGCAGTTTTCACTCTGGTGAACATAACTCTTGCTCAAATATTCATACTGGAGGCTCAAACTTGGAATATAACATCTTCAGATAGACTTCTAAATAAATTTCAATCTGCAGACAAAGATATTCATCCTACAGGAAATGAGGAGCAATCTTCTGGACTGTTCTTCTGTATGCAATACATTGTTTCCACTACAACTCACTGTTTCTACCAGAGGAGCTAATTTTCTCAATGTCCTCAACATCAAGATCACAAGCAAGCAACAAAATAAGATCACAATTGACACCAATGACAACATAGATATGTTGACATCAATGACACCACCGATTAGGCACATACTTGCAACAATCTCCCCCTTTGTCATTGATGACAACATATGATATGAAAAACTGTAAAGACCATCAAGATAGGATTCTCCCCTTTCTCTTTACACATCTACACCCTTTCTTTTCTAAGTTTTTCACATGATTTCTCTCCCCCTTTGACATCAATGGAAAAGGGCACATACCTGCATCTTGCTGCTCTACTCCAACTAAATTTTCTTTATCAAGAACTCATATTGGTAACATCTAGCTACTCCCTCTGAGAGGTAGCTTTTATTGGCCTAGGTAAAGAAATGACTTCTTCAGTCACTTTTCCACTTTCATTCCACTTAATTCTGAAAACCTCCTTGGTTTTAAATACATTCTTATTCACAGACATAGGGATATGTTCCCAAGTCTGGTTCTTCTCAGTGTGTTCTTTTGCAACCCTTGTTCTTTTCAGTCACTAATGATTTGATCTTCAGTGTGATGCTCTTGCACAAGTCCTATGGGTCTTAGAAATCCTTTCCAGAGCTTCTTCATCCCATACTTTCTTTCCTTTATCTTCATTGCTTCATGAAGACATAACTAGTTCATATCCATTCTCCTTAGAGTTCATTAGGTACTGTCAATCATCATGAAAACTTGCTCTGTACTGGGAACAATTTTGTTCTATCAACCCAAAATTTTTTCAAAATTCTTCTTTTATCCTTCACAAATATAGTCTCAGTCTTAACTTAGAATTTTGCTACTAATCCTTGACCTTATCTCTTTATACTGGGTCATTAGCATCAATATTTTGGCCAGGGAGGAAATAATTTCAATAAGATTCCCCCTGAGCCAGAGCTGCTAATTTACTTCTCGGAGGAAATATCTACACTAGAAGTTGGTGTAGATCCATCCTTGACTTCAATCACATCTTTCTTGATCTAGATCTTGCCCATTTCTTTCTTAGTTTTAACCGTATCAACTTTTTCTTTTCCCTTATCATTTCTCTGCTCTATTTTTTTCTTCAGGATAGTAGTTTCTTTTCACATCCTTGCTTCTGCAAAAATTGCCATATGTCCAAGTTTGTTGCAATCATAGCACATAATACTTCCTTGTCCTTGATCTGCATTGATTAGCCATGTGCCCAAATCTATTGCAAGCAAAGCACTTTCCATTAAATGATTGAGTATTCCTTGCATTATAAAAGCCATTCCTTACCAGACTTCTCCATTCATTTGATCTATGACCAATTTTCTTACAATTGAAGCATTAACCAGAGAATGATGGAACATTTTGATTTATTCTACTCCTACACTGAGTAGCCTTATGACCAAACTTTTTGCAATTAAAACAATAGCTATTGAAAGATGGGTACCTTTGCACATTTGGTTGCCTAACTGTTGGTCTTCTTAATCTATTCCTTTGAGTTTGAGTGTGCTTGCCTTTGTCCTTCTTGGCTTCAACATTTTATTCTTGATTTTCTCTAGAACTTTCACTTATCTCAGACATCACATCCTCTTTTCCCTGACTTGCCATAGGCATTTGCCTATTCCATCTAGCGACACTCTCACTAAGTTTGTCTCATTCAACCCATGAGTGTTTTAGATTTGTTTTTAGATCATCAACTTCTTCTTCAAGTTTTATGCAATTTGTGGTTTTGCTTATTAGATATTCTTCAATTTTTTCTTTCTCTTCATTTGCTAACCTTAATTCTTCATTATTCTCTTTGAGTCTTTGCTTCAGCTCTTTGATTTTCTTACTTAGCTCCTTGATGTATTCATTTGCTTCTGTTAAGTTTCCCTTCAAGTCCATACTTACATCTTTAGATCTCTCAAGGTTTTCAAGAATATTCTTAGACCCTTCACTTTTAGAGGACAAGTATTTATCTTTAGGAGTTTTCATTTTGTTATAGGCTTTAGTTGGTGATTTGGCAATCAAGCACCAATTTGTTTTTATTTCAGTAGATTTGTGTCCATTTGTCTGCAATCCTTTTTGTTCAGTCTCTTCCTCTTCAACCTTAACATTTGCCCTTTCAATGATCTTTTTCAATTTCTTGTTGTAACACTGATAGGCCTTACTCTTGGTAGAATATCCAAGGAATATCCCTTCATCATATTCAACATTGCTTTTTCCAACCACTTCTTCTCTTTTGATATAGCATTTGCTTCCAAAGACTTTAAAATACTTCACCGAAGGACTCTTACCATACAAGAATTCATAAGGAGTTTTTGTATCATTACCCTTGACTTGAATTCTATTTAGAGTGTAGATAGCAATATGCATGGCTTCTTTCCAATAGTCTTCTGGTAGGTCATCTTCCTTAATCATTGTCTTAGCAGCTTCTTGAATAGTTCTTCTCATTATTTCCATCATTCTATTTGCTTTATATAGCTGTCTTTTTGTCCCATTCATCTCACTGAACATATTGAATTTACCAGAGGTAAATTCTTTTCCTTTGTCAGTCATCAAGCATTTGATTTTCATATTCAACTCATCTTCAACCATAGTTTTAAAGGTTTTAAATGCTTCTAAAGATTTTGAGTTTTCTTTGAGGAAACTTACCCAAATCTTCTTAGAATAGTCATCAACAAACAACATAAAGTACCTGTCATCATGGAGACTTTTCACTTTTGTGGGACCATAGAGATTTGTATGAATCAGTTCCATCAATTTATTTGAGGATTTTTCTTCAACCTGTAAGCTTCTTTCAGTATGCTTTTCATCTTGACACATCTTGCAGGTGAAGTTGCTAAAATGTATCCTTTCTGGAAAATATTTTACAACTTGAGATAAGCTTATCCTTGCTAGGTCATTAGGATTAATGTGACAATTTCCTGTGCCAAAACCAACTTTCATGATTCTGAGTTATAGAGCAGATATTGTCACCTTCTCTAAGCTGATAAAGATTTTCTTCTATCCTTTTTCCATCAGCTATTATAGCTCCAAATTTATATCTGATTTCAAATGCGTCATTATGAAATATGAAGTTGTATCATTCTCTGCACAATTTACCAATGCTCAAGAGATTTTGTTTTACGTTTTCAACATAGAGAACATCTTTAGTATGTTGTTTTCCATCAAAACTGATTGAACCTTTTCCACATATTTTTACAGTACGATCATCTCCAAATCTAACTAATCCTTCTTCATTCTCCACAAAATCAATAAACTTGCTTTTATCACCAGTCATATGATTTGAGCAGCTACTATCAACAACCCAATAGTTCCTTATGCCAGTACTTGCGTTTGGATCAAAACTCTCATCATTTTTGGAATTGTCATCCTCTGAATTAAGACAATAGTCATCATCTTCATCTTCTTCAACATCATAAAATGTTTTCTTGGACTCTCCGTGTTTGCCTTCTTTATCATAAATTTTTGAGTTTCTTTTTGGACATTTGGAAGCATAGTGACCAGCTTCACCACAATTGGAACAATTGAAAGATTATTCATCCTTGCGTGACATCCCAGATCAACCTCAAGCTGTCAAGATTTCTTCTGAGGAACTTGGCTCTCATACCAATTGTTGAAATACACATAACAACTAAGAGGGGGGTAAATTAGTTGTCACAAAAACTTAACTTCATATGAATATCAAACCATCAACTACTTACTTATGATAATCAAACTTAATCATGAAAGCATGAAACCATAGACTTAATCACAATCACACATTTAACATAGTAGACACCAAATATTTACGTGGAAAACCCTAGAAGGGAAAAACCACAGTGGGTGTTAGCCCACAGAAATATATATGTTATATCAATACCAAAAAATAGAGGCTCATTGCCTACAGGGCTCACTACCCAAAATGCTCATTACAAAGATCGACTCACTGCCAAGGGGTGGCTAATTGCCAAGGATTTTGAATTGAGAAAATAACATCTACTCCATGCTAGGGTTTAGTCCATTTAAGTGCAATATATTTCCTCTACTTTGCTCTGCCTTTTCTCTTCACACTTATCTTCACATTTTGCCCAAGGATATCACTTTTCATGATTTCATTATAAGCCTTTACACAATTCATCAACCTTGGAATGTACATCAAGGTCGGCATTACATTCATGTCAACCATTGGAATAATCTCCAAGGTCATCATTACAAACATACATAAAATAGGTCTAGAACTAATACAAAGATTTGCTAAGGAAAAGATGTAAAGATGTATGTGGATCATGCCACACCTTAGCGGGGACTCAAATGCAATCCTTCATGCCATGACATGCTTCTAAAATATTCAATGCATCTCTGCAATTAGTGAAATCAACCAAGTCGGCCAAGACTGGTGAGAACACTAGGTCTTCTAAGAACATTCTTCATTCATGATCCAACTTTCTCTTTGTAGACCAATCCAAGGGTAGGTACATGATTAGGAGACATCCACAAGCACATTAAAATCATCAAGAAACAACCACACAACTTCTAACCACTCTGTCAAGAAGATTCTTCAAACCGGAGCACATAAACAACACAACCACCTACTGTCATAAGGAAAAGATCACTTGCGGACCACCAAATCATGAACCATTGAAGTTGAAGGCACTTAACATCATATTAGACTTAAGTCTAGAACCGTAGATAAAAATACTTCAATGTGGAGGAATGCAGAGCATAACACTTTTTCCCTATCACCACCAAACATGTAGGAAAAGTAGTTTTCACTCTAGTGAACATAAATCACTCAGATCTTCATACTAGAGGCTCAAACTTGGAATATAACATCTTTAGAAAAAATTCTAAATAAATTTCAATCTGCAGACAAAGATATTCATCTTGCAGGAAATGTAGAGCAATCTTCTAGATTGTTCTTCTGTATGCAATACATTGTTTCCACTGCAACTCAATATTTCTACTGGAGGAGCTAATTTTTTCAATATCCTCAACATCAAGATCACAAGAAAGCAACAAAATAAGACCACAGTTGACACCAATGACAACACAAATATGTTGACATTGTAGACACCTAAAATTGGATTGCTTTGCAAACTAATTGTCTGTACCTCTGCACTCATCTACTCCCCCAATCTGCATATCCCTGATGATCAGTTAATTCACCTAATTGATTCATTTAACCTTACAACCCTATCCTATTAATTGAATGAATATTCCTAATATTCATTTAATTGATTTATCCATTTTCCTAATCCCTGATTAATTAGATAAATCCTAATTATTTGATTAATCTAAACTTAAGTTAATTAAGAAAACACTTAATTAACCTTGTCTCCCACTCATCCACTAAACTGAATTTAAAATTCACTTGTCCCCCACTCTCATCCACTCACTGAATTTAATATTTAGTTGTCCCCCACTCTCATCCACTAAACTGAATTTAATATTCAGTTGTCGCCCATTATCCTTCACTCTCCCCAAAGATGAATTATTTATTCATCCACTTCTCCACTCTTCCCAAAATGAGAATTTTTAATTCATCCACTAGGGAATAAAAGAATCTCTTTTATTCCTAGCCCTTGATCTTGTCAATTGAATCTTGACCTTCTATTCTCATCTCCAAAATCCTATAAATAGGACCCCTCTCTAAGCCATTAGGGAGACCACTTCAGATACCAAACCTCTGTCCAAATCTCTCCAAGGAGACCTCTGAATGCATCAGAACTTTATCCAAATTAGTCCACAAGCTCCTAATCCTATCAAACCTCTACCAAAATCTTGGCCCAATCCTATCCAATCAATCATCCAATCTCATCTACATTGTGTTGTGAGCATTTGGGCAATCCACATATACACACGAATCAGGGAAACATCTAAGGAGCTCTATTGGGTGCAAGCTCCTTCCCGCATGGATTTGTGAGGTCTTCATGAAGGTATAATCATTTGTTTTATGCATTAGATTAGTTATTATCTTCAATTGATTTCATTGATCACATACATCAATGACAACACTGATTAGGCACATACTTGCAACAGTTCACACATGTGCAACATAGATTAAGGTTTTAGGCATTGAAACGTGTCCTCCATAGGTGGTAATGTATCCATAAACTAGTCATGTAGGCCCTTTATAGATAACACCAAACCAAATAATCACCTCTCCCATATTTAGAAACACCCCCAAAGCCATAAATCAGTGATAAGTGGGATATATGCTAAGGCTAAGGTTTAGGCATTAGTTCTAGCCTTTACATTAAGGGTGGAAGGTAATGAAGAATTAGAATTTTAAACATTTTTCCTTCCTTGTCAAATTCAAATTTGGGCACCAAATCATTTGAATGACCCTTTCAAAGGTTTCAAAGCTTATTCCAAATAACCTAGGATTAACTTTAAGACCTTTATGATTGGTAAAGAGTCTTGGGGTAGATCTAGGGGACCTTTAGGATGACTAAATGGTTTGAAGAGTCCTAACTTGACCACAAGATGCATCTAAACATACATAGTCACTTCAAAAGGCATTCAATAACATAACAAAATCAACCCTCATGCACATACTCAGGCATTAAATAGCTCAATATTTGCCAACCCTCATGGACATTCTCTGCACAATTTGCCAATGCTTAAGAGATTTTGTTTTAGGTTTTCAACATAGAGAACATCTTTAGTATGTTGTTTTCCATCAAAATTGATTGACCCTTTTCCACATATTTTAGCAGTACGATCATCTCCAAATCTAACTAATCCTTCTTCATTCTCCACAAAATCAATAAACTTGCTTTTATCATCAGTCATATGATTTGAGTAGCTACTATTAATAACCCAATAGTTCCTTATGCCAGTACTTGCGTCTGGATCAAAACTCTCATCATTTTTGGAATTGTCATCCTCTGAATTAAGACAATAGTCATCGTCTTCATCTTCTTCAAAATCATAAAATGTTTTCTTGGACTCTTTGCGTTTGCCTTCTTTATCATAAATTTTTGAGTTTCTTTTTGGACATCTAGAAACATAGTGACTAGCTTCACCACAATTGTAACAATTGAAAGATAATTCATCCTTGCGTGACATCCCAGATCAACCTCAAGCTGTCAGGATTTCTTCTGAGGAACTTGGCTCTCATACCAATTGTTGAAATACATAGAACAACTAAGAGGGGGGGTGAATCAGTTGTCACAAAAACTTAACTTCATATGAATATCAAACCATCAACTACTTACTTATGATAATCAAACTTAATCATGAAAGCATGAAACCATAGACTTAATCACAATCACACATTTAACATAGTAGACACCAAATATTTACGTGGAAAACCCTAGAAGGGAAAAACCACTGTGGGTGTTAGCCCACAGAAATATATATGTTATATCAATACCAAAAAATAGAGGCTCATTACCTACAGGGCTCACTACCCAAAATGCTCATTGTAAAGATCGGCTCATTGCCAAGGGGTGGCTCACTACCAAGGATTTTGAATTGAGATAATAGCATCTACTCCATGCTAGGGTTTAGTTCCATTTAAGTGCAATATATTTCCTCTACTTTGCTCTGCCTTTTCTCTTCACACTTATCTTCACATTTTGCCCAAGGATATCACTTTTCACAATTTCATTATAAGCCTTTATACAATTCATCAACCTTGGAATGTACATCAATGTCGGCATTACATTCATGTCAACCATTGGAATAATCTCCATAAAATAGGTCTAGACCTAAAACAAAGATTTTATAAGGAAAAGATGTAAAGATGTATGCAGATCATGCCACACCTTAGTGGGGACTCAAATGCAATCCTTCATGCCATGATACGCTTCTACAATCTTCAATGCATCTCTGCAATTAGTGAAATCAACCAAGTCAGCCAAGACTGGTGAGAACACTAGGTGTTCTAAGAACATTCTTCATTCACGATCCAACTTTCTCTTTGCGAACCAATCCAAGGGTAGGTACATGATTAGGAGACATCCACAAGCACATTGAAATCATCAAGAAATAACCACACAACTTCTAACCACTCTGTCAAGAAGATTATTCAAACTGGAGCACATATACAACACAACCACCTACTGTCATAAGGAAAAGATCACTTGTGGACCACCAAATCATGAACCATTGAAGTTGAAGGCACTTAACATCATCTTAGACTTAAGTCTAGAACCGTAGATAAAAATACTTCAATGCGGAGGAATGCATAGCATAACACTTTCTCCTTGTCACCACCAAACATGCAGGAAAAGTAGTTTTCACTCTAGTGAACATAACTCACTTAGATCTTCATACCAGAGGCTCAAACTTGGAATATAACATCTTCAGACAAACTTCTAAATAAATTTCAATCTGCAAACAAAGATATTCATCCTGCAGGAAATGCAGAGCAATCTTCTAGATTGTTCTTCTGTATGCAATACATTGTTTCCACTGCAACTCACTATTTCTACTGGAGGAGCTAATTTTTTCAATATCCTCAACATCAAGATCACAAGAAAGCAACAAAATAAGACCACAGTTGACACCAATGACAACACAAATATGTTGACATCAATGACAACACCGATTAGGCACATACTTGCAGCGGTTCACACATGTGCAACATAGATTAATGTTTTAGGCATTGAAACATGTCCTCCATAGGTGGCAATGTATCCATAAACTAGTCATGTAGGCCCTTTATAGATAAGTATGGCATGTAGGCCCTTTATAGATAACACCAAACCAAATAATCACCTCTCCCATATTTAGAAACATCCCCAAAGCCATAAATCCGTGATAAGTTGGATATATGCTAAGGCTAAGGTTTAGGCTTTATGTTCTAGCCTTTACATTAAGGGTGGAAGGAAATGAAGAATTAGAATTTTAAACATTTTTCCTTCCTTTTCAGATTCAAATTTGGGCACCAAATCATTTGAATGACCCTTTCAAAGGTTTCAAAGCTTATTCCAAATAACGTAGGATTAACTTTAAGACCTTTATGATTGGTAAAGAGTCTTGGGGTAGATCTAGGGGACTTTTAGGATGACTGAATGGTTTGAACAGTCCTAACTTGACCACAAGATACCTCTAAACATACATAGTCACTTCAAAAGGCATTCAATAACATAACAAAATCAACCCTCATGCACATACTCAGGCATTAAATACCTCAGAAACCAATACTCACAAAATATACCCCATATTGATCCTTCATCTTCATAATCCTTACACTCCAACTCATCCCATCAATCCAAACTACTAGTAGAGAAGCAATATCAAACTAGAAAGCATAAGTTCATGCTAGGAGTTTTGATCAATACTTTAAGCCTTAAGATGTATGACATCAAAACTATCTCTTGTATCATGGTGAGATTTTTGGCACTACAAATCAACTTACAAACACCTAATTGTAGGTACAATCGTATTTATTATAGTGTAGGTACACTTATATTGTTGTTGGAGGACACATGATAATGACCATGAACTTGGTGATATTATAGGAGATGCTTAGAGGTACTACAAGTAGCTAGAATTAATTAGGTGTTTCTCATACAAAGATCAAAGACAACCCTAGGTTGACTATCATGTATCAAAGGCATTATTATCTTCCTAGAGTATACTTATACTTTGACGTTACGAATGCAAATTCTTCAAGTAGGGAGTGTAGAAGAGAGAAAGAAGAGGACTGTCATAATGAAGAGACAGTTGTGTTGGTAATCAGAGAGTCAAATCCTAAATTAAGAAGGGAAGACAACCCCATCAAGTTAATCATGTCATTCCCACATAAAGACAACTTTAGCAAGGCCAATAGATCAACTATGACATAGTACACTTATGGACAAGCATGCAATCATGAAATAGCATGCAATAAATGGACAACCATATATCCATTTGATGAGAGAAGCTTCCATTTGGGGGGATCTAGAAATTAAAAAATTGGTCATATGATTGCTAGGACAGTCATCAAGGTCCTAAGAGTATTTACTAATCATCCTACCATTATTCACATTTTAGCATTTTCAAGACATATTAGGATAGTGCTATCCCAAAAAAATAGAGAAGGTTGTTATAAATATCTTAGAACACTCATTTTATAAATGTACAGTTATATGCAAATGGTAGCAGTCATATGCCAAGCTTAGAATGGTCATATCAACCTAAGGACTACTTGATTGAATCCTCAGGGCTAGGAGTGAAATTTTGAATTCCATAGGTCATGGGGCTAAATAGACTTCACCAACGCGTTGGGGTGGGTGGGTAAATTCTAGGGGAGGTCTTGTTTCATGTGTCAAGTGCCCCAGTCATTCAGGGAAGCAGGCTACCAGCAAAGTCCCTTAAGATTCCTAAGATGAAAAAACTACCAAACTTTGACGGAGCAGTTCTTGAAATTCATGGCAGCTGGGAATGTTTTGTTTGGACCTACAGGTGCATGTGGGGTCCATCCACAATAATCTCTCTCATTTTTGGTCAAATCTAGTCCGTTTGGCCATGTCAAAATCAAACGCATTCTTGCAAAATGCTTCAGTTTCATGCAGTGGAAAGGTGCTAGGAGTGACATTTTGCATTCTATAGGTCATGGGGATGAACATACTTTGCCAACATGTCAAGGTGGGTGGGTAAATTCTAGGGGAGGTCTCGTTTCGTGTGCCAAGCGCCCCAGTCGTTTGGGGTAGCAGGCTATCGACAAAGTCACTTAAGATCCTAAGAGCAAAAACTACCAAACTTTGACAGAGCAGTTCTCAGAATTTGTGGTAGTTGGGAATGTTCTATTTGGACCTATAGGTGCATGTGGGGTCTGTCCACAATAACCTCTCTTAGTTTTGGTCAACTCCAGTCCATTTGACCATGTCAAAATCAAACGCATTCTTGCAAAATGCTTTAGTTTCATGCAATGGAAAAGTGCTAGGAGTGACATTTTGCTTTCCATAGGTTGTGGGACGGAACAGACTTCACCAACGCATTAGGGTGGGTGGGTAAATGCCAGGGGAGGTCTTGTTTCATGTGCCAAGCACCCCAATCTTTTAGGGCAGTAGGCTATTGACAAAGTCACTTAAGATCCTAAGAGCAAAACTTGTCAAACTTTGATGGAGTAGTTCTCAGAATTCATGGCAATTGGGAACATTTCGTTTGGACCTATAGGTGCACGTAGGTTCCATGCACAATAACCTCTCTCAGTTTTAGTGAACTCTAGTCTGTTTGATCGTGCCAAAATCAAATGCATTCTTGCAAATTACTTCAGTTTCATGCAACATAACATTTCCAAGTGCCATATCTTTTGTTTTGCTCATCGTGGGGCTAAACTGATTATACCAACACATTGGGGTGGGCATGTAAATGTTAGGGGAGGTCTTGTTTTTTGTGCCAAGTGTCCCAGTTGTTCCAGGCTGTAAGCTACCGATAAAGTAGAAAGTTGCTAAGACTGAAATTTTGCATTCCATAGGTTGTGGGGTCGAATTGACTGTGCCAACACATCTGAGTGGGTGGGTAAATGATAATAAAGGTCTTGTTTCATGTGCCAAGTGTCTCAGTCGTTCTAGGCTACAAGGTACTGACAAACTCAAAAGGTCCTAGGAGTGACATTTTGCATTCCATAGCTCGTAGAGTCGAACGGACTTCACTAATGCATTAGAGTGGGTAGGTAAATGCCAAGGGAGGTCTTATTTTGTGTGCCAAGGGTCCCAGTTGTTCTGAACTGTAAGCTACCAATAAAGTCACTTTGTTGGTAGCTTGTAGGCCAGAATGACTAGGACGCTTGGCACATGAATCAAGACCTTCCCTAATATTTACCTATCCACCCTAATGCATTGGTGTAGTCGATTTGGCCTCACGATGAGCATATCAAAAATATAGCACCTGGCAATGTTGTGCTGCATGAAACTAAAGCATTTTAAAAGAATGCATTTGATTTTGACATGGTCAAATAGAATGGAGTTGACCAAAATTGAGAGAGGTTTAATGTGGATGGACCCCATGTGCACCTGTAGATCTAAACAAAATGTTCCCAGCTGCCACAAATTCTGAGGACTACTTCGTCAAAGTTTGGTAGTTTTTTCATCTTAGGGATCTTAAGGGACTTAGTCAGTATCCTACTGCCCTAAACAACTGGGGCACTTGGCACATGAAATAATACCTCCCTGGCATTTACTTGCCCACCCCAGTTTGTTGGTAAAGTCCCTTAAGCCCCATGACCTATGGAATGCAAAATGTCACTGCTAGCACCTTTCCATTGCATGAAACTAAAGCATTTTGCAAGAATGCGTTTGATTTCGACACAGTCAAATGGACTAGAGTTGACCAAAATTAAGAGAGGTTATTGTGGATGGACCCCACATGCACCTGGTGGTCCAAATAGAACATTCCTAGCTAACACAAATTCTGAGAACTGCTCTGTCAAAGTTTGGTAGTTTTTTCATCTTAGGGATCTTAAGGGACTTTGTCAGTAGCCTGCTACCCTGAATGACTGGGGCACTTGGCACACAGAATGAGACCTCCCTTGGCATTTACCCACCCACCCTAATGCATTGGTGAAGTTCATTTGGCCCCATGACCTATGGAATGTAAAATGTCACTCCTAGCACCTTTCCACTACATGAAACTGAAGCATTTTGGAACAATGCATTCGTTGCCGTCATAGGCAAATGAAATTGATTTAGCAAAAAATGAGGCAGGTGTTTGTAGGTGGATCTAACTGTAGACACCCAAATTTGTCGATGTCTTGAAATAGCTAGTCAAATACATTATTAGAGACATCATGTAGTATTTGTCCTACTCCCACTCCTAATCCCACTTATCACATTAGTGAATTAATTAAATAAATCTTATTTATTTAATTAATTTTCCATCATAATCCCATCCCATCCTAATCACCTAGCCAATTAATTAAATAAATCCCATTTATTTAATTAATTTCCATCCACATATTCCAACTAATTCAAATAAAATATTTGAATTAGGTTCTCACCTTTCATCTTATTCCAACACTTGTCCACCTCTCAATTGAATAATGTGTGGTAGTACAATTTTCATTTAATATCCTTCACATGTACAACTAATAAGACCTAACTTTTTTAAATAAAGGTTTTTGTGTACACGATCACACATGTACTTTATTCTCCTCCTTACACTTGTCACATGACTACAACTTCCTCAAAGAGTGGGAATAACTAATCAATCCTAGATGTTGACATCATTCAATTAAACGTTCAATCTCAACCATAGAATCAAATCATCCCTTGCCTATAAATCAATCCCCTCATAAGCCATTTGCAATGCATTGAACTTCAAGTATCCTCATGCCGCCAAAATCTCTCCACATTCTTTCTTCCATTGTCCTTTCATCTATCATCTTCATCCATCTCACATTTCTTCTATCATCTATCTCCTACATCATCAATAAACAACTTCCTCCAATCAATCAATTCAATTCATTCAATCCATCAAATCAATCAAATCAATTCTTCAATCACTTCATCAAATCAATCCATCAAAATCAATCAAGTCAATCCAATTCATCAAATCATTCTTCATCAAATCAATCACTCCAAATAATTATTAATCAATCATCACTTCATCAATTAATTCTTCAAATCAAATAATCAGTTAAATTTTCCACATCATTCAATCTCATTAAATCAAGTCATTCATTCACGGCAGGTTCACCAGAAATGTGATCAAAAAATTTGGATGAAATCCTGCCACACAGCTGGGAGAAAGGGGTAACCCACCCTTCACCTTCACTTCCCAAAGGTATAAAGTTCTTTGGGGCTTAGCCAAGAGTGTCAAGGTTTCAACTCCCAAGGAGGGTGTCTTTTGATTCACACCTCAGTTGAGGTTGTCCCTTGGGCTTGTTAATGTGTCTTTAAGTGTGCTATTAATAATCACATTTAATATTGAAAGACAAATTTATCATTGTGTTTGGTGTGTGTGTTCATGCATTTACATGTGAGATCTTGTGTTTGATATTGCTCAAGTCAAACTTCCAATAAACACTTGCCACATCATCCTCAACCTACTTGTCATAACACAAATCCTAAGCCACATCATCCACATCATTCCAATCCTAATCATCCAAATCACCTTCATCATAATCAAACCCTAATCATATTCTAATAACCCATCCTAGTCACACATCCTAATCATCTTCATTCATAATCCAAACAATTTCATCATTATCAATTCAAATCACTATCCCAGACAATCACATCATCATCATAATCTTAGTGAAGCATTTTCCAAAAAGGTCCTAATCCTTTAAACACTTGTGTGACAATATGACAACATTTGAATACCTAGCACAAGAACTCATTCACCTACTTCACCAAGCTCCAAAACCTCTAGACCAACAAACCATTCAAAAGTTCCATGACATGATCCAACAATTTCAACTTCAAGCAAGCTAATTACCTCAAGTACAACAAATCCTAGCACAAGCCCAACACCTCATAGTCACTTGTCAATCAAAAACCCAACAAGCACATCATTCTTTATCCTTTCCCTATCAACAACCTCCATCTCAATCCCATGTGTTACCTACATCATCATATCAACCTCATCCATCCACATGTCATGTTACCCCTTCATCAACATATCACACCTTTTCCAATGTTAACCCTTATCCATATCAATCCATATCTCAACAACCATTATCCTATGCAACCCCTCCATCATCATCACATCAACTCCTTCCACAACAACATCAACCAATTCAACAATTCCAGCCATCACATCAACACATTCACCACCAACAACAACAAGTTATACCACAAAAACAAGTCCAAACACCATCCCAATCTCAACAAATTCCACATCAATCCTATGTGTCAGGCCCCTCAACTTCACACCAACCTAATCCATTCACCTATCATGACAATTCGACATCAACCTATGCCAAATAAACCTATCAACATCCACCTAAAGATTATCCGTTTTCTCATTCCAACATTCCAACATATCACCACAACTATCAAGCACCATTGATAGACCTAAGTCCACCTTTGCAACAAGAAGCACATCCAAGTCCAAGTAATCCCTTGCACATAAATAAAGTGAGCCCAAGTTATCCTATGCAAGACCTAATATCCTTTGACAAGGGAGATACCAATCTAACCAATACATCCTATGAGTCACCTCCACCATCCAATCACATGCCAACTAGTCCTATCCTAACACCTTCATGTGATATCAATCCTAGTCCCTTGGTCCATCAACCTTCATCACCTTCATCCCCATGTTCCATTAACCCTTCAGTAAAAGATTCCATGGAGATACTTTTGGAAAAATTGGTCCAAGCAAACTTGATTGAACTACTCCCTCTAAGATCATATCCTCCATCTCTTTATAAAACTAATTGGTATAAAGATGATGAATATGGTACCTACCATAGGTGTAAGGGCCATCCCATATCCACTTGTGCACAGTTTAAAAGATTGGTCAAGAACCTAGAAGATTGTGGTAAGATTGTGTTAGATAAAACCAATTTATCTAATTCCATTATTCTTCCATCTATCCCAAGTCCCAATCCATCTAATCCCATTATCCATCCAACAAGTCTTAATCCTAAGCCTACAACACCGTCCACCATTATTGTTCATCCATTATATTGTCCATCCACCCACACACTCATGAAGGATGTGATCCAATGGCTATTAGAAAGGAATAAACAATCTCCATGTCAAACACCCATTCATGAGCCTATCAAAGAATCTCAAAACATTATGTCTAATCTTTCAAATCCTTCATGTAGTCTACAACCCATCAAGCCTATTCAAGAACCTCCTATCATAAGTCCAAGTCAAAAGTCATCATGTTCTCATGTGGTTAATGATCAAGAACATATCAAGCCTATCCAAGAGTCATCCCCTTTCATTCAAGAAAATTAAGAGCTATGTCAAGAGTATAATCCAAAGCATGTGGAGACATCAAGCCCTTAGCAAAATCAAGATCAAAGCATCTCTAAGTTCAACTCATCCATGACCTATATATTGTCTATGATCAAGATATTATTTATGATCATGACTATTAATGAGAAAATTTATCCCATTCATAGCCCACTTAATCCTATTAATGCTCAAGGTTCTATCTATGCCAAACTTTATGCATACCATGATCAAGAGATTATCACTCCACCTATCCCTACTCCCATAACCATCCATGAGCAAGATATCCAAATTGCTCCTATCCATCCTTCACCTAGTCCTATCCATGACCTACAAATATCCACTTCTCATGATGAGACACATGCCTCCCACGCAAACATAGAATATCAAACCAATAGCTTGGATCTACATGCACATAATAAATATCCTAATGATCCTTCCCCATCCACCATCGACCCCATTTCAAGTTCACCATCATATCCACTTGGTCTTACCACTTTCATCCATGAGTGTTCTTCCTTAGGGGAACAACAACCATTGTCTTCCACCTCATCTTCTCCATCCAATAACATACTCAAGTCTAGTGTTCAAACCACACCAAGTCCTATTGTCCATCGCATACTCCAAAACATGAACTAGAAATGTAAAGGCTTAGGCCTTCATGAACAAGGTATTTTGCAGCCCATCCATGTCAAGGTACCCCCACGCTCATATGGCCTTGGATATACACCCCAAGGTAAACAATCTCCTCCATGCATCCTAAGTCCACCACTTTCCATCACAAATCACATCATACACCCAAAACATATGTTTCCATTCCACCTCCACCATCCTACAAATGTCAAAAGAAATTGACCATACACCTTCCACCATCCAATTTACCTCCATTACTTCCAACTCCTAATTTCCCTCCATCAACTTTACGTCCACTACTTCCAACTCCTACTATTCCTCCATCCACTTTGCCTCCACTTCTACCAATGCCTAATTATCCACTTATCCATAAGTTCCCTAAAAGTATTAATTATGACCAACAAATGCACATATTGTCTAAACATGAAGCTTCCACTCATTCCGCTAACCCCGCTTCCATCATGTCCATGGGATTCAAAAGAAAAAATTTGGATGCCTCTACCTATAAAACCAAAATTCCTACCAAAAATTCTAAAGATCCTCATGCCTTAGGGCATCAATGCAAAGAGTCAAAGCAAAATCCATCTAAAAATCTATCCAAACCCATACCTCAAAGGGATAAGTCCAAAAGAAAAATGGTTTGGATCCTTAAGCAAAAATCAAGCAAGTCAAATGGAGCATCCACCTCTTGAAAATCCCAACCATCCCCTTCCATCCAAAAATCCCAAAAATCCCATTCCATTCAAAAATTCCAAATATCCCACAAGCAAAACAAAAATCGTAAAATTACTAAGTCTATGTGGGTACCTAAATGCTTAAATCACCCATTTCCTAAGCAAACATCTCCATTGCTTCCTACACCTCCTTCAAATAAAAAGCTTCAATGTTTATCATGGTGTGTGCAACCGTTGGTTATGATTCCTTTCCATACCTCCATCTCCCCATCCTTCATCCACAATCCTACATATTTTCCCAATCACTTTCCTACGGTCCATGCTTTTTTATAAGCCTTCCCTCCATCCATCCTTTTGCATAAGTCCTACATAATCCACCAGCCTACTCTACCATAAACCTTATTGATCCACTAGCATTCCCTTCATAATCTTTACCTCCATCATTCCATCATAATCCACTATCTGCCTAATCCACCAATCTTTCATGCAATCCCCTACCAACATCGCTGAGCATAATGACATTTGACATGGTCCATGCATACTATCACCTTCCATGGAACTAGACACTTGAGTCCCTCTTATCCATATCCACCTATCCCATCCAAATATTTCAAAAAAAATTGAAAAAAAAAAGTTAAAAAAAAATCAAAATAATATAGAAAAATCCCTTTGTCCAATAGTGAAAACCACCCTTGGTGGTGCCTTGGATAACTACCATGATGAAAACCTAGAAAATAGGCGTCATGTGTAGGTTGATCTTCTATGTCACTTACACTTGGGGGCACATTGTCTTATCCATACCACACTACCATTTTCCATCCTATCATGTCCTATTTTGCCATATACCATCCTACCATCCTTATCCATTACACCCACATACCTATCATATTGAGTCCATTCATCCTTCTTTCCTCCTTTTGATCTTGATGAAGACATAGGGGTAAAAATGTTGAAACATGTTTTGGATATCTCTCGATATACCTCATCCTTTCCAATCAATCACCTCATTATCCTATTGTCATAAGTTTTGTCATGTAAAATCCTAAGCATTACACCTAGAATGGGGCATGTTATTTGTATACGACATAGTCTTTGGATATCACATCCTAGATCCATTATGAGGCATACATCCATCCACTATATCCTATCCTTATATCTATCCATTTATCATGAACTTTCCATTCGATGGCCTATCCTCTTATCCATCCATCTATCATGAGCCTTCCATCCCATTTACTATCACCCATCCTTTAATCCACCCATCCTATCCAAACCTACCTACCTTCTTGCACCTAGACTTGGTCTTCCATTGTCATTGGTATATAGCACAAAGGCTACCCAAAATTGTCATCTAATGCTGTCTCAAAACATGTCAAAAATTAAAAAAAAGCAAAATATTCCCAAAAATCCAAAAAAACCAAAACATGTCAAAAAATACAAAAAAATCAAAACATTTCAAAATCCATTGACATCCCAACATTTTCCCAAAAATACAAAAAAATCAAATATCCTACAAAAAAATCTAAACAATAAGACCAATCATCATCAAACAATCCATCACATCAAATCCATCAAAACAAATCCAATCAAATCATCAAATCAAGCCAATTTAGAAATCAATCAAAATCACACCAATCCAATCCATATCATCTCATCAATAATATCATATATAATCAAATATCCAATCAATCCCAATCAATCCATAACCTGATCAATCCATCCACCTTTATCATCACCATCAATAAAACATTAGAAGAACTACATCTCATCTCTATCGTTAAGTGCCTTGATCCCGTGGATACAAAGTATGTAGGCAATTTGGGATACGAAGAAAGTACCCAGATTCAGGCATGGGTTATACACCTCTTCCATCTTTCATCCTTCCTCTAATCTTCACCAATCATCATCTTCGTCCATCTCTCATTTCTTCTATATATATATCAATCAATCATCACTTCATCAAATTCCATCATCATCATCAATCCTCCAAATCAATCTCCTCATTTCAATCATTCAATCAATCAATCAATCTAATCAATGATCTAAATGCAAGTCATATCAATCCATACCAATCAAGTCAATCTATCTTGTCAAATTATCCAATCACAATCAATGGTCTTGATTCTAATCTTTTCATAAACCAAATCAATCATCATTATCAATGGGATATATTGTTTCCACATCCTTGTATTGATCTAGGGATATATCGTTCCCCGCAATGACAACACTATCATCATCACTATCATCATTATCATCAGTCAATCAATTAACATTGGTTTACATCTTGATAGGGGCAATAACTTCATATGATCCAAAATATTAAAGACATGACCACTAACCTTTTGTTGTATTTTGGGAACATCAATTTCGGGTTAGTCCTTACTTTGTTGTTTATGAGCTTCAGGTTGTCTTTCTTCAACTGTTGGCTGTCCTCTTGACCAAATATGCATATCTTGAGATGTAGAACCTTGATTCTGCCATTGTTGGCTTGTAGAAATTTCACCTTTACCTTTATCAACTTGCTGTTGTACATTTCCAGCTTGTTGTTTATTGATATTAGCTTGCTAATTTGTATTTCCAACTTGCTGTTGCAACTCAACAGCTCTCTTTTTTGATCTTGTGTTTGCTGCAATATTAGTAAAAGACCGCTTTTGACCTGGTAACTGATTCACACCACAAAATTTTTTAGCCTGCCAATTCATCAAAGCTACATCAGGATTAACATACTAAGTCTGAGTATCTAGCTGGTTATTCACATCACCTGCTGATGCAGGAGCATCCCTGGTTCAAGAGAAATCTTGCATCAACCAAAAATATTTGCATTTCAGTTCTTTCATTTTCCAGTAGTTCAGTCAGTAGCAATTCTCAACTTGTGGTCTAGTTTTGGCATTCCACATCTTACAGATCTAGACTTAGCATCTCAATTCATTCATCTACATCATATCAAGAATTCAGAGCATTTGGATAAGTTATCAGAAAGATATTGCTATCAGAAGATCCTCTATTTTCCTAGTGCAGAATTCTCTGACAGTCATGAGTAATCAGCTGAAGGAGAAGGATTGGGAGCATTGCCCAACTTGCATATCCTTGTGATTCATTCTACAATGTTCCTTGGTTCGTGGCTAACCTGCCTCATAGGTCCGCACTTCATTGTATCCGTTGGAGAAGGATTTTCAAGCCGATAGGTCTCACTTATCCTAGAACACACGTTACACCTCTTCATTAGGATTTTGGATCTCTTGTGGCCGACATGGAGGAACCTATTGGTTTGTAAATGATATATATTGATGTAATAGATCCTTAGGAAGGTAGTGCTGATGATTTAAAGATCGATAGTTTTGGATTTGTGCGAAGGAGCTTCAAAGCTTTATCTTGCACATGTGTGTAACCCGGCCTTTGAGCCCTAGTTGTAAGCCTGCATGTTGCCGACCAAATTGTATTTGAATTCTTTGATATATTGAATGATTAAAACTATATTTTTTCCATATTCTTGTGTTGTTTCCATGTGTTTACTCTTGCTACATGGTCTGGATAGTTCATTATGTGAATTCTCCTACCGTGACTGCACCAAGTGGTATCAGAGTGAAAGTTTGAATCTTGGAGAGTGAAAGTTTGATTCTTTGGAGTGAATTGGTGAAAGGGATTCCGTAAGATCTTATTGTAAACAAATCACCGATCTGAGGTAGGTTACTTGTATGCAACTGATCATTGATTGAGAGGCAGTTGTCGCTTGTAGCCCGATCGCCGAACCTGAGGCAATTTGCACTTGATCCTAGGAAGATACTGCCATGAAGAGTTACTCTTGTTGGTACAATGACTAATAGAATGGATAAGATGATGGAATTGATGAGAACAATGTGAATTCATTTGGATGCTGTTGAAGAAGATAGGTGAAGAGGATTGACACCTAGACCTAATGTTGAAAGTGATGATGAGGAAGAATTTCAATCTATTGAACACACTAGCAAAACCCTAGGAGGTGATGATGAAGAAGAATCAGATTAGATAAAGACGTTGCGAGATATTTCAAAAATTGGAAAGAGACCTAGAATGGATGTGCCAAATACACTAGTAATTTGAATCTGGAAGAATTGATTGATTGGATAAATGACATGGAAGAATACTTTGAATATGAGGAAGTTGAAGATTCAGAGAAGGTGAAATTTGCAAAGACAAACTTGAAAGGACATGCTACTATATGGTGGAAACAAGTTCAGTTGGAAAGAAATAGAAGAGGAAAAGAAAAGATTACAAAATGGGACCAGGTAGTGACAAAGTTGAAGAATCAATTCATAGCTACTGACTATGAGTTGGAGCCGTTGAAGAGATTGCAAAACTTGAAACAAAAGAAGAAATCTATGAAGGAATACACTGAAGAATTTCATAAAATAATCATAAGAATAGGACATAGTGAAGCAAGCAAGGAGAAAGTAGCTAGATACATCAATGGACTAAGGTTGAACATTCAAGAAGAACTAAGCTTGGTAAGGATGACATCTTTGGAAGAAGCATATCAATTTGCTCTGAAAGTTGAAGAGAAGTTGAGTAAGAGATATGATTAGAGACAGAGAGGTAGAGGAGGTAAATTTTAGAGAGGAAGATCATTTTCTTGATATGATAGATCATTTATGGAGCATAACAAATTGGACAACCCAGTTAGAAAGGATGACATAGATAACAATACTTACTAGAGAGATGATAGAAATTTTCACCAGAGAGGAAACCCTAGTGCATACCAGAATGAAGGATATAGAAGAGAAGGAAGAGGATTTGATAAGAGAACATTCAGGGGTACTTGTTTCAAATGTGGAGGTGAAGGACAGAGCATTTGCGAGTAATCAGGGTAGTATAAGCAAGAAAACAACAAAAAGTGGAAGAGCAGCCTATGTTGAAGAAGAACCTATTGAACCACCTTGTTCAGTCGGTAATCCAGAGAAAGGAGAATCATTGGTGATGAGGAGAGCACTATTTCAAATAGAGACAAATGAAGAACCATCACAGAGGAAAAGTTTGTTCAGAACTAGATGCAAATCCAAAGGTAAGTGTTGTAAAGTTGTGATTGATAGTGGTAGTTCAGATAACCTAGTTTCAGAGGAGATGGTGACTAAGCTGAAGTTGGAAAGATTGAAACACCCTAAGCCCTACCAGATAACATGGATTCAGGATGATCATAATGTACTGGTGAGTGAATAATTTTTGGTGAAATTTCATATTGGATCTTATCATGATGAATTCTTGTGTGATATTATGCCTATGGATGTTTGTCATATCTTGTTGGGTAGACCTTGGAAGTATGATAGAAAAGCTATACATGATGGGAGAAAGAACATATATACTATAACAGAAAATGGGAAAAGAATTACTTTGATTCCTTTAGATGATGATCCTAAAACTGTGGTATGTGGGAATGCTAGAATCTGTTTGGTAGATGGATGGAAATTTTTGGATGGTTTGAAATAGGAAAGTATGTGTTATACCTTGATTCCTAAGAAGCCTAAAATATTGAGAAAGTCTAAACTGGATGAGATAAGAGAGTTGCTGACAGAGTATGAAGACATCATATTAGATAATGTACCTAAAGGATTACCACCTATAAGGAGTATCAATCATCACATGGATCTTATACCAAGAGCAAGTTTTCCTAACAAAGCAGTACACCAGATGACACCGACAGAAAATGAAGAACTAAATAGATAGATACAAGAGTTGTTGAGGAAATGCTTGATCAGAGAAAGCTTGAGTCCTTGTGCAGTACCTACAGTGTTAGCACCTAAGAAGGATGGAGAATAGAGAATGTATATTGATTCCAGAGCAATAAACAAGATCACAGTTAAGTATAGATTTCCTTTACCTAGGATGGATGATATCATGGATTGTTTGAGTGGAGCAAAATATTTCACAAAAATAGACTTGAAGAGTGGATACCATCAAATTACAATTAGAGAAGGAGATGAATGGAAGACTGCTTTTAAGACAAATGAAGGATTGTATGAGTGGTTAGTGATGCCTTTTGGATTGACAAATGTACCGAGTACTTTCATGCAGCTGATGAATGAAGTCTTGAAGAAATTCTTGGGTAAGTTTGTAATTGTGTACTTGGATGATATTCTAATTTTTAGTAAGACAAAAGAAGAACATTTGTTGCATATTGGACAAGTTTTGTAGAGGTTGAGCGAAGAGAAATTGCTGATAAACATCAAAAAGTTTAGTTTCATGAAGGAAGAATTGGTATATCTAGGATTTGTGATTTCTGCGGAAGGATTGAAGATGGACCCTGAAAAAGTGAAAACAATTGTTGAATGGCCTACACTGGAGAGCATTGAAAAGGTTAGATCATTTCATGGTTTGGCTAGTTTCTACCAGAAGTTCATAAAAAATTTCAGTTCATTTTGTAACCCTATGACAGAGACAGTGAGAGGTGACAGAAAAGATTTCAGGTGGACATCAGGTGCAAATAAAAGTTTCGAACTGTTGAAGTAGAAAGTGACAGAGCAACCTATTTTGGCATTACCAGATTTCAATAAGGTATTTCAAGTTGATTGTGATGCAAGTGGAAATGCATTTAGAGCAGTGGGGATATTTTATTAATTCCACTTGGGATAGTGGGGATATTTTATTAATTCCACATAGGATAGTGGGGATATTTTATTAATTCCACTTGGGATAGTGGGGATATTATATTAATTCCACATAGGATAGTGAGGATATTTTATTAATTCCACATAGGATAGTGGGGTTGTTTAAATATTACAATCTCAAAAAAATGAATTTTTAATTCATCCACTATGAATTTAAAATTCATAAATAATGTGAGCCCTTGATGTCATAATCCACTCTTCCCAAAAAAAATAAATTTTTAATTCATCCACTATGAATTTAAAATTCACAAATAATGAGAGCCCTTGATGTCATAATCCATTCTTCCCAAAAAAAATGAATTTTTAATTCATCCACTATGAATTTAAAATTCACAAATAATGTGAGCCCTTGATCTCAACTCTTGATCCTCACCTTCCATTCCCTTTTCAGAAAATCTATAAATAAGACCCTTCTCTAAGCAATTAGAGAAGACTGGATTTTTGCAGGGGAACTTGATTCTTGCAGGGGAACTTGATTCTTGTAGGGGGACTTCATTCTTGCATTCTTATCATGCCTAATTTCCTCTAGGAAATCTTCTTCTGGCATACTTATAATACCCAATTCCTTCTTTATTCTCCTCTTCATAGCCTCATAATGCCAAAATTATTCTAGCCATCCTATATCCTCCATTCATTATCCCTTGCTTGTGATCATAGAGAGATTATTTTTTTTTTAGAAGGGAGATTTGGAGAGGAGGCTGGAGAGGAACTCTACATCAACTTCATCCATTAAATGGCTTTTTAAGGTTGTATTTCAAGGCCTTTCCTTTGTATTTTCTATTTCTTGCATGATGGATTTGTGAAATTAAATTTGAATTGTTGTGTTGTAAATTATGTAATTGTGGGGAAATTTATTTGGGTGTTGACAGAGCTTCTTCCACTTGGGAGAAATGCTCATCAAGTGTGGGGTAGGGGAGGAGTGATCCTCCTCGAGTACATGCCTTGTTTCTTTTGAGATGTTGAAAGCCTTGAGGACATTTGTGTGACTTTGGGAAATTGTGTTATTTGGCTTGAGAGTCAAGATACGAACTCCTTGGAATCTTTTTTGGCAAGTTGGCTTGAGGCCATGAGAAGGAAACTGTGTTGAAATTTAATTGAAGGGTGACACTCTAGAGTTGAGTGTGTCCACTCTCCTACCCCTCTTTAAACTCACAGTGGATGAGTTTTGTGTTGTGTAAATATGTATGGGTGTATTTATGTTTTGGTGTGTTGTTTTTATTTTGTTGTGAAGTGGTATTAGATCCCCTAGGTGTGTGGATGATCTCCCTAGCTTGGGGGTGACCCTCTTGCGGGTCTACGATAGGGAGGAGAGCAGCTTGTGTGGTGTTTCTTCCTTTGTGTGATATGCAGATTTTCTGGGAGCTTATGGTGAAGCTTGGAGAAGATTATTGGATCTTAGAAAATATTTTATTTTCCTTTACTCTTAAGGGAGCTTGGTCTTTTAATAGCTTCATCCTTGTTGATTTTACAAGAGGAGAACATTCTCTCTCTTTCATTGTATAATTTGGTATTTTGGAGTTGTGAGGAAATTACTTCCTTATTGTATTGATAGTTGTAGTTTTATTGTTCGTTTAGTTTTGCCATTTGGAAAGGAAATAAAATTGGATTAAAGTTGTGTAATTGAGTTAAACAGAAACTAATTTCATATTAAAAGTTTGCCTTAATATGAATAGTGAATAGTAACAAAATAGTGAATAGTGAATAGTAAAAGTGGGAATTATTTATGCATATTGTATAATACGAATTGAATAGATGCTTAAACTTAGAGTTGCAATTCGGAAATACAATGTTTATATTTGTAAAAAAAAAAAAATTAACTCTTTGCTCTGTTTTTAATGATTTATTGGATAGTAATCTGTTTTAACAAATTATATATATATATTCTATACTTTCTTTACAGTTAAGGAACTTATTAATGAAATTCTAAGTTAAAGTGAACTAAGATATTGGTGGTATATATACATACATATATATATATTTAAATTAAATTTTAGAGAAACGGAAGAGAGGGCAAATGATCGTGCTTTGTTAAAAAATGATCTATCACCTAAAACAACTACTGTACAAATGTAATTCGTGAGAGTAATACCCCGCTAACAACTACTTTGTTTACTCCTTAAGCATACGCCACTGAGCACGCTTACACGTGCGAGGGGGTTTTCAGAGTAGTAAGAGAAAATTTTTGATAGTTTGTATCATGACCACATGATGCATGTGGACATAACACGCGTGAATACATGTTGTGACTGCATGGGAAATGTGGGCATGACATTTGGTTCGTATCATGACCACATGATGCATGTGGACATGACATGCGTGAATACGTGTTGTGACCGCATGGGAAATGTGGGCATGACATTTGGTATCAGAGCCCATGTTTCAACATTGGGAGCTCTGGGGTTTGCATGTTGTTTGGAGCAACATGGAGTGGGTTGCGCATGGTTTGACCCTTGTCCTACTACATTTAGCTATGAGAGAGTGAAGTTGTGGTTTGTCGACTAACCTTCACCTTGGAGAAATACCCATCCTCTTGTTTAATCATCGTGATGGCCTTGTCACATGATTATAGAAGTCTTCTGCTTGTGTTTTGTGATGGTTGTGATCCTCTTAGTCGATTGTCCTCTCGAGTCAGTTGGTCTAGGTGGTAAGGGTTGCATTGGAACCTTCCTTGCCCTTGTGTATTTTTGTGGAGAGTAGTGACATCTTAATGCCCATTTGATTTATTCTTGTCTTGTGAACTTGACGTGTGTTTATCATAAGGTTGAATGGCATAATCTTTTGAATCCCTAACCCTTGTTATCATTAGAAATTGGCATTGTTTCCTTTGGATTGATAACTAGAAAAGATTGCATGAAGTGTATATTGCTTTAAATTTTATGAGTGCAAGTTGTGACGTGTGTGATTGCATTAGATTACCTTGTAAAAATACTAAGAAAGAAAGAGGTAAAAATTAGTTTTATGCATGGCAAATTGTTAAGAATTAACATATGTCCTTAAATTGTTCAAAGAGGAATTTGTGTGCTTGGCGACCTTTTTTGTAAAGTACTTCTACAAAATAAAATTTTGCATTTTATAACCTTGTTTTTGTGTGAAATTGATATCATGTTATGCATACCTTGTGCGGAAAAGATGTTTATGCTTCATATAGTAGAATAGTAAAATTAGAGACGTGATCTTGCTATTAGATTCTTCTTGTGATATGCCTTTACTTTATGAACCTTGTGTTAGATAAATGTGTGGTGGTTTCGTAGTGCATATGTAGTGTTATATGGGATATCATTAAATCTATGATATGTGATGTGTTGTGAGTCACCATCTTGTGAGTTGAAATAATGTTGTTTGGGTTCGATTATGATCTATCAAGCATAGCTAGTAAATTGGTGTACTTACTTGAGGGTGTTGCCTTATCTCTCAATGTGAAGTCATGGTTGGATTCCAATATGCTCTAGATGGATTAATTTGAGTTGATGTTTGAGTTAATTTCTTAGAGAACCTTTATGGTAATTATTATGTGACTTTGGGGTATGAAAGTTGTCCTTCTTCACTAAGTAATGAACATTAAAGGAGAATTGTGTTATGTGTTACCTTGTGGATGTAAATACCTATTATAAACATGTTTGCTATGTGTTGTGATTATCTCGTACATGCTTAGTGTACTCATGATCTTGTGATACTAGGTATCCATCCATGGGTTGAGTGTATAACTACAAATATGATGGACTCTTGCTTGTGTGGTTGTTTGTATGAATACCCTGTAAGGTCCAATCTTGGAGTTGGAGACCTTCCATGTGTGGAGTTAAGTAGTGGAGAGGAAGAACATAGGAAGCTATGGCGACGTGTTGTGGCATGGGTTTGGGATTACCCAACCAACCATACCTTCCTGTGCTAGAGTACCCCCTACTTCTCCTTAGTTAATAGACTTTTGAGAGGCCCATAGTGTTATCCTATCATGCTCTGTTTCCTTGATGGTACTATTGACATCTGACATGGGATTTTGGTTATGTTTTGGTATGGGTATGTGATTTTCTCGAGGCCATGTTACTTGTGCAGGTTTATTCTTACATTGGTATCTTATTTGAGTGGATGTGTAGTATCCTAGAGACATTTACATTCTAATGATGACGTGTACCTTTGAGAAGGGCACGCCGTACTATATTGATGACATGTACCTTTGAGAAGGGCACGATGTACTATATTGATGACGTGTTACCTTTGAGAAGGGCACGATTCCACGTAAGAGTACGTGAAGGCGCATTGATCATACTTACCTACATGATGTTATTACATCGGTTGTGTTTGCATAACACATGTAGTGACCGTGT
This sequence comes from Cunninghamia lanceolata, assembly GCA_027924645.1. Classification (NCBI taxonomy): domain Eukaryota; kingdom Viridiplantae; phylum Streptophyta; class Pinopsida; order Cupressales; family Cupressaceae; genus Cunninghamia; species Cunninghamia lanceolata. Next base: position 436,772 of record BSBN01001413.1, on the reverse strand, counting down.
TTCCCTCCTTCCTTATTGGTGAGTTAATGTTAGTCACATAGTGATGTAATGTGCACTTTCTTGGATTGCGATTATTTCTTTCGGTTGTTTGGTGACCTTTTTGTATCTTGGTTGTGTGGATCAGCCATGTTATTTATCTTGTCTAAAAGTAGCTTAGCCACAACCTTTGATTCTTCCTTTTTCACGTGACTCGTATGGTTATGTTGTTTTAATGTTGAAATTATGCACATTTATTCATTTATTTATTTATTCTAAATTAGGTTTTGGAGACTTCTCCTCTTGGCTTTTCTAGATATTTGTGTTGGCTAAGCTAGGTTTTTTTTTCTATTTTTCTAGTGCTGGTCTTGTGTCGTGATGTTCTTCTCGCCATGTGGATGGAGTGACCTCTGGTGGAGTGTATATAAGGAAGCAGACGTGGGAAACTTTTGAGGATGGGGGTAGGTGTGGACTAGTATGGGCTGGTCATTATCCACTTACCTTCCTAGTGATCTTGTTCTTATGTTGGCTATCTCTTGGAGGCTAAACCCCTTATACAAACAAGAGGTAGGCCATTGTGGGAATGTATGGCAAGGCCCCCAGGCACGTGGCCCTGAGACCATCATTCTACCTGGTTCTTAGATCTTTGGTTACTTGGCACTAGTTATTGGTTACTTGGTTCTATGAGGAGACTATGACATTCCCCTAAACCTTTATCTGAGCCTTGTGAAGTTAATTCCTGTAATGTGGATGAATGAAAATGTTTGTTTGTGTAAGATCTGTATTTGATGTAATTGCATATGAATTGGTATTTTCTCTATAAACTTGTAATGTGATGTGTGAAGATTCTCTATACATGTGTATAGAAGATTGATGATCCTAAGATTAGATGTGCTGAATTTCAACCCATAGAGTGTATTTTGTGAAAGGAAATTAAGCCTTTATAACATTTAGTTACCATGCTTTATTTTCTTGAGAAGAGTTCTTTATTGCATATGTTATCTTCTGTACTTACCTTGTCTGGTGCAAAAAAGTTCAAGAAAATGCTTCCAACCTCCTCTTGATGACTTCCGGGAGTAAGTCATTTCCTAGGGGGTAGTATGTAAGGCCCGCTCTTGTCCGACTGGTGTGTATCCTATTATTCACCTAGCTTTAGATTAAAATGATAAAATGATTGATTATTATATAATATGGTTGCCAGATGGATATAGGTAGTGATTGGTTATACATCCTCATTAATATGTTTAATTTGCTTCAGCTACGATATGTATATGTGGAATTAACTTTGAGATTGAGTGTGCAGGTATTTCTAACAAAACCACAGATACTGGAGATCATTCCACACCTTAGGTTGTAATCCCTTGTGAAGCTGATCTAGTTCCATGAGGAACCAAGATCAACTCTGTGTTTGGTGCAATGTTGTAATGTTGTAATATTGTCTTGCATGAGGTTGAATGGGTTAGGTCTACCCTTTTGTAAAATTGAATTATGATTTGTGTTGTAAGAATTGTATTTGAATTTCATTTTTTTAATTAAAATTTTTGAGACCCTTTTCTTGTGTCTTAACTTGACCCTGGTGTCCTAACTAAGTTTAAATTGACCCTGGGTTATACCCCATGGGTCTAGGGTCACTTTTGACTTGGTTAACCTCCGTATGGTCACCTTAACTTCACAGTGAAGTTAAGTGACGAATTTGGAGGCATGAGAAGGATAGGATAGTGGGGATATTTTATTAATTTCACATAGGATAGTGGGGATATTTTATTAATTCCACATAGGATAGTGGGGATATTTTATTAATTCCACATAGGATAGTGAGGATATTTTATTAAATCCACTTGGGATAGTGGGGTTATTTAAATATTACAATCTCAAAAAAATAAATTTTTAATTCATCCACTATGAATTTAAAATTCACAAATAATGTGAGCCCTTGATGTCATAATCCACTCTTCCCAAAAAAATAAATTTTTAATTCATCCACTATTAATTTAAAATTCACAAATAATGAGAGCCCTTGATGTCATAATCCATTCTTCCCAAAAAAAATGAATTTTTAATTCATCCACTATGAATTTAAAATTCACAAATAATGTGAGCCCTTGATCTCAACTCTTGATCCTCACCTTCCATTCCCTTTTCAGAAAATCTATAAATAAGACCCTTCTCTAAGCAATTAGAGAAGACTGGATTTTTGTAGGGGAACTTCATTCTTGTAGGGGGACTTCATTCTTGCATTCTTATCATGCCTAATTTCCTCTAGGAAATCTTCTTCTGGCATACTCATAATGCCCAATTCCTTCTCTATTCTCCTCTTCATAGCCTCATAATACCAAAATTATTCTAGCCATCCTATATCCTCCATTCATTATCCCTTGCTTGTGATCATAGAGAGATTTTTTTTTTGAGAAGGGAGATTTGGAGAGGAGGCTGGAGAGGAACTCTACATCAACTTCATCCATTAAAGAGCTTTTTAAGGTTGTATTTCAAGGCCTTTCCTTTGCATTTTCTATTTCTTGCATGATGGATTTATGAAACGAAATTTGAATTGTTGTGTTGTAAATTATGTAATTGTGGGGAAATTTATTTGGGTGTTGATAGAGCTTCTTCCACTTAGGAGAAATGCTCATCAAGTGTGGGGTAGGGGAGGAGTGATCCTCCTCGAGTACATGCCTTGTTTCTTTTGAGATGTTGAAAGCCTTGAGGACATTTGTGTGGCTTTAGAAAATTATGTTATTTAGCTTGAGAGTCAAAATATGAACTCCTTGGAATCTTTGTTGGCAAGTTGGCTTGAGGCCATGAGAAGGAAATTGTGTTGAAATTTAATTGAAGGGTGACACTCTAGAGTTGAGTGTGTCCACTCTCCTACCCCTCTTTAAACTCACAGTGCATGAGTTTTGTGTTGTGTAAATATCTATGGGTGTATTTGTGTTTTGGTGTGTTATTTTTATTTTGTTGTGAAGTGGTATTAAATCCCCTAGGTGTGTGGATGATCTCCCTAGCTTGGGGGTGACCCTCTTGCGGGTCTACGATAGGGAGGAGAGCAGCTTGTGTGGTGTTTCTTCCTTTGTGTGATATGCAGGTTTTCTAGGAGCTTATGGTGAAGCTTGGAGAAGATTATTGGATCTTAGAAAATATTTTATTTTCCTTTACTCTTAAGGGAGCTTAGTCTTTTAATAGCTTCATCCTTGTTGATTTTACAAGAGGAGAACATTCTCTCTCTTTCATTGTATAATTTGGTATTTTGGAGTTGTGAGGAAATTACATCCTTATTGTATTGATAGTTGTAGTTTTATTGTTCATTTAGTTTTGCCATTTGGAAAGGAAATAAAATTGGATTAAAGTTGTGTAATTGAGTTAAATAGAAACTAATCTCATATTAAAAGTTTGCCTTAATATGAATAGTGAATAGTAACAGAATAGTGAATAGTGAATACTGAATAGTAAAAGTGAATAGTGAATAGTGAATAGTAAAAGTGAATAGTGAATAGTAAAAGTGGGATTTATTTATGCATATTGTATAATATGAATTGAATAGATGCTTAAACTTAGAGTTGCAATTCGGAAACACAATGTTTATATTTGTAAAAATAAAATAAATTAACTCTTTGCTCTATTTTTAATGATTTATTGGATAGTAATCTGTTTTAACAAATTATATATATATTTATTTATTATATATATATTCTATACTTTCTTTACAGTTAAGGAACTTATTAATGAAATTGTGAGTTAAAGTGAACTGAGCTATTGGTGGTATATATACATATATATATATTTAAATTAAATTTTAGAGAAACGAAAGAGAGGGCAAATGATCGTGCTTTGTTAAAAAATGATCTATCACCTAAAACAACTATTGTACAAATGTAATTCGTGAGTGTAATACCCCGCTAACAATTGCTTTGTTTACTCTTTAAGCATACGCCACTGAGCACGCTTACGCGTGTGAGGGGGTTTTCAGAGTAGTAAGAGAAAATTTTTGATAGTTCGTATCATGACCACATGATGCATGTGGACATAACATGCGTGAATACATGTTGTGACTGCATGGGAAATGTGGGCATGACATTTGGTTCGTATCATGACCACATGATGCATGTGGACATGACACGCGTGAATACGTGTTGTGACCACATGGGAAATGTGGGCATGACACTTTGGAAGAAGATGAAGACAAATTTGAAATTCAATTCTACTTTTCATCCACAGACAGATGGACAAATAGAGGTAGTGAATAGGAGTTTGGGAAACTTGTTGAGATGTTTAGTTGGAGACAAAGCCAGAAGTTGGGACTTGATTCTTTCACAAGCAGAGTTTGCATACAATAATTCAGTAAATAGGAGTACCAGAAGAATACCTTTTGAGATTGTTATCGGAGTGAATCCTAGAGGAGTTGTAGAATTGAGAGATATCAGTACAAAAGATAAGAGGAGTGCAGAAGCAGAAGAATTTGTAGATCATATGAAAACAGTGCATGACCAGGTAAAGAAGCATTCAGAGAACATAAACTGTAAGTACAAAGAGAAGGTAGATGAGAAGAGAAGACACAATGAATTTGAAGTTGGAAATGAAGTAATGGTATACTTGAGAAAAGAAAGATTTCCCATTGGGACATATAACAAGTTGAAGATGAAGAAGTTTGGATGTTGTAGGATACTTAGAAAATTTGATTTAGGAAATGCATATGAAGTGGAATTACTGGAAACATTGGGTATTTCACCTATTTTCAACATTACAGATCTTTATCAGTATCATGAAGCAGAGTTTAGTGACAGCATGGGAGAAGACTTGAAAAAGTAGTTGCCACAACAAGCACTGAAACAAATTGAAGGTATTTTAGATAGCAGAGTTGGACGTAACACTAGAGGAAGACAATGCAAAGAATATCTTGTGAAGTGGAAAGGCAGACCAGAAGAAGATTCATCATGGATTTCTCAGACTGAGGTGGACTGTCTTGGTTCTCCCTTAGCCCCAACAAAGTGAGGGACTCACTTTTTCAATAACCTTGGATGTCTGATGAAGGAGCATCCCTGGTTCAAGAGAAATCTTGCATCAACTAAAAATATTTGCATTTCAGTTTGTTTGCATTTCAATTCTATCATTTTCCAGTATAGTTCAGGCAGTTCAGTCAGTAGCAGTTCTCAACTTGTGGTCCAGTTTTGGCATTCCACATATTGTGGATCTGGACTTTGCATCTCAATTCATTCATCTACATCATATGAAGAATTTAGAGCATTTGGATAAGTTACCAAAAATATATCTCTATCAAAAGATCCTCTGTTTTCTCAGTGCAGAGTTCTCTAATAGTCATGAGTAATCAGCTGAAGAAGAAGGATTGGGAGCATTGGCCAACTTGTGGATCCTTGTGATTCATTCTAAAATGTTCCTTGGTTCATGGCCAACCTACCTCATAGGTCCGCACTTCATTGTATCTGTTGGAGAAGGATTTTCAAGCTGATAGGTCTGACCTATCCTAGAACACACATCACACCTCTTCATCAAGATTCTGGATCTCTTGTGACTGACACGGAGGAACCTATTGGTCTGGAAATGATATATATTGATGTAATAGATCCTTAGGAAGGTAGTGCGAAGGAGCTTCAAAGCTTTATCTTGCGCATGTGTGTAACCCAACCTTTGAGCCCTAGTTGTAAGCCCGCATGTTGCCAACCAGATTGTATTTGAATTATTTGATATACTGAATGATTGAAACTACATTTGTTCTATATTCTTGTGTTGTTTCCATTGTGTTTACTCTTGCTGCATGGTCCAGACAGTTTATTCTGTGAACCCTCCTACTGTGACTGCACCACTTGCTAAATTTTCAGTAGTAGCATAGTTATTCTGTACCATTAAATCTTAACTTACTATTTCATTTGGGCAGGTAGCCTGATTATGAGGCTAATTACATGGGTAACACCATGCATAGTCTTGAACCATGTTATTTTGTATAGGCACAATTTCCTTTGATGTACTAACAATATTTGGATTATATTGCCGATTTGGCCTATTATTGTAATTTCTTCTTTGACCCTGATAATCTGCTTGATAACTAGGTTTATTTGCTTGGTATGGGGCTTGGTAAGCCTTGTTATTCTGGTTTGCTTGAATTTTCAGACTCACTAAATCATTGGTTATAGTCTACAATATCTTTGCTATACGTTGCTAGTTTTCTTTCAACTCTTGAAACTCAGAATGAATGGAATCTGCACTATTTTTTGTATTTGCTTGATAACCAAAAGCTGGTATACTAGGAATTGATAAAATATGTGGGGCTAAAATTGGCATTAAAGGCTACATATCTAAAAAAATTAGCATTGGTGGCCTAGGTGCTATCTTACCAACCTATATTAAACTATTTTCTTCTCTTATTGCAATATCAAAAATAGCTGGTAAAGTTACCCCACCCATAGATTGTATCATAACAACAATATCAAAATTTAATGCCCTCAAATAATAAAAAAATCATGTTCTGGTGAGGGTTTCACTATTTCAGGAATCCTATTCCACGTTTTCTAAAATCTAAAGTTAAAATCTAACATTTGCTCTTGTAGAGCTCTCTTGATAGTAGTCATTTGTTCAACTAATGATAAATGGTCAGATTTATCTTAAAATTATCTATTCAAAGCAACACCTAATTCATCCCTAGATCTAATTGAATTGACTCTTAAGCCTCTAAACCATTGAAGAGATTTACCTTTTAGTGATGTTGCTAATAGCCTGATTGCTACATTCTCTTCTGTAATATGGTGGACAGAACATAAAGAAGACACATCTTTGGTATGTTCATTCGGTGTAGTCCCATCTTCTCTAGTAAAACTTGGTAAACTCTTTAATGCATCCACCGGTATATCATCATGTTGTCTTAGATTCAAAGGGCTTCCTCCATCAAATGTAACAAATGGTTGATTTCTTGGTCGTGCTGGTCGATTTACTCCACCTCCTCCTCGAGGAGGTGGTACAGGCCCTCCACCTCCTCCTCCTCTGAGTAGAGACATTGGAGTAGATGTTATTTGAGTTGGTACTTGGATTGAAACTACTTCAAATATTTATTGTAACATAGGTTCTTCCTCTTCAAGCTCTAAAAGAAGAAGTTCCTCTTAGAAAATAAGAATCTGCTCTCTTGGGCTTGGTGGTGGAGAATTATGAAATTCTGATGATGAACATGCAAATAATGGATTCTAGTGAGAAGCAAACTCTGGATGTGTACTTGGCATATCTGGAACAACTGTTGAATCTACTAATTTGATTACTTTATCTACTTTTATCCTCCTCTTTGGTGGAGATAACTGAATATGCCTCTTCTCAGAATCTTTATTTGACCTTGTTTAATACTTTTTCATAAGCTGCAAGATTTGATCTATAAAACCAAAGTATTAGAGTCACCGGGTACTTAAAAATAAACCTCTAAAAGGTTGAAAATTTTGTTGTTCATACCAAAACAATAGAAAAAATAAGTTCTATTGAACTAAAAATTAGTTCAAGTCCCATCGGGCATGCCAAAAACTGTTGTGGATGAGGATTGCACCCTTATGCAAAGCTGTGAAACTCTGCAATCCTTTGAAACATGGGGACAAACTCAAGCTGTGGGTGACATATAATGAGTTTGAACCTCTAGTTTATGGGCTGGTTCCCTTAAAATATTCTATTTGAAACTATGATTTCTGTTTTGGAAAATGGTAAGAAAGAAACTATACGGTAACAAAGCTATAAAATTTGGTGATGCACCTAATAAGGATGGAAAAATGCAAATCTAGTCCACAATAGATTTTTAGAAATCTGACCCACACAATCCAATCTTGGAATAAATATCACAAAAATATTTCTAAGGTTGGAAGATAAAGTCTTTATGAAGGAAAAGGATTTTTCACAACATGAAAGAACTATTTTCAGTAACACAACCTAAGACCTATGATATCACTATGCTTAACACTTGCAAGTAAAAATGAGACAATAATTTTAAATATTTTGATAATTAAACACAATAAAATTTTATCAAATCACTCATACAATTAGCATAATTGGAAAGGCAAACACTTGATTCCAATGAAAAATAAAGGAAAATATTGCATGGAAAACAAAAAAATTAGACCTGTAAGCTGCTATGATCTCTATAAAATCTATAAATAATGAGTTACAAAAACTCTTTCAGTCTCAAAGTGCAAGGAGCAAAAAGGCAAGAACTAGCAAAAACTAAGTTTTGCTTTACAATATATAGTTTTGCTCTCTCCAAGAGGCATTCAAAATGGATCTGTAGCTAACTGCCTCTAAAAATAAGTCCTCGAAAGTGATTCACGAGCAAAACAAGAAATCCCTAAAAATAAGGGTCCAAATTGCCACAAATTGAGCAAAAATAGGTCCAAGTTGACCTTCTCCATGTGTTTGACCAAGAAGTTGACCAAGATTCCTCAAATTGCTCCTCAAATCATGCAGAAAGTCCCTAATTGGTCTCAGTTAATTCAACTCATCAATTTGGATGATTTTGCATTTTGCAAAATTGATATGAGTGGATAATAAAGTAATTAGAATAATTACTTTACTATTAGTTACAATTTGCTTTATTTTTTTAAGTTTACAACTTGTGAAAAATAATAAAGTAATTTGGAAAATATTGCTTTATTATTCACTTACATTATTTTTTGTTGTAAAATTATGCATGATGAAAGAGAAAATAATTTCCTTATCTCTCCAATTACACTTGCCTAATTTGCATGATTTGAAAAATAATAGGACTTAGAAGAAAATAAAAACCCCTTATATCTCCATGTGAGAAAAAAGCTCCTAGTTTGCATGACATATGCATTAAGGCAAAATTTTACCCTTATCACTCCACATGCACTAAGGAGAAAATAACAATATACCCTGCCTTATTACTCTACATTTACAATGCAAAAATTGACCTCATTTGCCCAAACAAATACCATCATGTAAAATCAAACTCTAAATAAGATCCCGCCACCTTGCAATATGCCTCATACCTTCATGCTAATATACCTTCCTCTCCCAAGAATCTTCATCATGGAAAGAAAGAAACCTAATGATAAGCCTTTGCCACCTTGTAATCTTATCTTGTCTTCATATAATTTCTTGTCTTTGACTTTGAATGATAAGATCATAAGGCATAAAATCATTTGATCATATTTGGTCATTCTGCATGATACATGTATCATTAGGAGGAATCTTTGATAAGGTTCAAGTATTTTTGACCACATGCTTTGATCGACCACAAGGAACAAAGTTTGTTTGACATTTATCTAAGGCATGAACATTACCTTCTAATGATGTCGATCACATTTTGACTTTAGAAACAAAGGAAAAAATCACATTTGTCAGCCTCTTCAAATAATGATTACTAGGGATTTTACCTTTCAAGTCTTGGAGCCTGATGTGCTTTGGATAATGTAATGATTTTTATTTGCAAATTCAAAAAAACAAAAAATGAGAAGAAACTTCGAGCAAAAGCATTGAGTGAACCCTAAAGTTCATCTCATTTTTATTTGGCATTCTTTCTTTGTCGCTCTGAAACCTCTCTAATGGCCGACTAGGGTTTCATGGTTCTCTAGTTTTTTCTCCATCTTCTTAGCTCCTCGGTGGTCAAAAATCTTGCATTTTCCATGTGAAATGAATAGCAGAACTCGGTGAGTATAGCATTTTAAGCTTTGACTAGTATTTGTGTTTCTTTCTGTAGTATTTTTGCTCAAATGGCCACGTCCATACCTCCACTTTCCTCTCTGCAATTCTTTGACATTTGCTCTTTGGTTTCTCTATGTTGAACTTGCATCTGTGAAAAAAATGATACAAACCCTCAAAAGAGGGGATGACGACCATGCATCTCCACTCTCTTCAAATATACTGGTGAATTTCTCTTCCCTTTACCTGTGTATTCTTTGACATGGCGGCCTAGAAAAGATAGAGTTCCTTTGCAAAGAAAAGACATGGGTATTTCGTGTTTAAGGAAAACACCTCCTCTGCAATGGCCATGATATATATGTGGTTTTGTGACATTTCCTTTGACTTTTCGTGCAAAAGATTGAGGGTTTTTTAACAGTGAAACAAGGGTTTCAACTCTAATTTGCACAGAGACCTCTTCTACTCCATGGATTTTAAGCATAACAATGCTAGTCTCTGGCACAACCTTGGCTGTAGATGCATTGTATCACCTTCTTTTTGCTGTAGCTACAAAATGGTATTAGGGTTTGAAATCTGAGCAAGGGTTTCATAGTTTAAGCATAAAAAATTCTATTTTGGCATCTTTCTCTTCTGATATCATTCTATATTTTATATTGACTGAATATAGAAAAAATAACCTTCTCTTTGATAGATTTAACCTGGAAGTCAAAAGATATTATCAACATTTGAATTTGATTCTCTTTATAATTGTATTTGAGGTGGCTTGTTGTAGCTGTAGCTCTTCATGATGCTAGGTCTCTGACCATTCATTTTTCTTTAACTATAACTATGCATGATAGAAGGATTTAAGCATGAAGCTCTTTACCTGTGCATGATATAAGCAATGACTGTAACATATAATCTTTACAAAATTTGAAGCTGTGTCTTTATATTTTATTTTCTGTGCATTCATATGGCACATACCTAACACCATGTTTCCTTTTCTTTGTATTAGTTACATTTTGATTTATTCTTTTCTTCTTCCTGTAGCATATAGAAGGATTTCTTAAAGAATAAAAATCTCTATTGCCTTGAAGAAAATCCTCAGACTTACAGGGGCAGCCTGTACCTAGTTTTGCTTCTTTAACAGTTTTGATATGTTCTTTCCATTCCCTTGTGAAACAGTTATGACCAAATGATACTTGCCTTCCACTGTAGCTTCAAATGACAAATGACCTTAACATTTTCAAGGCATGATTTTTCATCTGTAACTAATTTAATCTGAACCTATTGATCTATACTTGTCTTCTTCACTTGATGTATTATCTTGTTTGATTGTGACAGTCATAGTTAGATAATGCATTTATATGACTTGTCCTTCATTGTATCAAATGATACAAAGCTTTGGCATCTTAAAGACATGATTCTATTTCTTTCATCTTATTTGCATGCTTTTGTCATATCTTAAGTCCAATTTTCTAAAGTTTGACTTATATGGATAACTGTGACATGAAACATGACAACAATAAGGCATTTTAATGATGGTATAAATAAGAAAAGTACCTTTCATAGCTGCATTTCTATTTTCTGCAATATGCCAAGTTGACTCAGGCACTTTGAACATATCTGATCTGATTTAATTAGCTGTAATCAAGGTGAACATAGTGACACACTTTTGTTGCAAGTTGATTTTATGATGCATGATATATCTTTGAATGATGCATCCTGTCTTTATTCTGATATCCTTTTCACATGAATAGAAAAGAGAACATGCTGGGCTCAACCCTTGTGGGAGCCACATTTTCTCCACATGTTTTAATGTCTTCAAATCAACAACATTACTTTTCCTATACCTACATAGTGAACAAACAAGTTAGAATAAAAACATACCTTATGGAGTTGATTGATCCTCTTCATGATATTCTGATTTATGGTACATGTCTGATTTGATCTTTCATATGAAATGCATGATGTGGCAAGTTGATATGTCTACTTGGTAAAAGCATATGATAATGTTAAATATCCAGAGCTCTAACAAGTTTTTTCCCGACTTTTTGCAGGTTAACTTGATACAACTGGAGTTGAAGATCAACCATCAACAAGTTCAACACCCAATAGAAGATATCAACCTTGCTCAGGCAATGATGGATATTTAATTTTATCATGTGTTCTTCATCATTTCTTTTATCATCAGATGTATAGCTTGCATATGTCTACATTGCTCAGTTTAGTCACTCCCACGGCTTGTGTGGGACACATTTGAACACTTCTTTTAAACATGATCAATTAATTTATCTCATGCACTTGATTTCATGTATGTTTTCTTTTAAATCAATGCATAGGATATGGTAACTGAAACTGAATGTATGTTCCAAATATGACATGAAATGACAGTTCAAATGAATACCTTTCTTTCTTTCTTTCAATTATGATCAATTAAATAATCAAATTGTCTTATAACTTCTGAAAGATAAAATAGTTTAGATCAACTGTCTTCTTTGAATGCTTGATTTCTTGACATCTAACTCACTTGTCATGATGATTTAACAGTCCTGATTGGACTATTAGGTTATCATGACAACTGATCTTCATTTCTACTTTGTCAAGAAATCAACTGTTCATTAAATACAATAACTTGAAAGTTTTCTTTTATTCCTTCTGAAACAACTGCAATTAGGTCTAACTAAATTTAGTGTGAACAAAATTTAGTAACATTTATGGCGACCTCTTAGGGGTGTTTTCTTGCTAAACAACTTAGAACTAGTAGCCTTGCAATTCCATTGGGCACATGTGTCTTCTTCTACCCTAAACTTTGAAATTTTTTTTGCAACTCAAAACTAATTGAAAAACCATAGTAGCAACAAAACTGAAACTGAAACTGAAACTGGTTTGCTTAAGACAAAGCCAACAACATGTGCAAAAGTACTTCTTGGAAAATAAAACAATAACTGAACTAAATGTGCAAAAGCACTTATTTGTAGCATAAGGCTGCTTCTCTAATAGTATAGCTTGAGGTGAATTCCATTAACTAGGATTGGCAACACCTCTCCATCTAACTTAGCAAGCTAGAATGCATTTTGTTTCTTGCATTCTATTATGATGTATGGTCCATCCCACATAGCATCAAACTTTATATGTTGACCAGGTCTGCTCTTTAATTCATTCCATTTGAAAACTAGATCTCCTTCTTTAAAGATTCTTAGTACTGCTCTTTTATCAAATGTCCTTTTCATTTGGGCCTGGTGTATTTCCAATGTTTTCAAGGCCTCTTTCCTGATTTCTTCAAGTTCTATCAGCTATGCAAGCCTGATTTCCATTGGCTATTCTTCAAGTAACTCCAGTTCTTTTATGTAACTCAAAGTTGGTAGCTCAACTGATATTGGCAACTTGGCCTCTTTTCCATATGTGAGAACATAGGGTGAATTACCTGTTGCTCTTTTAGGTGTAATTCTATCAGCCCATAAGGCTAATTTTAACTTGTCATGCCAAGACCTTTGATTTTCATTAACTATTTTCTTTATGATTTTAATTAGATTTTTGTTAGTTGACTCAACCTATCCATTACCTTGAGGGTAATAATTTGATGAAGTATTCATAAATATGTTATTTTTGACAGACCAATCAGATACTCTTAATCCAAAAAATGTTAAAGCATTATCTAAGATAATTGAGTCAGGAGTACCAAACCTGGACACTAGATCTTGATATAAATTTAGGACTGATGTTTCCTTAGCTTCCTTCAAGGCAACTGCTTCAGTCCATTTAATGAAATAATTAGTAGCAGTCAATATCCACTTGTGTCCTTGGCTAGAAGGTGGATTTATAGGACCAATAAAGTCCAATCCCCACTTGCCAAATGGCTACTCCACTTGAATTGGATGTAAGGGCATTGCTACAAGTCTTTGTTTACCTACAAAAACTAAACATTTTAAACATTTCTTTACCCATTCATGTGCATCCTTGAACATGTCAGGCCAATAATGACTAGCTCTCATAATCTTCTGAGCTGTTGTTCTAGCTGCAAAATGACCTCCAGAAGGTCCATCATGAAATTCCTCTAGAATCTTTTAAATCTGATCTGGTTTTAGACTCCTTAGTAAAATATTATTAAAGTCCCTTTTGTATAAGATTCCATCAATTACAGCATAGGGAATTGCCTGCAATCTGTAATATCTTCTTTTAGATCTATCCAAGCTTTGAGGACAATCACCGGTGTGTAGATAATGGATCATATCATGCGCCCAACTTGTAGGGGAATCTAGGATAACAACTGCTTCATCATTCTGTAGCACTGTCTCATGTTCCCCTTCAAGTTCCTTGTTGTATTTCTCATGATCTGCAAGCCGTTTACATAGTCCTTTGCCTCAAACCAACTTGGTAACTTTAATTTGGATGTCATACTCCATAACTTTTCTTATCCACCCTGCTCTCTTATCACTCAAATCCTTACTAAGTAAGAACTCTTTCACTATAGGATGGGCAACCATTAACTGAATTCTATTATTTGAAAGCATATGTTTAAAAATTTTTAGGCTCCTGATAACAACCAATACATGCTTTTCAACAAAAGAATATCTTACCTCATAGTCATGCAGAATTTGGCTGAAAAAAGCCATAGGCTGTTCTAATCCTTCTTCATTCTGTTGACAAAGCATAGCTGATATAGTATCCACACTACCAAATACATACAAGATGAAGTCTTTGTCAAAATTTGGGTTTATCAGTGTAGGTGCAGCAACAAGTGCTTCTTTTATCTCTTCAAAGCTTTGCTTTCCTTCTTTGGTGCAGCTGAAAGAAATATTCTTTTTCAGCATTGCTATAAGAGGTTGTAAAAGTGCTGTTGTGTTAGGAATAAACCTTCTTACAAAGTTAATTCTTCCTAGAAAGCTTTGTAAGCCTTTCTTATGTGCATGAAGAGATAATGCCAATATTGTAGTGATTCTTTTAGGATCAATTGATATCCCATTTTTAGACACTATGTGTCCTAAAAGTTTGCCTTCATGAATAGAAAAAATACTCTTCTTTGGGTTAAGTGATACCCCAAATTCTTTACATCTCTCAAAAATTAGTCTTAAATGATGCAAGTGATCTTCAACTTTTTTAGAAAAAATAGTGACATCATCTAAGTATACAAGTACAAACTTATTAATCAGGCCTTGAAAGGCCATATCCATTGCCCTTTGAAATGTTGCACCTATATTTGATAAGCCAAATGTCATCTTTTTGTATGCTAATGTGCCCCATTTTGTGGTAAAAGATGTCTTATACTAATCTCCTTTTACTAGAATTTCATTATAACCTGAATAACCATCCAACAAAGAGAATCTTTCTAATCTAGAAACAACCTGCAATATCTGTTCCATGGATGGTAAAGGATAATGATCTTCTAAAGATGTTCTGTTTAAATCACAGTAATCAACACATAATCTGATTTCTCCATTATTTTTTCTAACAGGAACTAAGTTAGAAATCCATGAAGTATGTTTGATAGGAAAAATGGTATTACCTTCAATCAGTTTATTCAACTCCATTTTAATCATCACTTCCAGCTTAGGATTTAATGGTCTTTGCTTCTATCTGACATGTTTTGCCTTGGGTTCAAGCTCTATTGTATGCTGAGCCAACTCTAGGTTGAAACCTTTTAGATCTCCATATTCCCAGGCAAACACATCACTAAATTCTTGGCAAAGTTGAATGAATGCTTGTTCTTGTTTTGTACATATTTTTCCTAGCTTGAGTAGCTTATCTTTAAAGATCTCAATAGGTTCATAGTGTTCATGTTTCACTAACAAGCTGGCCTTGTCCTTTCTTTCTTGATCATCAGTATTAAATATTGATTCTAAGGTCACTAAGCCCTTAGGTAGCTTGTTTGATCTTAACTGTAGTATTTGATCATCATATTGCTGCAAAAATTTATGTTGATTGCCTGTAGAAAATTTAGCCTCTTCCATCAAAAAATTTACAATATGTTCATCACTATCACATACTTGCCAGCTGGTATTATTATCTGGAATTGATGGTCTAATAGCCACTTTAATAGATAAAGGAGAATGAATATTCTTCATTTCTATAGGAATATCATATTCAACTCATATGGCAGCTAGTTTGTCAGCCTATTTATTATTAGTTCTAGGTACAGATATCAGATTAAATGCATCAAATTCTTCTATCATGTCCCAAACTCTGTGCTTATACAATTTCAGCAAATTATTCTTTGTAGCAGCAAGATTTCAGACTTGTTTAACAACTAATTCACTGTCTCCAAAGACTTTTAGGCATTTAATATTTCTTTTCCTGGCCCATTCTACTCCATGAACTAAAGCTTCATACTCAGATGAGTTATTAGAATAGCTGAAAGCAAATCTGAAAAATGAATAATATTTCTCACCTATGGGGGAAACTAGAACAACTCCTCCACCAACACCAATCCTACTTCTAGAACCATCAAAATAAAGCTCCCAAACATCATTTTCAGCCTCTTTTACTTGCTAACTTTCTCCTTTAAGCAGATTTGGAATGACTACATTTTTCTCCTGAATCATATACACACCAAGGGTTATCGCATCCATCTACTCAAATGGATCTGTTTCATGGTTCTCTATTGCCCACTAGTCTAAAACAAGATCAAGAATTCCCTCTAGAATTGTACTTGGGTCTTGAACAAGAATCAGATCTTCTTGATAAAAAATGGAAAGGTTGGCATTTATCAGACTGGGTGTATAGGGTTCAAGGTGATCTTTGGCTAATGGATCAGATTTGATTGTAACCTTGGTTCCATATCTAGTTCTAAAGAATAAATGTGTCTAATCAGAAGAAATATATCCCCCTATTCTTGCTGTAAAATCTCTGGATAAACAGATGGCAAAAGTAGGTGGCAAGTCAATGACATATATATCCTGATGTATGACAAGATTTGGATAGACATGCAAAGTTAGACTGAAGTTTTTAAACATTTCAATTGTATTGACTCTAGTTCCATCTATTTGCACAACTCCTCTAACAATAGGTTCATACTTCAGGCCAAGTTTATCAGCTAGCTATTTTGGCATAACTGAGCTGCTAGCTCCTGAGTCTATCATGCAATTGTGTACCAAATGATCACCAACAATTAAAGTGACATAAAATGGTGGTGGTTTGCCTACTAGTTTTGGTTGTTCTATTGTTTTTTCTGCCTCATTTGTAAGCATAACTTGAGGTTGATGTGCTTTTTGAACTTCATTTGACAAAGACATTTGTGCTAAAGCATCTTGCAATAAATCTTTCTGTCCTGGAATATGTAAAGCATCTAAAATGAACATGCTTACTGTTGCTTTCTTCATATGATCCAAAATATTAAAAATATGACCACTAACCTTTTGTTCTATTTTGGGAACAACAATTTCTAGTTGGACCTTACTTTGCTGTTTATGAGCTTCAGGCTATCTTTTTTCAACTAATGGCTATCCTCTTAACAAAATATGCATATCTTGAGATGTAGAAGCTTGATTCTACCATTGTTGGCTTGCAGAAACTGCATTTTTACCTTTATCAACTTGCTATTGTACATTTCCAGCTTGCTGTTTATTGATATTAGCTTGTTGATTTGCATTTCTAGCTTGTTGCTGCAAGTCAACAACTCTCTTTTTTGATCTTGTGTTTGCTGCAATATTAGTAAAAGATTGCTTTTGACCTGGTAACTGATTCACACCACAAAATTTATTAGCCTGCCAATTCATCAAAGCTACATTAGGATTAACATACTGAGTTGGAGTATCCAACTGGTTATTCACATCACCTGCTAAATTTTCAGCAACATAGTTATTCTGTACCATTAAATCTTGATTTACTATCCCATTCAGGTAGGTAGCCTGATTATGAGGCTGATTACATGGGTAACACCATGCATAGTCCTGAACCATGTTATTTTGTATAGGCACAATTTCCTTTGATGTACTAACAACATTTGGATTATATTGCTAATTTGGCCTATTATTGTAATTTCTTCTTTGACCCTGATAACTAGGTTTATTTGCTTGGTATGGGGCTTGGTAAGCTCTGTTATTCTGGTTTGCTTAAATTTTCAGACTCACTAAATCATTACTTACAGTCTACAATATCTTTGCTATACTTTGCTGGTTTTCTTTCAACTCTTGAAACTCAGAATGAATGGGATCTGCACTATTTTTTGCATTTGCTTGATAACCAAAAGGTAGTATACTAGGAATTGATGAAATATGTGGGGTTGAAATTAGCATTAAAGACTGTATATTTGGAAAAAATGGCATTGGTGGCCTAGGTACTATCTTACCAGCCTATATTAAATTATTTTATGCTCTTATTGCAATATCAAAAGTAGCTGGTAAAGTTACCCCACCCATAGATTGTATCATAACAACGATATCAGAATTTAATGCCATCAAATAATACAAAATCCATGTTCTGGTGAGGGTTTCACTATTTCAGGAATCCAATTCCATGTTTTCTAAAATCTAAAGTTAAAATCTAACATTTGCTCTTGTGGAGCTCTCTTAATAGTAGTCATTTGTTCAACTAATGATAAATGGTCAAATTTATCTTGAAATTGTATATTCAAAGCAACACCTAATTCATCCCAAGATCTAATTGAATTGACTCTTAACCCTCTAAACCATTGAAGAGTTTTACCTTTTAGTGATGTTGCTAATAACCTGATTGCTACATTCTCTGCTGTGATATGGTGGACATAACATAAAGAAGCCACATCTCTGATATGTTCAATTGGTGTAGTCTTGTCTTCTCTAGTAAAACTTGGTAAACTCTTTAATGCAGCCACCTGTATATCGTCATGTTGCCTTAGATTCAAAGGGTTGCTCCATCAAATGTAACAAATGGTTGATTTCTTGGTCACGGTGGTCGATTTCCTCCACCTCCTCCTCCACTAGGAGGCAGTATTCCTCCTCCACCTCCTCCTCCTCCGAGTAAAGACATTGGAGTAGATGGTATTTGAGATGGTACTTGGATTGAAACTACTTCAAATATTTCTTGTAACACAGGTTCTTCCTCTTCAAGCTCTAAAAGAAGAAGTTCCTCTTGGAAAACAAGAATCTACTCTCTTGGGCTTGCTAGTGGAGAATTATGAAATTCTAATGATGAACTTGCAAATAATGGATTCTGGTGAAAAGCAAACTCTAGATGTGTACTTGGCAGATCTAGAACAACTATTGAATCTGCTGATTTGATTACTTTATCTTCTTTTATCCTCCTCTTTGGTGGAGATAATTGAATATGTCTCTTCTCAAAATCTTTATTTGACCTTGTTTAATACTTTTTCATAAGCTGCAAGATCTAATCTATAAAACCAAAGTATTAGAGTCGCCAGGTACTTAAAAATAAACCTCTAAAATGCTGAAAATTCTACTATTCATACCAAAACAATAGAAAAAATAAGTTCAACTCCCACCGGGCGTGCCAAAAACTGTTGTCGATAAGGATTGCACCCTTATGCAAACCTATGAAACTTTGTAATTCTTTGAAACATGGGGACAAACTTAGACTATGGGTGACCTATAATGAGTTTGAACCTCCAAATTATGGGCTGGTTCCCTTAAAATATTCTATTTGAAACTATGATTTCTATTTTGGAAAAGGATAAAAAAGAAACTATATAGTAACAAAGCTGTAAAATTTGGTGATACACCTAATAAGGATGGAAAAATACAAATCTGGTTCATAATAGATTTTCAGAAATCTAACCCACACAATCCAATCTTGGCGTAAATATCACAAAAATATTTCTAAAGAAGGTTGGAAGATAAACTCTTTATGAAGGAAAAAGATTTTTCACAACATGAAAGATCTATTTTTAGTAACACAACCTAAGACCTATGATATCACTATGCTTAACATTTGCAAGTAAGAATGAGACAATAATTTTAAAGGTTTTGTTAATTAAACACAATAAAATTTCATCAAATCACTCATACAAGTAACATCAATAGAAAGGCAAACACTTGATTCCAATGAAAAATAAAGTAAAATATTGCATGGAAAACAAAGAAATTAGACTTGTAATCTACTGTGATCTCTATAAAATCTGTAAATAATGAGTTACAAAACCTCTTTCACTCTCAAAGTGCAACGAGCAAAAAGGCAAGAACTGACAAAAACCAAGTTTTACTTTACAATATATAGTTTTTCTCTCTCCAAGAGGCATGCAAAATGGAGCTACAACCAACTGCCTCTAAAAATAAGTCCTCGAAAGTTATTCATGAGCAAAACAAGAAATCCCTAAAAATAAGGGTCCAAACTACCACAAATTGAGCAAAAATAGCTCCAAGTTGACCCTCTCCATGTGTTTGACCAAGAAGTTGACCAAGATTCCTCAAATCGCTTCTCAAATCATGCAAAAAGTCCCTAATTGGTCTCAATTAACTCAACTCATCAATTTGCATAATTTTGCATTTTGCAAAATTGATGTGAGTGGATAATAAAATTAATTAGAATAATTAACTTTACTATTAGTTACAATTTGTTTTTTTTTTTAATTTTACAACTTTGAAAAATAATAAAGTAATTTGGAAAATATTACTTTATTATTCACTTACATTATTTTTGGTTGTAAAATTATTCATGATGAAAGAGAAAATAATTTCCTTATCTCTCCAATTATACTTGCCTAATTTGCATGATTTGAGCAAAAATAGGACATAGAAGAAAATAAAAACCCCTTATATCTCCATGTGAGAAAAAACCTCCTAGTTTGCATGACATATGCATTAAGGCAAAATTTTACCCTTATCACTCCACATGCACTAAGGAGAAAATAACAATATACGCTGCCTTATTACTCCACATTTACAATGCAAAAATTGACCTCATTTGCCCGTACAAATACCATCATGTAAAATCAAACTCTAAATAAGCTCCTTCCACCTTGCAATATGCTTCATACCTTCATGCAAATATACCTTCCTCTCCCAAGAATCTTCATCATGCAAAGAAAGAAACCTAATGATAAGCCTCTACCACTGTGTAACATTATCTTGTCTTCATATAATTTCTTGTCTTTGACTTTGAATGATAAGATCATAAGGCATAAAATCATTTGATCATATTCGGTCATTCTACATGATACATGTATCATTAAGAGGAATCTTTGATAAGGTTTGAGTATTTTTGACCACATGCTTTGATCGACCACAAGGAACAGAGTTTGTATGAGATTTATCTAATGCATGAACATTACCTTCTAATGATGTCGATCACATTTTGACTTTAGAAACAAAGGCAAAAATCACATCTGTCGGCCTCTTGAAATAATGATCACTAGGGATCTTACCTTTCAAGCCTTAGACCCCAATATGCTTTGGATAATGTAATGATTTTTATTTGCAAAGTCAAAAAAAAAAAAAAAAGAGAAGAAACTTCGAGCAAAAGCATTGAGTGAACCCTAAAGTTCATCTCATTTTCATTAGGCATTCTTTCTTTGTCGCTCTAAAACCTCTCCAATGGCCGACTAGGGTTTCATGGGTCTCTTGTTTTTTCTCCATCTTCTTGGCTCCTCCGTGGTCAAAAATCTTGCATTTTTTATGTAAAATGAATAGTAAAACTTGGTGAGTATAGCATTTTAGGCTTTGACTGGTATTTGTGTTTCTTTCTGTAGCATTTTTGCTCAAATGGCCGCGGCCTTACCTCCCCTTTCCTCTTTGCAATTCTTTGACATTTGCTCTTTGGTTTCTCTATGTTGAACTTGCAACTGTGACAAAAAATGATAGAAACCCTCCAAAGAGGGGACCACGGCCATGCATCTCCACTCTCTGCAAATATATTGGTGAGTTTCTCCTCCCTTTTACTGTGTATTCTTTGACATGGTGGCCTAAAAAAGATAGAGTTTCTTTGCAAAGAAAAGACATGGGTATTTCATGTTTAAGGAAAACACTTCCTTCTCTGCAATGGCCATGATATATATGTGGTTCTATGACATTTCCTTTGACTTCTCATGCAAAAACTTAAGGTTTTTTTTACCGTGAAACAAGGGTTTTTTACCGTGAAGCAAGGGTTTCATATTTTAAGCATAAAAAATGCTATTCTCTGGCATCTTTCTCTTGTGATATCCTTCTATATTTTATATTGACTGAATATAGAAAAAACAACCTTCTCTTTGATAGCTTTAACCTGGAACTCAAAAGATATTATCAACACTTGAATTTGATTCTCTCCATAACTCTATTTGAGGTGGCTTGTTGTAGCTGTAGCTCTTCATGATGCTAGGTCTCTGATCATTCATTTTTCTTTAACTGCAACTATGCACGATAGAAGGAAAAGCATGAAGCTCTTTACCTGTGCATGATATAAGCAATGACTGTAACATATGATCTTTACAAAACTTGAAATTGTGTCTTTATATTTTATTTTCTGTTCATTCATATGGCACATACCTAACACCATGTTTCCTTTTCTCTATATCTGTTACATTTTGATTTATTCTTTTCTTCTTCCTATAGCATATAGAAGGATTTCTCAAAGAATAAAAAGCTCTATTGCATTGAAGAAAATCCTCAAACTTACAAGGGCAGCCTGTACCTGCTTTTGCTTCTTTAATACTTTTGATATGTTCTTTCCATTCCCTTGTGAAACAGTTATGAGTAAATGATACTTGCCTTCCACTATAGCTTCAAATGACAAATGACCTTAACATTTTCAAGGCATGATT
Organism: Cunninghamia lanceolata; assembly: GCA_027924645.1. NCBI lineage: Eukaryota > Viridiplantae > Streptophyta > Pinopsida > Cupressales > Cupressaceae > Cunninghamia > Cunninghamia lanceolata. The sequence goes on along the minus strand of BSBN01001413.1, from coordinate 414,514 downwards.
GTTCATTTGTATCTGATGTAATTTGAACCTGTTGATCTGCACTTGTCTTCTTCACTTGATGTATTATCCTGTTTGATTGTGACAATCATAGTTAAATAATGCATTTATATGACTTGTCCTTCACTGTATCAAATGATACAAAGATTTGGCATCTTAAAGGCATGATTCTGTTTCTTTCATCTTATTTGCATGCTTCTATCATATATTAAGTCTGATTTTCTGAAGTTTGACTTATATAGATAACTATGACATGAAACATGACAACAATAAGGCATTTTAATGATGGTATAAATAAGAAAATTTCCTTTCATAGCTGCATTTCTATTTTCTGCAATCTGTCAAGTTGACTCAGCCACTTTGAACATATCTGATCTGATTTAATCAACTATAATCAAGGTGAACATAGTGACACACTTTTTCTGCAAGTTGATTTTATGATGCATGATATATCTTTGAATGATGCATCCTGCTTTATTCTAATATCCTTTTCACATGAAAAGAAAAGGGAACATGCTGGGCTCAACCCTTGTGGGAGCCACATTTTCTCCAAATGTTCTAATGTCTTCAAATCAGCAACATTACTTTTCCTATACCTACACAGTGAACAAACAAGTTAGCATAAAAACATACCTTATGGAGTTGATTGATCCTCTTCATGATATTCTAATTTATGGCACATGTCTGATTTGATCTTTCATATGAAATGCATGATGTGGAAAGTTGATATGTTTGCTTGATAAAAGCATATGATAATGTTAAATATCCAAAGCTCTAACATGTTTTTTCCCAATTTTTTGCAGGTTAACTTTATACAACTAGAGCTGAAGATCAACCATCAACAAGTTCAACACCCAATAGAAGATATCAACCTTGCTTAGGTAATGATGGATATTTAATTTTATCATGTGTTCATCATTTCATTTATCATCAGATGTATAGCTTGCATATGTCTACATTGCTTAGTTAGTCACTCCCACGGCTTGTTTGGGACACATTTGAACACTTCTTTTAAACATGATCAGTTAATTTATCTTATGCACTTGATTTCATGTATGTTTTCTTTTCAGTCAATGCATAGGATATAGTAACTGAAAGTAAATGTATGTTCCAAATATGACATGAAATGATAGTTCAAATGAATACATTTCTTTCTTGCTTTCAATTATGATCAACTGAATAATCAAATTGTCTTATAACTATTAAAAGATAAAATAGTTTAGATCAATTGTCTTCCTTGAATGCTTGATTTCTTGGCATCTAACTCACTTGGCATGATGATTTAACAGTCCTGATTGGACTATTAGGTTATCATGACAATTGATCTTCATTTCTGCTTTGTCAAGACATTAGTTGTTCATTAAATGCAATAACTTGAAAGTTTTATTTTATTCCTTCTAAAACAACTGCAATTAGGTCTAACTAAATTTAATGTGAACAAAATTGAGTAATAATAATTTTCATTTAATATCCTTCACATGTACAACTAATAAGACCTAATTTTATTAAATAAAGGTTTTGTGTACACGATCACACATGAACTTTATTCTCCTCCTTACACTTGTCACATGAATACAACTTCCTCAAAGAGTGGGAATACGTAATCATTCTTAGCCATCCACATTGTTCAATTAGCCTTTCAATCTCAACCATCGAATCAAATCAGCCCTTGCCTATAAATCAACCCCCTCATAAGCCATTTGCAATGCATTGAACTTCAAGTATCCTCATGCTGCCAAAAGCTCTCCACAATCTTTCATTCATTGTCCTTTCATCTATCATCTTCATCTTAATGTTATGCTGCGGAATTGAGCAATCAACATATCAAACCACTCCATCAATCAATCTATCTTGAATGCATCTATCTGAGGTATTGAATATTTGGATTAGGTAATGCATTGTATTGTTTTATCATTTTGATTTATCCAAATTTTTTGATCACACTGACATCAACCTATATATGCAAAGAAGATGTTCCTAGGTGTCACAATTTGATGGAACAATCGATCTAAAGTTTGTCAACTTTTTTTTCTTAGGGCTCTTGAGAGATTGTCTACATTCAATATAGCCAAGAATGACCATGACGCTTTGCCACCGAAAAGACATCCCCCTGGCATTTACTTTCCCACCCATATGTGTTGGCATCATCCATTTGGCCCCAGGAGATGCCTATCCTAAAAATCAGTCATAATACCTTTTTTGGTAGATGAAAATTTAGTACTATAAAGGTGTTCTCACTTGATTCTATTGATATGCACTAGACAACTGAGAGGGGGGGTGAATCAGTTGTCACAAAAACTCAAACACTTTCTGCAATTTAAACATTCATCATTTATCCACAAATATTATGATTTAACCATGAGTGCATGAAATTAGAAACTTAACCACAGATACAACATCAAACACAAGAGACACCATATTTACTTGGAAAACCCCAAGGTGGGGAAAAACCACGGAGAGGATTAACTCTAAATATATATTGTAATCTTGAAATAATGATGTTCAGGCTTGGTCACTCCACGAGCCTAAACATACTAGCTTACTACCATGAAGAACAACTAGGTCTAGCAGACTCACTGCCTCAACCCTAAACCTAACAAGATTACAATAAGGTCTATTAAATCCTATTGGTGGCTTACTACCAGACTCACTACCATGATCAACACCTTTCTGTATAGTGAACAATAATTCCTCTTCTCTGCTCTTCCTCTTCTTTCCTCTACCTCTTCTCTGCTCTGCCTTTGGACCTTTCTTAATATATTTCCATTTTCTCTCAAGGACCCCTTTTCCATGAGTCAACAACAAGTATTTATACACTACATCAACATTGGAATGATCATCAAGTTCGGCATCACAATCATCAACCATTGGAACAATCTCCAAGGTTGGTATTACAAACATTTACAAAATAGGTCCTGACCTATTGCAATATCATGCAAAGGAAATGAAATGTGGATCATGCCACACCTTAGATGGGACTCAAAGATGATCTTCCACACCACAACATGCTTCCACAATCTTCCAGAGATCTCCGCAATCATTGGGATCAATCAGGTTGGCCAAGACTGGTTACATGCTACATTAACTGGGAACAATCTTCAAACACCATCACAATTTCTTAACGTGAACCAAAGTCCAGATAGGAACATGATTAGGAGACATCCACAAGCATGCTATAATCATTAGGAGAAACCGCACGAACCTTAACAATTTTATCTATAGGAATCTTCTCACCGGAACACATGAGCTTCACTGTCTTCAACTGTCATAAAAGAAAGATAGCTTGCAGACCACCAAACAACAAACCATTGCAACTGTAGGTACTTATCACCATCCCAGACTTCCCTCTATAACTGTAGAGAAAAATACTTTAGTGCGGAGGAATGCAGAGCCAAATACTATCTTCCTATCTTAACTGATCTTACAGAAAAAGTAGGTTTCACTCTAGTGAACACAACTCACTTAGATCTTCATGAGGATGGCTCAAACCTAGAATGTAGCATCCTCAGACATACTTCTAACTTACTTCCAATTTGTCGACCACGATATTCAAGTAGGAATAAATGCAGAGCACTTTACTGGACTGTTCTTTAGCATACAACTCACTGTCTGTACTACACTTCTTTGTAACTCACTTGTTTCTTCCAGAGAGGCTAATTTTCTCAATATCCTCAACATACAAGTCCTATAAACAACTAATAGAATAAGATATAGTTGACACCAATGAAAAAAAGAATATGTTGACATCAACGACAACATCGATTAGGCACATACTTGCAACAATCTCCCCTTTTGTCATTGATGGCAACATATGATGTGAAAAACTGCAACAACCATCAAGACAAGATTCTCTCCCTTTTTCTTTACACACCTGCATTCTTTCTTTTTCCAAAATTCTCCCCCTTTCTCTTATACATCTACACTCTTAGTTTTTCACATGACTTCTCTCCCCCTTTGACATCAATGGCAAAGGGCACATACTTGCACTCTTCTGAACTTTCTTCAACTGACTGCTCCCCCTTACTTGATGCTTTCCTAACCGCAACTTTGGTTCTTTATGTGAAGTTTTCTCCTTCTTGGTTTGTCAATTCTCACCTTAGGATCTTGTTGTTACTGCTCTGTTTTCTCTACCAACAACACCGCAATACTTACTACTTTTTATTAGAAATTCATATTAGCATCATTTACCTGCTTCCCTTGGGAGATAATTTCATAATCTTCTTGACTTTAGCAACCATTTATGCTTATTACCTGCACGACTACACCTTTTTACTTTAATTTCTTTGATTGGAAACTTATCCTTGCATATCTCATCCAGAGATATATCGATTCATCTGCAATTCTTTTTCTTTGCCAATGCACCTTAGCTCTTTTTACCCAAGAACTAGTCTTCAGTGTGGTACTTTTGAACAATCTCTAGGGATCTCAGGAATTCTTTCTAGAACTTAACTGTCTTCTTGATTTATAGCTACTCAGATATGATATTCTTTTTCTAATTTCATCAGCACTCTCAATGATGTTTTCTAGACTCTTATTGTAGCATTTCTAACTTAAATTTTGAATGTAGATAGTAGTATGTATATATTTTCTCCAATATGCATCCGGTAGGTGAACTTCCTTCATCATCGATCTACAAGCCTCTTGGATAGTCCTCTATTTCCTTTTAACAACTTCATTCTACTGAGAAGTCCTAGCAGACAATTGTCTCCTTGTCCCTTGTTCTTTACAGAAAATATTGAATTCATTTGATGTGAACTTACCTCCACTATTAGACCTTAAGCATTAGATCCTCAGTTGTATCTCATTCCCAATCATTTCCTTGAAATCTCATCTAGTTCATAATCATTCAACTCTGAGTTCATCTGTAGATTTTCAAACCATTTCCAAAGAAAACTACTCTGTACTGAAAATAATCCTGAAATTATGTTACTCATTATTCTCAAGCCAATTATCAAGATCAGACAAATTTATGGATGTAGATGTAATCACTGATCAATAACCATATGCCAAAACTATAGAACATGATCTTCAACAACAGACCCAAGAGGAGCAGAATACCAAAGCCCTGACACTTGATTTTATTAGTTAGATACTTAGCCAAAATTCATGATCTATCAGCTTGTCCCTTAAGTACATACTTGACCAATTCATCTATCATGTCATAACTCTTAATGTGGACCACATAAGACTCCAGAAATCATATCCAACAATCATCATTGACCTCTTAACATACTTTTAGAACTGCACATCAAAATACTTAATAGCAGAAGAATGTGAACATAAATACTCAAATGCTTTCTACTGTTTCAAGCTTAACCCTGAATCACATATAATGATCATCAACTTACTTTATATATTGCTCATACTTTATTCATTTTAGGATTTTGGACCATAATCCTTTTGTGCCTTGATCTACAGAGTTCCTTTTAAGCAATCTGCCATGTAAGTCCTCATATCTTTGTGCTAAATCTTAGTACTGACTATCTGTCTTGGGGATTTAGAATTTTCAATACAGCTCCCCCTGAGCCATGACTCATAGTCTACTCCTTGGAGGAAGTAGCTACTCCAAAGCCTGGAGCAGACTCATCTCTTCCCTCATTTGTTTTCTTCCTGACCCAAACCTTGTTCATTTCTTCCTTGACTTCTGCTAGATCAACCTTTTCCACTGATTTCTTCAATTCTTCTTGATTATCCTTCTTCAAGTTCTTACTTCTACAAAATATTGCAACATGTCTAGGCTTGGTACAATTAAAACACATTATTTTTCAGACCATTGTTCCTTTCATTCATCATTGACCTGCATAGGTTAGCTTTATGCCTAAATTTATTGCATATATAATAGAAGCCACTGAAGGATTCCATTTTCCCAATTGTTCCATAGCCCTTTCTCACTTGACTTCTACACTCATTAGCTCTATGTCCCATTTTGTGGCAAGCATAGCATCTAATGGAATTCTAACTAGAGAAGGATGGGATATTTCGATTCACCTTATTTCTACACCAATTAGCCTTGTGACCAAATTTGGTACATAAATTGCATTAATTGTTGAAAGAGGAGTACCTTTGAGCATTTGGCTATCTAATTGATAGTCTTCTACTTCTTTGATTCTGAGTCCATTTGATCTTGTCCTCTACCTGACTTGTTTTGAAACCTTTGTCTTTTCCAAATGTTATGACTTCTCTATCATCTTTTTGTTCTGCAATTAGCTTCTCATAACTGGCAGCACTCACACTGAATTGATCTCTTTGATCCTGTACATGTTTCAGATCAACTTTCAAGTCTTCAACCTCTTCTTTAAGCTTTATGCAGTATTTAATTTTGTCTTTCAAACAATTCTCAATCTTTTTCTTTTCTTCAATGTTCTCTTTTAGAGTTTGTTGTAACTGCCTGAATTGCCTTCTTAAATCTTCTTTCAAATTCATGTCTTCATCTATAGTTCTTGAGTTGTCTTTGTCAATACTGACAATTAAGCACATAATCATTTGATTCATAGCAACTTTGTGATCTTCCATATCGTATTCGGTGATCTGCTAACCTTCTTGTTTTTCAATTTGCAAACTCTTGTTGGTTGAGACTGAATTCTTCTAGATGTTTTCAATAACCTTAACATTTTTACTTTCCATGATCCTTCCCAATCTATTGTTGTAACACTGGTAGGCTCTGGTCTAGGATGAGTATCCAAGAAAAATGCCTTCCTCATACTTAGCATTTTCCTTTTTCATTCTGATGAGGCATTTGCTCCCAAGGATCTTGAAATATTTCACAGTGGGTATTGATCCACACCATAACTCAGCAGGGGTCTTTCCTTCTTTGGTTGTTACCTGAACTCTTTTTAATGTATAGACAGTGGTTTGTATTACCTCCTTCCAAAATACATCTGGTAAATTTGTTTCTTCCATCATTAATTTTGCATTCTCCTAAATAGTTCTACTTGCTTCTTCCGTTATCTTAATTTTGGCAGAGAGTTGTTTTTCTATCCCATAGGTTTCACAAAATGGCCTTTAAAATTTTTGAGTGCCTCCAGAATCTCTGATTTATCTTTTAAAAAACTGACCCAAGTCATTCTAGAAAACTCATCAATGAAAAACATAAAGTACCTTTGTCCATGGAGGCTTGGTATTCTTGTAGGACCACAAAAGTTTATATGAATTAATTCCAATCTCTCAGTGGAGGATCTTTCTTTATCTTTCTATGCTTTTCTTGACAATCTTTGACATTTTTTACAACTAATGTTGCTTGAGTAATCAATTTATGGTAGATCCTTCACAATCTAAACTGAGTTTGTTAAGTTGTCAAGATTTGTACAGCAAAGTCTTCTATGCCAAACCCAGCTTTCATTTGTCTGAGATGTGTATCCAAAAAAATCACTTTTTCTTAGATGATAGAGGTTCTTTTCAGTTCTATTTACAATTACTATTGTAGCTCCAGATTTTTCTTTAACTTTAAGAGAGTCATTCTCAAAAACAAACTTGAAACCCTTCCTGCATAACTATTTGATGCTTAAGAGATTTTGTTTCAAACCTTTTACATAAAGAACATCTTCAAAAATTTGTCTATTGCCAAAATTTATCGATCTTATTCCACAGACTTCAGCAGTGTAGTCATCTCTGAACCTGACTAGCCTTTCATTGTGGTCTTCTAAAATAATGAACTTACTTTTGTCACTAGTCATATGGTTTGAACAACTACTATCAATAACCCAACAATCTTCATCACTGGTACAAGCTTCAAACCATCTTTGATGGTTGCCATTTTTTTCTTCACGAATCACTTCCTTGGACGATCTACTCTTGATATCTCTTGGTGAGCATTTAGTTGTATCAGAGAGTATTTGTTTTCCTTTTGTCTCCATTTGGATCTCCCTTGAGTTGTTAGACTCTTTCCAAAGGGACTTGGCTCTGATACCAATTGTTGATATGTACTGGACAACTGAGAGGGGGGGAGGTGAATCGGTTGTCACAAAAACTCAAACACTTTTTGCAATTTAAACATTCATAATTTATCCATAATTATTATGATTTAACAATGAGTGCATGAAATCAGAAACTTAACCATAGATACAACATCAAACACAAGAGACACTAGATTTATGTGGAAAACCCCAAGGTGGGAAAAAACCACGGAGAGGATTAACTCTCAATATATATTGTAATCTTGAAATAATGATGTTCAGGCTTGGTCACTCCACTGGCCTAAACATACAGGCTTACTGCCATGAAGAACAACTAGGTCTAACAGACTCACTGCCTCAACCCTAAACCTAACAAGATTACAATAAGGGCTATTAAACCCTGAGGGTTGTTAAACCCTACTGGTGGCTTACTGCTAGACTCATTGCCATGATCAACACCTTTCTATATAGTGAACAAGAATTCCTCTACTCTACTCTTCCTTTGCTCTACTCTTCCTCTGCTATGCTCTTCCTCTACTCTACTCTTCCTCTTCTTTCCTCTGCCTCTTCGCTGCTCTACCTTTAGACCTTTCTTAATATATTTCCATTTTCACTCAAGGACCCCTTTTCCATGACTCAACTACAAATATTTATACACTATGTCAACAGTGGAATGATCATCAAGGTCTGTATCACAATCATCAACCATTGGAACAATCTCCAAGGTCAGTATTACAAACATTTACAAAATAGGTCTTGACCTATTGCAATATCATGCAAAGGAAATGAAATGCGGATGATGCCATGCCTTAGCTAGGACTCAAACATGATCTTCCACACCACAACATGCTTCCACAATCTTCTAGAGATCTCTGCAATCACTGGGATCAACTAGGTCGGCCAAGACTGGTTACACGCTACATTAATTGGGAACAATCTTCACACATCATCACAATTTCTTAACACAAACCAAAGTCTAGATAGGAACATGATTAGGAGACATCCACAAGCACACTATGATTGTTGCAAGTATGTGTCTAATCGATGTTGTCATTGATGTCAACATATTCTTATTGTCATTGGTGTCAACTGTATCCTATTCCATTACTTATTTACAAGACTTGTATGTTGAGGATATTGAGAAAATTAACCTCTTCGGAAGAAATAAGTAAGCCATAGAGAAGTGCAGTACAGACAGTGAGTTGTATGCTAAGGAACAGTCTAGTAAACTGTTCCACATTTGTTCCTGCTTGAAGATCGTGGTCTCTGGATTGGAAGTAAGTTAGAGGTATGTCTGAGGATGCTACATTTTAGGGCTGAGCCATCCACATGAAGATCTGAGTGAGATGTGTTCACCAGAGTGAAGCCTACTTTTTTTGTAAGTTCAGTTGAGATAGGAAGATAGTATTTGGCTCTGCATTCCTTCGTAAAAAAGTATTTTGCTCTACAGTTCTAGAGGGAAGTTTGGGATGATGATAAGTGCCTACAGTTGCAATGGTTCATGGTCTGGTTGTCCGCAAGCTATCTTTTATGACAGTTGAAGACATAGAAGCTCATGTGTTCTGGTGAGAAGATTCCTATGGATAAAGTGGTTAAGGTTCATGTGGTTTCTCCTGATGATTATAACATGCTTGTGGATGTCTCCTAATCATGTTCCTATTTGGACTTTGGTCCACATTAAGAAATTGGAATAGTGTGTGAAGATTGTTCCTAGATAACATAGCTTGTAACCAGTCTTGGCCAACCTGGTTGATCCCAGTGATTACAGAGATCTCTAGAAGATTGTGGAAGAGTGTTGTGGTGTGGAAGATCATGTTTGAGTCCTAGCTAAGGCATGGCATGATCCACATTTCATTCCCTTTGCATGATATTGCAATAGGTCAGGACCTATTTTGTAAATGTTTTTAATACTGACCTTGGAGATTGTTCCAATGGTTGATGCCGACCTTGATGATCATTCCAAGGTTGATGTAGTGTATAAATACTTGTAGTTGAGTCATGGAATAAGTATCCTTGAGTGAAAATGAGAATGTATTAAGGAAGGTCCAAAGGTAGAGTAGAGAAGAGGCAGAGGAAAGAAGAGGAAGAGTAGAGTAGAGGAGGATCAGAGTAGAGGAATATCAGAGTTGAGGAATTATTTATTCACAATACAGAAAGGTGTTAATCATGGCAGTGAATCTAGCAATAAGCCACTAGTAGGGTTTAACAACCCTTATTGTAATCTTTCTAGGTTTAGGGTTGAGGTAGTGAGCCTGCTAAATCTAGTTGTGCTCCATGGCTATAAGCCAACATGTTCTAGGCCTGTGGAGTGACCAAGCCTGAACATCATTTTTGTAAAGATTGCAATGTATTTATGAGAGCTAATCCTATTCATGGTTTTTCCCTTTTTTGGTTTTCCACGTAAAATCTTGGTGTTATGTGTCATGCTTTTGTGGATGCTATTTAGTTGTATATTTTTCTTCTATTTGATTATTCTTTTGAAATGGTTAAAAGTAAAATTTCAAGAAAAGATTTATAGAACACTGATTCCTCCCCCCTCTCAGTGTTCCTAATAATCAACAATTGGTATTAGAGCAAGGTTCCTTGAAAGAAGTTTAATAGGTTGAGGAAGATCTGGGATAGTGTGAACATGGCAGTAAGAAGGTATTGAAATTATGAAAGGTACAATCAACTAGAAGGAGCTCTTATGGATCTTGAAAATTCTGAAGTAGAGGTCAGAGATCTGAAAGAAAACTTGCAACAAGAAGATGAATGTATTTTAAAGCTAAAATAGCAAGTCAAGAAATTCAAAGACAAATACAAAGAAGTCAGTGACCAGCTACTATCAGCAAATGAATCCCTAAATGATTTAGACACAGAAGTTATAGAAAGAACAAAAGTAGAAGATGATCTAAACTTGATTGTGAAAAATAGACTAGAAGATTGTGCAAAACTTGGAAAAGAAATTATAAGTTTAAAATCAAATCTGGAAAAGGCAAAACGTTTTGAAGAAAAATTTGAGATAAGTACTACAAAGCTTGATGAAATGATTGCTAGATAGAGGAATGCTAATGACGAACATGGTTTAGGATTTGAGAAAGGAGAAAGTTCAAACTCTGAGAAAACAAGCATTGAGCCAAGACAAAACAAAGGATACTAGTTCAGAAATCAAAGAAGAAGACCTAGAAGACCTCTGATTAGACAACCAAATGCTCAAAGGTACCTATCTTTCAATGGTTATTGTAATTCATGCAATATGTTTGGTCATAAGGCTACTCGGTGTAGAAGTAGAATAAATAAAAAAACTCTATTATTCTTTGGTCAGTGTTTCAATTGCAAGAAAATCATAGAGCAAATGAATGTAGAAATTAGTTTAAGAAAAGTTTCAACAATGGAAGGAATGAATAGTCATTCAAAGGTAAATGCTTCACTTGCAATAGGATTGGTCATCGAGCTGTTGTATGCAAAAGTAAAGTAAGTTAGAATTCTATTAGGTGCAATGCATGCTATAAAATGGGACACAAATCAAATGAATGCAGAAGTTCGGTAAGAACTAATTTTCAAAATATCAAAAACAATCAATCATTCAATGGAAAGTGTTTTGCATGCAATAGATTTGAACATATGGCTAACCAATGCAGATCAAATTCAATCAATGGAAGGATTCAAGGTCAAAAGAATGTGGTATGTTTCAATTGCAACAAACCTGGACATATTGCAAGGTTTTGTAGAAGAAAGAATGTGAAGAGAAATCATTATTTTGAAGAAAGGAAAACTGAGCAAAGAAATGATAGGGGAAAATAGAAAGTTAATTCAGCTAAAACCAATAAAGAAATGAACAATGTATGGATCAAGAAAGAAGTAATTGAAGTCAAGGATCAATCCACACTCGTATCCAATGTAGATACTTCCTCCAAGAATTAAATTAAGATCTTTGGCTCAGGGGGAAGTAGTGTGGAAAATTCAAATCGCCCAGCTAGAAAGTGGGTGCCAGAACCTGGCAAGAAGGCATATGGTGAAATTTGATGTGACACAACTCCTGGAAGGAAGAACTGGAAGAAAAAGATTTAACATGGCATATTGTGGAGCAATCCTAATCAACCATATTCCATAGTGAGGGGTTTTTAATAGCCTTTTGGGATGAGCATTTAATGGTGACTAAGTCAATTGCGTGGAGGGTGAAAAGGAACTTGTTTCGGCACAACTATGTATCAATTTGCTCTGCGAACTATAGGATTCTTCAACCTACGCCATGGAAATTCTTCTTTTCGACTAAGGATAAATGATTCTATTTTGGCATACTCACTTATGGAAGCCCTTGGAGGGTTGTCTTTGTAGTAGTTGTAAATCAAGCTGGAACTATGGTGGATTTTGAGAATTCGCTACTAGAGGCATCTAGTCAAACTAACACCCAGCATGGAAAGCATAAGGAATCGAGCTTCAATAAAGAGGAAGCAATGTGGTTTCCCTTTCAGATGATGACATCAATTCCAATTCTGATAATGGGGATGATTTTGATGATAGAAAGACATCTGGGACAAGGACGCCTTTGAAGAAGAGATTTGATTCTAGTGAAAAAGGAAATGATGATGTGAGCCAGAGAGATGATTTAGAGAGTGATGGATTACCATTTGAGAGTGATTTGTACAAAGATGATGAAGATAGAAATTGGCTTCAAAAGTTGTCTGAACTAGACAAGGAGATGATTTTTGCAGAAACAACAGAGGTGAGGGATAATTTTTGGTGTGGAAGAGGGCTGAAGCTCAACAAAATGAGACTAGGAATTAGAGGGGAAAAGATGTAGGTCCACCATCTTCATGGATATGCTCTTCTATGAAATCTACCATGATAGTGAAAGAAAATGCCTTAAATGAAATAGTTGCAAGAGACAGAAGGCACATTATTTAGATGCGTAGAGAATGTGAAGGGACACTGCTGGGTCATCTAGAAGATGGGATTCTTCACCTAACAGATGAAAGTCCCATGCTAGTCCTAACAGTAATAGGGATCAAAGTTCAAGCAAGCATGGAGATCCTAATGACAATGGTGGAAAAGGTACAAATTCTAACATTCCCTCCTTTGAAGATATTCAGAGTATGACAATTCAAGGATCAAAGCTTGCAAAGTGGTTCATGGAGCCATTCTTTGAATAGATCATTGTGGGTTATTTTTTGAGAATTGGGATTGGTATGTCAAGGCCAAGACAACATATTTACTGTCTTTGCATGGTCAAAAATGTAGATGCAACCAAGGTTGACAAGCATAACAAATTTGAGAATAGGATTATCCATAAGTACCTAGATTGTGTTTGAGGTAGTGATGATAGTGTAGCTAGATGGCAGATGGAGAGCATGTCTAATTAGCCGCCCATTAAGAAAAAGTTTAATAAATGAGAATGAGAAGTAGAGCGCACTAAGGGACAAATTTTAGGTGGAGCTGATGTGGAAGAGAAGAAAAAGGCACTGAAGGAAATAAATAATTTTGTCTATTCTGTAGAAATTGTAAAGCAAATGCTGCAGGATTTAAAGATGGCTTCTGCAAGGCCATCAAATCTGGTTGCTGAGAAAACTTCACATAAAAAATCAAAGTTGCAATTAGGAAAACATCAAGTAAGGGGGAGCAGTCAATTGAAGAAAGTTGAGAAGAGAGGTTAGATCAAAGCAGAAGAGTGCAAGTATGTGCCCTTTGCCATTGATGTCAAAAGGGGAGAGAAGTCATGTGAAAAAACTTAGAGTGCAGATGTGTAAGAGAAAGGAGGAGAATTTTGGAGAAAGAAAGAGTGCAGGTGTGTAAAGAGAAAGGGGGAGAATCTTGTCTTGATGTCTGTTGTAGTTTTTCACATCATATGTTGCCATCAATGACAAAGGGGGAGATTGTTGCAAGTATGTGCCTAATCGGTGTTGTCATTGATGTCAACATATTCTTGTTGTCATTGGTGTGAACTATATCCTATTCCATTACTTGTTTAGAAGACTTGTATGTTGAGGATATTGAGAAAATTAGCATCTCTGGAAGAAACAAGTAAGCCACAGAGAAGTGCAATACATATAGTGAGTTGTATGCTGAAGAACAGTCTGGTAAACTGCTTCAAATTTATTCTTGCTTGAAGATTATGGTCTGTAGATTGGAAGTAAGTTAGAGGTATGTCTAAGGATACTACATTTTAGGGCTGAGCCATCTGCATGAAGATCTGAGTGAGTTGTGTTCACCAGAGTGAAGCCTTCTTTTTCTGTAAGTTCAGTTGAGATAGGAAGATAGTATTTGGCTCCGCATTCCTCTGTAGTAAAGTATTTTGCTCTGTGGTTCTAAAGGGAAGTCTAGGATAATGATAAGTGCCTATAGTTGCAATGGTTCATGGTTTGGTGGTCCACAAGCTATCTTTCTTTTATGGTAGTTGAAGACAGAGAAGCTGATGCATTCCAGTGAGAAGATTCATATGGATAAAGTAGTTAAGGTTCATGCGGTTTCTCCTGATGGTTATAACATGCTTGTGGATGTCTCCTAATCATGTTCCTATCTGGACTATGGTCCACATTAAGAAATTAGAATACTGTGTGAAGATTATTCCCAGATAACATAGCGTGTAACCAGTCTTGGCCAACCTGGTTGATCCTAGTGATTGCGAAGATCTCTAGAAGATTGTGGAAGCATGTTGTGGCATGGAAGTGTTGCAAGTATGGGTTTAACCAGTGTTGTCATTGATGTCAACATACTCATGTTGCATTAATGAGAAGGATTGGATGAGTTCTGTGCTGAGGATATTGAGAAAATTAGTCTCAATCAGGAACAGTGAAGAGTAGTGATGACAACAAGGTAAAAGTCTAAGATAGGTTGAGGATCAGAGGATGCAGTTTAAATGGTTTGTAGATATAAGTCTTGAGATGCTCCGGTCAAGTTTTCAGAGGTTCGCATGAAGATTTGAAGAAGTTATGGTCGCTCAAGTAGAACCGGCTCCTGCAGGTGTCCAGAGGTGACAGAGTGACACAGATAGGTCCGATGAGGTCCGGTAATGGATTATCCCATTCTGTAGATTTGAGGAAGTGTTGAGGACATCCTTGTGAAGTATCAAGTAGATTGGTTTGTGGCTTGAAGGTTCGGAAGAACCTATTCCTTTGTGACAGTGATGACAAACTATGTTCTTGAGGTTCTGGATGAAGGAGAGAAGGATTCCAGTAAGCAGATGAAGTGCGAATGTTGTTGGTGATTCAGGAAAGCTTGTGGTGATCTGTGGATCAGTTCCAGTTCATGTTTATGGTCTACATTAAAGTTAAAATTTGTATTTGAAGAATAACCACCGGATGTTGGTGTTCTTCCTGAGACTGGCCGACCGGATGTATTACACATCTTGTGGATGTTCCTGTAGGTGTTTGCCGACTTTGATAATTATTCCTAAGTTGATGTCTTGTATAAATAAGGGATTGTGAAGTCATTCCAAAGAGTGTCTTGTTGTGATGAGTGTGTGGTAGTGAGGAGGAGTGCGAAAGGTAGAGCAGAAGTATTGGGCTTAAATGGAACTGATTCAAGCATGGTGAAGATGCTATTCTCCAGTTCATGAAGGTGATACTTATTTCTTTATAGATAGTGTGTCTCTTGTAGGCAGTGAGCCTCTTGTGAGTAGTGTGCTTGGCCATTGAGCCCTAATTGGCATGTGCCATTTTGTTCTTTCTATTCTTCTAACAAAGAATACAATCTTGGGTTAATCACCCCGTAGTTTTTCCCTTAACCAGGTTTTTCACGTCAAAATCTTGGTGTCTTATGTGTTGATATGTTTCTGCTTTTGATTTGAATACATTATGGTTCATGATTAATATTCTGCTAATCACTAAAGAAGATTTAAGTGTTTAATTGGAGAAATTTTCGCACAACTGATTCACCCCCCCTCTCAGTTGTGTGCCCTAAGTCTAACAATTGGTATCAGACCCAAGTTCCTCTAAAGGGAGCTTAACTGCTTGAGGAGATCTAGGATGTCATCTTACAAGAAGGATAGTCCGAAGTTTGATGGGACCAACTTTGCTCTTTGGAAAGGTCACATCAAATGTCACTTGTAGAGTATGGGAATGGCGTACTGGTCCATGGTTACAAAAGCGTATGTTCCTCCACAAGGTGGTCTGACAACCCTAAATGAAATTACAGATGTTGAAAACAATCTATAGACCAAAGAAGCTCTTTTAAGTGCATTATCTAACTCAGAGCTCTCAAATGTTATTGACCTACCAACTACTTTTGAGATTTAGAATAAACTGAAACTTTTACATGAAGGAGACCAGTATGCTAAATGTGCAAGGTTACAGAGTCTAAAAGGGAAATTTGAAAAACTGAAGATGTGAGATGATGAAAATATTACCACTTTTATGACAAGAGTGAATGAGATGGTTTGTGGAATTAGAAATGCTGGTGGAGTCCTGGATGAAAATGAGATTGTTGGTAAAATTCTCAGATCCCTTCCTGCTTCTTACAAAATCAAGGCTGCTACCATTGAAGAGTTTAGAGCCCATACAACTGTCACAAGAGATCAATTGGCTGGGAAATTGGCTGCATTTGAAATGAC
Organism: Cunninghamia lanceolata; assembly: GCA_027924645.1. Lineage (NCBI taxonomy): Eukaryota > Viridiplantae > Streptophyta > Pinopsida > Cupressales > Cupressaceae > Cunninghamia > Cunninghamia lanceolata. Next base: position 398,098 of record BSBN01001413.1, on the reverse strand, counting down.
AGAGTTTGGAGATGACCCCCCCAAGACTAAATTTGCATTCAAAGCCAGTGCCTCTGTTAAAGGTAAACAAAGGTTTGATCCGGGAGAGAATTCTTCAACGAAATTATCATGGTATGAAAAAGCAAGAAAAGATCTGGAAGAAGAAGTAGAAATTGCTCAACTTGAAGCCCTTATTGCAAAGAGGCTGCCAAGAGGATCCGGTAAGTATGAAGGAAAATTACCTTTTAAGTGTTTTAACTACAATAAGATTGGTCATTTTGCCTCAAGGTGTTCGGAAAGATTTTCAAGGCAAAATCCTAACAAGCTAAGGTTCCAAAAGAACTGTTACTATGTACATAAAGATGATGATAATGAAAGAGTAACAGATGATGAATTAGAGATAGGAAACCAATTTGGAAATGAATGGGTGTTCATTGCCATCAAGAAGATCCAATGTCCTCTGTATCTGTCAATCTTAAGACTGTGGAAAGAGCTTTGGCTACCCAAATTGAAGAGAAGGATGATTGGCTCATTGACAGTGGATGCTCTCACCATATGACAGGTGACAAAAATAAGTTTGTAGATTTGGAGAGGTATGAAGGAGGAGTGGTAAAGTTTGGTGACAATTCTGCAGGTAGAATCAGAGGAAGAGGAACTATTTCTTTTGATGGAAGAAACAAAACTGGTAATGTACTATATGTTGAAGGTTTGAAGCACAATCTTCTTAGTGTTGGACAGTTGGTGGGCAAAGGCTATGATCTCCGATTCAAGGATGGAAAATGCAAAATCTTTGAAAGTTCCAAAACAGAGATTGCATCTAGTACTCAAACTAAAGGTAACATCTTCCATTTGGTTGGTACTGGTAAAAGCTGCTTATTTGTTCAAGTTGATCAGAGTTGGTTATGGCATAGAAGGATGTGTCATGTGAATTTTGATAATATCATCAAGATAAGCATTACTCAGGCTATAAGAGATCTTCCAAAATTGTTGAAACCTACTAATAGCTTGTGCAAGGAATGTCAGTTGGGCAAGCTGAGCAGAGTCACATTCAAAAGCAAGGAACTATCTTCTACCGGATTATTAGACTTAGTTCACACTGATCTTTGTGGTCTGGCAAGAACTAGGAGTATTCAAGGTGACAAATACTTCATGCTGCTAATTGATGACTATTCTCGAATGATGTGGGTAACCTTTCTAAAGGAGAAATCAGAAGCTCTTGAGAAATTCAAAATATTCAAGGCTATGGTAGAGAATGAAATAGGAATAAAGTTGAAATGTTTGAGGTCTGATAGAGGTGGAGAATTCACATCCGGTGAGTTCATAGAGTTCTATGAGAAACATGGACTTAAGAGACAGTTATCTACTCTGAGGACTCCACAGTAGAATGGAGTAGTGGAGAGAAAGAACTGGACCATCCAGGAAGCATCTAGGACCATGATGATGGAAGCAAATGTTCCTCAGATCTATTGGAGAGAAGCTGTTAGCACTACAGTCTATACTCTTAGTCAAGTTCAAATCAGAAGCAATACCGGTAAAACCCCTTATGAACACTGGTTTGGCATTACTCCTTCTGTAAGATATTTTAGAGTCTTTTGTAGCAAATGTTACATCAAAAGAGATGAAGATCTAGGAAAGTTTGATGCTAGAAGTGATGAAGGAATATTCTTAGGTTACTCTACTCAAACCAAAGCATACTGGTGTTATAACAAGAGACTAAGAAAGATGATAGAAAGTACAAATGTGAAGGTTGATGAGGGAATAGAGAAACCCTCAAGGTTTTATGAATATGATGAAGATGATCAGAATGGTGTTTTGGTTCAAGGAGTTCAATCCTCTTCTGAAAGTCAGATTCAGACTGATGCGATAAATCAGGAAGAAGAGATAGGTTTGAATGAGCCTGGTCAAGAAGCAGAAGTGCAAGAAACTCCCAAAGTTCCAAGGTATGTAAGACTGAACCATTCTGAAGATCAGATCATAGGTGACAAAAGAAAAGGTGTGCAAACTAGAAGGAAAATTGCTCAAAATTCAGATGAATATTGTCTGATTTCAAAGATTGAACCTAAGACAATAAATGAAGCCTGCAATGATGAAAACTGGACCAAAGCAATGGAGGAAGAGTTGATGCAAATTGAGAAAAATCACACTTGGGATCTTGTTTCCAGACCTAGAAACAAGAATGTGATTGGAACCAAATGGGTCTTTTGGAACAAACTAAATGAAGTTGGTGAAGTAATCAGAAATAAAGCCAGATTGGTCTGCAAGGGCTACTCTCAAATGGAAGGAATTGATTTTGAAGAAACTTATGCTCCAGTGGCAAGAATTGAAGCAGTCAGATTATTTCTTTCATTTGCTACCTTCAAGGATTTCAAGGTGTATCAGATGGATGTCAAATCTACTTTCTTGAATGGTGACTTAGAAGAAGAAGTGTACATTGAACAACCAGATGGATTTTAATTATCTGAGCATGGTGATATGGTCTGCAAATTGAAGAAGGCACTGTATGGACTAAAGCAAGCCCCAAGAGCCTGGTATGAAAGACTGGATAAACATCTTTTGAAGATTGGTTTCAACAAAGGTATTGCTGACAGTAACTTATATTTCAAAATTGATCATGAAAACATCTTGATTGTTGAAGTATTTGTTGATGATATCATCTTTGGAGGAAGAGACAATATGTGTAAAACCTTTGCAAATCAAATGAAAAGTGAGTTTGAGATGTCAATGCTTGGTGAAATGAATTTTTTCTTGGGTCTGCAAATTACTCAAACAAAGAAAGGAATCTTTATTTCTCAAACCAAATATGTGAAAGAATTGTTGAGGAAATTTGGAATGGAAGATTCAAAGCCAATGAATACTCCCATGGCAACCGGATGTAAGTTGAGCAAAGATGATGACTCTCCTAAGGTAGATTATACAAAGTACAGATCAATGATTGGAGGATTATTGTATCTCACTCAAACTAGACTAGATATAATGTAGGTTGTTGGTCTTGTTGCGAGATTCCAAGCTGATCCCAGAGAATCTCATGTCATGGCAATCAAAAGGATTTTTAGGTATCTAAAAGGAACAGTTGAGTATGGTTTGTGGTATCCTAGAGATCATGATTTCTCTCTTCATGCATATATAGATGTAGATTGTGTAGGTGATGTGGATGACCGAAAGAGTACCAGTGGTGGAGCATTCTTTTTGGGAAAAAGATTGGTTTCTTGGCTAAGCAAGAAACAAGAGACAATATCTTTGTCTACAACTGAAGCAGAATACATTGCAGCAGCAAGTAGTTGCACTCAAGTTTTGTGGATGAAGCAGATGCTAAGAGATATTAAAGTAGAATATGAGAAGCCTACCACAATTTTCTATGATAATTCAAGTGCAATAAATATTTCTAAGAATCTGGTGTTGCATTCTAAGACTAAGCATATATCTATCAAGTTTCACTTTCTGAGAGAGCAAGTGAACAAGGATGAAGTTAGACTGGAGTTTGTACCCTCCAAGGATCAGATTGTAGATATCTTTACTAAACCTCTTCCCAAGCACTCTTTTGAGTATCTCAGGGAGAAGTTAGGGGTTATTGCGCCTCCGGTGATGAATTAGGATGCACTGATGTGCATCAGTCCGGTGGATATCATAGTCATATCTTGTGTTTCAGATTGATGATGAGGAGCTACTACTCAGGGGGAGCAGCAGGTATGATTCTGAAGTATTAGAGTTGCAAGTATGAGCCCTTTTCCATTGATGTCAAAGGGGGAGAGAAGACATGTGAAAAACAAATGGTTGATGATCAAAGGGGGAGCAGTAAAGGAAGAGAAGACATATGAATAGTTGTTGTTGATAGGGGAAGTTGTGACAGTAAGGAGAAGTTCTTGTCTTGATGGTTTTTCACATCATATGTTGCCGTCAATGACAAAGGGGGAGATTGTTGCAAGTATGGGTTTAACTGGTGTTTTCATTGATGTCAACATACTCATGTTGCATTAATGAGAAGGATTGGATGAGCTGTGTGCTAAGGATATTGAGAAAATTAGTCTCAGTCAGGAACAGTGATGACAACAAGGTAAAAGTCCAAGATAGGTTGAGGATCAGAGGATGCAGTTTAAAGGGTTTGTAGATATAAGTCTTGAGATGCTCCGATCAAGTTTTTAGAGGTCCGCATGAAGATCTGAAGAAGTTATGGTCTCTCAAGTAGAACTGGCTCTGGCAGGTGTCTAAAGGTGACAGAGTGACAGACACAGATAGGTCCGGTGAGGTCCGGTAATGCATAATCCCATTCTGCGGATTTGAGGAAGTGTTGAGGATGTCCTTGTGAAGTGTCAAGTAGATTGGTTTGTGGCTTGAAGGTCTGGAAGAACCTATTCCTTTGTGATAGTGATGACAAACTGTGTTCTTCAGGTTCTGGATGAAGGAGAGAAGGATTCTAGTAAGTAGATGAAGTGCAGATGTTGTTGGTGATTCAGGAAATCTTGTGGTGATCTATGGATCAGTTCTAGTTCATGTTGATGGTCTGTATTAAAGTTAAAATTTATATTTGAAGAATAGCCACCGGATGTTGGTGTTCTTCCTGAGACTGGCTGATCGGATGTATTACACATCTTGTGGATGTTCCTGTAGGTGTTTGCCGACTTAGATAATTATTCCTAAGTCGATGTCTTGTATAAATAAGGGATTGTGAAGTCATTCCAAAGAGTGTCTTGTTGTGATGAGTGTGTGGTAGCGAGGAGGAGTGCGAAAGGCAGAGTAGAAGTATTGGGCTTAAATGGAACTGATTCAAGCATGGTGAAGATGCTATTCTCCAGTTCATGAAGGTGATACTTATTTCTTTGTAGACAGTGTGTCTCTTGTAGGTAGTGAGCCTCTTGTGAGCAGTGTGCTCAAGCAGTGAGCCCTAATTGGCATGTGCCATTTTGTTCTTTCTATTCTTCTAATAGAGCATACAATCTTGGGTTAATCACCCCATGGTTTTTCCCTTAACTGGGTTTTCCACATCAAAATCTTGGTGTCTTATGTGTTGATATGTTTCTGCTTTTGATTTGAATGCATTATGGTTCATGATTAATATTCTGCTAATCACTAAAGAAGATTTAAGTGTTTAATTGGAGAAATTTTTGCACAACTGATTCACCCCCCCATCTTAGTTGTGTGCCCTAAGTCTAATAGGAAGATCATGTTTGAGTCCCAACTAAGGCATGACATGATCCACATTTCATTCCCTTTGCATGATATTGCAATAGGTCAGGTCCTATTTTGTAAATGTTTGTAATACCGACCTTGGAGATTGTTCCAATGGTTGATGCCAACTTTGATGATCATTCCAAGGTTGATGTAGTGTATAAATACTTGTATTTGAGTCATGGATTAAGTGTTCTTGAGCAAAAATGAGAATATATTAAGGAAGGTTCAACGACAGAGTAGAGAAGAGGCAGAGGAAAGAAGAGGAAGAGTAGAGCAGAGGGAGAGCAGAGCTGAGGAATTGTTTATTCACAATACAAAAAGGTGTTGATCGTGGCAGTGAATCTTTTAGTAAACCACCAATAGGGTTTAATAGCCCTTAGGGTTTAACAACCCTTATTGTAATCTTGCTAGGTTTAGGGTTGAGGTAGTGAGCCTGCTAAATCTAGTTGTGCTTCATGGATGTAAGCTAGCATGTTCTAGGCCTATGGAGTGACCAAGCCTGAACATCATTTTTGTAAAGATTGTAATGTATTTATGAGAGCTAATCCTTTTCGTGGTTTTTACCTTTTTGTGTTTTCCATGTAAAATCTTGGTGTTATGTGTCATGCTTTTGTGGATGTTGTTTAGTTGTATATTTTGCTAATGTTTGATTATTATTTTGAAATGGATAAAAGTAAAAGTTCAAGAAAAGATTTATAGAACACTGATTCATCCCCCTCTCAATGTTCCTGACAATCAACAATAATCATCAGGAGCAACCACACGAACATTAACAACTTTATCCATAGGAATCTTCTCACCAGAACACATGAGCTTCACTATCTTCAACTGTCATAAAAGAAAGATAGCTTGCAGACCACCAAACCACAAACCATTGCAACTATAGTCACTTATCATCATCCCAGACTCCTATCTAGAACTACAGAGAAAAATACTTTAGTGCAGAGGAATGCAAAGCCAAATACTATCTTCCTATCTCAACTGATCTTACAAAAAAAGTAGGTTTCACTCTGGTGAACACAACTCACTTAGATCTTCATGTGGATGGTTCAAACCCAAAATGTAGCATCCTCAGACCTACTTCTAACTTACTTCCAATCTGCAGACCACGATTTTCAAGTAGGAATAAATGTGGAGCAATTTACCGGATTGTTCTTCAGCATACAAGTCACTATCTGTACTGCACTTCTCTATAACTCAATTTTCTCTTCCAGAGAGACTAATTTTCTCAATATATTCAACATACAAGTCCTTTAAACAAGTAATAGAATAACATACAATTGACACCAATGACAATAAAAATATGTTGACATCAATGACAACACTAATTAGGCACATGCTTGCAATAGATCCAATGTCTTGTAGCACATCAATTGAGGCTGCCCTTACCACTACTATCAATTGTTTGTCATTAAAACTCATTAACACTTATTATGAAATAGTAACATCATTAAAACAAATTAGAATTCATAGTAACATCATTAAAAATCATTATAAATAGAAAGTAAAGGACATATCATCATGAAATAATCATGAAAACCTACCTTACTTTCCTTCCAAAGGCAACTTCATAAGGATTATGCCTACCTCCATCATACTAAAATTCTTAATGCAAATGCAATTGCACTATTTAGATAAAATGAATAGCTAAAATATACAAGGTGAAATGAGGATATAAAATTAAGAAAACTAACATACCTTTCTATCATTCCACTAATTCAATCTAATAAACCATCAAGGTCTGCTCTACTCTTTATTGTGTTGAGTATTTCCTCATGATCAGACTCACGAACCTTCCACAAGGTCTTGTTCAATGGTTTACCCCCATATTTGATCAAATGAACATTTGAAGCCACAACAATGTTAGAATAATGAAGAATCTTCCTATGTGTGTCAAAGTCCTTGAACACCCACACATCAGACTTCTTCAATGGGTACCTTCTAAGCCATGTTCCAGTAACAACCATTGATCCTGTAGGATACTCAATGTTTTCTCTATCTATAACAAGGGAATCTATTTTTTTTGCCTCAACACAATGACACAAATAATAATCCATTCCCTCTTCATTGTCTTTAGCTGCAATAACTGCATAAACAAGCCCTGTATTGATACATGCATTCAGTTCGTGAGTATAACTTCAACAATACAAGAAAAAATTCAAAATAAGATGCATATTGAATTTTAGTAAATTTGAATGCTAATAATACCTAGTTGAACTAGATCTAAAACATGGTCAAAATCAATCGATGATTTAATCTCTATCATTTGTAGTGTTGTCGGTAGTTGATACATGTCAACCGAGCTTAGGCCTCTTGTACACCAATCATCAACCCACTGCTTTGACTCACAATCATACCAAGCTTCATATGTACATGAAGAACAAAATCATGGCATATGCAGTGTATGAATACTCCATGAACCTGCATTAGAGCTTCTAAAAGAGTGTAGCTCAATCGATCCTATCAATGTACAACAATCCTCATATTTTACAATGTTAGTATCATCAACCAACCAAAAATATCTATGAATTGTAGACTTACCTTCATTACCTAGACCCATTAAAGTGTTACACCATTCAACAATATATCTCGCATCTATCAACTTTGCATTGTCTTTGTACTTCAACTCTTCTCATGCCAATGCTCTTTTGATACATGCTCCTGCACCATCATGCTCTCCCTTTCCATGCTTGTCATCACAAAAAATCCACATATGTTGAACACCAGTCATTGTATGCATCTTGCTCATCCAATAGAACATCCACGCGTTCCTAAATTGTGATGCACAATTATCTAACCATATGATATGCTGACGAAATGATATGCTCTTGCTGGCCAAATAATGGTAGAACATATGAAAGAAACCTTGCACAAACTTTGTAGAATGTGTGCAATCATCACTAATATAAAAATGATATTCCCTCAAGATCTTGCTGTCATCCTCTGTACTATCTTCTACATGAATGAATGCTATTTACACAAGATAACAAGTATTACAAACTTGAACTAGAGTTTGACATCTTTACCATGCCTGGATCAGTTCCATTTGAGCCCAAAAATGCCTGCTCTGCCTTTTGCACTTATCTTCGCTATATCACTCTCATCACCACAAGACACACTTCAAAATAAATTCACAAACTCTTATTTATACAAGGCATCGACTTAGGAACAATCATCTAAGTCGGCAAACTTCTACAAGATCATTTGCAAGACGTGTAATATATCCGGTCAGCCTGTCTCAGGAAGAATACCAATATTTGTGGTTATTCTTCAAATGCAAACTCTAACTTCAATGTGGACCGCCAATAAGAATTGTACACGATCCAAAGATCACCAAAACCTTTCCTGAGTCATCAAGAACATCTGCACTTTATCAGCTTACTGGAATTCTTCTGTTCTTCATCCAGAACTTCAAGAACACAGTCTGTCCTCACTGTCATAATGAAAAAGGTTCTTTCGGACCTCCAAACAATGCACAAATCAAGTTGTCACTTCACACTGACTTCTTCAACACTCCCTCCAATCTGCAAAATGAGATAATGTAATTTTGGAACTCACTAGACCAATCTGTGACACTCTGTCACCACTGAATGCTTGCCGGAACTGGTTCTACACAAGCAGCCATAACTTCTTTAGATCTTCATGCGGACCTCTGAAATCTTAACTGGAACATCTAAAGACTCATATCTACAAACTGTTTAATCTGCATCCTCTGATTCTCAACCCATTGAGTAGTTTTGCCTTCTTCTTATCACTGTTCTTCACTGTTCCTGATTGAGACTAATTTTCTCAATATCCTTAGCACACAACTCATCCAATCCTTCTTATCAATGCAATATGAGTATGTTGACATCAACAACAACACTGGTTAACCTCATACTTGCAACAATCTCCCCCTTTGTCATTGATGGAAACATATGGTGTGAAAAACCATCAAGACAAGAACTTCTCCTTTCTGTCACAGCTCCCCCTATCAGCAACAACTCTTCACATGTCTTCTCTTCCTTTACTGCTCCCCCTTTGATCATCAACCACTTGTTTTTCACATGTCTTCTCTCCCCCTTTGACATCAATGGCAAAGGGCTCATACTTGCAATTCTAACACATCAGAATCATACCAGCTGCTTCCCTTAGTGGCAGCTCCCCATCATCAATTCGGATCACAAGATATGACTGTGATATCCACTAGATTGATGCACATCAGTGCATCCTAGCTCATCACCGGAGGGGCCATGACCCCTAACTTCTCCCTGAGATACTCAAAAGAGTCCTTGGGAAGAGGATTAGTAAAAATATCTACAAGCTGATCCTTGGAGGGCACATACTCCAATCTGACTTCACCCTTGTTCACTTGTTCTCTCAAAAAGTGAAATTTGATAGATATATGCTTGGTCTTAGAATGCAACACCGGATTCTTAGAAATATTTATTGCACTTGAATTATCATAGAAAATTGTGATAGGTTCCTCATATTCTACTTGAATATCTCTTAGCATTTGCTTCATCCACAAAAGTTGGGTGCAACTTGCTACTACTGCAATGTATTCAGCTTCAGTTGTAGATAGGGATATTGCTTCTTGTTTCTTGCTTAGCCAAGAAACCAACCTTTTTCCCAAAAAGAATGCTCCTCCACTTGTACTCTTCCTATCATCCACATCTCCTGCCCAATCTGCATCTATATGTGCATGAAGAGAAAAGTCATGATCTCTGGGATACCATAGGCCATACTCAATTGTTCCTTTCAAGTACCTAAAAATTCTTTTGATTGCCATGACATGAGATTCTCTGGGATCAGCCTGGAATCTCACCACAAGACCAATAGCCTGCATTATATCTAGTCTAGTCTGAGTGAGATACAGTAATCCACCAATCATTGATCTGTACTTTGTCTAATCTGTCTTAGGAGAGTCATCATCTTTGCTCAACTTACATCCGGTAGCCATGGGAGTGTTCATTGGCTTTGAATCTTCCATTCCAAATTTCTTCAATAGTTCTTTCACATATTTGGTCTGAGAGATAAAGATTCCTTTCTCTATTTGAGTAATTTACAGACCCAAGAAGAAATTCATTTCACCGAGCATTGACATTTCAAACTCACTTTTCATTTGGTTTGCAAAGGTTTTACACATACTGTCTCTTCCTCCAAAGATGATATCATCAACAAATACTTCAACAATCAAGATGTTTTCATGATCAATTTGAAAATATAGGTTACTATCAGCAGTACCTTTGTTGAAACCAATCTTCAAAAGATGTTTATCCAGCCTCTCATACCATGCTCTTGGGGCTTGCTTTAGACCATACAATGGCTTCTTTAATTTGCCGACCATATCACCATGCTCTAATAACTGAAATCCATCCAGTTGTTCAATGTACACCTCCTCTTTTAGGTCGCCATTCAGGAAAGTAGATTTGACATCCATCTGATACACTTTAAAATCTTTGAAGGCAACAAATGCAAGAAGTAGTCTGACTGCTTCAATTCTTGCCACCGGAGCAAAGGTTTCCTCAAAATCAATCCCATCTATTTGAGAGTAGCCTTTACAGACTAGTTTGGCCTTATTTCTGATTACTTCACCAACTTCATTTAGTTTGTTCCAGAAGACCCATTTGGTTCCAATCACATTCTTGTTTATAGGTCTAGAGACAAGATCCCAAGTGTGATTTTTCTCAATTTGCATTAATTCTTCTTCCATTGCTTTTGTCCAATTTTCATCATTGCATGCTTCATTTATTGTCTTAGGTTCAATCTTTGAAATCAGACAACATTCATCTAAATTTTGAGCAACATTCATTCTAGTTTGCACACTTTTGCTTTTGTCACCTATGATCTGATCTTCAGAGTGGTTCAGTCTTACATACCTTGGAACTTTGGGAGTTTCTTGCACTTCTTCTTCTTGATCATGCTCATTCAGACTTGTCTTTTCTTCCTGATTTACTGGATCAGTCTGAATCTGACTTTCAGGAGAGGAGGGAGCACCTTGAACCAGAACATCATTCTGATCAACTTCATCATACTCATAAAATCTTGAGGCTTCTCAATACCTTCATCAACCTTCACATTTGTACTTTCTATCATCTTTCTTAGTCTCTTATTGTAACACCAGTATGCTTTGCTTTGAGTGGAGTATCCCAAGAAAATTCCTTCATCACTTCTAGCATCAAACTTTCTTAGATCTTCATCTCTTTTAATGTAACACTTGCTACCAAATAATCTGAAATATCTCACAGTAGGAGTGATGCCAAACCAAAGTTCATAAGGAGTCTTACCGGTATTGGTTTTGATTTGAACTCGATTGAGAGTGTAGACTGCAGTGCTGACAGCTTCTTTCCAAAACATCTGGGGAACATTGTCTTCCATCATCATTGTCTTGGATGCTTCCTGGATGGTCTGGTTCTTTCTCTCAACTACTCCATTCTACTCTGGAGTCCTAGGAGTAGATAACTATCTCTTTATACCATGCTTCTCACAAATATTTATGAATTCACCAGATGTGAATTCACCACCTCTATCAGACCTCAGACATTTCAGTTTTAATCTAGTTTGATTCTCTACCATAGCCTTCAAGATTTTGAACTTCTCAAAGGCTTTTGATTTCTCTTTCAGAAAGGTAACCCACATCATCTGAGAATGGTCATCAATCAGTAACATGAAATATCTATCAGCTTGCATACTCTTGATTCTTGTCGGACCACATAGATCAGTATGAACTAACTCCAATAATCTGGTAGAGGACTGATCCTTGCTTTTGAATGAAACTCTGCTCTGTTTACCTAGCTGACATTCTTTGCACATACTATTTGTAGGTTTTACCAACTTTGGAAGATCTCTTACAACCTGAGTATTGCTTATCTTGATGATATTATCAAAATTTACATGACACATCCTTCTATACCATAACCAACTCTGATCAACTTGAACAAATAGACAACTTTTATTACTACCAACTAGATGGAAGATATTACCTTTTGTTTGAGTACCAAATGCAATCTCAGTTTCAGAGCTTTCAAATATCCTACATCTTCCATTCTTGAACTGGAGATCATAACCTTTGTCCACCAACTGACCAACACTGAGAAGATTGTGCTTCAATCCTTCAACATACAGTATATTACCAGTTTTGTTCTTTCCATCAAAAGAGATAGTTCCCCTACCTCTGATTCTACCAGTAGAATTGTCACCAAATTTTACCATTCCTCCTTTATACCTTTCCAAATCTAAGAACTTGTTCTTGTCACCTGTCATATGGTGAGAGCATCCACTGTCAATAACCTAATCATCCTTTTCTTCAACTTGGGCAGCCAAAGCTCTTTCTATAACCTTATGATTGATAGATTCAGGGAATATTGGATCTTCTTCCTTGATGGCAATGAACACCCATTCATTTCCAGATTTGTGTCCTATCTCTGACTCATCATCTGTTACTCCTTCATTATTAGCTTCTTCATGAACATAATAACAATTCTTTTGGAACCTTTCTCTGTTAGAATTTGATCTCGTGGATCTTTCCAGACATCTTAAAGCAAAGTGACCAATCTTATTGTAGTTGAAGCATTTGAAGGGTAATTTTCCTTCATACTTACCGGATCCCCTTAGCAGTCTTTTTGTAATGAGGGCTTCAAGTTGAGTTGTTTCTACTTCTTCCTCTTCCATGTCTTTTCTTGCTTGATCATACCATGACAGCTTCCTTGAAGAGTTTTCTCCTGGATCAAATCTTTGTTTGCCTTTCACATAGGTACTGGCTTTGAATGCAAATTCAGTCTTGGGGGGATCATCTCCAAACTTGGTCATTTCAAATGCAGCTAGTTTGCCAGCCAATTGTTCTCTTGTGATAGTTGTATGGGCTCTGAATTCATCAATGGCAGCAATGTTGATTTTGTAGGCAGTAGGAAGGAATCTGAGAATTTTGCAAACAATCTCATTTTCATCCAAAACTCCACCAGCATTCCTAATTCCACACACCAGCTCATTTACTCTTGGCATAAGGGTAGTGATATTTTCATCATCTCTCATCTTCAATCTTTCAAATTTCCCTTTGAGACTCTGCAACCTTGCACTCTTAACAAACTCATCTCCTTCATGCAAAAGTTCTAGTTTAATCCAGATCTCATAGGTAGTTGGTAGGTCAATAACATTTGAGAGCTCTGAATTGGTTAATGCACTTAGAAGAGCCTCTTTAGTCTCTTGATTGTTTTCAACATCTGTGATTTCATTTAGAGTTGTCAGACCACCCTGTGGAGGTGTATATGCTTTTGTGACCATGGACAAGTACGCCTTTCCCATACACTCTAAATGACATTTCATGCGGCCTTTCCAAAGAGTGAAGTTGGTTCCATCAAACTTCAGACTGTCCTTCTTGTATGACGACATCCTGGATCTCCTCAAGCGGTTAAGCTCCTTTTAGAGGAACTTGGCTTTGATACCAATTGTTGATAACTAAGAGGGGGGGTGAATTAGTTATCCTTAATTTGCTTACAATTCAACCACTTAAATCCACTTCGTTAATCAATAGCATAGTAATTAATCATTCATGGAAGCATAAGGCATAAACACCAGAGCAGATACACATCAACACATGAGACACCAAGATTTTGACATGGAAAACCTGGTTAAGGGAAAAACCATGGGGTGATTAACCCAAGGATTATTCTCTATTAGAAGAATAAGAAAAATAGATGACACATGCCAATTAGGGCTCACTGCCTGAGCACACTGCTCACAAGGAGGCACGCTACCTACAAGAGACACACTATCTACAAGATAACAAGTATTACAAACTTGAACTGGAGTTTGACATCTTTACCATGCCTAGATTAGTTCCATTTGAGCCCAAAAACACCTGCTCTGCCTTTCGCACTTCTCTTCGCTATATCACTCTCATCACCACAAGACACACTTCAAAATGAATTCACAAACTCTTATTTATACAAGGCATCAACTTAGGAACAATCATCTAAGTCGGCAAACTTCTACAAGATCATTTGCAAGACATGTAATACATCCAGTGGGCCTGTCTCAGGAAGAATACCAATATCCATGGTTATTCTTCAAATGCAAACTCTAACTTCAATGCGGAATGCCAATAAGAATTGTACATGATCCAAAGATCACCAAAACCTTTCCTGAGTCATCAAGAACATCTGCACTTTATCTGCTTACTAGAATTCTTTTGTTCTTCATCTGGAACTTCAAGAACACAGTCTGTCCTCACTATCATAATGAAAAAGGTTCTTCTGGACCTCCAAACAATGCACAAATCAAGTTTTCACTTCACACTAACTTCTTCAACACTCTCTCCAATCTGCAGAATGAGATAATGTAATTCTGGAACTCACCGGACCAATCTGTGACACTCTATCACCATTGAATGCCTGCCGGAACCAGTTCTACAAAAGCAGCCTTAACTTCTTTAGATCTTCATACGGACCTCTAAAATCTTAACTAGAACATCTAAAGACTCATATCTACAAACCCTTTAATCCGTATCCTCTGATTCTCAACGCATTGAGTAGTTTTGCCTTCTTCTTATCACTGTTTTTCACTATTCCTGATTGAGACTAATTTTCTCAATATCCTCAGCACAGAGCTCATCCTATCCTTCTTATCAATGCAATATGAGTATGTTGACATCAATGACAACACTGGTTAACCTCATACTTGCAATAGCTACACCCTTAATATTGGTCTACATTGGGTTATGAATAGTTATCTTGTGGCTATCTTAACTCATAATTAAGTCATGTTATCATTATTATATTATTATTTAGTTAGATAAGTCAGACTAGGTCTTATATAGGGGTGTGTCTATTTATCCTAAGCATAATTAGGTATATATAGGAGGATACAAATCTTATTTCATCATCATATTGTGAAGTGTGTTCTCATTGGAGATATTTGGAGGTTGCCCCCTCGAAGTGGCCTGTTATTCTCAGTTATTATCAAGTATTTGCAGAATATTTCATATCATCTTTTTCCATTGTGCAAGTTATTTCATTACACCAACTCCATCCCAAATCAATCTAATCTCCATCTCAAACCATCCCAAAAATAATGAAAATTAAACAAATACCTCACCAGGAGCTATTAGAACATCATAAGCGCCAGTCTGTCAGTCATTTGCACCATTCTGTATATCATATGTGCCAATCTGCTCCTTAGTAGCTCCTACCTATCAATCGCAATTATCACTCTACAACTAGCCACTCACAAGTGTCATTCTACCCTCTGCCAACCACAAGAGCCATTAGAACATCATAAGAGCCAATATGTCAGTCGTTTGCACCATTATATGCATCATATGTACCAACCCTAAACCCTAAACCCCTATCCACTTGTCTCTATCATCTCTCTACCTCTCAATCTCTCTGCCTATGTCTCTGGCCATGTCCCTTACCCTCTATCTCCCTATCTCTCCCTCTCTAAACTCCTAACCCCTAAACCTTAAACTTGATCAAGTCTAAACCCTATCTCCTTGTCTCTATCATCCCTCTACCTCTCAATCTCTCTGCATATGTCTCTGGCCATGTCCCTCACCCTCTATCTCCCTATCTCTCCCCTCATTCTCCTCTATATCTCCCTATTAGTCCTCTCTCTTTAAACCCTAACCTAAACCTCTAAACATTAACCTCTAACACCTAAACTATAAACCCTAAGTTACCCTAAATAATGCCCCTAAAACCTAATCACTAACCCCTAAACCTAATCACTAACCCCTAAACCTCTATCTTCCTATCTCTCCCAATATCTATTAATCCACCCTCTCTCTCTCTAAACCCTAAACCCTAACCTGTAAACCCTAAAACTAAGAAACCCTAAACCCCTAAACCTCTATCTTCCTATCTCTCCCAATATCTATTAATCCACCCTCTCTCTCTAAACCCTAAACCCTAACCTGTAAACCCTAAACCTAAGAAACCCTAAATCCCTAACCTGTAAACCCTAAACCTAAGAAACCCTAAATCCCTAACCCCTAAACCATAAACCATAAACCTGAGCAACCCTAAACCCCTAAACCCTAAATAATTCCCCTAAACCCTAAACTTGAGCAACCCTAAACTCATAAACCTCAAATAATTCTCCTGGCCCCTAAATGCTAAACTCAAGAAACCACGCTAAACCCCTAAACCATAAATAATTGCACTTTAACTCTAACCCCTAAACCCTAAACTTGAGCAACCCTAAACTCATAAACCCTAAATAGTGCCCCTAAAGGTCTAAGCAATCCTAAACTCATAAACCCTAAATAATGCCCCTAAACTTGAGCAACCCTAAACCTCTCTCTCTCTCTCTCCCAAAACCCCTAAACCCTAAATAATGCCCCTAAATACTAACCCCTAAACCATAAACCATAAACTTGAGCAACCCTAAACCCTAAAGAATTCCCCTAAACCCTAAACTTAAGCAACCCTAAACTCATAAACCCAACCAACCCTCTCTCTCTCCGAAATAAGAAAACTAGGACTCTCTCTCTCTCTCTCTCTCTCTCCCTATCACTGGGTATCTCTCCCCTCTCTCTCCCCTCCATCTCCATCCTCTCTCCCTCTTCCTCCCTCTCCCTCTCTCTTGTCAACAAAGAACATGGAAACAAAAAAATAAGGAGATGCAAAGAGGGATGAGGATATAAATTGGGATGATGAAATGGAAACAAGATAATTTATGAAATTTCATTGGATAGGTTCAAGAATGATGAGGAGAGGTAGAGAGGGGAGGGAAGTAGAGAGTGAGAGGGAGGGCAGGAGGTAGAGATGGGAGGGAAGTAGAGAGTGAGATAGGGTAGGAGGTAGATAGGGGAAGGAAGAAGAGAGTGAGAGAGAGGGTAGGAGGTAGAGAGGGGAGGGAAGTAGAGAGTGAGAAAGGGTATGACGTAGAGAGGGGAGAGAAGTAGAGAGTGGGAGAGAGAGAGTAGGAGGTAGAGAAGGGAGGGAAGAAGAGAGTGAGAGAGGGTAGGAGGTAGAGAGGGGAGGGAAGTAGAGAGTGAGAGAGGGTAGGAGGTAGAAAGGGGAGGGAAGTAGAGAGTGAGAGAGGGTAGGAGGTAGAGGGGGGAGAAGAGAATGAGAGAGAAGGTAGGAGGTAGAGAGGCGAGGGAAGTAGAGACTCAGAAAGAGGGTAGGAGGTAGAGAGGGGAGGGAAGTAGAGAGTGAGAGAGAGGGTAGGAGGTAGAGAGGGGATGGAAGAAGAGAGTGACAGAGAAGGTAGGAGGTAGAGAGGGGAGGGAAGCAGAGACTCAGAGAGAGGGTAGGAGGTAGAGAGGGGAGGGAAGTAGAGAGTGAGAGAGAGGGTAGGAGGTAGAGAGGGGAGGGAAGTAGAGAGTGAGAGAGAGGGTAGGAGGTAGAGAGGGGGGAGAAGAGAGTGAGAAAGAAGGTAGAAGGTAGAGAGGCAAGGGAAGCAGAGACTCAGAAAGAGGGTAGGAGGTAGAGAGGGGAGGGAAGTAGAGAGTGAGAGAGAGGGTAGGAGGTAGAGAGGGGAGGTAAGAAGAGAGTGAGAGAGAAGGTAGGAGGTAGAGAGGGGAGGGAAGAAGTGACTCAGAGAGAGGGTAGGAGGTAGAGAGGGGAGAGATGTAGAGAGTGAGAGAGATAGTAGGAAGTGCAACTACCCTTGCAGACATGTATGTAAAGTGTGGAATCATAGACAAGGCATGTCAATTGCTTGACCTAACACCTCAAAGAGATGTTCTGTAATGGAATGCAATGATTGCAAGATATGCAAAAGATGGATTTGTTGAAAAGGATTTAGAAACTTTCAAGCAAATGCAATTGGCATGTGTAAAGACAAATAAGCTCGACATAATGAGAGCATGTTATAATGCACTCACGTTATGTCGAGCTTAGTTAGACGTGTTTTTCTATTTTTTACAAAATTTTTAGATAATCTGGAGCGTGCTTCCAATCAAGATGACATTTTTTTCAATGAAAAGTAAAAAAAATACCACCATAATCTTAAGCTCTATGTTAGCTATCTAACCATATAATTTTTTTCACATTTTGATTACGTTAAGGGTTTCATCTTTAATTTCTTTTGTTCGTGTATCCATTTTTTGTCAAAAACCAGTGTCTAGTATTTTTGACCCTTTTTTAACTGTTCATTGAAATTTGAAATAAGTTACATTTTTAGAAACTAGACTCCATTCTACACGTATTAAAAAAAATTGATTTTCGATTAGTTTTCAAAAATTTTAGGCGGGAGCACACTCAATTTTCTATTTTTCAGGATGTGTCTACTTTGAAAATTACTAAAAAATAAATTATTCATGAAAAAATTATCAGGAAAATTAGGGATAAACTACATGGTGTTAGCTAATTTCTCACTGAAGGGATTTTTGAAATACTAAAAAAAGTTAACATTTTAGGGGAGCACACCAGACGCTATGTTATGTTTTTTTGAGAATAACAAGACCAATTTGTGTGCCCCTCTTTTTGAACCCCTTAATCTCAACCATTTTTGAAAAAAAATAGTAGTTTAGAAACTAGATTCAAAGTACTACGACTCTTATTTTTGTTGCATCTTCAAATTTTAAGTGTAACTATCTTCAATTTCTCATCCAACATCAATGATTCCTAATTTTAGAAAAAAATGGCATCTTAAGACCCCCTTTTGGTCCCTCATCTTTATGTACTTACCCGAAACAAGACTCCAAGTCTCACACGCGTATCAACCATGCCCTTAAATCAGAAGACAACTTGTGTACCTGTCTCCATCAAAGTCCAAACTCTGAAAACACCTATAAACCTATATCAAGAAGCACCAAATCTAAAAACCTGCTATACCATATTGATGGTCTCATAACAACATGCACTCCCACAAGTTTGTGCCTAAAAATCCATTTGAATGCACTTGTAAACACACTTTGAATCTCATGCTCCTACAAGTGATCAAACAAGTACTAATCTCTCTCTACACACCAAATTGAAAATATACATGATCCAAACTATAGTACATTGCAATAGCTCTCCAATGCCTATCCAAAATCAAAAATCTGATTCCATATGCAAAAGTTATGACCATAAAACTGTCCCAGAGCAATGCTTGGCTTTAGGCACCAAATTATGACACAAAAAAAAAATCTAATGACCAAACCTATACCACTACATATCTCTCAGAGAGACCTTTCTGATGCCTATAAGAAGTCAAAAACCTAATACCATATGTGAAATTTATGCCTCTCGAAAGAAAATGCCCTTTGAGGGCTAAAAGTGGACCCCTAGCGGGACCTTGGTACCCTACTGACGTCATTGCTGACACAAGTAGATGACTGGATGAGTGACTGGGCAAGTAGTGCTGATTTGACACTAGCTTGGAACTAGCATAGGTGTATAGTAGATTTCAAAATGTTTTCAAAATTGTTTAATGTTTACAATTGCGACGGATTTACCACCGACCTAGGGAGCATACATTTTTTTTGCCTCGGGTCAGCATGGCCAAAACATATGAAATTATATGTTCTCTTCACCTCTTGGTCCTCTTGGACTCAATGACAAGGTCTATTTTGTCCTAGGAGGTCATCTGTAGAAATTCCTCCTCAAAACCCTCATGAAGCCAAACCAAGAAAACCCTCTTCAGCCATGATTTTTCAATCACCAGATTTGCAACACACACAACAAATCTCTAATACCCAAAACCCCCAACCTGCAATACAACCTATACAAAACCTTGTAATGTCCTCAATCCTTCCATGCATTGCCATGGCATCCATTTTGCACTAATCTACACACACAAGGGTTATACAAATCTAGGGAGCTCACATCTCCCTCAACCACAAACATGGCTCTGATACCACATGTTAGCAATTTGCAGGTCAAATAAAACCAATTCCACATAGCCCAATAGGAGAATAAGATGCAGAAATAACTATAATGTAAAGATCAAATGAACAATCAACAAGATAACACAAGATATACCCTAGGAAAACCCTCAAGAGGGAAAAACCCAGCCTATAAAAGCATCCACACTCATATGTATTATTCAGCATTAAAGATATTACAATGCATGCCATGGGTCTCTAAATACCTCTGAACCATCAAGCATCTCCAATGCATCCTCCATGTGTCCAAGCATGAATCAACACATCACCTACCATGCTTCACAATATGCACTTACAGGAGAGAACTCAATACAATGACAACCTCTCACAAACCTCCAATCCACCTACAATGAAATAGCCAACCCTTTACCTAAACCACTAACAATGTGCTTGCTTTTATAGACCAAGCTCACACAAATACAACTTGTGGTATTAGACAAAACCATGTGTTCCAAAACCATGGATACACAAAACTATTGACCCACTTATTTAATGTTGGTACACTATGTTTTCCCAACAATTAAATAATACAAATAATAACCTAATCTTATATACAACTTTTACAAGTGGCCTCCAAATAATATCTAATGTGGTTAAACACATCAATTAAGATGCACCACAAACAAACATTTATTTTACATGAATAAAACAATACAATATTATGCAAGGTGTACAATACCTATTTCCCAATAGATCTGGAGCAACAAATTTTGGATTTAGCATATTCAAACACTTCTAAACCATACATCAAAACTGCACATTCATATATTCAATTAGGAAGAAATGTGGAGCAAAACTTGATCATAACTCTGTTAAGCCAAAACACATATTCAACACACTGTATCCTTTGTTAATCAAATTTTCTCAAAAGCACTTGGAAACCAAGCAACAGAAGCATATTCTCAACATCTTTAGCACTTCCTCAAAGGAATCAAATCACTTTAACACAACAACTCAATGAAACAACAACGACCTCATCAGAAGACACAGTTGACACCAATGACAACAAAAGATTGTTGACATCAATGACAACACCAATTAGCACATACTTGCAACAACAGGTTGGCTTTGTAGAGGTTTTTTGAACAAATGGGTTGTTTTTAGTTTTTTAATAGTATCTTACAAAATACAAGAGTTAGATTGATTTTCATATTAGATTTATCTACTTATATGTTTCTTTTTTTTTACATTTATAAGCATATTAATTGTTTGGTATTGGTGAGTTATTCATTTAGCCACATATTCAAGATATATACTTTATGTGTCAACAATTTTCTAGAGAAGTGTGTCCAATTTAGTTATCGTAAGTGTGAGATATAGTGATTGTAAGGCTTGCAAGGTGATAACACACACCTAGCCTAACCAAAATAATATGCTTTCTTTAATTAATTTATTCTATTTATCCATATTTAAGACTTACACACAATGAATAAAGAAAAATCCTACAATTACAAAGTCAAGACTATTTTAATTTGTTAACAATAAATAAACAAATTTACTCAATACCTATTCTAATTTATCATAATTTTTATCTAATTTATTAATTAAGTATATTGATTTACAACCTAGGGTTAGGTGTTTTCACACTCCATGAACCAAACCTAGTTCCACCTTTCCCCAATACCTATTCCTAAAACACCATAAACTTAACCTAACTTAGTAGTATTATATAATCCATTCTATTGATACAATCTACTATCAAATAATTAAATCAAACATCAATACAAACATGTCACTCTATAACCATCAACACAAGAACTTATCTTGAACAATAAATATCAACCACATAGAATGATATCCAACAAAGTAACATAAGCCCACATCCAAATTACAAGGAGATGAGTAAACTAATAATTCAAAACATCATAAGAGGTCTCAAAATGTGATATTGCATACTCTTCTTAATAGAATGTTGGCTCAATCATACAATAAAAGAATAAAGTAGTATCTCATCAAACTATCATAATAAAATAATAATATAGTATCATAATCAAATAAATATAAGGAAGAATACTATTTATGAAATATGTCTTCATCATCCCAAGTAGCAACCTTCTAGCCAAACTCCTCCAATAGAATTTTACTTATCTAATGATAGATCCCATCTTTCCTTTGAATGATGTAAAATAAGACTAATGATGATGTTATAGACACCTAAAATTGACCATATCTTACGACATTACCTTGCGACATATTTTCTTCTAGGTCCCTTTCATGACCCCTTACATCATTCCCATTAGTTAAATAAATTACATTTATTTAACTAATCCATTTTATCCACTTATTCTCCTCTTATACCAAATTAAATAAATTTTATTTATTTAATCTCATTTTCTTCCATCATCCATTTTAAATAAATTAAATATTAATTTAAATCCCACATGTCTCTCATAATTTAAATTCTTTATTCCCACTCACATCTCTATTTTTAGCCTCCTTAAATGTGTTTCATAAGCACTTCCTCTCCAAAAATCAATTAAAAAATCCCATTTTCCCCTCTCCCACTCTTATTTTAGTCACCTGCCATCCTCATTAAATGAGTGTCGTAACCATTGACTTCAACTTTCAATCCTATCCATCCACCTCACACCTCACTCTTCAAATCTTGGCCATCCATTTACTTCCCTCTCCTTCTATAAATTGAAAATCTCATTTCAATTTCAAGGCTCCCCAACAAATCTTCATACACATGCGTATATATTATTTTCTATCTCTATTATCATGGCTATTTCATATCCAGGTTATGCTAGTTTTGTGAATAGTCCACAATGCATTATCCATTTAACAAAAGTTGGTGGAGCTTGGGTACATTCTATCCTGTTCTATCAAAAGTCTGAATTTGTACGAGGTTTAAGGTATTGTTGTATTGTTTTATCTTTATGTTGTTGATAGTGCATAATTTCTAGGTCTTTATTGTGGCACACCCAGTTATTTGTTATTGACTCACATCCCTTGATCTAGCTTGCTTTTTGCAGGTTTTGTTAACTTTTTGTTGTAGGTTTATGTCATTCTTGGACAAAACCCTAGTTTCTAAATATTCCATCATATCTTCCGAATAGATGCTAATTTTTATACAATATTTTAAATGAAGTTTGTGGATCATCTAAGGAAGATATAGTAGAAAAATCACCTTTTTATCATCATTTTTGCATTAGTTATAATGATTTTATGATTTTCCATAAACCTACATTTCTAGACACAAATCAGTGAATTTTTTAGAAATTTTTATATTTTGGAAATATCTTGAAATTCTAATGGGGGTTTTTTCTTTACAGTTTTATTTTTGAGGTCAAATAAGGTAGAAAATAATCAAATCTTTTTCGACTATAGGTTTTTCATAAATCCATAATTTCTGGGTGTAAATAGGGAATTTTTTAGACATTTTTATATTTCTGGAAAGGTCTCAGGAAATTAGTAAGGGTCTCTTCTTTGTATTTTTATTTTTCAAGTCAAAAAAGTTTCAAAATAGTCAGATCTAAGAAGACTATGTGAAAAAAATGTATTTGAAGTTGCAATCTTGTGATGAGCATATCTTTTTATGGCTGCATTATAACATTATTTTTTGATTTTGCAGTGGTTTCATTATCATTTATAATACATTTTCTTGTATAAAAATCATTTGTCCAAGATTATATTTTTCAATCTAACATACTTGTTTTGTAGCTTTCGCTTGCCAAAGATCAAATCATTGAAATTACTAGCAAGTTGCTGTAGATTCACATTTCAAAGAAATCTTTTTATCGCTAATCTAGGCACTTAGTCTAATCTAGGGGGACAATAATTGAACATTATTTTCTTTGTCTTGGATTTTGAAAAGGTTGTATGCTTTCTCCTTACACCTTATGGTGACCTTGGAGATCAAAAGCCCCTTCATTATCCTTGTATTTATTTGTTCAATCTTAGGTACATTATCTCACATATGCACTCCTCTTGTGCTTCGTGCAAGCCTAGGGATCAAAAGTGAATAGTGTTTCTTCACTTTAGGAGGCCTACTAAGGGATTTCATCACCCCTAGGGATGACCTCAACCACATGTTTTGCAAGGTATATCAAAGGGGGGAGAATGAAAGTTGTACCTCAATCTAGTCACATAGTCATTGGGATAACCTTGGGGCCCCAGGTGATTTTGGACACAAGGTGAGGTGGTGTTTTCTTAATTGCTTATGCTACATCCCTTCAATGGGCTTGTGTTCACAAAATTGGGCATCATCGTACCTTGTGTATTTTGAGGACTCCTCTAGAAGGTCGTAAAGCTTAGTTAAGACCCTTTGGCCATCATATCTTGTGGTGCATCACTGAAGCAAGGGGAGAAGAGCTCATGCTATTACCTCTATTTTTTAAGATGGAATGAAATTTGGGCAAAACTTTAGTCTCCAAGGTAAGGGGTGTAAGGTGGTACATGACCTTGCATTTACTATCTATCCAAGTAATGGTAAATGGTATCAAGAGGATGGAAATCACCATTATCTAATAGTGGAGATTGAAGTTGCACCTGAGTGAGTCCATGGGATATGACACTCTTACTTGAATAATTCTAGGTTTGTTCATTTTCTTGGCATGTTTTCCTTGTGCAAAACTAGTATAAAATAATTTATCTGCCAAGCAATTTGCATCAATTTCCTTGTTAAGTCAAGTCAGCCATTGTGTTTTTTTGTTTGTTTTTCTTGCCAAAAATCCAAAAATCCAAAAATCCAAAAAAATCAAAATATCTCCAAAAATCCAAAAAAAAAATCTTCTAACCAAATCTATCATCCATCCTAATCATTCTCTTACATCATAATCAACCATCTAATCATCTTATCCCAATCATATTTTTAATCCAATCTAATCCATTTAACCCTAATCATCCATATGAAACTTGAAGATTCTTATGGCATCAACAAAATGTTTGACAAACTCAAAAGATTATATGGAAAGTATCTAGTCACTCCTACATCATCATCCCTACCTCCCATCAACAACCAATCCAACTTATCCATATCCCAAACTTATCCAACATCCATCTTACCCCAAACCTCACAAGTCTAAATTCTTAACCATTCTTCATCTTCACACATACCAAATCCCACCACCTCACAACTCCAACAACTCATCCTTCAACAACAACAAGAAGCCTACTTCCAACAACAATAACAAGCCTTTCTTCAACAACTCCTAGCCGCCCAAGAAAACCAAACACAACCACAACCTTTATCCTTTCAATAAACACAACCTCAACCCCATATTTCATCCTCATCAACTTCTTACCAACCTAGTCCAACCACATATCAAGCTAATCCTACCTCAACCTATCCCACTTCTTCTAATATCAACCAATATCCACATAAATCCATACCTCAAGGTCATCCAACTAGTAATTCCAACATCTCACCTCATTCCCAAATCTACCTATAAGGCTAGCAAGATCCTTTACAACAAAAACATGCAAGTCCTAGTTATCCTTTGAGCCAAAATCCAACATCCATAATTCCTCCTCATGCTATCTTTGACAAGGGAAACACCATGCCTGCTTATGCATCCAATGTGTATCCATATCATCAAACCATATTCTTATCCAAGAGCCTCAAAGTCCATGTCCTTCCACCCCACCAATCCCTCCAATTCTTCCATCACAATGTCCTCCGACTCCACAAAATTCTTCAATCCATTCATCACCATGTTCCTCCAAACTTCCACTAAAGGATTCATTAGAGATACTTGTACAACAATTGGTCCAATCAAATTTGATTGAGATACCACCAATAAAACTATTTGGAGAAAACCAAGTTAAACCCCATTGGTATAATGAAAATGATTATTGTGCATACCACAGGGTTAAGGGTCATATGACATTCAATTGCTCCACACTTATGAGAGTGATCCAAAACCTCAAAATTTGTGGTAAGATTATGCTCGATGATCCTAATCCTAATCTATCCCCTCCTATTGTCCATCCACCTAACCATAATCCCAAATCCACTAAATCCACCCCTATGGTCCATCTACCTAACAATAATCCCAAATCCATGAAATCCACCACTATGGTCCATCCATCTAAGTAGAATCCCAATCCTAATCCATCCCCTCCTATTATCTAGTTGAAAATGAAGGTAGACCTACTATTATAAACTTTAAAATTTTGTGTATGCAAAGCTGAAAGTAAGATTAATCTGTAACAATTAAAGAACAAGTTATTTTTCACTTTCAATCCAGTGTAGAAGAGAAGAGAATAGAAGAGAAGAAACTTGCAAAGTATTTACATGGAGGAACCCTTTCAAGAAAAAAATCCACACTCAAAGATGTTTCTTGCTTGTATTAACTCTTTGGAAAAGATTACATTCAATACTGAAATTCCTCTAAGTCCTTGATGCACTTCACAAAAAAGCTTCTTGCTTTTTTCTCTAAGTCTTTACAAAAAACTTATTGTTTTTTTCTTCTAATTCTTTTTCACCTTTCAACTCTCTAGAAAATGTATGGGGCTCTTAATTAATTAATATGAGGCTTCATAATTTAAGAGCTTCTTAATTCAAAAGCTTGAAGCTCAAAATACAATAAATTCTCCACTTTCTGCCACTGCATCATTTGCTCTAAATGATGTCAATCTTAATATTGGTGAAGATGAATTAGTGAGTTTTCAAGGTTTCAAAATGACAGATTTAAACTCTATGAATCCTTAATTTTACCCTAATATGGTTTGTAACTTTTTGGTGGCATGGCTCTGCCTTTTTTTGTTGCTATCTTGAGTCTTTTTTGGTATGCTCATACTTTTAAAATCTTGGTCTATGGACCCCTCTATGTAAAAACTCTATATTTTAATATAATATTATGATGCTATGCATCCTTACTGAGCCAAAAAAAACATAGCTTCCAAAGCTCATGCAAAAACCAAGTACTCTAAATTGAGAAGACTAAACTCAAACAATGTCCAAGCTTTTAGTTAACTGCCTCTTTATGATGTGGGTGCCCAAGATAGATAAAAATAGCTTTTCCAACATCAAACATATTTCCAAATAAAAGCAACAACAAAAAGTCTTCCAAATGGGTGTCCATATTTGCCCAATTAATTTCTGTTGACTGAAGTGATCAATACACATCAATTTCATGCAAACAACATGCAAGATTGATGTCCCCAAGGTTATTATAAATTACTTTGTTCTATACATGTAAGTGACATGCAAACACCGAATTCAACATGCAATTGATACCCATTTCTTGAAACACTGAGAAGTACCATCCTGTAACTTTCTGGAGTTGGAGTGTTCTGCAAGTAATATCTTAAAACTAACATGTAAACATTTGTAACAACATACAAATGATACCCATTACCTAAAACACTGAGATGTACCATCCTACAAGTTTCTAGAGTTGAAGTGTTTTGCAAGCAATCTCACAAAACTGACATGCAACTACATGCAAGGTCATATAACTAACATGCAACAACATTCAAGGTCATACAAGTCCATAGGAGTGACATGCAACAACATTCAACAACATGCAAGTACATGCAAGCTACATGCAAAAACATGCAAGTCCATGCAAGCTATTCTGACCACATGCAAGCAATATCCAATTCATGCATCTCTAACACTGTAGTTAACTCCAACATTATATCCATGCAACACAAATAATAAATGAGTGTCCCTAATGTCAAGCTTAGTTTTCATCTCCACCACTCATTTCATACTACATATCTTAATCTCCACCATTCACATAAAAAATGCCCTAGAAGCCCTAGTCCTCCACCTCTTAATATACACCCTCCATTTCATATTGTACCTCTTAATCTCAAACATCTATTGTCACCTCTTAATCTCAACCATCCATTGCACCTCTTAATCCTAGCCATTCATCCTATTATATAAGAATCTGGATTAATCAAACTTCAACCAAGCCATTATCATCCACATTTTGAAGTAACATCATGCTGCCAAAATCAATAAGATCAAACAGTCCTCAAGTAATGTTATGCTACTCGTTTGAACAACCAACATATTACAATCATTATCAAATATCAAGGGTAACAAGGACTATTTATTAATATTGTTTCATATCATTTGTTTAGTTACTTGCTCTTGATGTGATGTTGAATATGGAATAGGTATTTGCATGCATTTGTTCCTTATTTGATTTCCATATTTCTGCATACACAATCTCTAAGGAAGAATCCTATTTTTGAGTCAAAAACTCTACATTATGAAATTTTAAGAAGATGAATTCATTTGGCCTAAGATGAGGAGGTACTTTTCACACTACAAAAATATATGTACTATAAAAATCAATGTCATATTCATTTCTGTTCTTGCTAATATCAATCAATTCATGGATAGAAAATCTAGGATCAATATTATCTCCATATTTCATACTAAATACTCTTATAGTAAGACCAGTGGGTTTCTTCTTTACTTTACAATATCCTACAAAATGAGTAGGTTCATCATCAATATAAAAGAATTTATTTTTTCTTTTCTAGGATCTTCAATAATGTGCAACATATTATTTTTCTACATGATTTAACATTCATTCAATATAAAGGGATAGTAGCATAAGACTAGTCCATATGTACACTACCTCTTATTAAAGTAGTCCATTTTCTTGAGAATTTGATGTCCCATTTTGTAAGGTATTCCATAATGATAATGTCCATCAAAAGTGTTTTAATTAGATATCCTACCTATTGAACTTCAACTCACTTAAACAATACCAATCACATGGACCTCCTTGGAATCCATGGAAAGGAACTTGCTATAAGGATTTGAAATTTTAATCCTAGTTCATTTATGAATTATAGTGGCATGGCATTGTTGGATGCCCCTAAATAAAATATGTATTTATGAACAAGCCATCCATTTAAAAAAAAAGAAGTCTATAAAGGATCCACACTATGTTGTCTTTTAACCAAGTAATTTCCCAACTATACTTTTGGTGGTTCTTGAATATTGACATCAACTTAGAGGCCCTTGGACCAATTATTAAGTTGATCACCATATGTAGAAGGGACAACCAAGTATGTCACGTTCTATTCTTATGTTGATGAATTCTTAACACCTATCATAATTAATTGTAATTTAATTTGGCTTAGCACATAGATCCTGCATTAGTGGTATAATGTTTGATTTTGCTTAGCACATTTTCCCTCTTAATGTGTTTATTGGAAGCTCTTAAATTCTCCTTAATATTGGTGGATAAAGCATAAGCTTATTTCAATTTCTAGGGATTTTTATCTCTAAGGAAAAATCCTAATTTTGAGTCAAAGGCTCTATTGGTTGTTTTAAATTCCCAACCTAATCTCAAAGGGCAATCTAAAGAATAGCTAGTTCTAATAGTTGATTTTCCTTAAGGGAATGTCAAATGAACAAGAAACGTGGATTTAATCCTTTTCCTCTACACTTCAGGCTCTTCTTCAACCTAGGAGGGTGATCCTAACAGTACTTTCTTCTAGATCTTTTACTATTCTTTCAAAGTATTGTTCATTAACAGATATGTTCTCTCTTAAGATGCTTAAAAAATTGATTGATATAGTAGAAATATGGACTAGATTCTCAAGCTTTAATAGAGTTCTTTACAAGAGAACATTGGGATAAGTTAATATCTATAAATTATGATAGAAATGGAAATTCATTGTTGATCTTTAATATGAATGATTAGGGAGTTGTATCATGTAACACTTAAAAATGATTGGTGCCTAAATCCTGGGTTATAGAGTCAAAACACATATAAATGGAAACTTATTGTAAACAACACTTATCTCAACTCTTATAAACTATACAATAATGTGTTGCATTATTACACTTTGATTAATTCCTAAACCCACCATACTTAAGAGTCCTTGTACTCACTCAAAACATTCAATATCTTCTTAAAGCGTTAAATCTACTCTTTGAGTAAAAGCCACAAGAAAATATTCAAGCACTGGAAAGATAGTGAAGATAAACAAAATGACGGTCAAATCTTATTTATAAATGTAATGAGGAATACAAAATGTAGGAGACAATGTGGCATGAAACTTTGATACTATTTTCAAATTTGGAGCTTGTACTTCTTAAGAAAAAGATTCTACAAGTACATAAAGTCATATACTCAAATAACCTAGACTAAGGGAAACCAATTACATTCCTATGTATACTCTTGATACAAATTCTCCCAACCTCTTGTCAAAGGCCTTGAATTCCCTTTTATAGGACAAGGGAGTAGAACACACCTCATGCCATTTGACAAGTGTCATAGACTCACTGGACATAGATCACATCAATTGTGATGCAAATACAACCACCCTCAAATAGTTAGGCTTACTTTTGCAACAAATTATCTCCTCCAACAGCTAGAGATAACTATTTTGTCCTTTATGCTTTCTAATCTTGGCGCAGGGGCTAGCAATAATATCAATGGATAGAAGTGTGCTAGATGCTCTTTATGCTCTGCCACCTTTGATCTTGAGATTCTTGCCAATGAGACAAGAATCCTCTGCTTCACCTCTTCATCTTCATGTGTGAAAGTGGGAATCCCTACTAGGACCGAATAAATGAGGAAATCAGAATTCCCTCCATTCTCTCATGCTTTGGGCATAGGAAAGTAGCTCTTCATCTTCTAAGGGGGAGCCTTCAACCATTTCAACCCTCAAGAAGCCACATGAAGTGGATTTTGGTAGTGCCAAAATCCCAGTCAAGGAGGAAGAAGTAGAAAGTGTCTGTTTAAGTTGAACAAAGGACTATCCCTTCTTGTTAACATAATTCTCCTTCCCCACTTCCAGTTGTTTCATCCAGAGGGGAAGTACTCCTTCAATTACCATTGAGCCTCTATTCAAAACCATCATGCAAAGGAAGGGGAAGAGGGACTAATAAGACCTCTCTTCTTCCAATCCCAATCTAGAAACTCACAGCAATAGGGAGTCAAGGGAGTTGGAAGACTGGGATTCAAATTCCCCATCCAGATGAAAACAAGGGGAAGCCAGGGTTGGGCAAGGGTCTAATGCTTTCTACTTAGCTCCTTGTATTTTTCCCAAACCACCTATACTTTTGAAGAAAACATCTCTAATTCCTATACTCTGTAAGAACACAATATCAACCAAGAAAATAAAGAAGAGCCTCTAATGGAAAGGAATAGTATAGGGAACATACTACTCAGAAAACCTTCCATTTTCACCTCCATAGATTGAAAGATAGACACAAATAGGAATATAGATAGATATTTATAGATGAACTGAAAGGATCCAACATTCTTGGTCTTTTATGATTAATTTAGTTCAACACGTACTGGGGCATATCAGTCATAAATGGAAATCCTTTAATAATATACCAATGATGTCAAAAATAGAAAAATGGAGGTTGTACTTCATTCCCATATTTAAGTCACACAACCTTCCATACCTGTTGATGTCAAATCCACATGGTGGCCGCTAGACTCAGTTTCTCGATCTCAGGATTTTATTCATTTTGGAAAGCTAATCTCAGCAAATTGCACCATGATGCCTAGCAAGACATCCCATCAAGTGTGCACGCAAATCTCAAGAATTGGTTCCATACCCTGCAAGTTCAGTTTGAACTCATTTCCTATAAAAATGGTGGCAAGAGCTTCTTGGCACATAGTTGACAGAGCCATGACTGCACAGAGTTTACTGCTTAATTTGTACCACCACCCTGCCTTTTCCTTTTGAAACTGAGCTGTTGATCATAACATAGATCACCTAGATCAATGGTGTGTATAATATCATTTAGATGAAAATCCCCATCACCATGAAGGAAAAGCACAAACCAATAAGAAGGTACCACCTAGACCACCAGCTCAGATACATCATTGAAAAGGGGAGCCCAGAGAGTCTACAGAGTACACATGGAGGGTCGTCACACTTCTGCAAATAGGAAACCAAATTAAAGATGAATATTTTCTAGATAGTGAGAAGAACCCACATCATGCTACTTGGTATAGAATAAATTTCCCTTCAAAACACTCCTTGAAAATTAAGAAATATGTAATGGATACAATCCTCCTTAACCATCAACAGGTCCCATAACATAGCATAGCAGAAAAGTACATGCAACTGACACATGACATGTTCCACGGCCTCATCATGTCGTAGAAATAAAACATAACCTTTTCAAATAGAAGACAAGCTGGGACACTTGGAACAAAGGCTTACGTCAGAGGGGGCCTTGATCTTGCTTTTGTTTAGAGTTTGTGTCGAGTTGCCATGTGGAGCGATGGCACAACTTTAGGAGAGTCCTACTTTAATTTTTTCTAGGAGATGTACTAAGCCAACACGTGGAGTGATCCACTGTTTTCCAAGGGATAACTAACTTAGAGGCACATGCTTTTAAAACAACATTTGCTTTACTAGGTGAGAAGGGGCCATGACTTTATTAGGGGACTCAACAACATTTAGGCACTCATATTTTAAAACATATGCACACGAGCAATAAGAGGTAGCAAAAAGGGATGGGATTGGTAAAAAAATGACACCTTATACATCAATTTGCAAGTTAATGGACCTAATATGGGCCATAAGCGGTCAATTTAGAAATAGACCCAAAGGTATTTCGACTCTTTGCATAAGTAATATAAAACTGTGTGAAGTGATAAAAAAGTGAAACTAAATAAAGATTAAAGAATAAGAAAAAATCATGCTATTAGCTAACAACCAACAACATCATATGGTGTAAATTTCAGTCTCGTTGCTATAACCAGATAATGGCCATCAAGTAGACGTTAGCCATATTTTTAAAGTACTCCAAATAGAAGTAGAAGTAAAAGGAACAAATGAAAGAACAAATGACTTGAGGAAAAGGGTAACATTAGATATGTATTTCCCTAACAAGAAGAAATGACTATTCATTGTTATAGGAACCACAATGGCCATCCATTGTTATAGAGTAAATTCTAAGAATTCAGTTTGTACTAAAACTCAAATATTTCTTGTCAAAATTATGATAAAAGATGAGAAAATAGGAATGACAATGGCCATCCATAGAGTGAATCCCAAAGCATTCAATTTGGACTCAAACTAAAGTATCTGCTTTTCATATTTATGATAAAGATAAGAAAATGGAAAGTCCAGTAGCATGACTGATTAGTAAGATAGGACCATTACCATGATGAAGGCCATAGTTCAATTCTCCCCTGAATCACTGGGAGTGATCTAGGGTGTGGGGTTACCATCCCACATTTACTAGTTGAAAAAATGACAAGTAAATAGAGAAAGATGAGACATACCCTACATCCATTAATCTTGGAGGCATTAGTTGCAAGCAGATCATAAATATCTTCATTATAGATCTCCAAGACAGAGACATTGACATGTTTTTCCTTTTCATCATGTTGATCTCCACCTGCTATGTTGTGCAAAGACCTATAAACAATTCCTGACTCAATAGAGCAACCAAACATGGTATGGCTCTTTCCTAAGCCAGTGGACCCATACATCATAACCATACATTTCCCACCTACCTTTACACTATCGACCCTTGCTTGCACAAATTTCTTGTAAAATATAGGGAGTCCATCGCTGTGGGCATTAGAAACCCCATCAAGTCTAAAATCCATGTAACCCAAATCTGTTTTCACTCGCATACGATGCCCCTGCCCATGTAACACTTGGGCCAATTTCATTGTGTTTGGGTTGTGAATGAGTTCCGCCATCACCCATTCTAGTGTTGCACCTATAATTTCACTACTAGCCACCAGTAGTTCCTACCCACATTAGAAATGAGACGTAAACAAACTTTAAAGCTTAAACAGTCAGAACTCTGACTCCAAAGTAACAAACAATCATGTTGGTTACTTTTAGGCCAAACAAAATTTAATCATCGGAGGATTCAAAATCTAAGAAAACTTGAAACTTACAAATATTATTGCTCTGATTTCCATAAGAGAGAGATCTTGGTGTCTTTGATCTCTCAATTCTAGCAAGACATCCAGAAAATCCTTCTTTGCCTCTCTTTCATCACACAACTCTGTGCTTCTTCTTGCCAGTTAATTGCTTATGAATACATCTAAATAATAATGCCAATGTTACCATAATGCTTAGGATTCACTCTATGACAACAGATGGCAATTCAAGTGCTGTAGGGGCAAGGGCATCACATGTGGGAAAAAATAGATTTGGCTTAGAGGGATTTAAGACTTGACGGGGTTTTTGATGCCCAGAGTGATGGGCTCCCTACATTTTACAAGAAATTTGTGCAAGTAAGGGTTGATAGGGTAAAGGCAGGTGGTAAATGTACAGTTATGATGTATGGGCCCATTGGCTTAGAAAGAGCCATACCATGTTCAGTTGCTCTACTGAGTTGGGAATTGTTTACAGGGCTTTACACAGCATACTAGGTGGAGATCAACACGACAAAAATGCAAAATAGGACAATGTCTCTATCTTGAAGATCTGAAATGAAGAGATTTATGATCTACTTTCCACTAATGCCTCCATGATTAAGAAAGTGAAACTAAATAAAGATTAAAGAAGAAGAAAAAATCACACTATCAGCTAACAGCCAACAACATCATATGGTGTAAATTTTAGTATCATTCCTATAACCAGATAATGGTCATCAAGCAGATGTTAGCCATATTTTTAAAGTACTCCAAATAGAAGTAGAAGTAAAATGAACAATGACTTGAGGAAAAGGGTAACATTAGATATGTATTTCCCTACCTAGAAGAAATGACTATCTGTTGTTATAGGAACCACAATGGCCATCCATTGTTATAGAGTGAATCCTGAGCATTCAAGTTGGACTAAAACCCAAATATTGCTTGTCAAAATTATGATGAAAGACAAGAAAATAGGAAGGACAATGGCCATCCATAGGGCAAATCCCAAAGCATTCAATTTGGACTCAAACTAAAGTATCTTCTTGTCAAATTTATGATAAAGACAAGAAAATGGAAAGTCTAGTAGCATGACTAACTGGTAAGATAGGACCATTACCATGATGAAGGCCATGGTTCAATTCTCTTCTGAATCGTTGGGAGTGATCCAGGGTGTGGGGCTGTCATCCCACATTTACCAATTGAAAAAAAAGAAAAGTAAATAGAGAAAGATGAGACATACCCTGCATCCATTAATCTTGGAGGCATTAGTGGCACGGAGATCATAAATCTCTTCGTTGTAGATCTCCAAGACAAATACATTGACCTATTTTGCCTTTTCATCGTCTTGATCTCCACCCAGTATGTTGTGCAAAGCCCTGTAAACAATTCTCAACTCAGCAGAGCAACCAAACATGGAATGGCTCTTTCCTGAGCCAGTGGGCCCGTACATCATAACTGTACATTTCCCACCTGCCTTTACACTATCAACCCTTGCTTGCATAAATTTATTTTAAAATACAGGGAACCCATCTCTCCGGGAATTAGAAACCCCATCAAGTCTGAAACAAATTTAACTCAAATC
This sequence comes from Cunninghamia lanceolata, assembly GCA_027924645.1. Taxonomy (NCBI): domain Eukaryota; kingdom Viridiplantae; phylum Streptophyta; class Pinopsida; order Cupressales; family Cupressaceae; genus Cunninghamia; species Cunninghamia lanceolata. The sequence goes on along the minus strand of BSBN01001413.1, from coordinate 362,799 downwards.
CATTTTCACCCACATGTGATGCTACTGTCCCTGCAACACTTGGGCCAGTTTCACTATGTTTGGGTTGTGAATGAGTTCCAACATCGCCCGTTCTAGTGTTGCATGTGTAGTGTCACTACCAACCACCAATAGTTCCTGCCCACATCAAAAATGAGATTTAGATAAACTTTAAAGCTTAAATAGTCGGAACTCTCTCCAAAATAAAAACACAGTCGTGTTTTTTACTTTTAGGCCAAACAAACTTTAATCATCAAAGGATTTGAAATCTAATAAAACTTAACACTTACAAAAAATATTGCTGTGATATTTGTAAGAGAGATCTTGGTCTCTTTGATCTCTCAGCTCTAGCAAGGCATCTAGAAAATCCTTCTCCGCATCTCCTTCATCACACAACTCTGTGCTTCTTCTTGCCAATCGATTGCTTATGAATACATATAAACAATAATACCAAGGTTACCATAATGCTTAGTATTCACACTATAACAATGGATGGCAATTCAAGTGTTGTAGGGATAGGCATCCCATGCGAGTAAAAATAGATTTGGGTTACAGGAATTTTAGACTTGACAGGGTTTTTGATGCCCAGAGCGATAGGCTCCCTGTATTTTACAAGAAATTTGTGCAAGCAAGGGTTGATAGTGTAAAGGTAGGTGGGAAATGTATGGTTATGATGTCTAGGCTCACTAGCTTAGGAAAGAGCCATACCATGTTTGGCTACTCTGCTGAGCCAAGAATTGTTTACAGGGCTTTGCACAACATACTGGTTGGAGATCAACATGCTGAAAAGGCAAAATAGGTCAATGTCTCTGTCTTAGAGATCTACAATGAAGAGATCTATGATCTGCTTGCCACTAATGCCTCCAAGATTGAAAAAGTGAAACTAAATAAAGATTAAAGAAGAAGAAAAACTCATGCTATTAGCTAACAACCAACAACATCATATGGTGTAAATTTTAGTATCGTTGTTGTAACCAGATAATGGTCATCAGTCAGACGTTAGCCATATTTTTAAAGTACTCCAAATAGAAGTATAAGTAAAAGGAACAAATGACTTAAGGAAAAGGGTAACATTAGATGTATATTTCCCTACCTAGAAGAAATGACTATCCATTGTTATAGGAACCACAATGGCCATCTGTTGTTATAGAGTGAAGCCTTATCATTCAATTTGGACTAAAACTCAAATATTGCTTGTCAAAATTATGATAAAAGACAAGAAAATAGGAACGATAATGACCATCCATAGGGTGAATCCCAACCCATTCAATTTGGACTCAAATTGTAGTATATGCTTGTCAAATTTATGATAAAGACAAGAAAACAGAAAATCTAGTAGCATGATTGACTAGTAAGATAGGACCATTACCACAATGAAGGCCATGGTTCAATTCTCCCCCAAATAGTTGGGAGTGATCTAGGGTGTGGGGCTGCCATCCAACATTTACCAATTGAAAAAAATGACAAGTAAATAGAGAAAGATGAGACATACCTTGCATCAATTAATCTTGGATGTATTAGTGGCAAGCTAGTCATAAATCTCTTCATTATAGATCTCCAAGAAAGAGACATTGACCTGTTTTGCCTTTTTGTCATGTTGATTTCCACCCAGTATGTTGTGCAAAGCCATGTAAACAATTCTCTGCTCAGTAGAGAAACCAAACATGGTATGGCTCTATCCTAAGCCAGTCGGGCTATACATAATAACCATACATTTCCCACTTTCTTTTACACTATCAACCCTTACTTGCAGAAATTTATTGTAAAATGTAGGGAGCCCATCACTTTGGGCATCAGAAACCTCGTCAAGTCTGAAATCCCTATAATCCAAATCTATTTTCACCTGCATTCAGTGCCCCTGCCCCTACAACACTTGGGCCAGTTTGATTGTATTTGGGTTGTGAATGAGTTTTGCCATTGCCCATTCTAGTGTCGCACCCATAGTGTCACTACCAACCACCAATAGTTCCCGCCGACATCAGAAATGAGACCTAAATAAACTTTAAAGCTTAAATAGTCAGAACTTTGACTCCAAAATTAAAAAAGACATTCATGTTGTTTACTTTTAGGCCAAACAAACTTTAATCATTAGAGGATTTGAAATCTAAGAAAACTTAAAACTTACAAAAAATATTGCTCTGATTTCCATAAGAGAGAGATCCCAGTCTCTTTGATCTCTTAGCTTCAGCAAGGCGTCTAGAAAATCCTTCTCCACCTCTCTTTCATCACACAACTATGTGCTTCTTCTTGCCATTTGATTGCTTATGAATACATCTAAAGAATAATGCCAAGGTTATCATAATGCTTAGCATTCACTCTATAACAACAGATGGCAATTCAAGTGCTACATGGGTGCATGCAGGTGAAAACATATTTGGGTTACATGGATTTTAGAATTGACAGGGTTTCTGATGCCCAGAATGATGGGCTCCCTGCATTTTAGAAGAAATTTGTGCAAGAAAGGGTTGCTAGTGTAAAGGGAGGTCAGAAATGTATGGTTATGATGTACGGGCCCACTGGCCCAGGAAAGAGCCGTACCATGTTTGGTTGCTCTGCTAAGAGGGAAATTGTTTACAGGGCTTTGCACAGCATAATGGGTGGAGATCAACATGACGAAAAGGCAAAACAAGTCAATTTTTCTGTCTTGGAGATCTACAATGAAGAGATTTATGATTTGCTTGCTGCTAATGCCTCCAAGATTAAAAAAGTGAAACTGAATAAAGATTAAAGAATCATGCTATTAGCTAATAGCCAACAACATTATATGGTGTAAATTTTAGTCTCGTTGTTGTAACCAGATAATGGTCATCAAGGAGACGTTAGCCATATTTTTAAAGTACTCCAAATAGAAGTAGAAGTAAAAGGAACAAATGAAGGAATAAATGACTTGAGGAAAAGGGTAACATTAGATATGTATTTCCCTACCTAGAAGAAATGACTATCCATTCTTATAGGAACCACAATGGCCATCCGTTGTTATAGAGTGAATCCTAAGCATTTAATTTGTACTAAAACTCAACTATTAGTTGTCAAAATTATGATAAAAGACAAGAAAATAGGAATGAAAATGGCCATCCATAGGGTGAACCCCATAGCATTCAATTTGGACTCAAACTGAAGTATCTGCTTGTGAAATTTATGATAAAGACAAGAAAATTGAAAGTCCAGTAGCATGACTGACTGGTAAGATAGGACCATTACTACGATGAGACATACCCTCCATCTATTAATCATGGAGGCATTAGGGGTAAGAAGATCATAAATCTTATTATTGTAGATCTCCAAGACAGAGACATTGACCTATTTTGCCTTTTCATCGTGTTGATCTCCACCCAGTATGCTGTACAAAACCCTGTAAACAATTTCTAGCTTAGCAGAGTAGCCAAACATGGTATGGCTCTTTCTTGATCCAGTGGGCCCCTACATCATAACCATACATTTTCCACCTTCCTTTACACTAGCAACCCTTGCTTGCACAAATTTCTTTTAAAATACAGGGAGCCCATTGCTCTAGGCATCAGAAACCCTATCAAGTCTGAAATCCCTGTAACCCTAATCCATTTTTAGCTGCATGTGATGCCCCTACCCTTGCAACACTTGGGCTGGTTTCATTATATTTGGGTTGTGAGTGAGTTCTACCATTGCCCATTCTAGTGCCACACCTTTAGTGTCACTACTAGCCACCAATAGTTCCTACACACATCATAAATGAGACCTAAATAAACTTTAAAGATTAAATAGTCAAAAGTCTGACTCCAAAATAACAAATAACCATGTTGTTTACTTTTAGGACAAACAAACTTTAATCATCAGAGGATTTGAAATATGAGAAAACTTAACACTTACCAAAACTATTGCTCTAATTTACTTAAGAGAGATATCCTAGTTTCTTTGATCTCTCAGCTCTAGAAAGGCATCCAGAAAATCCTTCTCCACCTCTCTTTCATCACACAACTCTGTGCTTCATCTTGCTAGTCGATTGCTTATGAATACATCTAAAAAATAATGCCAAGGTTACCATGATGCTTAGGATTTACTCTATAACAACATATCGCAATTCACGTGCTGCAGGGGTAGGGGCATTGCATGTGGGTGAAAATGGATTTGGGTTACAGGGATTTCAGACTTGATGGGGTTTTTAATGCCCAGAGCGATGGGCTTTCTACATTTTACATGAAATTTGTGAACGAAAGGGTTGATAGTGTAAATACAGGTGGGAAATGTATGATTATGATGTATGGGCCCACTGGCTCAGGAAAGAGCAATACCATGTTTGGCTACTATGCTAAGCTAGGAATTGTTTACAAGGCTTTGTGCAGCATAATGGGTGGAGATCAACACAATGAAAAGAAAAAATAGGTCAATGTCTTTGTCTTGGAGATCTACAATGAATAGATTTATGATCTGCTTTCCATTAATGCCTCCATGATTAAAAAAGTGAAACTGAATAAAGATTAAAGAAGAAGAAAAAATCATGTTGTTAGGTAACAGTGAACAACATCATATGGTGGAAATTTCAGTGTCGTTGTTGTAACCAGATAATGGTCATCAAGTAGCTTAGCCATACTTTTAAGGTACTCCAAATAGAAGTAGAAGTAAAAGGAACAAATGACTTGAGGAAAAGTAAAACATTAGATATGTATTTCCCTACCTAGAAGAAATGACTATCCATTTTTATAGGAACCACAATGGCCATCCGTTGTTATAGAGTGAATCCTCAACATTCAATTTGGACTAAAACTCAAATATTGCTTGTTAAAATGATAATAAAAGATAAGAAAATAGGAATGACAATGGCCATCCATAGGGTGAATCCCAAAGCATTTAATTTGGACTCAAACTAAAGTATCTGCTTGTCAAATTTATGATAAAGACAAGAAAATGGAAATTCCAGTAGTATGACTGACTGGTAAGATAGGACCATTACCATGATGAAGGCCACAGTTTAATTCTCCCTCAAATCGTTGGGAGTGGGGCTGCCATCCCACATTTACCAATTGAAAAAAGGACAAGTAAATAGAGAAAGATGAGACATATGCTGTATCCATTAATCTTGGAAGCATTAGTGGCAAGCGGATCATAAATCTCTTCATTATAGATCTCCAAGATAGAGACATTGACCTATTTTTCCTTCTCATCATGTTGATCTCCACTCAGTATGTTGTGGAAAGCCCTATAAACAATTCTCAACTCAGCGGAGTAGCCAAACATGGTATGGCTCTTTCTAGAGCCAGTGGGCCCGTACATCATAACCATACATTTCCCACCTACCTTTACACTATAAACCCTTTCTTACAAAAATTTATTGTAAAATACAGGGAGCCCATCGCTCTGAGAATCAGAAACCCTGTCAAGTCTGAAATCCCTATAACTCAAATTCATTTTCACCTGCATGCGATGCCCCTTCCCTTGCAACACTTGGGTCAGTTTCATTGTGTTTGGTTTGTGAATAAGTTCTACCATCTCCCATTCTAGTGTTGCACCTGTAGTTTCACTACCAGCCACCAATAGTTCCTACCCACATCAAAAATGAGACCTAAATAAACTTTAAAGATTAAATAGTTGGAACCTTGACTCCAAAATAACAAGCAACCATGTTGTTTAGGTTTAGGCCAAACAAACTTTAATCATCAGAGGATTCAAAATGTAAGAAAATTTAACACTTACAAAAATTATTGCTCTAATTTCTATAAGAGAGAGATCCTAGTCCTTTTTATCTCTCAGCTCTAGCAATGCATCTAGAAAATCCTTCTCTGCCTCTCTTTCATCATACAACTCTGTGCTTCTTCTTCCTAGTCGATTTCTTAAGAATACATCTAAACAATAATGCCAAGGTTACCATAATGCTTAGGATTCACTCTATAACAACGTATGGTAATTCAAGTGCTGCAAAGGTAGAGGCATTGCATGTGGGTGAAAATGGATTTGGGTTACATGAATTTCAAAATTTACGAGGTTTCTGATGCCTAGAGAGATGGGCTCCTTGCATTTTACAAGAAATTTGTGCAAGCAAGGGTTGATAGTGTCAAGGTGGGTGGTAAATGTACGGTTATGATGTATGGACCCATTGGCTCAGGAAAGTGCCATACCATGTTTGGCTGCTCTCTTGAGCCGAGAATTGTTTACAAGGCTTTGTACTGCATACTAGGTGGAGATCAACACAATGAAAAGGAAAAACATGTCAATGTCTCTATCTTGGAGATCTAGAATGAAGAGATTTATGATCTTCTTGCCACTAATGCCTCCAAAATTAATGGATGCAGAGTATGTCTTGTCTTTCTCTATTTACTTGTGATTTTTTCAAACGGTAAATGTGGGATGACAGCCCCACACCCTATATCACTCTCAGCGAGTCGGAAGAGAATTGAACTATCACCTTCATCGTGGTAATTTTCCTATCTTACCAGTCAGTCATGCTACTGGACTTTCCATTTTGTTGTCTTTATCATAAATTTGACAAGTAGATACTTCAGTTTGAGTCCAAATTGAATGCTTTGGGATTCACTATATGGATGGCCATTGTCATTCCTATTTTCTTGTCTTTTATCATCATTTAGGAGAGCCACATGCGTGATGGGTTTGTAATAGTAATGATCATTAATTGCCATTAAAAGTCGTGACAGTTCTGCTTGCAGAAATGTCTATTTTAAAAAAAAAAGAAAATTGTTACAGAATCTCTGGGAATCTAAATTTTTATGTGAATTAGAATCTTTGACGTCATGATAAAATGCAACTTAGTAAGAAAGGTTTGTGTTTCTCAAAATAGGGATATAAAAAATTGTAATAGACACTTGTAATTTTCTGTTTTCCTCGATTGAATTACTTGAGGTGGTGCACAGATTTTGTCATTTTAAGGTACTGGGGTCAAAATGGTCCATGCCCATGTCAAAACATGAAAACTGCAAACTGCATTTTGTACTAGCTTTACAATAATATAGCTTGGCTTCTAGAGGGAGTTAAATGATCCATAAAGCTAATTATGTGGATATGAAACTAAAAAAAAGGAAGCCAAATAAGAAGAACTAATATTATTTTCTAACCTAGTATTAGTTTGATAGCTTATCCATGAGTCTATGTCTCCCCATGCTCTCACAGTGATAACTTCTTCTAGCCTTGGATCGTAGAAGTACTCCTATTCAAGATTATCCATAAGTGATATAAAACTGTGTGAAGTGATAAAAAAGTGAAACTAAATAAAGATTAAAGAAGAAGAAAAAATTATGCTATCAACTAACAACTGACAACATGATATGGTGTAAATTTTAGTCTCGTTGTTGTAACCAAATAATGGTCATCAAGTAGACATTAGCCATATTTTAAATTACTCCAAATAGAAGTAGAAGTAAAAGGTACAAATGAAGGAACAAATGACTTGAGGAAAAGGGTAACAATAGATATGTATTTCCTTACCTAGAAGAAATGACTATCCTTTGTTATAGGAACTACAATGGCCATCCGTTGTTATAGAGTGAATCCGAAGCATTCAATTTGGACTAAAACTCAAATATTGTTTGTCAAAATTATGATAAAAGACAAAAAAAATAGGAACAACAATGGCCATCCATAGGGTGAATCCCAAAGCATTCAATTTGGACTCAAACTGAAGTATCTGCTTGTCAAATTTATGATAAAGACAAGAAAATGGAAAGTCCAGTAGCATGATTGACTAGTAAGATATGACCATTACCACAATGAAGGCCACAATTCAATTCTCCCCCAAATCATTGGGAGCGATCCAGTGTGTGGGGTTGCCATCCCACATTTACCAATTGAAAAAAATGACAAGTAAATAGAGAAAGATGAGACATACCCTGCATCCATTAATCTTGGAGGCATTAGTGGCAAGAAGATCATAAATCTCTTCATTGTAGATCTCCAAGATAGAGAAATTGACTTGTTTTGCCTTTTCATCGTGTTGATCTCCACCCAACATGTTGTGCAAAACCCTGTAAATAATTCCTCGCTCAACAAAGTAGCCAAACATGGTATGGATCTTTCCTGAGCTAGTGGGCCCATACATCATAACAGTACATTTCCCACCTTCCTTTACACTATCAACCCCTTTTTACACAAATTTCTTGTAAAATGCAGGGAGTCCATCGTTCTAGGCATTAGAAACCCTGTCAAGTTTGAAATCCTTGTAACCCAAATCCATTTTCACCCGCATGCAATGCCCCTATCCCTGTAACACTTGGGCCAGTTTCATTGTGTTTGGGTTGTGAATGATTTCTACCATTGTCTATTCTAGTGTCGCACCCATATGTCACTACCAGCCACCAATAGTTCTTGTCCACTTAAAAAATGAGACCTAAATAAACTTTAAAGCTTAAACAATTAGAACTCTGACTCCAAAATAACAAACAACTGTGTTGTTTACTTTTAGGCCAAACAAAATTTAATCATCCGAGGATTTGAAATCTAATAAAACATAACACTTACAAAAATTATTGCTTTGATTTCCATAAGAGAGAGCTCTTGGTCTCTTTGATCTCTCAGCTCTAGCAAGGCATCTAGAAAATCCTTCTCCGCTTCTCTTTCATCACACAACTCCATGTTTCTTCTTACTAGTCAATTGCCTATGAATACATCTAAACAATAATGCCAAGGTTACCATAGTGCTTAGGATTCACTCTATAACAACGGATGGTAATTCAAGTGCTGCAAGGGCAGGGGCATCACATGCGGGTGAAAACAGATTTAGGTTATAGGGATTTCAGACTTGATGGGATTTCTGATGCCCAGAGCGATGGGCTCCCTGTATTTTACAAGAAATTTGTGCAAGCAAGGGTTGATAGTGTAAAGGCAAGTGGGAAATGTACGGTTATGATGTACAATCCTATTGGCTTAGCGTACTAGGTGGAGATCAACACGATGAAAATGCAAAACAGGTCAATATCTCTGTCTTGGAGATCCACAATGAAGAGATTTATGATCTACTTGCCGCTAATGCTTCCAAGATTAAAAAATGAAACTGAATAAAGATCAAAGAATAAGAAAAACGCATGCTATCAGCTAATAGTCAACATCATCATATGGTGTAAATTTTAGTCTCGTTGTTGTAACCAGATAATGGTCATCAAGTAGATGTTAGAAATATTTTTTGAAGTACTCCAAATAGAAGTAGAAGTAAAAGGAAAAAAATGAAGGAATAAATGGCTTGAGGGTAACATTAGATATGTATTTCCCTACCTAGAAGAAACGACTATCTATTGTTATAGAGTGAATCCTAGGCATTCAATTTGGACAAAAACTCAAATATTACTTGTCAAAATTATGATAAATGATAAGAAAATAGGAACGACAATGGCCATCCATAGGGTGAATCCCAAATCATTTAATTTGGACTCAAACTGAAGTATCTATTTGTAAAATTTATGATAAAGACAATAAAATGGAAATTGTAGTCGCTTGACTCACTGGTAAGATAGGATCATTACCATGATGAAGGCCACAGTTTAATTCTCTCCCGAATCACTGGGAGTGATCCAGGGTGTGGGGCTGCCATCCATTACTCTTGGAGGCATTAGTGGGAAACAGATCATAAATCTCTTCATTGTAGATCTCGAAGATAGAGACATTGACCTGTTTTGCCTTTTCATCATGTTGATCTCCACCCAGTATGCTATGCAAAGCCCTATAAACAATTCCAGGTTCAACACAGTAGCCAAACATGGTATGGCTCTTTCCTGAGCTAGTGGGCCCATACATCATAACCGTACATTTCCCACCTGTCTTTACAATATCAACCCTTTCTTGCACAAATTTCTTGTAAAATGTAGGGAGCCCATCGCTCTGGGCATCAGAAACCCCGTCAAGTTTGAAATCCCTGTAATCCAAATCCATTTTCACCTTCATTTGATGCCCCTACCCCTATAACACTTGGGCTAGTTTCATTATGTTTGGGTTGTGAATGAGTTCCACCATTGCCCATTCTAGTGTCGCACCAGTAGTGTCACTACCAGCCACCAATAGTTCCTGCCCACATCAAAAATGAGACCTAAATAAACTTTAAAGCTTTAATAGTCGGAACTCTAACTCCAAAATAACAAACAATCGTGCTATTTACTTTTAGGCCAAACAAACTTTAATCATCAGAGGATTTGAAATCTAAGAAAACATAAAACTTACAAAAATTATTGCTCTAATTTTTGTAAGAGAGATATCTTGGTCTCTTTGATCTCTCATCTCTAGCAGGGCATCTAGAAAATCCTTCTTCACCTCTCTTTCATCACACAACTTTGTGCTTCTTCTTGTTAGTTGATTGCCTATGAATACATATAAACAATAATGCTAAGGTTACAATAAGACTTAGGATTCACTCTATAACAACAGATGGCAATTCAAGTGCTGCAGGGGCATGGGCATTACATGCAGGTGAAAATAGGTTTGGGTTATAGGGATTTTAGACTTGATGGGGTTTCTGATGCCTAGAGCGATGGGCTCCCTACATTTTGCAAAAAAATGTGCAAGCAAGGGTTGATAGTGTAAAGACAGGTGAGAAATATATGGTTATGATGTACCTACCCATTGGCTCAAGAAAGAGCCATACCATGTTTGGCTGCTCTACTAAGCTGGAAATTATTTACAAGGTTTTGTACAGAATACTAGGTGGAGATCAACACGATGAAAAGGCAAAATAAGTCAATGTCTCTGTCTTGGAGATCTACAATGAAGAGATTTATTAATTGCTTGCCACTAATGCCTCCAAGATTAAAAGAGTGAAAATGAGTAAAGATTAAAGAAGATTAAAAAATCATGCTATCAACTAAGAGCCAACATCATATGGTGTAAATTTTAGTCTCATTGTCGTAACTAGATAATGGTCATCAAGAAGAAGTTAGCCATGTTTTTAAAATACTCTAAATAGAAGTAGAAGTAAAAGGAACAAATAAAGGAACACATGACTTAAGGAAAAGGGTAACATTAGATATGTATTTCCCTACCTAGATGAAATGACTATCTATTATTATAGGAACCACAATGCCCATCCATTATTATAGAGTGAATCCTAAGCATTCAATTTGGACTAAAACTCAAATATTTCTTGTCAAAATTATGATAAAAGACAATAAAATAGGAACGATAATGGCCATCCATAGGGTGAATCCCAAAGCATTCAATTTGGACTCAAATTGAAGTATCTGCTTGTCAAATTTATGATAAAGACAAGAAAATAGAAAGTCCAGTAGCATGACTAACTGGTAAGGTAGGACCATTACCACGATGAAGGCCATGATTCAATTCTCCCCCAAATCACTTGGAGTGATCTAGGGTGTGGGGTTGCCATCCCACATTTACCAATTGAAAAAAATGACAAGTAAATACATAAATATGAGACATACCTTGCATCCATTAATCTAGAGGCATTAGTTGCAAGCAGATCATAAATCTCTTCATTGTAGATCTCCAAGATAGAGACATTGACCTATTTTTCCTTTTTGTCATGTTGAACTCCAACTAGTATGCTTTGTAAAGCCGTGTAACATTTATCGATTCAGCAAAGCAACCAAACATGGTATGTCTCTTTCCTGAACCAGTGCACCCATACATTATAACCGTACCTTGCCCACCTACCTTTACACTATCAACCCTTGCTTGCACAAATTTCTTGTAAAATGCAGGAGGTCCATCACTCTGGGCATCAAAAACCCTGTCAAGCAAATCCCTTTTCACCTGCATGAGATGCCCCTGCCCCTACAACAGTTGGGCCAGTTTCATTTTGTTTGGGTTGTGAATGAGTTACACCATCACCCATTCTAGTGTCACACCCATAGTGTCACTACCAGCCACCAATAGTTCCTGCCCACAATAGAAATGAGACCTAAATAAACTTTAAAACTTAAATAGTTGGAACTCTGACTCCAAAATAACAAACAAGCGTGCTGTTTACTTTTAGGCCAAACAAACTTTAATCATCAGAGGATTTGAAATCTAAGAAAACTTAACACTTACACAAATTATTGCTTTGATTTCTGTAAGAGAGAGATCCTAGTCTATTTGATCTCTCAATTCTAGTAAGGCATCTAGAAAATCCTTCTCCGATGGACTTTCATCACACAACTCTGTTCTTCTTCTTGTCAGTCAATTGCTTATGAATACATCTAAACAATAATGCCAAGGTTACCATAATGTTTAGGATTCACTCTGTAACAACGGATGGCAATTCAAATGCTGCGGGGGTAGGGGCATCACATGCGGGTGACAATGGATTTAGGTTAGAGAGATTTTAGACTTGACGGGGTTTCTAATGCCCAGAGTGATGGGCTCCCTGCATTTTACAAGAAATTTGTGCAATCAAGGGTTGATAGTGTAAAGGTAGGTGCGAAATGTATGATTATGATGTACGGGCCCACTAGCTTAGGAAAGAGCCATAACATGTTTGGCTGCTCTGCTATGCTGGGAATTATTTACAGGGCTTTACACAAAATATTGGGTGGAGATCAACATGACGAAAAGGTAAAATAGGTCAATATCTCTATCTTGGAGATCTACAATGAAGAGATTTATGATTTGCTTGCCACTAATGCCTCCAATATTAATGGATGTAGGGTATGTCTCATCTTTCTCTATTTACTTTTCAGGTTTTTGAATTGGTAAATGTGGGATGGCAGCCCCACACCCTAGATCACTCCAAGCAATCTGGGGTAGAATTGAACCGTGGCCTTCATCATGGTAATGGTCCTATCTTACTAGTCAGTCATGCTACTGGACTTTCCATTTTCTTATCTTTATCATAAATTTGACAAGCATCTACTTTAGTTTGAGTCCAAATTGAATGCTTTGGGATTCACCTTATGGATGACCATTGTCATTCCTATTTTCTTATCTTTTATCATAATTTAGGAGAGCCACGTGCATTATGGGTTGGTAATAGTAACAATCATTAATTGCCATTAAAAGCCGTGACAATTCTACTTGCAAAAATGTCTATTTTTTATTTAATTTTCTTATTTTTGTTTACCGAATCTCTAGGAATCTGAATGTTTATGGGAATCATAATCTTTGAGGTCATGATAAAATTTAACTCATTAAGAAAGTTTTGTGTTTCTCAAAATAGGGATATAAAAAATCATAATAGACACTTGTAATTTTTTTTTTCCTCAGTTGAAGTACTTGATGTGGTGCATAGATTTTGTAATTTTAAGGTATTGGGGTCAAAATGGTCCATGTCCATGTCAAATTACTAAAACTACAAACTGTATTTTGTACTAGCTTTGCAATAATATAGCTTGGCTTCTAGAGGGAGTTAAATGATCCATAAAGCTAATTATGTGGATATGAAACTACAAAAAAGGAAGCCAAAAAAGTAGAACTAATATTGTCTTCTAACCTAGTATTAGTTTGATAACTTATCCATGAGTCTCTGCCTCCCCATGCTCACACAGTGATAACTTCTTGTAGCCTTGGATCGCAGAAAACTCCTATTCAAGATTATCCATACATAATATAAAACTATGTGAAGTGATAAAAAAGTGAAACAAAATAAAGATTAAAGAAGAAGAAAAAATCATGCTATCAACTAATAGCGAACAACATCATATGGTGTAAATTTCAGTCTCGTTGCTATAACTAGATAATAGTCATCAAGCAAACATTAGCCATATTTTTTTTAAATACTCCAAATAGAAGTAGAAGTAAAAGGAAAAAATGAAGGAACAAATGACTTGAGGAAAAGGGTAACATTATATATGTATTTCCCTATCTAGAAGAAATGACTATCTATTGTTATAGGAACCACAATGGCCATTTGTTGTTATAGAGTGAATCCTAAGCATTCAATTTGGACTAAAACTCATATTGCTTGTCAAAATTATGTTAAAAGACAAGAAAATAGTCCAACGACAATGGCCATTCATAAGGTGAATCCCAAAGTATTGAATTTGGACTCAAACTAAAGTATCTACTTGTCAAAATTATGATAAAGACAAGAAAATGGAAAATCCAATAGCATGACTGACTAGTAAGATAAGACCATTACCACGATGAAGGCCACGGTTTAATTCTCCCCTGAATCAATTAGAGTGATCCAGGGTGTGGGGTTGCAATCCCACATTTACCTATTGAAAAAAATGAAAAGTAAATAGCGAATGATGAGATATACCCTGCATCCATTAATCTTGGAGGCATTAGTGGAAATCAAATCATAAATCTCTTCATTGTAGATCTCCAAGATAGAGACATTGATCTGTTTTACCTTTTCGTCATGTTGATCTTGACCCAATATGCTGTGCAAAGCCCTGTAAACAATTCTTTGCTTAGCAGAGCATGCAAACATGGTATGGCTCTTTCTTGAGCCAATGGGCCCATACATCATAAGCATACATTTCCCACCTGCCTTTACACTATCAACCCTTTCTTTCACAAATTTGTTGTAAAATGTAGGGAGCCCATCGTTCTAGCCATCAGAAACCCCGTCAAGTCTAAAATACCTGTAACCCAAATCCATTTTCACCTGCATGTGATGCCCTACCCCTATGGCACTTGGGCTAGTTTCATTGTGTTTGGGTTGTGAATAAGTTCCACCATCACCCATTCTAGTGTCACACCTGTAGTGTCACTACCAACCACAAATAGTTCCTGCCCACATTAGAAATTAGACCTAAATAAACGTTAAAGCTTAAAGAGTCAGAACTCTAACTCTAAAATAACAAACAACCGTGTTGTTTACTTTTAGGCCAAACAAACTTTAATCATCAAAGGATTTGAAATCTAAGAAAACTTAACACATACAAAAATTATTGCTTTGATTTCCATAGCAGAGAGATCCAGGTCTCTTTGATCTCTTAGCTCTAGCAAGGCGTCAAAAAAATCCTTCTCCACCTCTGTTTCATCACACAACTCTGTGCTTCTTCTTGATAGTTGATTGCTTATGAATACATCTAAACAATAATGCCAAGGTTACCATAATACTTAGGATTCACTCTATAACAATGGATGGAAATTCAAGAGCACAAGGAGAGACATGTGTCTGATGGGTCGGTAATATAAATAAATGATCATTAATTGCCATTAAAATCTGTGACAGTTCTTCTTGTAGAAATGTCTATTTTCTATTTAATTTTTTGATTTTTGTTTGCAGAATCTCTGGGAATCTGAATGTTTATGGGAATCAGATTCTTTGAAGTCATGATAAAATGCAACTTAGTAAGAAAGGTTTGTGTTGCTCAAAACATGGATATCGTAATAGACACTTGTAATTTACTTTTTTCCTCATTTGAAGTACTTGAGGTGGTGCATAGATTTTGTAATTTTAAGGTATTGGGGTCGAAATAGTCCATGTCCATGTCAAAACACTAAAATTGCAAACTAGATTTTGTACTAGCTTTACAATAATATAGCTTAGCTTCTAGAGGGAGTTAAATGATCCATAAAGCTAATTATTTGGATATGAAACTACAAAAAAGGAAGCCAAAAGAACATAATTAATACTGTCTTCTAACCTAGTATTAGTTTGATAACTTACCCATGAGAATCTACCTCCCCATGTCCCCATAGGGATAACTTCTTGTAGTTTTGGATTGTAGAAATACTCCTATTCAAGATCATCCATAAGTAATATAAAATTGTGTGAAGTGATTAAAAAGTGAAACTAAATAGAGATTAAAGAAGAAGAAAAAATCATGCTATCAGCTAACAGGCAACAACATCATATGGTGTAAATTTTAGTCTCATTGTTGTAACCAGATAATGGTCATCAAGCAGATGTTAGCCATATTTTTAAAGTACTCCAAATACAAGTAGAAGTATAAGGAACACATGACTTGAGGAAAAGGGTAGTTCATTATATATGTATTTACCTACCTAGAAGAAATGACTATCCGTTGTTATAGGAATGACAAAGGCCATCCGTTCTTATAGAGTGAATCCTAAGAATTCAATTTGGACTAAAACTCAAATATTGCTTGTCAAAATTATGATAAAAGACAAGAAAATAGGAACAATAATGGCCATTCATAGGGTGAATCCCAAAGCATTCAATTTGGACTCAAACTGAAGTATCTACTTGTTAAATTTATGATAAAGACAAGAAAATGGAAAGTCCAGTAGCATGACTGACTGGTAAGAAAGGACCATTACCATGACAAAGGCCATGGTTCAATTCTCCCCTAAGTTGCTGGGAGTGATCTAGGGTGTGGAACTGCCATCCCACATTTGCCAATTAAGAAAAAATGACAAGTGAATAGAGAAAGATGAGACATACCCTGCATCCATTAATCTTAGAGGCATTAGTGGCAGGCAAATCATAAATCTCTTCATTGTAGATCTCCAAGATAGAGACATTGACCTATTTTACCTTTTTGTCCTATTGATCTCCATCCAGTATGTTGTACAAAGCCATGTACACAATTCCTGGCTCAGCAGAGTAGCTAAACATGGTATGGCTCTTTCCTAAGCCAATGAACCTGTACATCATAACCATACATTTCCCACCTTCCTTTACACTATCAACCCTTGCTTGCACAAATTTCTTGTAAAATGCATGGAACCCATCGCTCTGGGCATTAGAAACTCGTCAAGTTTGAAATCCCTGTAACCAAATCTATTTTCACCCACATGCGATGCCCCTACCCCTGCAACACTTGGGCTAGTTTCATTGTGTTTGGGCTGTGAATGAGTTCCGCCATCGCCTATTCTAGTGTCGCACCCATAGTGTCACTACCAGCCACCAATGGTTCTTGGCCACATTAGAAATGAGACCTAAATAAACTTTAAATCTTAAACAGTCAGAACTATGACTCCAAACTAACAAACAACTGTGGTGTTTACTTTTAGGCCAAACAAACTTTAATCATCGAAAGATTTGAAATCTAAGAAAACTTAACACTTACAAAAATTATTTCTCTAATTTCCATAAGAGAGAGATCTCGGTCTCTTTGATCTCTTAGCTCTAGCAAGGCATCTAGAAAATCCTTTTCCACCTATCTTTCATCACATAACTATGTGCTTCTTCTTGCCAGTCGATTTCTTATGAATACATCTAAACAATAATGCCAAGGTTACCATAATACTTAGGATTCACTCTATAACAATGAATGGCAATTCAAGTGTTGCAAGGGTAGCGGCATCACTTGTGGGTGAAAATGGATTTGGGTTATAGGGATTTCAATCTTGATGGGGTTTATGATGCCCAGAGTGATGGGCTCCTTGCATTTTACAAGAAATTTGTGCAAGCAAGGGTTGATAGTATAAAGGTAGGTAGGAAATGTACAGTTATGATGTATGGGCCCACTAGCTTAGCAAAGTGCCATACCATATTTGGATGCTCTGCTGAGATGGGAATTGTTTACAGGGCTTTGGATATCATACTGGGTGGAGATCAACACAATGGAAAGGGAAAATAGGTCAAAGTCTCTATCTTGGAGATCTACAATGAAGAGATTTATGATCTTCTTGCCACTAATGCCTCCAAGATTAAAAAAGTGAAACTGAATAAAGATTAAAGAAGAATAAAAAATCATGCTATCAGCTAACAACCAATAGCATCATATGGTGTAAATTTTACTCTCATTTCCGTAACCAAATAATGGTCATCAAGCAAAGGAACAAATGACTTGAGGAAAAGGGTAACATTAGATATGTATTTCTGTACCTAGAAGAAATGACTATCCGTTGTTATAGGAACCACAATGGCCATCCATTGTTATAGAGTGAATCCTAAGCATTCAATTTGGACTAAAACTCAAATATTGCTTGTCAAAATTATGATAAAAGACAATAAAATAGGAATGACAATGGCCATCCATAGGGTGAATCCCAAATCATTCAATTTGGACTCAAATGAGAGTAAAATTACTCTGAATAGAAGTAGAAGTAAAAGGAACAAATGACTTGAGGAAAAGGGTAACATTAGATATGTATTTCTGTACCTAGAAGAAATGACTATCCATTGTTATAGGAACCACAATGGCCATCCATTGTTATAGAGTGAATCCTAAGCATTCAATTTGGACTAAAACTCAAATATTGCTTGTCAAAATTATGATAAAAGACAATAAAATAGGAATGACAATGGCCATCCATAGAGTGAATCCCAAATCATTCAATTTGGACTCAAACTGAAGTATCTTCTTATCAAATTTATGATAAAGACAAGAAAATGTAAAGTCCAGAAGCATGACTGACTAGTAAGATAGGACCATTACCACGATGAAGGCCATAGTTCAATTCTCCCCCAAATCACTGGGAGTGATCTAGGGTATGGGGCTACCATCCCACATTTACCAATTGAAAAAATGACAAGTAAATAGAGAAAGATGAGACATACCCTACATCCATTAATCTTGGAGGGATTAGTGGCAAGCAGATCATAAATCTCTTCATTGTAGATCTCCAAGATAGAGACATTGACTTGTTTTTCCTTTTCATCATGTTGATCTCCACCTAGTATGTTGTGCAAAGCCCTATAAACAATTCCCAGCTCAGCATAGCAGCCAAACATGGTATGGCTCTTTCCTGAGCTAGTGGGCCCGTACATCATAACTGTACATTTCCCACCTACCTTTACACTATCAACCATTGCTTACACAAATTTCTTGTAAAATGTAGGGAGCCCATCGCTCTAGTCATCAGAAACCTCGTCAAGTCTGAAATCCCTATAACCCAAATCTATTTTCACCCACATGTGATTCTCCTACCTCTGCAGCACTTGGGCTAGTTTCATTGTGTTTGGGTTGTGAATGAGTTCCTCCATCACGTATTCTAGTGTCACACCTGTAGTGTCACTACCAGCCACAAATTGTTCCTGCCCACATTAGAAATGGGACCTAAATAAACTTTAAAGCTTAAATAGTCAGAACTCTGTCTCCAAAATAACAAACAATTGTGTTGTTTACTTTTAGGCCAAACAAACTTTAATCATCGGAGGATTTGAAATCTAAGAAAACTTAACACTTACAAAAATTATTGCTCTATTTTTCATAAGAGAGAGATCCTGGTCTCTTTGATCTCTCAACTCTAGCAAGGTGTCCAGAAAATCCTTCTCCACCTCTCTTTCATCACACAACTTTGTGTTTCTTCTTGCTAGTTGATTGCTTATGAATACATCTAGACAATAATTCCAAGGTTACCATAATGCTTAGGATTCAATTTTTAACAATGGATGGCAATTCAAGTGTTGCACGGGCAGGGGCATTGCATGTAGGTGAAAATAGATTTGGGTTATAGGGATTTCATATTGATGGGTTTTCTGATGTCCAGAGTGATGGGCTCCCTGCATTTTACAAGAAATTTTTGCAAGCAAGGGTTGATAGTTTAAAGGCAAGTGGGAAATGTACAGTTATTATGTAGGGACCCACTGGCTCAGGAAAGAGTCATACCTTGTTTGGTTGTTCTACCAAGCTAGGAATTGTTTATAGGGCTTTGCACAACATAATGGGTGGAGATCAACATGAAGAAAATGCAAAACAAGTCAATGTCTCTTTCTTGGAGATCTACAATGAAGAGATTTATGATTTGCTTGCCACTAATGCCTCTAAGATTAATGGATGCAGGGTATGTTTGATCTTTCTTTATTTAATTGTCATTTTTTTCAATTGGTAAAAGTGGGATGGCAACCCCACACCCTGGATCACTCTTAGCAATTCAGGGGAGAATTGAACCGTGGCCTTCATCATGGTAATGATCCTATCTTACCAATTATTCATGCTACTAGACTTTCCATTTTCTTGTCTTTATCATAAATTTGACAAGCATATACTTTAGTTTGAGTCCAAATTGAATGCTTTGGGATTCACCCTATGGTTGACCATTGTCATTCCTATTTTCATTTCTTTTATCATAATTTAGGAGAGCCACATGCGTGATGGGTCAGTAATAGAAACGATCATTAATTGCCATTAAAAGCCGTGATAGTTCTGCTTGTAGAAATGTCTATTTTTTATTTAATTTTTTTATTTTTGTTTATAGAATCTCTAGGAATCTAAATGTTTATGGGAATCTGAATCTTTGAGGTCTTTCTTTCCTTTGTAGAATGCCTTTCGGTGTAATTAATATTGTTATTTCTGAAAATTTTATTTAAAAAAATTATACAATTAAAAAGAAATTAAGATGACTGCTTAAAAATAAAAATAAAAATTAATTATTCATGGAACTACTAACTCCACAAATAACTCCTTAAAAATTTGAGCAGTGACTCCTTAGTTCACTTTATTTATTACTATTTGATAATCTCTAAAGAAGATAGAGAGATACTGAGTGTTTGTTATTTTCTTGAGATGTTCAAGCATGTACTAAAGATGGGTTGCCACTAGAAGGTGACACTCAAGGAATACTCATAGTTCAATATTTCTTTCTTGTAATTTAGTGATACTATTATATCTTCTGATACATCAGAAAAGAGGGAAGCACCTTACATGATATATATAAAGTAATACTATAACAAAATTAGACATCATTTTTCTTGAGTAATCATCAATGAAGGTTAGAAAATAGTTTGATTTATTCAAAGAAGGCATGTATGTGGGACTATACAAATTTGTATAATTTTCTCAAGAGATTATTTAACTCTTTTAGATTTACCAATTCGAAAGCTAGCTTTATGTTGTTTGCCACTAATACACTCCTAACACAGTTCATTTATATTTTATTCAATGGAAATCCTTCAACCATTCTCATTTTGTTGAGTAAAACTAAGCCACTAAGACTAAGATACCCATATGTTTTATGCAAGATTGTACTTTCATTCATTTCACTAGTCCTTAATTCCTTTTTTCCTTGAGTGAAATAGAGAGGAAACATCTAATCACCTATCATCTTTACTCTTACAAAAACTAAATTCTTTTTATTTTGTTTCTGATTATGCACTCATCTTCATCAAAATGCACTTGAAAATTTGTTTTAACACTTTCCCAATTGACAACAAATTCTTTTTGAGTGCTAGAACCAATAACATTTTATTAATATGTTTTACCTCACAAAGTTTAGTTGTAACTACAATAGTACCCTTTCCTTTGGTTCCATGAGACTTATTATCACCCAGTACCACTATGCTATTATGCTTCTCATTTAATTTGATGAACAAATTCTCATTAGATGTCATATGATAATAACATCTAGAATCAATGCACCATACTTTTCTCTCACTTACATTTATATTGAAGCTAGAAATGAACAAATTTTGTTTATCAATATTTCCTATGCTTTCTTAGAATGAACAACACCATGGATCCTAGGAAATATCACTTGAATAATTATACCTTGAATGAAAAAAAAAAGCCTTGAATTTCCTTTTTTACATTTTATTTATACTATTTTTTTGTTGATCATTCCATGTAGCTATATCTGCTAGTACTACACTTCCCCACAAATCTTTATAATTATATATATTTATCATTCTAGTGCAATAATAGGTTAAGTTGTCCCCTTAAAATCTAGGAAATTACATGCCAAAAGTTACATTCCCTACCATATTTTCATCACAAAAATGAGCACAATAACCCAAAAAGATCAAAACAAAGCCTTGGAGAGATCTTAGCTAGAAATAGATACTCCCCTTGTCCCCACAATGGGACCCACACACAAGAATATCTTTATATTGTTTTGCCTTTGTAGACTCTCGTACAATTTAAAATTAGAAGATTTATAATTATCTTGAAGGGCTCAAGCTTTAGAAGAATGATATCAAATGTGCCTTGACTTGTATACAACAAATAAATTTCTCTTCACATTTAAACAATAAATAAGCATCACTTCAAAATTACAAAATACTTCAAAAAATAGCTTGTAGATCTTCATCTAAGAAAAGGCTCAACTTTTAATAAATTTGTATGTGGGAAGGTAAACGCTAATATTTAATGCTTTAAATCTAAATACATTTAAATACAAGGCACAAACTTTAGGAATGAACCCCTTCATTTTATTTTTCCCAATCCTCTTCCCACAACTTGTTTGAAAAAACAATCTCAAAGAAAAATGTTTGTTTTACACCTATCTTTCTATGCCTCCACAATAATGTGAGAGGCATTTAATCCACATCCAAATTGGTTCAAGTGTTTATTGAGTGCTCAATCACAAGGAAAGCAACATTAAGACCTACAAAAATTCGTAACCACACCATATGCAGTTCATAGATCACAACCCACAACAATTTCTTTTTCACAACCCAATCAACCTATCTCAACCTCTAATACCAAATAAACAAATAGAGCAACAATAAAAATAACAAAGAATAATGATCTATAGATCACAAATAAAAAAATGTGGAAAGCCTTGGAACTTTTGTTGTTGTGAGAGGCAAAATTTTATATTTTATAGAAAATTATGCAAGAGTAAATTTAATGAATAACTACAAGCAATCTCCTAACTAATCTTAGCAAAAGAACATGTAACATGCATAATCAATGGACAATATTCTTTCACATTTAAGCATCTCATGTATTTTTAAATAATTAACATGCAATCCTCTTATTATTTTATTCCCATTGCCCAAATGATGGATCATAGAGTGTAATCTAAAAAATTAATGAAAATTAAAAATATAATTTTTTAGAAGCTTTGTTACTCTATGTTGCAAGTGTTAATTATTAACTATGTAAGATTTATGACATAAGTGAAATAAAACTAGCCTAAGAACAATTCATATTTAAAGTAAATACATACCTAGTACAAGAAATCAAAGACTTACAACATAAAAGTAGAAGTGACAATACATGTGAATAAAATATAAATTTCTCATTGGTTATTAAAAAAAAATACACACATATATAGCCTCATGGATGGACAAGTCATAGTGACAACTTTCCAAGAGGATTGAGTTAACTAAATGATTATATGTTGTAAATCAACCAATATATGCAATGGTGGAACCTCACGGATTTCCTTGTGGGGTTCACCTTTAAAGTAATACCTTATCATATGCATGCATAGTGAGGTTTATTAAATAATTAAAAGATGACCCAATATATCTCTTCAATATTAGGGGAAAAAGAGATAATTTAATTAGTTTGATATAGGTAGGTATTGGGGGTTGGGAAGCATGCACAAAAGTGGGTGGGATGTTTAAAAATGTCATTCCAAATCCTCTACAAATCACTCTACATAGGACAATTAGAGGAAATACCATTAACTATGGTAGTCTTGAAATAATCATGAAACTTCCTTTTTTCTACACCACATAGTCTTGTATTTTGTTAGAGCCTCATAATCCTAGAGGAGCCTACTTAATCCCAACACTAATGTAGTTAAGAAAGAAAATAATGGTCACACCAAGGTCATGTAGGTTTAGTATAATCCTACCCAAGGTTTGTAAAACTAGTTGTTTGAAACTTTTTGTAATTCTATGACCCTACCAAAAAAAATCATCGAGTACCTCTAAAACCTTTCCATTATAATTTAGATTAGTATGTATACTATAATTGAGAAATTTTTTATTAGGAGATTCGCTATTAGAGTTGGTGTAGAAAGGGCTTGGGGGTTGAGATGTATGAGTGCTTTTAAATAAAATATTTTGGTAGGATGACATATTTATCATAGCTCATCTATGTTTTCTATGCTAAGGATTTATTGTATGGTATGGCAAGAAAAATTGGTTTTGAGTTAGATTTAGGTGTGGGTAGTTCCCTTAGCTGATAGGGTAGAAATAAAAAGAGGATATAAAAATGTTACCAAAAAAAAAGTACATAGGATACTTGGTGAAAATAAAGATGTATTTTAATTATACTATTATATATAGAGGGGTGTTAAAAACATAAATATGAGGGGTAGAAATGAAATTAAGGGTGTTTATTAGTACCCTAAAATGTGCATTCTATACCATTGGTTTATCAAGTGAATCACTTGGTGGTGCCACCTAATTTACATCAATCAAGGAAGCAAATGTTATTAGTACCTAGGAAAATTTTAATTTTCTTATACAAACATACATAAAAGAGTTTTACTAAATATTACACCAATAATCTACCCATAAGTGCAACTTAGGGAGGAAAAAGAATAGGTCATAGTAAGAAGTGGCATGCTAGGTAGCCATATAAAAAAATAATCTGCCTAGTAAAGAGTTTGAGGAAAGAAAGGAAGGACTAGGTAGCCCCCAAGGGATAGTCTCCTGAATCCTTATCAAAGCTCATAGATGAATGTAGTACTATGTTATACACTAGAGGAAATGAAGCCTAGAACTTTTTGGATACTGTTGATGTTTAATTTTGCAAGAAATCACCAACAATGGGAAATTTCAAGAATGTGGGACTTGATTCTTGAAATGACCTCCAGATTTTAAAGAAGCTGGTTCTTCTCTATTATTTTGAGGTAAAGGGAAGAAAAAACAAGATTATAAAAGGATACCTAAAACTACTAAGGTGATGCACCAAAATCATTATCTAACTCCAACAACACAGTGATCAAACTTAACAAAGTCTACTGGTAAAGTTAAAGAGCATAAAGCATGATTAATATTTCTAGCATATATCAGATCAACCAAAGACTCATAATAGAAAGTAAGAAACAAGAATCAGAAACAAATTACAATTTACACAAAACACCACTCTATCTTCATTGATTGATAGGAGAAAAAAGTGCAAGAGGTAAAGATTTGCTCAAAATACAATATTCAATCCCTCAGGAGAGGCACTTGTTAAGGTAGTAAAATGCTTCTACTCTAATTCTGCTGATAAAACTCTCTGATCACCTATGTATCTTTTTGTGTCTCTGATCCACGCTATTTAAAGCGTAAAACTCCTTTAAAGATCCTTTGTAATTGACCAAATCTTCTAACTGCAAATCCTGGAAATATAATCTATGATTGCTCTAGGTAACCGACTCTTTTCTATTTCAACTCCAATGCTACAGATCTTCTTGAGAATCTTGATTCTCTATTCATATGTGTCATTATAACTGTCTCAACTATGAGCTCCCATGCATAGAGACTTAAAAAATGACACATGGCAGCCTCCGCTATTCTCTATAATTCATATCATATCATAGACTCTCCTTCTAACTCTCTTGTCCCAGAGTTGACACCTGTCTATAACAACCAATGGTGCAACAGACATAGTTCTTTACAAATGAGGCACAATACAAGACATGCCATTGAAACATGTGGAGTCCTTCACTTTCTCAACAAAATGAATGCATGGTAGGCTGGTACATCCTCTATAAAACTTTACCAAAAAGACTCAAGTCAAATGAGCACCAAGTTGACAAGTGGCTCTTTCTGTTGCATTATCCTTTATAAGAATTGGGCCCCTTTAATAACCGACAGTGAGACATATGGAAGGATCTCACAACAACTTGAATCCTTAAAAAATGGACTCTTTTATTATGCGTGGTGCTAACACACGGCATCTTCTGCTATCATCTACTGAGATCCATGATTTATTCAAAAGCTGATAATGACATCACAAAACTTTTCCTTCACCTTTTTCCCTTCAAAAATTAGAGACCCATCATTGAAACACGTGGAGCCCTTGCGTAAGACAGGAGAGTCTTTTGTTTTGAGAGCTCTTCAAATGAGTGCCAAGCTGACACTTGACAGCTTTCGCTACCTTCTAGACTCTTAAAGACTCTTTTCCGCTCTGATGCTCTAACTTGACTCAAAACATTAATATTAGTCGAATAATATATATTGGATGTATATATTAAAAACATAGAGTTTTAACTCTACAGTTCATGGTGATCCACTAGGGACTCTATGCCTACGTAGAAAGAACCACAATCTACCTGCCCCAATCAAAAAGAGAGAAAACAAAATTGTACGTCTCGCCACAGGCCCTTAAATCTTCTGCAAGGTGGCCTGAAAGCCAGCCCATTTAGTTTTTGATGGGTATTCTTTCCTCTAAAGAGCCTAGAAAGCTCTATCCAACTCAATAATTTCTTTATGAGAAAAGTTCTAGAGGCTCTACACAACTACATGTAACTGGAATTCTAACTGGTCCATTGGAAGCAAAACCATTTCCACCTCAGTAACACTTGATGAATCACTCAAAGTCTAGAAAGTAGTTTGGTCATTCTATTTTGTGGCTAGTAGAGTCTTGATCTGATCCTCCATCAGGACTGTACTATTATTTGGAAATGGTGAGGGGAGTCCTAATTGGACTAGTTCTTCAATGTGTCCCTTCATTTCCTTTACTCCTTGCTTCAAAAGATCTAACAAATTCTTACATTTTGTGGCAGCCTTTTTGCAACTTAGAATCTCATTGACCTTGACAGATGTCGTCTGCCTGTCAGTAACTCCTGCAGCTTGTAACACTTCTTCAGAAGCATCATATAATTTCTAAACCAATAGTTGTGATTTAGAGACCTTTGTAGCAACTGAAGACAGGATCTTCTCTATAGAAGAATCAACTTCCTCACAAATCTTCTAAGCATGTGATATAAACTTAAGCGCAAGATTAAGTTGGGTCACTTCACCTGATATTCTTTTCCAAAAGGAAACATAAAGCTCTTTTACCATAGACAACACCCCAATAGTTTGAGGTTATTGGGCAAGCTCTAGAGTTAATTATTTCACATTTTCTTCTATAGTTTGGCACTTTCTCTGCAAGCTACTATTCTCTTTCTTTGTAACTGTGAGATTCTGACAAAGCTGAGTGACTTCTTCAACTTTGTCACTGTATTTCTTCTCTAGGAGACTCTTTTCTTGCTCCATAGAAGTGATTGAAGCTTTGCCCTTATCTAACTCTATTTGTAGTTCATTGACCTTTACTTGTGAAGCTGGTAAGGCTTCCTTGGACACAGTCCCTTTAAGATCCTTATTGAGCTAGTTGATCTCTTAATTCTTGGCCTTAGCCTCTAAGGTTAGGTGGAACACAATAGTCTTTTCTTGGGCTAACTCAGCCTCTATTTTCTATAATTTCCTAGAGACTTTAAGGAAATCAATAGTCACTATAGCTGCAATTTCTTTCATAAGTTCTACTTTATCTTGAGGCCGAAATTGAGTGAGATCGATAGCCACAACATTCATGGTGTAGTCTTCAGGTTTCATCTATTCTAGTGGCTTGACTACATTGGGGGTCATATGGGTAATTGTCAGGGAGCACTGGGTAGGGTCATAAAGAGACCTCATATGTGGGAGATCTAAAGCTCTACCCTCTTTCTTCATTTGCTTCTCCTTTCTTGATTCTCTTGCCTTTTTTGCAATTTCAGCTTGATTATGGAAGGTGGAAGAGGAGACAATCAAGTCACCAACGAAAGGGGATCCTTGAGGCAAACCATATGGAGTGGTGGTTAATTGTTGGGATGGGGCTTGTGCTGATGATGCACTTTTTATTACTGAGGGGGAAAATGTGGGCAAGTTCACCTGTTGCGAAGCAACAGGGGGTGTGAAACTGGATGGGGGCGACAATGATTGTTGAGGCACAACAGAGATGGCCGGGAAAACTGAAATATGGGAACTTGGGGTAGCCATCCCTTGAGAAGAAGAAAAAGATTGATAAATAGGAGAAGGGGAAGGGATACTTACATTAGTGGCATCCGCAATTGTAGTAATTGGCATGTGAAATGCAAGTCACCTCTTCTTCCTCTTGAAGCTTTAGCTTATGCTTTTTCCTGAGAGGGATCCCTACTGAATCTTTTGGCTCCTCTTCTATTATCACTTGTCATGATGAAGCTAGCAATTCTTGTACTTTTAAACTTTGTGAAATTCCCTCTCTAAGGTCCCTAGATGCCGAAGCTATATGGACCCTATGAGATGGTGGTTGGGAAACTCACTATTTTTCCAATTCACTAAGAGATGGTAGCCAATTTGAAGACCTTAGAATCTCCTTTAATGCTTCTGACCCACTATCTGATTTCTCTTCTGTTTCCTGATGCCTAGGAATATTACTCATGTTAGGACTGGAGATTGGAGTCATGTGTGCTTCATTCTAGAGGCTCTCCCATTTCTCATCTGTATCAATCTCCTGAAAACTTTTTTCCCATTCAAAAATTTCTTGCCTATATTTCCAATAGGTAGCTATCTTATTTGTACTCCAACCTCTAGCTAATAGAGCTTATCTTAATCCATTAGTTGTCACCTTGGTTGGGTCATATTTCTTGATGGGTTTATAAAAAGTCTCCCATGGCTAAAGAGGCTTAAGGGGAAAATCCTCCAACTCAATGTAGACTTCTAGGGTGTCTATTTTTGGTGATCTCCACTTCTTGAAGAACAGGTAGCTCTGATGTTTGAAAGAGGCATGGACTCTACTCTTAGACAACCAAGAAGCCATGAAGCCATCCGGATCATACTTTCACTGATCCATAATCAAAACTAGCCCATAATTGGCTAATTTTCTCATCAATATGTACTCGGCTTCTCTCTTAAACACTGTGATACCACCTTTGGCCAATGGGATATCATGGAAGGCCTTCTTTTTTCTTCTAGCTTTGAATTCAAAGTCAATAACAATCATTTGTCGGGCCATCTCCAAACCTAATACCCTTCTTGTCAAAATTTTAGGGAGCATGAAGGGCTCCTCATGACCCTAATCATTGTGTAGTGGGCTCCAAAGAAGTAATCACAAGGGACTCAAGAATTCGACATGATTCCCCTCACAGAATCACTCATTTAGAAGTTAATTTATTTTGGGTCTAATTGTAGAATGAGTGGTGCCACAAAGTATTCCACAAATTCATAAACATCTGATGTCTCAGATAGAAAAGGGGTCCATGTAGACACTGAAATTACTTTCTGGGCATCTATCGTGAGATACCATAGAGTCATATTTATGTGTGGTTGGAAATATTGATGATTCTGATACAAAATTAGATGGAACAGATATGAAGAATACCTGAATGTTTGGGTGTGTTTGAAATTGGCCAACTACTGGCACAATACAAAAGAGATATGCTTCGTAAAATCAAATTTGTATGCCTGCGCTTTCAAGACTGTCTTGAGCCAAAAAATATCCCCAAGCTGCGAGTCATGCAAATTTACATCCTCATTCTACCTAAAAATGAATGCCAACATTGAACAGGCATCTTGCACATCTGAAGTCAATGAAAATAGAGCAAGGGGTAGGGATGGTAGCATGGTGTTGTCATCATCTAGACGTAGTTCCCTATTCAAGGAGCCAAGATTTTGGTGCACTTGATACCAAACTTGCTGCAATTAGGCCATGTTGTAGAAATTAGTTGAGGGATCACACAACAAACCAAGCATATCTCAGATGGCTTATGCATGAATGACCACTCTAATATTTCTTCTCTGAATGATCCCACTAGAAGAACCAAAGTTGAGTGCACAGATCTCAACTAATTCTAGATATGAATGAACTAATGGGACCATGTATTGAGATAAACTAGAGCTCCATATTCTTATGCCAAAAGTCTTTGATCTGCCTTGCTTCACTTCTAGGATCATTCTTGCATGTGCCCCTTCTCTCAAATTTTTGGGCTTCTTAGATAGATTAGGGTCAAAAATTTCATCAGCATAATCATGAACTAGAGAAGAGTCCTTGGCATTAGCCTTCCTTACCTCTTTTGTTCTCAGAATCTTGACTTTGGCCTATACTGGGGATGAGGCATACAATTTGCTATTTGTCCACTCATCTAGCAACTTGAACAATCCCTTTTGGCTCAGAACCCTTGGAATATTGTCCCTCTATCACTATTTGTTCTTAGACTCTAAATTGAATGGGATCTTTGTTGTTTCTTCATGCACAGCGGCTCAAAATAAAATGGCAAATTGGGAATTAAGATTAAGGAAAACTCTACTATCTATTTGCTGAGAATAAGGAGCTAAAACCCTTTTAATCTTGCCACTCCACTTAGTGCAAGTTAATGCACCTCCTTAATGAGCCTATCATGTCTATTAAATGACCCTAAATTTGCATGCTCCAAGGTGCAGATAACAGAATCCCTTAGATTTTGTAATCATAATTCAATTTTTTTAGAAACTTTCTATTAATACTCCCTATTGTAAGGTAGTTAGATACATACTTTTAGATTTTTGAGTCTTACAAACGATCTTGGAAGTAATGGACACATAGGATACCATCAAGAGCTTCTACTGTTGACATGTGTTCAAGGAACACTTATTCAAAAAGAGGTGGGAAAGCAACCTCCTCAAAGCAAAATAGAAGGGAAACTACTCTAACTATAATAGAAGGGGCAAATTAGATCTTATGTGAAGCTTTAGGAAGATCCCGTTGACAGGAATCTCTAATGCTTCTCCTTCCCAAGTTTCCAATTCATAGGTGTTGCACTATTTGTAGGCAGTTATCTTAAAGGGGCTCATCTGTAAGGAATCAAATTTTCCATGACATCCTAGATTTGCAGCTCTTTCATCCCATTTCAAGACTCAACTGCCAACCTTAAATTCAGGCTTGAAAGTATTTTGATCAAACCAACTCTTAACCATTTTTTGGGGATTTATCAAAAGATTCATGTGCTAAATCCCTTTTCTCTTGAAGCTCCAACAATTCCATAAGTCTTACTTGCATTGGACCATTTTTCTCTATCTTAATTTGTTTTATTGCCTGTAGAGCTGGGATCTCCATTGAAAGAGGCATTATAACACTTTTCCCATATACCAGTTCATAAGCAGAGGTTTTGATTACCTATTTTGGTCTGATTCTATCTACCCATAAGGCCACCTTCAGATACTTGTGCCATTCCTTCTAATGGTATGTCCCTATCCTCTTTATGAGTTTGATCAAATTCTTATTTTTTGACTTAGCAAGACCGTTCCCTCGTAGGTAATAATTTGACAAGGTTTTCAAGTAGATACCATTTCTTAAGGCAAATTCATAAATTTTTGACCCTAGAAATGCCTTAGCATTATCAGATATGACAGTGTGAGGAGGCCCAAACCTAGTAATAATCTCTTCAAGGAAATGTAGAATGACATTCTCAGTGACTTCTTTCAATGGAACTGCCCCACTCCACATTGTGAAATAATATGTTGCAGTAAGAATCCATTTATGTCTTAAACTTGAAACTAGATTAATCATTCCTATAAAATCCATACCCCATTGGGCGAAGGGTTCTTCAACAATTATGGGACTTAGGGGCAAAACTGCATTCCTTCTTTTGCCAACATAAAACTGGTATGATTGGTATTTCTTAACCATTTTGTGGCAATCAGAGAACATCATGGGCCAATAATATCCTACTTAGACTATCTTTATGGATGTAGTTTTTGCAAAGAAGTGTCCACCAGATGTCCCATAGTGTAACTCATACAAGATTCTATGGGCTTCATATTTTTCCATACATCTGAGCAAGATCCCATCAAAATTCCTTTTGAAAAGGAAAATATTTATCAGAGTAAAATTGGATCCTTGCTGCCTATAGTATCTTTTCTTTTGAGGAGAAAGTTGACTAGGGTATTGATCGGTCTCCATAAAATTTATTATGTCACTAACCCAAGAGTCTATCTCACTCTCCTGTACATTTAGTACAGTCTCTTTGATAGACTCTCCTTCTACTGGGATTTCTGAATCTTGGGCAATGTATTGGCAAAGGGCCCTTCCTCTTATCAATTTGGTTGGCTTAACCTTATCATCATACTCTAAAATTTTGGTTATCTAATTGGCTCTCTTTTTAGTAATTTCTCCTTCCATTATGTATTCTTAGACACTTGAATCGGCTACAAATATCACAATTTTATTGCCTGTTACTAGGTGTCTGAACTTCTTTAACCCTTTTACTATATAGCATGTCTGCTTCTCAACAAATTGTACCTAGATTTGTACTCCTATAGTGTTCTAGAAAAGAAAGAAATTAGATGTTATTCTTCTTTCGCCTCATCCTTTTGAGTTAGAACTACTACTATATTGTGTTCTCCTCTATATACATACATTATGAAGTCTTTAGAGAAATCTAGATTATGCAACACTGGGGCAGTAGAGATTGCCCTCTTGATGTTTTCAAAAGCCTATCTACCTTCAATTGTATATTTGAAATTAAGATCCTTCTTTAACATTAGAGTAATGGGCCTAATGAACCCAGCAAAATCAAATATGAATCTACTAACAAAGTTAATATTTCCTATGAAAGATTGAACTGCCTTCTCATTCACAGGTAGAGACAAATCTAATATTGCTTTAAATCTATCTAGATCTATGGAGATCCCTTCTTTTGAGACTATATGCCTGAGCAACTTACCCTGAGGCACTCTAAACACACATTTATTAGGATTTAATGAAATCCCAAACTCTTGGCATCTCTGGAATAAGGATTCCAAATGATCAAAATGGTCTTTAGCAAATTTTGTGAATACATTCAGATCATCTATGTAGATCAAAATAATCTTATTTATCAATCCTCTGAAAGCAATATCCATAACACGTTGAAATGTTGCCCCAGCATTAGAAGTCTAAAAGGCATTTTTTGCATATGCAAAAGTTCCCCATTTTGTAGTAAAAGTGTTGTTGTATTGATCTTCTTCTGCCAACCAGATTTGATTCTACCCTGAGAAACCATCTAGTAAAGAAAACCTTTCTAGCCCAGTTACAATCTGTAAGATCTGTTCCATCGAAGAAAGGGGGTAATGATCCTTAAGAGAGGCTTTATTCAGATCTCTGAAGTCAACGCATAGTCTTATTTCTCCATTTTTCTTCCTTACTGGGACTAGGTTAGACACCCATGTTGAGTGTTTGATTGGAAAAATTATTTTAGACTCTAACAACTTCTTTAGTTCCTTTATCATGAGAGGCTCAATTCTTAGGTTTACCGGCCTTTGTTTCTGATGTACATGCTTTAATCCTTTAGTTAGGTCATTAGTATGTTGAACTATCTCTTTATTGTAACTATGAAGGTCATCATAAGTCCATGCTATCACCTTTTCATATTTGTTGCTCAGAGATATTAGTCTATCTCTTTCTTCCTAAGTAGTAATTATACCTACTTTTAACTTTTTCCCATTGCTTCAACCTCAATCTCTGAGTAATCTTCTTTGCTTTCTATGAAATTCATCCTATCTAAACTTGCATCATCAAGATCAAAAATATTTTCGAGGGTTATCAATCCCCTTGGAAGCTTATTTAATTTTAATTGCACTATCTGATCACTGTAGGCCTCCTCAATTTTGGGCTATAATTGATTAGCAAACTCACCTAATTGTTGTAAGAATAAAATAATTTAGAGATCACTCTAAAAAACATGTTAGTTTTCTTTGTTATTAGGGATAGTAGGGCAAATAATAACCTTGACTGCTTCTACAATAGTCAAAAGTTCATGAGTTGGATCAAACTAAGATCCAATTTGGGTCATCCTATCCACTTCAATATTCTGAGACCTTAGGATGACCTCTATATTGAAAGCATCAAAATCTTCAATCAAGTCCCATATACGATGACGATAAGATCTCATCCTCATATTTTTTGCTGCAGTTGTTTCCTTGATCCGTTTTACTACCAATTCTGAGTCACCAAAGACTCAATTTTTTGAGTCCTTTCTTCTTGGCGAGGATCAGGCCATGTACTAGGGACTCATATTCAGCTTCATTATTAGTACAACTAAAATGGAAACACAAAGCTCTGAGAATCTTTTCTCCTTTTAGTGAGGTAAGGAAGATGCCT
This sequence comes from Cunninghamia lanceolata, assembly GCA_027924645.1. Lineage (NCBI taxonomy): Eukaryota > Viridiplantae > Streptophyta > Pinopsida > Cupressales > Cupressaceae > Cunninghamia > Cunninghamia lanceolata. The sequence continues at coordinate 329,374 of BSBN01001413.1, read as the reverse complement.
GCTCCTGAACCATTCTTGCTTCTGGCTCCATCAAAATTTAGAGTCCATATCATGGAATCTTCACTAGGACTTTACTTTTCTTTTGTTGATTGACTCATTATTTCTGGTATCTTAGGGTCTTCATCAAAAATCACATATGTTCCTAACCCGGTAGAATCATAATTCCCAAAATGAACACCCTGTGTCATATCTAATAGATGATTCTCAACCGTTTCATTACTATCAGTTTCAGTCCATTCTCCCATTTCTTCAACATAAACTCTTTCATCCCTAGTGATCATAGCATGGGATGCTTCAAATTTTGGTGTTTCTTCATAAGTAATATGCTCCTTACATAATGGTTTTGATAGCACTTTCATCTTTGAACCATAGTTGGTTCTTAGAATCAGATGTGACCAGTCCAGAGACATATATCCCCCAATTTTGGTTGTGAAATCTCTAGATGAGCATAAACCAAAAACATGAGGAATATCTATGACCACTACATCTTGCAATACAATTATTTTTGGGCATGTATATAGCTATAGTGGAAGTTCCTTGATGATCCCTATGGTCTGAACCGCTTTTCCATCTAACTGCATTACACCTTTGGCTAATGGCTCATATTTTTTCTTTAAAGCATCAGCTATTTTCTTGGGCATAATTGTGGTGCTTGCACCTGAGTCTATCATTGAGTTATGTAGTAACATTTTCCATGTGATTAGAGTCATGTAAAAAGGGTTAGGTTTAGGTTTACCTACCTCTTCTCTTGCATTCACTAGAGCAGACCCTAACTATGGCTAAGATACTTTGGGTTGCTCCTTCCCTTTGTCTGTTGAGCCTTCCTTAGTGCCAGTAGCTTTTGGTTCATTTTGACCGTTTAGAGCTTCTTGCAATAGTACCTTCTATTCTAGAATAGCTAACATATCCCATAATGATACATTGGCAAGAGCTTTCTTCAACTGCTCCACCACATTCATTGATCTTAGTGACTGTACCTTAGGGTAATAAGGATACCCCATTCTTTTAATTGTTGGGTTGGGGACTCCCTGATTCTATATTATCATTGGGATGTCTTGTCTTACCACGGGGGCATAGAAATCTTGAGCTAATGGTCCTTTTCTGGTTTTGGTTGTTATATCAGGAATGATTTCTAGGGTCTCTACTATCCTTCTCTTCGACTAAGTATAATAATCTGACTAAACCTAGGGCTTCTTGGAAGTTGATGCTTCATTGATGAACACAGATTCTTCTTCCTCAATCCATGAGAATAGTGCATTCTCAGGGGGCAATCTCTCCTTCTTTCTCTATAGACATGCCTTATATTTGAGCTACCATTGCTACATTTTGGACACTAGGTGACTGGTATGGGTATGGTCCTAACGATGTCCCAGTCTGGTCTCCCATTCTTCTACATTCTACCACCCTTTGTTGTAAATTTCCTCTCAGGAAATATTTAGGCATATGTACATTATTATAAGGGAAGCACCATGCATTTATCTCTTTAGCTACATTATTCTGTCTAGAGACCAACTCTCTCTTGGATTAGGCGTGACTGTTTGTAACAGTGTTGGCATAGGGACAAGTTGATTGGATGATTGTGAAAAGGTTGGTCTTTGGGGCCCTTGATACTGGTTTGGGTGATATGGGGGTCTATTCCCTTGGAATCCCTGGTAAGGAGGATTTTGGTATGAGGTTTGCTACCTCTTGAGGTTAATAATCTCACTAGAAAAGGTTCTAAGAGTGTTCTTGACATCATCCATTTCTGATGGAGAGGAATATGACGCTGAGGTTGATGATCCTTGTGATGAGGGAAAGGTATACATAGAAGTAGTGACTTGAGGAGCATTAGGGACTTGTTCTTGAACATGAATGGATAATTAAGGGAACATGCGCATAGGGGGCCTTGGAGGTAATTTCCCAGCATCTATCAAGCTATTTTCTGTTCTAATGGCTAGATCATATATCATGGGAAGGGTTTGTCCTTCTAATGACTAGATCATAACTGAAATGTTAGAATTGAAATCTTTAAGATAGAAGACAATTACCATACCTGTTGGTGGTTGAGCCACCACTAGGATTCTTTGCCAAGTTTTCTAGAATCTAGTATTGAAGTCAGTTATGGCCTCTTGAGGTGCTCTTTTTATGGTGATCAGTGGTTCCGAGAGAGATGACCTATCTCCCTTTTCACTGAATCTAGAATATAATGTGTCTCCCAATTGGTCCCAAGTACCAATGGAGCTTGGTGTTAGAGATCAATACCAGTCAAGAGCTCAGCCTTTAAAAGAAGTGGCTAGCAATCTTAGAGCTATATTTTTATTTATAATATAATGCATAGTGCACACATCTGCCACATCTTGCAAATGTTCAGCTGGAGTCTTGAAGCTTCTCTTGTGAATTTGGGTAATTCCTTTAGAGAATTAGCAAGGATAGGGTCCCATGTCTCAGGAGGTGTTGGAAGAACGAGTGGGATACCACTATTCCAATTAACAAAATTTCTATTAGGAGCTGGGGCGCCCATTTGTCCTCCTGAAGTATTTTGCTAGGTTCTTCTTCTTCTTGAGGTATTTGCCAATTGTGGCAATAAAAGTCCTGGATCAACATCAGATCAGGCTTGTGTAGTTAGTCTGCAACTCTGACTTCTTGTAGAATGTTGGCTCATGTGCTTCTAATCATGTATAAGTAAACTCTGCACCACTGGGCATGCCAAAAAATTGTTGATGTTTAATTTTGCAAGAAATCACCAACAATGGGAAATTTCAAGAATGTGGGACTTGAATCTTGAAATGATCTCCAGATTTTAAAGAAGTTGGCTCTTCTCTATTGTTTTCAGGTAAAGGGAAGAAAAAATAAGATTATAAAAGGATACCTAAAACTGCTAAGGTGATGCGCCAAAATCATTATCTAACTCCAACAACACAGTGATAAAACTTAACAGAGTCTACTGGTAAAGTTAAAGAGCATAAAGCATGATTAATATTTCCAGCATATATCAGATCAACCAAAGGCTCATAACAAAAAGTAAGAAACAAGAATCAGAAATATATTACAATTTTCATAGAACACCACTCTCTCTTCATTGATTGATAGGAGAACAAAATACAAGAGGCAAAGATTTGCACAAAATATAATATTCAATCCCTTAGGAGAGGCACCTGTTAAGACAGTAAAATGCTTCTACTCTAATACTACTGATAAAACTCTCTGATCACCTATGTATCTTTTTGTATCTCTGATCCATGCTATTTAAAACTCAAAACTCCTTCGAAGATCATCTGTAAAGTTGACCAAATCTTCTAACTGTAAATCCTGTAAATATCAGCGCTGATTGCTCTAGCTAACTGACTCTTTTCTATTTTGGCTCCAATGTTGCATATCTTCTTGAGAATCTTGACTCTCTATTCATATGTGCCATTATAATTGTCTCAACTATGAGCTCTCAGGCATAGAGACTCAAAAAATTAACACATGGCGGCCTCTGTTGTTCTCTCTGATTCATATTATATCATAGAATCTCCTTTTGACTCTCTTGTCCTAGAGTTGACACCTGTCTATAACAACTAATAGCGAAACATACAGAGTTCCTTACAAATGAGGCACAATACAAGATGCGCCATTGAAACATGTGGATTCCTCTAGTTTCTCAACAAAATGGACGTGTGGTAGGTTGGCACATCCTCTATAAAACTTTACCAAAAAGGCTCTTCAAATGAGCACCAAGCTGACAAGTGGCTCTTTTCACTGCATTGTCCTTTATAAGAATTGGGCCCCTTTAATAATCGATAGTGAGACATGTGGAAGGCTCTCGCAACAACTTGAATCCTTAACAAAAAGGGACTCTTTAATTATGCATGGTGCTGACACATGACATCTTCTGCTATGATCTGTTGAGACCCATGATTTATTCAAAAGTTGACGATGACATCACAAAACTTTTCCTTCACCTTTTTCCCTTCAAAAATTGGAGACTCATCATTAAAACATGTGGAGCCCTTCCATAAGCCAGGAGAGTCTTTTGTTTCAAGAGCTCTTTAAATGAGCACCAAGCTAACACTTGACAGCTTCTGCTACCTTCTAGACTCTTAAAGACTCTTTTCTGCTCTGATGCTCTAACATGACTTAAAACATTAATATTAGCTAAATAATATATATTGGATGTATATATTCAAAAACGTAGAGTTTTAACTCTATAGATACCTAGGTTACCTTATGAAGTTTCTAAGAAAAAAGTAAATGCTTATGTGAAAAATATACTAGCAAACCTAAGGATATTGCCACTGAAAGATTTGGTACATACGGGGAAATAATGGATAAGATGAATAGGAAGAATGCAGAGAAACATTTAGAGAAAAACTAAGATAAATAACGTAAACAATGGGAAATCTTACCTCCAGAGGGCACTTCTACACCACCTAATACAATAGTAGCCTAACAAACCACTGCAAAATCTTTGCAAGCTAGATCCTCAGCTCCACAAGAGCCCATTGCTTCACAAACCCCTAGAAAATCAAGGAGAAGTGCATTTGCAGCAGCTAGTGCACAAAGTGTACCACAACTTATAGCCTCATCACAAACAATATCCATAGGAAGGAGGACAACATAAGAAACAATGGTAAAAATGAGTGCTAAGAAGAAAAAGGGACCTATGCAAAAGCAACAAAATAAAAGAAAGAAAAACCAATCCCCTATGGAGGAAGTAGAAGAAGAAGGGGAAGAAGAAGTATCCCAACTAAAAAGGAAAAAGAAACAAAAAACAACAGAGGAGGCTCCACAAGAGCCATTGAGCTTAGATGCAATCCTCAATTGGATTGAGTGCCATGGATTGTTACAAGAGACAATAGAATTATATCCTGAAGTATTTGCAGATAATAAGAAAATCATTGAAAGAGCCATAATCAAATATATGATTAAAAAACAAATAAAACAATGGATGAGATTATGGGATTACTACCAGATAGCCTTAAAGATGCACTAAGGCAAAGGAGAGAAAAAGCTCTGAAGTTGGATGAAGATCTCAGGAAACAAGCCATTGATGGAGTGGGTACTTCTATCTCTGGTGAGGAGAAGGACAAAATAGCCCAAGTACAAGCCATAGAGCTTAGGTCAAAGCAAAGGGTTGATACCCTTAAGAACATGGAACAAGCTGATAGAGAAAAGATACAAGCAGAAATAAAGAAAATAACAGATCTAAAATATATGATATTGTCAAGGAGGTAGAGAAAAATATAGCACAATAGGATACAAATCCTTTGCAAAATATAGAACAAATTACTTCTCCTCCACACAACACCAATACAGATCAGAAGGATGGACAACAAGAAGAAGAGGCACTAGATACAAGATATAATCAATAGGATTCTCAAGATGCATCCTCCTCTACCTCCCCTATCCAATCTATTGAAGATTTATTGGCGCAGTAGAAACAAATACAACCTATGGTGACCCCATAGATGCTACAATTTCCAGTTATAGAAGGAAAAGTAAACTTATCTCATATCTCACCCTTACAAAAGCTACAATTGGGTGATATCTTCCACTCCACAACGAGGGAAGAAATTTTACAACACATTGAGGGAAGTGAAATACTAATGGAGGCTATAAATATAATTCAGAAAGAAATGCCAGAAGCTCATAGGGACACATCCCTACCGCCAACACAACTCAAACAATTGATGCATATTTTTAATCCCCACTCTACATATTTGGAGAAGAAGGCAAAAGAGAAAATAATAGAGAAAATGAATCAAAAAATACTAGTAGATGCTTCTAACAAATGTACTAAGGTACACAATAAACTAGAAGCCCAAATAAAGAGCATTCAACAAGATATGGAGGAGGATAAGGTACTCTACCAATTTTTTTTGCAATGGCCTATTACTACTAAGAACATAAAGGATCAAATAGAGGCAATAGAAACACAAATAAAACAAGTAGCTAGTACTTATGATCTGGTACAAGATACTAATGGAGCCATAAGGGCACAAGTAGAGACCTTACACTCCCAGCTGCACTAATTCTAGGATCAAAGGGAACAAATAAAATAACAGATCAAACAACTAAGAAAAGTGACCCATAAGCTTGAGGTTGGCATCTCTAATCGAAGTATTTACTAAGGAAAAATACATTACACAAAAGATAAAAGTATCGGCTACCTTAGGTGAGGCAGAGGATACATATATTTAGGTTAAAATCTAGGTACAAATTTTGACATCTGCAAAGAAACAATGGGACACTACTCTGGCTCAGATTAGAGTAATCTACAAAAACATCCTACCTACAAACTGAAGAACATGTCTTGGGGACAAGACACACTTTTAAAAGGAGAAGTGATGTTGGCAGAGAATAGGGCACCAAGTAAAACCTACTGCAGGTTACCACAAAGGGCATGTGGAGGGTATAGCCAACTCATAAAGAGGTATTTTGGGAAAGGACACACCTCTATGTAGATATATAGGAGATACATGTAAGAAATGTAATGTAATAGAGTAAGAGTGTATGAGAGAGTGAGTAGTATGAGACAGATGTATAAGGTAGAGACTCAGACCTGCCAGTATGAACATGTATGTACCTATTAATGAGAAATGAATATAAAAGGAGATATAAGGATTATGATATCATTGTATGTGTGTTATAATTCTTTGCTTTACTTAGATTGTACCACATAATAGATTTTCTTAATGTTTATTCATACTTCTCTCATTGTCTAACTGGGATATAAACTAGACTTTAGAGATTTGACTGAGGACCAGATCTCTGGACTAGTTTCCCTCCTATTTATTGTAAACAAAGTTATTTTTCTTCTATTATTATGTATAGTGGCTATATTTTGTCCGACAAATTATAGTCTCTCTAGTTTTTTGCTTCTCTGTTGGTCTATATTGTCATATATTTGTAGAGCTTTTGGCTTTTGGGCCTCATGTCACTTTCTTTCTGCTCAAGGTTTCTTCCTTGATTTCCCCCTGTGGAAATATTTTGTAATCCCTTATCGGGTTCTTTTGTTTTAATATTAATATAATAGTTTAGGTGCTTGCACCTTTTATCGATAAAAAAATGTTGTTAACTATAAAAAAATAAGTTATTAAAAGTTATGTCAAAAATCACAAGTTATTTCTTAGATTTAAAACAAAAATACATTTAGAATCTACACACAAAATCTCAAAAATCACTAGTTCACATCATCTTCAAATTCTTAACAGATTAGTTGCTATAGGTGCCAAAAAGTGAAAATTTGGTTTAAAATGTTGATTTGAATGTCCCACTTTAGCCAAAAAGTGGGACACAGTATTGTGGACAAAAAATAACTACACTAGATGTGCTTAGTATCTAGAACTTTGTGCTAAATTTTCATTGTCTTTTGGGTCAAAACCATACATTTGGATCAATTTTAAAGGTTTGGATCCATCCTCTAAGACATGGATATGATTATATAAATTATATCCACCTCTATTCTTTGCTTTTCCAAATTCATTAATGTATGTTTTACCATGAAGACTGGTGGTATTTAAGAATACCTTTTAGAGGCTACTAGATCACTTGGGGATAATTTCTCCTAGGTCAACCCTCAACAAGAGACTAGATTTACAATCATGCTAGGAATCGAGGACAACAATCTTCAAACATATAGATGTCCTAGCATGATCATGTAGATTCTAATTCCTTTTAGGTGCTCCAATTGAAGTGTTCCTAGCTTGCTTACTCCTTTGATGTGAATGATAATCAATAATACTTGTGGATGATAAATGAAAGCAATTGAATGCTTTTAAATATAAGAAGATAACAATAAATCATGCAAATGTGAGTTTAGTCTGATCATAATAGCTAGTGAAATGGGTAGGAGTAGACTAAATTTGAATTTTAGAATTTTAGGGGTCATATTTGCAAATACAGGATTAATCCTACACTTGTGGGACTAACCCAAGATAAGGGAGCAATAAGATCTATAGGGAATGAATGTATTTATATGGAGGGTGTAATAAAAGTTTAGGTGCATGAAACTTCATGAAAAAATACACTATTTGTTGATATATAATTACATTAAGGCATTATGTCCAAATAATCATAAAACTAAATCAAAATCAACATGTTACAATTATAGGTCTTTATTTTAAATGTCACAAAATTATATGTATTACATTTAAGTTTGGATAAACATACTTTTAACTAGTAAGAGCTAAAATTCAATTTATCAAACCAAACCTATTTAAAAACATTAACAAACAAATAATTTAAACATTTCTTCAACATAATAAAAAAAAAAATTATAATATACCTAAATATTTAAAAAAATCACCAATTTATGCTGATCTTCTTCACAATAATCATTTATCTTAAAGAACTTTTATTATTGAAAAATATAACACTCTCATATATCACTTACTAACATTAGCTCCACATAATATTATAAAGTCAAACAAAAATATATAATTTTTTAAAAATGTATTTAAATACAAGATGTTGAATTTATTTATATAAGAGATCCACGTTCTCTATATTTGCTATTAGTTTTTTAATAGCACCCACACGTTAAACATTATAAAATTCTTCTTAAATTAATTGAGATTGCTAGAATTATTATATGAAGTTTGGGATTTTAAATGAAATAGTTAATAAAGACGGAAAATTTGGGTTTTACTTAAAAATTAAATAAAAATAGATGTTTAAGTTAGAGATGTTTTCATATAATTTGAAAAAAATATTAATTATTTTTTATTATTTTTTAAATTAAATATGATATGTATAGTTAAATAGTATTCTTTGATCTTGTATTGAAAAATGATAAATGCAAATTTCTTATCAATTTTATATAGTAATGACATTTTAAATATTCAAATTGTTTGCACTTAATTAATTGAGATTATAAATAATTAATACAAAACATTTGAACTTTTAAATGAAATAGTCAATAAAGAAGAAATTTTGAAATTTTACACAAATCAAATGAAAATGGATACTTATGGACTAAAAACAATGCATATTTAGGATATACTTCTTTTTAGACATGCACCAAAAAAGTGAGAGGAAATTTTCTTATTAACCTTACAATGATGCAACACTTTAAACATTCATAATATATACTCTTAATTAATTGACATTGTAAAGAACTAATCCAAAACCTTTGAGCTTTAAGATAAAATATTTAATAAAAATGAAAATTTTGAGTTTTACACAAGTCAAATGAAAATAGCCCTTTTAGGTTAGAGATGTCCTCACATAGAACATACAATGGACATGATTAATTTTTATCATTATGTGGACTAAAAATGATGCATCTTAGGTAAAAAGAAAATTTAGGCCCGCATTCTTATCATTATATAGACTAAAAATAATGCATGTTTAAATAATATGTGTTTTTAAGCTTGCATTAAAAAAGTGAGAAATTTCTCTTAGCTTTATATAATGGTACCCATTAACATGTAAAATATTTACTCTTAGTTAATATAGTAAAGAACTAATCCAAAACCTTTGACCTTTTAAATGAAATAATTAATGGAAGTAATATTTTTTTAATTTTACATAAATTAAATAAAAATAATAACTTAAATAAGAGATTTCCTCACACTCAATATACAAAGAGATTTCCTCACAAGCAATATAAATGGATATATGATTAATTCTTATCATGTACCCTAAGATCCAAAACATTTACTCTTAATTAATACTGGAAAGAACTAATCCAAACCTTTGAGCTTTTAAATGAAATGATTAATGAAAGTAATTTTTTAATTTTATACAAATTAAAAAAAAAAAAACTTAAATAAGATATTTCCTCACACCAACATACAAAGGAATTTCTTCACAAGCAACATAAGAGGATATATAATTAATTCTTAACATTATATGAACTAAAAATGATGCATATTCAAGTAATATTTTTTTTAGGTCCACATTCTTATCATTACATAGACTAAAAATGATACATATTTAATAATATTTATTTTTTAAGCCTGCATTAAAAGAAATAGAAATGTCTTATTGACTTTATATAATGGTACCACACATTAACATCCAAAACATTTACTCTTAATCAATATTAGAAAGAACTAATCCAAAACTTTTAAATTTTTAAATGAAATGATTGATTAAATGAAATGATGGATGAAAGTAATTTATTTAATTTTAAACAAATTAAATGAAAATAAATACTTAAATAAGAGATTTATGATTAATTTTTATCATTGTATGGACTAAAAGTGATACTTATTTAAGTAGAATTCCTTTTTTAGACCCACATTTAAAAAAGAATGATGAAAGTCCTCAACCCTTTTGAGTGACATGCAATCACAGCAAATACATGAAAGAATAGTTTTACCAATCACAAACGTGGGAAAAATCCTCTCTTTCAACTTGTACAATTCATTATGCTTAGTCCATCCATTATTTTCTGCCCTCCATTCAGAGATCAGTGATGGGTCTAAATTGAATAATAATAATCACCACTTTTTTTCTTTTTCCCAAACACTGCTTTCTCATAAGGGATTGGTATTTGTTGGTCCCTCCCTTACCAACTTCAGTCACAATAATGGTAAGGTAAAATGAGAAAGCTGAATGAAGGGACCCATTCAAAGGCAAATTTCTTCCTGTATTAATCATTCACAACAAAAAGCTAAAAGATATGCTCACAAGTTGCTGACAATGTGGGTTTTTTAAGGAATATAAAAGCAAACTCCATTGTCTTGTCATAGGCAGAATGCCTCTATTTTTCTGCTTTCTTGCATTATCAGATAATAGAGTGGTATAATGAAAGTAGATATAAAAGAAGTATGGAGGCTCTGGTATCTGTCAATTGTGAAGAGATTATGGAGACAAATATGGGATTCATGTAAAATAGCTGGACCCATTAATGATAACAACTTTATGAAACAATAACATAACAGATTACCAATCACTATTGTATTGTATTGTGTTAACCTCTCATCCGTATGGGTTTCTCTCATGGGCACTATTGGTCATCAATCTCAGACCATGTAATCCATACAGATTTTCTGCTTTTCCTGTCCATTCTATCACTTTCCAATGTTTGACCAGTTACTCATTCATACTGTCTTTTGGGCTTTTGATAAAGAATCCCGTGCTCGATACAGACTTATTACTTGCATTTTTCCCAATTCTTTAGCCATTGTTTTTGTATGCAGTTCAGGTAAGACAAAAAAACAAGGAAAAACTATGATGATTATTTGACTGTTAAACTAAAAATCATTACCCCCAATACAGACACGTCTGCATGCTCCGGATTTTCCTAATCATGCTACCCACATGCATATTCATTCCTTTTTCTCTCTCTCTCTGTGTCTGTCTGTCTCTGTGTGTATATTATTTATATATATATGCACACAGACATCAATTTCTTTGATTTTAATGTTCAGTAATGGCTTGCAAGGAATATAGATTCAAATTTTGTTTTTAAAGTTTGACACCTTATTGATTCTTAATTTTGGAGTATTAATTTTCAATTTCTTAGTGCAGGGAAATAAAATGCATTCTCTGATTAATTTATTAATTAAGTTCGTTCAGATGGATGATAGGTAAATAATTGAATTCATACATTAATTTAATTTATGAATTGAGATTCAAGACACTACAAAGGACATAGAGCTTATCATTGTTGACAAAATCAAGGAGGGTCAAATAGAAGATGAAAGGGTAATGCTAGAGTTGCCCATGTCCATGAGGAGGTTAGATCTGAGCATTGAGAAGAAGATGAAAGAGGAGAGACCCTTGTCGTTAGAAGAGCCTTGTTGAAGGATGAAGGAAAAGAAGAATCATCCCAAAGGAAGAGCTTATTCAGAACAAAGTGTAAGTCAAGAGGTAAATGTTGTAATGTAATAATTGATAGTGGAAGTAGATATAATCTAGTTTCTGAAGAAATGGTCACAAAGTTGAACTTGAAAAGGATAGAGCATCCACATCCCTATAGGATTGCTTGGTTACAGAAAGATCATAAGGCTTTGGTTAATGAACAGTATCTGGTAAAGTTTAAGATTGGAGATTATCGTGATGAAGTGTTGTGTGACATTATGCCAATGGATGTATGTCACTTGTTATTGCAAAGGTTGTGGTAGTATGATAGGTGTGATGTTCATGACAGACATGCTAACACCTATTCTTTGATAAAAGATGGAGTAAGACACAAACTAAAACCTGTGAGAGAAGCTAAGGAAAAGGTATGTAACACTGCTAGAATTTGTTTGGTAGATGGTAGAAATTTTTTGGATAGAATAAAGCATGAACATATGTGTTTTTCCTTGATCCCTAAAATCAATAAATAAGAAGGACAAGATGTACCTATAGAAATTGCAGATTTGTTGGATGAATTTCAAGATATTGTTTCAAATAATGTACTTGAAGATTTGCCACCAGTGAGGAGTGTATGCAATTAAATGGGGATCATGTTAAACAAACTAGAATGAGTCTAACCTACTCAATCCATAATTAACTACAATCTTAAGACTAGACTAAAGGATTAAGCACATAAAATACTACTATTTGCACCCTAATGACTATGCTAAACCCTTGATATGTCCTAATTGACTATGATAATTGCTAATTACTATGATGTTAAGCGCTCAAAGAGGCAGAGTTTCATTGCATTCAAAAGTGTCATGAAAATGAGGGGGGTGGGCTCCAATTTATAGAGTTTTGGAGGGTCAAATGGAGGGCTAGGATTTGATTGAAGGATCAAGGGCTCAAGCAAGGAGAGATGGACAAGTGTCAAAAGGAGATTACATGAGAGTGGAGCTCCAAGATTCAAGAAAAGATCAAGGGTGGAGATTGCAAGTTTGAGTGAATGGATGGCTAGGATCAAGTAAGTGGATGAAGTGTAAGCACTCATTTATCAAAAGGTATTGTTACATCCCCAACTTGTGATTTAGCTTAATCTTAATTTTGCATGGTAATCAAGATGATTAGTTAAGAGTTGAATGATTAGATGTTTGTGGAAAATGTCAAATTAATCATTGTTTATGAGGAAACTAACTAATGCTAGTTAGATATGAGATTTTAAGATTGAAATGATTATTTAATTATTATGATTTATCGATCATATGATGATACAGTAATCATGATTTTCTAGTGGTGAATTTGATCAAGAAAGTAATCATCCTTCGAAGATGGAAGGAGAGTATCATTTGAGAGGAAGAGATAGATGTCAGGAAATGAGCCAAATAGCCATCTAAGTATCAGAATCTATGTCCTTATGAACCCTCTGTAAGTTGCCATGAGTCATGTTTCCTTTCTAGGAAATCGATCTCCTTTTTGAGTCGTCTTGTCGGTGGTGCTATCTTGACAATGGTTATGACAACTAAATGGTGTTCCTAGAACATCGTCGCAAGTCAAGAGTTAGTCTTGTGAAGAGATGAAGAATTCTCTTGATTTCCTTATTTCCAAATTGGGATATTAATTCTTTATTCCTTGTTATTCGACTAAGGTCTATAGTCGATTGAGTGGGAGTGTTACTCGACCCCGAAAACCCTAAACTATTAGTGTGTCATCCTTTGCTTTCATTATGATGATGATATTTGATATTATAGAAGCTAGTTAACCTTTATTTTTTAGTTAAGGGTGATTATATATATGTGAACCTCTTTAGGGGTCGATGACATTAGTATCTTTGATTATGCATATAACTATATTATCTTAACCACATTCTTTCCACCCCAATAACCAACACCCACAAGGTGTGGGGAGAGAGAATTTAGGCCGAGTTGTGGCTTGTTAGAGCCCTCCTCACAGACCGACCTATAGTGGACTGTGTGGATCAAAAGATCCCGTGAGGTGACGTGCATGGAATACATGCAAAGAACCATGTTCTTGATAGTTATCTAATGCTATCAAAAGGACTTGGTATTATGTCTATCATTATTTTTTTGGTGTGACTGGAAGAAAAAAGAGAGTGGGGTTGGTGAAGAGAAAAACCCAATAGATATCGATTAGCAGTGGAGTTATAAGGCTGTCATAGACGTAAGGGAAGGGTGAGGAGGCTCGAGCCCAGCATGTAAGAACGTCTTTCCACAAGCAAGATACTTACTGTTGTGTCGTAATCACAGGTATGATAAACTTAAGAGCTCATGGCTTATATATAAATGGTTTCCAATACAATTATAACCTTTTGTTAATGGACAATGTCGATAGTGTTGACTTGAGGAAATTATTAATGTATGTATACGACATGCTAAGTTGTAATTATATTAAATATGTATATCTTGATGAATATCTCTTGTTGTTGAAGGCTCCTAAAGCCTCATTGCATTCTTTTTATGATGTTCTTTGAAGCTACTATGTCTTAATGGCACTCGGCCAACTTGAGGCCATAACACCTTTGATGGTTACGCATGCAAGAGCACTTGCGATAAACTAGTTTATCCTTGTTGAGCCATGAACCTTTTAATAATGCTTTCTTTCAATTGTTTATCAGTCGACACCATAGAACTATTGCATGCTATAATAACTATGGTTGTAACTTATGATAGATACAATCACTCTAAACTCAGTGGTACAACTGAGTTGGTGTCGTGTGCACTTGATACTTTATCTTATCAACCCAATGGTAAATGATGTCAAGCCTCGACTATTTATGCATATTGTGTATATTGTAGTCATAATGACTTCTCATCGAGATGAGAAGGTTATTATATACAGATATAATATTGTTTCTTGGTAGCTATGATTGCATGTCATATTCCTTATGAGGAAGTAATTTCTTGATAGGTTCTTTATTTACAAGAACTTACCCTAGTTTTCTATAGACTAGTGGTATAGAAGAAGGAGAATGCCATCTTGCGAATGGCAATTAATCTTATATATGTATGGTATTAGGAAGATCTCTTAAGATAGAACTTATTAAAGAGATCGACTATATGAGTCGTTATAAGCATTTCATTGATGTTATGAACTGAGCTTAAACCTTGAAAATAGGTAAACAAAGTAAATACCAATCGAGTAAGGTTAAGTGTTGAAACCATGAACGTACTTGTTTTTTTATGAAATGCGGGATAGTGTGACGTGGAGTCACTAGTTCCCAGATGCTTAATAAATCAAGGACCTTAAGAATGGGTTTTCAAGACAAGAGTCGAATGTCCAAGGAATGGACTAAGATGTTTTGAACTTAATTATTCTAGACTAAGAAGGGTCAAAAATATGTTTACTGTAGGACATGGAAGCTTATAAGTTGAGTTGAGTTGGTTGACATATGACAACATTCATTGTGTAACATTTATGTATGAAAATATTTGGCCAAAGTAATGCATCTATCTCTACATGCATTGTCGGTTCACAGTGCTCCAGAAGGCATAATGTCTCCAGTAGTGTCATACATAGTTAGAGTGGATCTATAGTTATGTGACCGTGAGGAATTATGAAGGACACCCAAATACTCAGATGGCTAACCTAACTGTTCCTTATATCTATCCCTTCTGTGAAGGGTAGGGCCACTTCCAGGTAGGAAGTTGTGCGGGGGGCCACTGGTTTGTGGTTGGAGGAAAAGCACCTAAATGATGCTCTCCTTCCCAAGCATGAGACAAGCTGAGGCTTATGAAGATGGATGTCATATGTTCTAGATATAGTGCTATTCATTTTATGACTTGATAGTCAGTTATTATGTATAATTTGATATTTGATGCCTTGAGAATAGCTTTGTACATGCATAGTGAAAATTATTCACTAAAGATATGTAATTGGATATTGAAATTGTAAGCTTTGTTACATTCTAATTTAGAATAACATGCTTAATTATCTAAATGATAATGATTCTTTTTTTTTACTCTAATTTGGATAATCATGATTTAATCTAATTCTTGATTAAGATGAATAATTATGTTAATTTTTGAGCATTATGGAATGAGATGTTACATATGGTATCAGTGCTACCAGGTTCAATACATGGACCTATGAGCTCACTAATTGATGGTTACTCTATATCCAATGCTAATGTATGCTAATGATGGGTGTTCTATGCTAGAATGGTAATAATTAGAACAACACCCTGAAAGAAGGTAACGAAACATGGATGTTACCTACATCAACAAAAGGTCTTGAGGGAACGAGCCTCAAGAATGAGAATACTTGAATAGTTTGGCTATTTAGTAGGAGCATGGTTGACTGATGAGGAGACCTTTGCCGATGCCATGAAATGCATCAAGCAGGAGTTAAGCAAAGCAGATAGGATGGCTGCCCCTAACTCTACTGATGCATCAGCAAAACCCTCTGCACCTAAAGCACCAACTATGGAAAATAATCCTAGGGATTATGATGTACCCAAGGAGGTTGTGAAGGAGTACCTATGTGTACCTCCACCTCCTAAAACTAAAATGATAAATCTCAAGGTTGAGAAATGAATATGGAAAGTTATCCCAAACTATAAATAACTTGTAGTAGCAAGGTGTAAATAAAAATTTGTAATTTTGATGGATTATATGTAATCCAATGAAAACTACAATGCAATTGAAAAATTCTGACAATCTTTCCTTTCTTGTTAAAGATTACATGAATGAGAATAGATTTGTATTATGAATGAATTAAATGGCATGAAAAAACTAATCCGTAATTAATCGGCAAACTTCAGGAAGAAGTAGATTGCAACAAAGTTTTAGATAAGAACCAGGATGGGAGATAGCTAGGATGAAGGGTAACCTTTAGGGCACTCCGAAACTAAACTTGACCGAATTATTGCCTTGCCTCAAGACACAAGAGCGAGAGTAGGAACTGTCGAATAGGAAGTTAGGGGTCGGTAAGGACTCAGGCAGGATGCCTATGATAGGGGTTATGACGAGATACGTCATAATGATACCACCCAAAGTGAGCATAGAGAAAATAACTCTAAGTCTAGACAAGAAGTGGATAGGAGGATCCATATGGCTATGGAACTATCCTGAGACATAAAAAAGGCTATGCCTCTTAAATTTGATGGATCTGTAAGTAGAGATACTGCGGAGGCATGGCTTACGGAAATGGAAAAGTATTTTGAAATCAGAAACTATAATGAGGTCACTAAAGTAGTATGGGGGGCATTCCAGCTGGTAGGTGAAGCATTCACATGGTGGATGAATAAAATGATGGAACTAGGCTTGAGGTTTACAAGCCTTACATGGGACAGGTTTGTGGAACTTTTTAGGCAAAGATGGTTGCTGGAACTATTCTATGACCAGAAGCTTATAGACTTTCAGAATCTGAAACACGATGATATGTCTGTGAATGAATATTGGGAAAAGTTCACCTGCTTTCTTAAATATGTGCCGCAGTACCAACAGGATGAGAGATTCTATATTTAGAAGTTTATAATGGGATTGAACGCCTAGATTGGGGGCGAGGTTGATGTTCATGGTCCTACTACAATGGACCAGGTCTATGAAAAGGCCATCAAACAAGAAAAGAAACTAAAAGCTATGTCGGCTTATAGAGAAAGGAACCGAAAGAGGTATAATTGGTCCCAATCCTCTCAATCCTCTAAGAAAAAGGGGAAGAAACATGATTTTACTAAAAAAAATGAGAAAGGGACCAAGCATAAGCAAACTAAGTCCAAGGGAGAGAAAAAGGGCAATAACTACTCCAAGAAGAATGGAGACAATTCTAGAAAAACCTCAGGAGAGGCGAGGACCAGTGGGGGGTGCTTCACATGTGGTGGAGATCATTATGCCAACTAGTGTCCTAACAAGACATGAGGAGCACAACCAAGAGGAAACCCTCTACCCTCTCAACAAGTGGCATTCCAGCAATGCATTCATGCAGCCTTGGACAATAGGCAAGCCGAATACCAAATAACTCCCATTAAGACAACATGTATTTTATCTGGTCTTTTAATTTTAGTTTTAATTGACACTGGTGCTACCGAATATTTTATTTCTCCTAAAATTGTAAGCAAAATTCCTAGAAAGGTTGGATTTATGGAAAACACATGGTTTGTAGAATATGCAAACCAAACCAAGGCTCAAGTAGAGCAATGCCTGTTTGAGGCTAGGGTTGAACTTCTGAACTTCTCCATGGAAGTAAATCTTTATGTAGCCCCACTAGGCTCATATGATGTTATCCTAGGGAGAAATTGGCTATGGAGACATTGAGCCAAAGTGGAATGTTATGCCAAAATAGTAGAGTGTCTGAATGATTTAGGAAATAAAGTCTTTCTTCAAGGAAACCCTAGGGAAGTGAAACTAAGACAAATTTCTGCCCTACAAATGAAAAGAGCTCAAAGAAAAGGATGTCATCTTTTTGCTATCAAAATGGAAAAACTAAATGAGACTGAGGAAACCTATTTCAAGATGAATTATTGTTTTATGAATCTAATAAACTCAATTAAGTTGGGAAAAAGGAGTCCATAGGTTAGGAAAGATCAGATATGGACAGGTATCCTTTCCTTAGAGAGTTTGAGGACATATTTTTGGATGAGCTACCAGGATTACCTCTTAAAAGAGCCTTTGACTTCTCCATTGATATAATTCCAGGGTCGGAACCCATTTCTAAAGCCCCCTACAGAATGACCACCATAGAACTAATGGAGCTAAAAGCTCAGTTACATGAATTATTAGATAAAGGGTTGATTAGACCCAGTGTGTCACCCTGGGGAGCACCGGTCATTTTTGTGAAAAAGAAAGATGGTACCTAATGGTTATGCATAGATAACCTCATGTTGAACAAAACAACCATTAAGAATAAGTACCCGTTACCTCGCATCAATGATCTTTTCAATCAAATGAGGGGTGCAACCATGTTTTCAAAGATTGATGTTCGTTCTGGGTATCACCAATTGAGGTTGAAGGATGAGGACATCCATAAGTCAACCTTCAAAACAAGGTATGTGCATTATGAACTCACTATCCTACCTTTTGGGTTAACCAATGCACCAGCGACATTTATGAATCTTATGAACAGTGTGTTCAGGGACTGTCTGGACAAGTTTGTCCTATTGTTTCTTGATGACATTTTAATCTATTCTAAGAATGAGGAAGAGCATCTGCAGCATTTAAGAACTATTCTTCAAAGACTAAGAGAGCATAAATTGTATGGCAAGCTCTCTAAGTGTACCTTCTTTTAGAAGGAAGTGCAGTATTTGGCCACATAATTTCAGCTAAGGGAATAGTTGTGGACCCAGCTAAGATTAAGTCTATTTTGAAATGGCCGGTACCACGAAATGTTCATGAGGTCCAAATTTTTATGGGCCTTGCTAGTTATTATAGGAAATTCAAGAAAAACTTTTCTAAAATTGCATATCCTATAACTTCCTTGCAGAGAAAAGGCAAGAAATTTGAGTGGTCAGAAAAGTGTCAGGAGGCCTTTGACCTACTGATGGAAAAATTGACTTCAACACCAATTTTGAAAGTACCTGACCTAGAGGGTCAATTTATAGTCATTACCAATGTCTCAAGGGAAGGATTAGGTGGTGTACTAGTCCAGGATGGATAGGTCATTTCTTATGAATCACATAAACTAAAAAATTATGAACAAAAATATGCCCCACCTGATTTAGAACTGGCAGTAGTCATTCATGCACTTCAAATGTGGAGACACTACTTACTTGGGAAACCTTTTAAGTTGAAAATAGAACACCAAGGACTCAAATATCTATTCATTCAACCACATCTTAATGCTCGACAAAGAAGATGGTTGGAATTCATCTCGGATTATGATTTTGAGATTAAATATATACAAGAAAAAGAAAATCGAGTGGCAGATGCTTTGAGTAGGAGAAGACACATCTCCTCAATGATCTCCATACATTCTGATTTTAGGAATCAGGTGTTATAGAAATCTAAGGGAGATAAGTTTTACGAGCATTTAAAACAGGCCCTTGAGGAAAACCCCTAGAATCTGAGATATGAGGGATTCAACCTTGAACTGGATGGGTTATTAAGGTTTAAAGGAAGGATGTATGTACCTAACTCTGTAAAGTTAAGGAATATGGTATGGAAGGAGGTACATTCTGCACCATATTCTGGACATCCTAGAGTAACAAAGTTACTTGCTGATGTGAAACCTCTATATTTCTGGAAAGGAATGTTACTTGCTGATGTGAAACCTCTATATTTCTAGAAAGGAATGAAGAGGGATGCTGCAAATTTTGTAGCTACGTGTATGGAATGTCAGAGGGTGAAGGTAGAACACCATCACCTGGTAGGATTATTATATGCTCATGAAATTCCTAAATGGAAATGGTAGATTATAAGCATGGACTTTGTACAAGGGCTTCCTATGTCCAGGAATAGGCACAATGATATCTTGGTTGTGGTGGATAGACTCATCAAAGCTGCTCATTTTATACCTGGGAACTTGATAGATGGGGCACCCATCATAGCTCAAAAATTTGTTCAAGAAATTTTCAGACTGCATGGCATTCCTAAGAAAATTATCTCAGATAGGGATGCACGAATGACATCGAGGTTTTGGCAAACCTTGTTCTCTTCACTTGGAACCCAGTTGAATATAAGCTCTTCTTATCATCCTAAAATGGATGGCCAAACTAAGAGGGTAAACCAAGTGCTGGAGGATTTATTAAGGATGTATTGCATGGATCAACAATACAAGTGGGAGGATTATCTTCCTCTGGTGGAATTTGCCTATAATAATTCCTATCACTCATCTATTAAGATGGCTCCATTTAAGGCATTATATGGATGGAAGTGTAGAACCCCTATAAGTTGGGACAAGCTAGAAGATAGGGTTAGCCTTGGTCCAAAAATGCTGTCAGAGATGGAAGAGCAAGTCCATCTGATTAAGAGAAGGTTGGCGGAAGCTACTGATAGACAAAAGAGCTATGCAGATGCTAAGCACATTGAAAGGTATTTCACAGTGGGAGAGAAATCTCTCCTAAGGGTAAAACCTCAGAAGAGTTCCATTAAATTTGGAAAGATGTTCAAACTGACACCTAGATATGTGGATCCCTTCGAAGTTCTCAAAGAAGTCAACCCAGTAGCATACAAAATTGCTCTACCGCCAGCTCTTGCCATGATGCATAATGTGTTTCATGTTTCTTATTTGAAAAAGTTTAACACTGCAAATAATCAAATTCCTATGCTTGATTGGAATGCTTTATAGGTGAAGGACCCAGTGGTGGTGGTGATCAAGCCCATCAAGGTGCTTGAAACACATAAGATGTGCTTATGTAACAAAGAGATAACATAGTGCAAGGTCCAATGGGACCAATATGTAGAGGAAAATGTGGTGCAGTCACGGTAGGAGGGTTCACAGAATGAACTATCAAGACCATGCAACAAGAGTAAACACAATAGAAACAACTCAAAGAAATGAAACAAATGCAAAGTCAGTCATTCAGTATATCATAGAATTCAAATACAATCTGACCAGCAACATGCAGGCTCACAATATGGGCTCAAAGGCCTGATTACATACATGCGCAAGATAAAGCTTTGAAGCTGCTTCAAGCAAATCTAAACTATCAGATCTTTCTTATGTGAATAGCTACTTTCTTAAGGATCTATTACATCAATATATATCTAATCCAGATCAATAGATTCTTTCGCGTCAGCCAAGGAAGATAACAAACCCCAATGAAGAGTTGTAACATGTTCACAGATAGGTTGGACCTAAATGCATAGAACACTTCCTCAAAAGAATGGAACAATCGTACGGACCCTTGGGGAAGGTTAGCCATGAACCAAAGGACATTGAATGATGTGTCATTGAGATTCACAAGTCAAGGAATGATCCACAAGCCTTCTCCTTCAACTGATTATTAGGAACTGTTAGAATGCTCTACACTGAGAAAACAGTCAACTTCTAATAGCGATATTTTTTTGGTGACTGATCCAATTGTTCTAAATTCTTGATATGATGTAGATGAATGAATGTAGATACTAAGTCCAGATCCGCAAGGTGTGAATTGCCAAAACCAGACCACAAGATGAAACTGTTTTTGACTGAACTACCTGAACTAAACTGGAAAATGAAAGAACTGAAATGCAAACAAACTGAAATGCAAATGTTTTTGGTTGATGCAAGATTACTCTTGAACCAGGGATGCTCCTGCATCAAAATGCCACCTAGGAAAACTATGATGACATCTATGCGAGATTCCCTCATCTTTTTTGAAAAACTTATTTATTATGCTCTTGAAACATTTTCTTATTATGTTGATTAACTTTTAAAACAATTAATCATCGGGGATGATGATTCTTATGGGGGGAGATATGTTACATCCCCAACTTGTGATTTAGCTTAATCTTACTTTTGCATGGTAATCAGGATGATTAGTTAAGAGTTGAATGATTAGATGTTTGTGGAAAATGTCAGATTAATCATTGTTTATGAGGAAACTAACTAATGCTAGTTAGATATGAGATTTCAAGATTGAAATTATTATTTAATTATTATGATTTATCGATCATATGATGATACACTAATCATGATTTTCTGGTGGTGAGTTTGATCAGGAAAGTAATCATCCTTCAAAGATGGAAGGAGAGTATCATCCGGGAGGAAGAGATAGATGTCAAGAAATGGGCCAAATAGCCATCTGATTATCAGATTCTATGTTCTTATACACCCTCTATAAGTTGTCATGAGTCATGTTTTCTTTCTAGGAAATTGACCTCCTTTTTTAGTCATCTTGTTGGTGGTGCTATCTCGACAATGGTTATGATGACTAAACGATATTCCTAGAACATTGTCACAAGTTGAGAGTTAGTCTTGTGAAGAGATGAAGAATTCTATCTATTTCCTTATTTCCAAATTGGAATATTAATTCTTTATTCCTTGTTATTCGACTAAGGTCTATAGTCGATTGAGGGGGATTGTTACTTGACCCTAAAAACCTTAAACTATTAGTGTGTCATCCTTTTCTTTCATTGTGATGATGATCTTTGATATTATAGAAGTTAGTTAACCTTTATTTTTTAGTTAAGGATGATTATATATATGTGAACCTCTTTAGGGGTCGTTGACATTAGTATCTTTGATTATGCATATAACTATATTATCTTAACCACATTCTTGCGACCCCGATATCCAACACCCATGAGGAGTGGGGAGAGAGAATTTAGGCCGAGTGGTGGCTTGTTAGAGCCCTCCTCGCAGACCGGCCTATAGTGGACTGTGCGGATCAAAAGATCTCGTGAGGTGGCATGCATGGAATGCATGCAAAGAACAATGTTCTTGATAGTTATCGAATGCTATCAAAAGTAGGACTTGGTATTATGTCTATCATTTTTTTTTGGTGTGACTAGAAAAAAAAGAGAGTCAGGTTGGTGAAGAGAAAAACCTGAGAGATCAATTAGCAGTGGAGTTACAAGGCTATCATAGCTGTAAGGAAAGGGCGAGGAGGCTTGAGCCCAGTGAGTAAGAACGTCTTTCCACAAGAAAGATACTTACTATTGTGTCATAATCACAGGTATGATAACCTTAAGAGATCATGGCTTATATATAAATGGTTTCCAATTGTTTAGGGTTAAAAGTGAAGATAATGGATTTTAATGGTTTGTGTTGATCCTCCTCTCACCACTAAACATTCAAGGACATTCAACTGAGTAGAGAAATCTACTATAGATCTCCTATCACTTGGAACATAGGGGAAGATTGGAATTGTATGATTTTGTTGTTCAATTAAGCCCAATTATTCTCAAAACCCTAATTTCATGAAATCGTAAACAAATGGACAAATTATAGAAAATGATTGCACACAGAGGTATCAAATAACAATCAAATGCATATGAGATTTTGAAGTTTGGTGTATGGAAAAGTCTGGGACTAATGAGCAGGTGCCCTAGTCTAGTGCCTCAATTTTTGTCAAGATCTGGGAATGTTATCTGCAACCTATTCTTGTTGTTCCAGAGATTTTTCAGTTGTGAGATCCAGAGGACTAATGAGCCAGTGCTTGAGTCCAGGTCCCTATTTTCCTCTTTGATTTACAATTTTGATAGTCTGCACTACTCTCCTACAACTCCACTTCTTTCATTTTTGCAACCTGTAACCTGTAATCAAAGAAAAGTGGGTTGGGGGTTGTGGTGTTTAGAGGCTTGCCTCAGTCAAGCCCCGGAGAAGCATTCAAGTCTTCCAAACATTGTTATCAAATAAAGAGTGCGTATCCCTATGGGATAGAGGTAAAATCCAAATGATAAATGATAGAAAACACAATTGATATCACCTTGTAGTGAAGATCTCATGGAGGGAAGATGCTCTTCATGCCATGAGGAGATGGATGCCAAATCTACAAATACAAAGACAATAACAACACAAAATTCTTCTCTGATACACAATAAATGCCTTGAATCACTTTCACATAAAGCCACAAGTTCACAATATCCATCTAATTTCCATCTAGTTTACAAGTGAATCACTAATCATGCTTATATATGCAACTACAAACATTCCCACTAACAATTTCATAATTCAAACTTACCGTGTCGGCATAGGACCTAAGTAACGGTCATAAAATGACACTTTGAAATAGGTCCTAGCATGGGTGCCCAGGTCCTCACCTCCTATTTTAGGCAAGATTTATGTTAAGTGCATCTCCTGAGTCCCATTTGCCATGAAACTTCAGGGTTTTCTCATCAGGAGTCATCAAAATCATGCAAGATGCTCTAAATGCATTCTAAAGGACCCAAGAGCTAAACTTTAAGAGGGAAAAGCCCCCAAGGATACTTTTTCTGACATAACACCAACATAGTTATAACCTTTTGTTAATGGAGAATGTCGACAGTGTCGACTTGAGGAAACTATTAACGTATGTATATGGCATGCTAAGTCGTAATTATATTATATGTATATCTTGATGAATATCTCTTGTTGTTGAAGGCTCCTGAAGCCTAATTACATTCTTTTTATGATGTTCTTTGAAGCTACTATGTCTTAATGGCACTCGACTAGCTTGAGGCCGTAATACCTTTGATGGTTAAGCATGCAAGAGCACCTGCGATAAACCAGTTTATCCCTATTGAGTCATGAATCTTTTACTAATGCTTTCTTTCAATTTTTCATTAGTCAATAAGACTTGAAAACCTAGTGTTTATTAATGAGACTGATAAGGAGATAATTGCCTATTAAGGGAAGGCTGATGGTATCGGCTTATGAAATTGACACCACAGAACTATTGCATGCCATAATAACTATAGCCATAACTTATGATATATACAATCACTCTAAACTTAGTGGTACAATTGAGTTGGTGTCGTGTGCACTTGATACTTTGTCTTATCAACTCGATGGTAAATGATGTCAAGCCTCAACTATTTATGTATATTATGTATATTGTAGTTGTAGATGAAAACTAAAGCGTTGTAGACTTAAAAAAAATTTAGGGGTAAACCTATTTGAATAGTCCACTCTATCATTGCATTCCTACATTAAATTATCAACCAAGGAGTGTAAGCTTATGATGATGCCTGCACTATATATGCCTTCAAGACTCATTTCTATCCTAAACTAACTCATACAGACTTATTCTAATTAACCTAATTTACTGAAGTTCACAAAAATGTAAGAACAACAAAAATAGTTTAAAATCTAGTTGCTATAGGTACCTTCATCATAAGCTAAAGATAACTATATTCAACAGGGAATTATAGAATTAACTTAAAATATTCAGAATGATAAAAGAACTAACACTAACCTCCAGAGGACTTAAAATATGCACTTGTTCATGAATCACAACTACTGGAAATAGCAATCAAGATATTTCACTTGTCTCACAATGCAATTGATGAAATAACAGAAAAATGATTTTAACTAGGAATGCATAAATAAATAAGGAAATATACGAAGTGAGGGTTAGTACCTTGACTAGACAGCTCAGGGAACTATCTAACTTAATCTAGAAACCAAATCTACTTCAGATTCTCATGCATTCTCATAACACCAAATTGTATTCATATCATATTAGAAACAAAATCTTCTCAGATTTATTCAAATCAAAACATGTCTGTATAATTGATATTTGAAAAATAGAGTAATGGCTAAGTAACTAGAAAGTAAAAAGCAACTAACTTAGTAACAAACTCCTCCCTCTAACTTATACAAAATTGGGAAAGTTCTATGCAACCACTAACTAATCCTCAATCAATCCAACCCTAGATACTAGGATACAGGTTGCATGATTGATTTATTAATCTAATTGATCAAAAGAAGAAAAGTCTTGTTCAAACAAGAACTCTCATGAAACGGTTTGTATGAAAAACCACTCATAGACTGCATTTAGAACAAGTCTTCCTTTCTACATTTATTCCAATCCATGATGGTACATATTCATCCTCCATTTGTCTTCACTCTTGGTGTTCAAACTGCACTTCACTTAATTCCCCTGTCCTGCAACTCGCTACAATTGCTCTTTCCTTGATGCCACGTCCTTGTTGCATAGGGTTAATTCTCCAAACATATGCACACAAAATAACTCTCATATTTAAACCATAGGATTCTATTTATATTACATGAATACTTATAATTTAAATCATTCACTTGATAATATAACCACCATATTCCATATTATCAACATAGGTTTAAAGTCTTTGAAAAGTATATGAGAAACAACATATAGTAATGGTGATGTTTGTAAAGTATCTGCAGGATCATATGGAAAGGTCTTAAAAACATATAAAAATAGCATTAAAAGAAGTCAATAATTCAACCCATCATCTCCCCCCAACTACTCTTTTGCTTGCCCTCAAGCAAAATCAAGGAACTAAACATCTAGGGGAGAAGATTATAATGCAGAGTGATTTGTCTGAGGTCCATGACTTCTCTGACTCCTTGTCCCTGTTTGAGATAGAAACCATTCTAGTAGGCAAGTCTATTCATCCTGACCAATTCTGTATTCTTACATTTATCACTCTTTTCTCCTGTCTAGTATGGTACTGGGTAAAGGAGAATAGGAGGGTGAAATGTGAGTGGTAGCCATGCTACTCCTGTTCACTCTGAAATCCTGATATACCTGTGTAGCCTCTCAAACATGTTCATGAAATTGTGGAAGGAGTGGGGCTCTTTCCTCTACAATTCTAGAGTCAGACTATCCCACCTATTCTACACATGCCTCTTGCAGTTCTGAATGATAGACACTATTAATTGTTGTATCCTTCTATAATCCCTGAGTCTTAAATCCATAATTACCTTACTTGGACCCTTATGAGAGAGGAGTGTTAACCATTGGGTCAGGATCACATCAGGATATAAGGCTTCTTGCCTAATATGCAGTGGCACCTTCTTTTCCTAGTCCTCATATTTATCCATTAGCTCCCCTTTAAGCTGCTCATTCCTAAGGTAAGACATTAGTTCTCTAACTTGAAAATCACCAGCATAGATCAAGGGGTTCCACTCTATATCTTCTTCCATCAAATAATTGTGCAAACAATATTCACACAATTGATCTTGTTCTTCCAAACTGACTTCTTGAAATAACTAGAAAAAATCATGCATTGAATAGATAGAAATAGACTGATCATTGATGAATCTATTAAATTGAAAACTAAGAAACTTTTCCTTGAGAAATAATGCATAAACTCTTGGTGGAGGTCTGCATTCAATGATTTGAATTTCTGTATTAATTACCTCTTCTAGCTTCCCTTCCAACCTTTTGATTACCAAATCCTTTTCCTCAACTGATGCATTAAGACTTTGTTTCTCTTTTTCCTAGTTGTCCTTTTCTTGTTTGGTTTTATGAGTCAGTTTCATTAATTCAAAGCCTAGAGAGAGAGTGGTATGGTACCCTGGGGTTTTTGTCATAGGAGGTTGGAGAGTGAGTACTTCATCCTCTTCAATTTTTGTTTTATTTTTAGCCAGTTGTGCTAATAAATCCAAATTGGAACCATGGCCATAAGTCTGAATTTTCTCTTCCAACTCTTGAATCCTTTTCTCTTTTTCTTTATCTTTCTCCTCATACCCCTTTACATGTTCTTCTAGCTATCTTATTCTATCCAAAGCCTCTTGAAGTTCTTTTCTAATATTTCTATCCTCTAGTAATTCTTTTTCTTTTTCAAAATTTAGATTTTCATCATCACCTTTTCTAGGAATATCAAAAACTTCATGAGTAGAATTATCAGGTATAGACTTCCCCATTTTCTTTGCAGTAAACAAATCCTCTGACTTAGAATCAGAAGAAGAAACATACCTTCTTTTCCTGGTAGACATGTTGACATTATCACAGGTATCAGTAGAGACATCCTTTGGAGGAATTTCTCCCATGTCTGAATCTATATTTAGTGGAATTGGATCACTGTTCTGCTGGCCTTTATCTTTTTCCTCTAATTTATGTTCCTCAACAACTTTTTCCTTGGCACTTTGCCTCTTTAGCCTGCCTAAGCGTCTAGGAGTGACAGTCTCCTGCTTATCTTCCTTTTACCTCCTCTTCTTGTCCCTCTTCTTCCTTATTTCCTCTGCATTTTTTTCTTTCATTGTGCTCTTGTGCTTCTTCACACCCTTCCTATTCTTCTTTTCTTTACCAGATGCTGAAGGAGTGCTTCTTTTAGCTTTAGGGGTGGATGATGAGGGTTCTTCTTTTGCTACAGGCCTAAATTCTAGAGGATTTTCATCTTGTGGTTCTTCATGCTTAGTTTAATATGGAGGCTCATCTTCTGGTTCAGGTGTCTCTAATAGTGTTGAAATATCCACACATTGCTTAAAAGCTTCCCACTCAACCTGTGGGTACTGAATTCTCAAACTTCTCTTTATTAGAAGGGATACTAAACAATGATGGGATAGAGTGGTGTTTGACTATTGTTTCTGGTACTCAAAAGACATTCTTTTCAACATACTATACAGAAAATTTGGGACATTGACAAGTTTTTCATGTCGTAGATGATTGAGCAATTTGAAATGTACAGTATATAACATGTTATACCAACCATTACAGGTAATATATATGATAATGTATGAAGTACATTTCCTCCAAAAGAAGGGAAGAGATAATTTCTTTGTACCTTGTGTGGTGAAGTCCAGGTGTTCAACCCTCTCACATAATTCCTCCCTCGCCCCGACTGCATCAGCTCTAGCTAGGTATTCAGACCCTATTCATGGCAACCCTATGACCTGAGCAATCGCTGTTTTAGAAGCATCTACAGTCAATCCTTTCACTAGTGCTTCATCATACTATAATCTAAATGCAAATTCCTTTTCCATCTCATCATCATATTCTGTCAGTTTCAGAAAGTAATCTAACCAAACCACTCTTGTATAGAGTGGAAGAACCATTACATCTTCCAGTATTTCTTTATGCACAGAGGGTTCTCTTCTGATTGTGTTCCCTCCCATGATTTCTATAAATTGCAATTGCAATCTCTACAATGTCAATTTCTGCTAAACAGTGTCAATATTTGTTGCTTCAACTCACCACCCCAAAAAGACAATTTCTATTGCTTCAATTCACTACTTAAAAAGAACCACTTACAATTTTTGCCTCTCCTTTCTTCTCCACTGTAACTTCCTTCAGGTAATAAGTTCACTCATTGGCAAAACAGGGTAAGTTCATGGCGTAGGAGGTTTTATCTAGTTTTTCTTGAAAGGGAAAAGATGGTGAATGGCGAAAATCAAAAAATAAACCCCTCCCCCCAACTTAATTTTGAAGTGACCTCACTTCACATGTCAATTAATACGGAATGAGGAGTATTGATTAAATGGAATGGTGGATAATATTCTCGCATGCACAAAATAAACTATAAGTAATTATGAATATAAAAAGAAAGCTAGTTTTAATGATTGAAAGTTACGTAATGCACATATGGAATGGAAATAAATAATTAACACACCTTGGAATTTGTGAACATATACTGATGAGTCGAGTTGATATGCATGCGGCAAACAGTAAGGTAGCTAGTACGGCAGTAGAAATATGATGCGATGGTGCATAAAGGCGAAGAAAAATGAAAAACTCATAAATTTGAGTTGACACTTGTGGCAATAGAGCAGAGTGATTTTGAAATGAATGTGGCATGTGGAATGAGCGGGAAAATTTTGGTACTATTCACCAAACTGTGGAAGAAGGCTACATAAAGGAGTGGCTAAGGGTGCCACCAGCACAGGTCCTGACTATGTAATTATAGATGCAATATATAAGGTCCCAGCTGAGTCAGGTCCCTACTATGTGAGTGATAAACAGGTCCCAGTGGAAGTAACTGTAGTAACCATGGATATTGTGTCATGTGTGCATGTGATTTTAAAGCAAAGAAAATTATGTTTCAGTGACAAGGGTTGAGTATTGCAACTCAACCTCCACATCACTAGACAGTGTTGATGGATCAACATCAGAAGGTGTATCATTTGGTGTTACATCATCTTCATCAGGAGTGTCAAGTGTACCATACTAAGCAGCTAGAGAAACAAGAAATTCATCCTTGTGAATTGGCTTTTTATACAATTTTAGCATGTGCCCATTTACTAGCAGTGAAAACTAAACTTCATCAATGGTCTACAATTGAACTGCACCATTAGGAAAGACTTCTTTAATCTCATATGGGCCTAACCAACAGGACTGAAGCTTGCCCTTGAAGTCCTTGTATCTTGAATCATAAAGGAGTGCTCAGTCACCATCAATGAATTCTTTAGTCTTGATGTACTTATCATGCCATTTGGCTCTTTGTTTCTGTATGACCTCTGTGTGATGGATGGCCTCCAATCAGATTTCATCCAGAGCATTCAAATGTTGTAGCCTATCCTGTTGAGTTGTTGTTAGGTCCATCCCTAGTTCCACTATTGTCCTCAGGGTTTTATGTTCAAATTCTATAGACAGGATTGTTGCCTTACCATAGACCAAATCATAAGGTGTAAAGCATGTAGTTGTCTTCCAGGTAGTTCTGTATGCCCAAATAGCTTCTGGGAGCTTAGAAACCCAATCTCGTCTATGAAGCTGCATGGTCTTTGTCAAGATGTTCTCAATTTCTCTGTTTGTGACTTCCACTTGACCATTAGCCTGAGGATGGTAGGGAGTGAATTTCTTATGTCTGATCTAATATTCTTCTACTAGTTTGGTGATTAAATCAGATGTAAATTGTGGTCCTTGATCAGTTACTATCTCCCTTGGCACACCATATCTAGTGAAGATGTCCTCATACAAGAATTTGGCCAACTTGCCATCTCTAGCAAACTGTAAGGCTTTAACTTCAACCCATTTAGTTAAGTAATCAGTACATACTAGGATATATTCCTTATTGTTGGATGTAGGAGATATAGGTCCCACAAAATCTAGTCCCCACTTATCAAAAGGGGCCAATGAGATTTGTGGCTGCAAAGGCATCTCATCACTTCTTGTAGGCCTCCCCATTCTCTGACATCTATCACAGCTCCTAGTGTACTTGATAGTATCTTTATCAAGTGTTTGCTAGTAATATCCCGTTGTTAGTATTTTGAAGGTTGTCCTCTTGGATGCAAAATGTCCCCCACAAGGTTCATCATGGCAGGCCTTCATTATATCAAATACTTCATTCTCTTTGATACATCTTCTCATAATATTGTCTGGGCCAGTGTAAAATAGGAATCTAGAAATCCAAGAGTAAGAGAAACATTTGTGAACTAGCTACCTCTTCTCCCTTGGAGAGGAGTATCCTGGAATCTGCCCTATAACCAAATAATTGGCTATATTTGCATACCATGGATTGTGTATAGTTAGAGAAAATAGATGCTCATCAGGAAAAGAATCGTCAACCACTCCTTCTAAGGACTATGTAGGTAGTCTAGACAAAAAATCAACAACTACATTAGCCTTGCGTGGTTGATCAACAATTGTAATATCAAACTCCTATAACAACAATAACCATCTGACAAGTCTTCCACCCACTATTGGCCTATTCATCCAATATCTGATGGTTGCATGATCTGTACGTATGAATACTTTGTAACCAGTTATGTAGTGCCTGAATTTGTTAATTGCATAAACAACTATCGACATCTCTTTCTCTGTCACAGTGTAGTTTAACTCAGCTCCCTGCAGATTTTTACTTACATAGTATATGGCATACTCTTTGCTTCCTTCTTGTTGGCCTACGACTGTCCCAATGGTAAAATCTGATGCATCTGCATGGATGTGAAAAGGTAATGTCCAATTTGGACCTCTAAGAAGATGGGTTTGTGTCAATGATGTTTTTATCTTTTCAAAAGAAGTCTGACAATCTGGTGTCCATTCAAATTCACTATCTTTGGTCAGCAGAGTAAATAGAGGTGCAACAATCTTGCTAAAATTCTGAACGAACCTCCTATAATATTCTGCATGTCCTAGGAAGCTCCTTACATCCTTCTGTCTTTGTGGAATAGGTAGGGTAGATATGATTTCAATCTTCTTTGGGTCAACTTGGATTCCTGCACTTGAGATGAAATTTCCCAAGACCATTCCATGTGTCATCATCAGAAAACACTTTTCATTACTCAAAGAGAGGTTTTCTCTATGCATCTCTTCAACATTTTCTCCAAATTGTGTAAGGCTTCATCATATGTGTCACCATATGTGGTGAAGTCATCCATATAAATCTCCATGCTGTCATGGGAAAAATTAGAGAAAATATTGAGGACTGCTCTTTGAAATGTAGCTGGAGCATTGGACAAACCAAAGGGTAAGTCAAAATATGCATATGTCCCCCAAGGGCAAGTAAACATTGTCTTATCCTGATCCTCTGGAGCAATCTTAATCTGGTTATAGCCACTAAAGCCATCAAGAAAGGAAAAATATTTCTTTCCTACCAAAGAGTCAAGAACTTGGTCAATGGAAAGTGATCCTTCCTAGTAGTAGTATTGAGTTCTCTGTAATCAACACAAACTCTCCATTTGCCACCTTTCTTGGGTACTATGACCAATGGTGAAACCCATTCACTATCTAAAATGGGGTATATAAAGCCTGTGTCCAGAAGCTTTTGAAGCTCAACTTTCACAATATGTTTGAGGGCATGGTTCATGCGCCTATTTTGTTGCTTGATGGGTCTATAGCCATCATCAATATATTTAGTGCATGCATAAGGCAAGATCAATGCCTTTCATGTCACTATAATCCCAAGTGAATTCTACTGAATGTGTATGCAATATTTCATGCAAGGATTGTTGTTGTTCATCAGTCAATGCATTGTTAATATGCAACATCTTACCCGACTTGATTTCTAATTGTTTGGACAGTTCTTGCACAGAGGACAAATCAAGGCTGGGTAATACAGCTAAGCATTGCTGGAGTAATAAAGCATGAAATATTTGGGATACCTCATCCAAGGAACTGTTGGGTATTATGCTACTCAAAGGGTCTTGTAAGCAGGATAGGCAATCTTGCTACTGTGGGTGCCTCCCACGGTCATTTTGTATAATGTGAGCAATTAATTCATCTTCATCTAGAATATCCAATAAGGGGCTGCATTCAATAGTCATCAGGGTTTGCAGGGAATAGGTGTCCTCATCTTCTAGGCTAGGCCAAATGGTTTGCTCAAGCTCATGGTATGGCTGGGCTGGGGATATAAAACCAATTTCTTGGTCACAGTCCCATTGGATATGATCATGTTACCAGACCTGCAACCTATAAATGCATCAGCAGTGGCAAGCCATGGTCTACCTAGTATAAGAGGATAACCAGCAAGATTAACCTTTGGCTGCAACACTATAAAATCAGTAGGGTATTCCCAAGAATCTAATGCAATGACTAAATCTTCTACGACTCCTTCAGGTTTGACTGTAGACCTATTAGCTAATTGCAAGACTGTCTGAGTAGGTCTAAGCTTATTTAATTGGTGTCTGCATTGTCTCCTTGGTCATGACATTAATTGCAACACCTGAATCTATCAGAGTATTCTTAATCAGAGTCCCATTGATCTTGACATCCACCACTGGACTACTTGGACCTGTATATTTGGGAACAGTTATATTACCCAACATGATATCAGCAAGATTGCCTAAAACATGTACTGTCTAAGGGTCTATTCTCTTCCTTCCTGGCTTCTTTATGCAAACATCCCTAATAGTCTTAGTGTAGATAGGAATATCCTTGATGGCTTGGATTAAGGGAATCTTGATGCTTATATCTTTTAGCTGGCTAAGAAGGACAGTATCAGTTTGGGTTGTTTGTTTTTGCATGGCCCAGCGCTCAGGGAAAGGAGGCTTCTGATGTAAGGTAGTTTGGGCATCTTGGGTTGATTCAGGTTCCAAAGGTGGTTTATCTAAGGCTCCTTCAGTGAGTTCTTCATCTTCAAGTTCTGTGATTTGGGGAGATGAAGGCCCTGCAAGTTGCTTCCCTGATCTAAGATGAACATTACTCACTTCCACCCCATAGGTGGGATATTACATTACCTCGTTAGTATAAGCCTGTTGGACAAGCTTGTTGTTAGGGTTAGGTGCAGGTTGGGTAGGGATTTGGGTAGGTCTAGGAGGTGGATTTTGAGGTGTTGAGGGTGGCATTATGGTTGGCTGTTGTCGCTGAGATGGAATCATTGGTTGTTGAAAAGGTGCATTTTGCTACCATTGTTGGCCCTTGTTCCATTGAGGCTGCCATTGTTGCTGCTGAGTAGGCCACTGGGGATTATAGTTGGGACCTTGGAAATTTTGTTGAGGCCATGGGTTTGGCTATTGTTGGTTACCACCGGCTTGTGGAGTAGGCCATTGTGGAGTAGGCCATTGTGGGTTTTTCCATGCATTTGGATTACTAGGCCACTGTTGAGTGTTCCAAGTAGAGAAATTCTGGTTTGCAGCACGAAAGGGGGAATTAAAATTAAGTGGATCAGAGGGCAGACCTTGTCTTTTCTGCCAAGGTCTCCTTTAAGCTATGAAGAATAGTTGTCCATCTTCTCCTTCAAATGGCTGTAATTCTGGCCTTTCAATCTTTTCTTGCTGGATACTAGCCACCCTTTTGCATTTACAATTGGCCTTCCTCTGTCTATAGCTAGGGAAGTATTCAGTAAGCATTGCATCTACCTCTTCCTATTTCTTCTTGATATGAAGAGTGTCCATCTGTGTAGCCATATGGCTAATAATGTCCTCTTTCATGTTGGTCAATAGGTTACTAATCTCCACTCTTGAAACCCCATTGGTTGCCTTGCCTGTGATGGCTGCTCTTTCTCCCCTTGGTTTTCTAGAAAAGGTTCTAGAACAATTTCTGCAAGCTCTGCAAACATCCTCAAAGGGAAGTTGAGATATATCCCCTGTTCCAATGAGATTGAGGGCATCCATGCAGTCATCGTTAACTCCCCTCAAAAAGACCAGCCTCAGTGATTCTTCAAACAATCTATTTTGAGGGTTTTTCTTCAAGGCAAACTGGAATCTTTCAACATGGTCTTCCAGTGGCTCATCCTCTTTCTGTGACATCCAAAAGATGTCATCTCTCCTCCTATCATGTCCTCTAGAGTAGTCTTTATATTTCGCCAGGAACTTTGTCTTCATGGTATCCCAGTCTAGACTGACATCTTTCCCCAACCCCATAAACCATCTTAAAGAAGCATCTTTTAGTATGGTAGGGAATAGCTTGAGTCTGTAAGGATTAGTGGTGTAGTCATAACTCCTACACAAGACATCAAACTTGAATAGGAAAGTGTCAGGATCTTCAGTCACCAAGCCGTAGAAAACAAGCAATGCAGAAGGTGGTATATTTTTCAGAGTAGCAACCCATGCTTGGTCTGGGATAGGGAATTCAAACATTGCTTGTCCTAGAGGATCCTCTACTGCAGCATCTGCCATGGTTCTAAAAGTCCCTTCTATAGCTGTGGAGGAAGCTGATAGAGATGTAGGAGGTGTTGATGAAGATGTAAGAGGAAACTCTTCTTCAGTACTTTCTACTATATAATTGACAAAGTCAGCTATGTCCTCATTATCCTGAGAAGTTGAAGGGAGGAATCTACCTCAGTGATCTCTCTGCCTCTGCATATAGTGATTTTAGCTTAATATTTCAGCGGTCCTGCACAATGTTAGTATAATGTCTGGTGTTTCCTGAAAAATGAATTTGTTAATTCTAATGCTGGAATCAAAATTTAAACTATGAAAGCATGTAAAACTAATGAGACTATGAAGGTAGCACCATCCCCTGCAACAGCGTAAAAAATGTAGAGGAAAACTAATGCGTTGTAGACTTAAACAAAATTCAGGGGTAAACCTATCTGAACAATCCACTCTATCATTACATTCCTACATTGAATTATCGACCAAGGAGTGTAAGCTTATGATGATGTCTGCACTATATATGCCTTCAAGACTCATTTCTATTCTAAACTAACTCATACAAACTTATTCTAATTAACCTAATTTACTAAAGTTCATAGAAATGTAAGAACAACAAAAATAGTTTAAAATCCAGTTGCTACAGGTACCTTCAGCATAAGCTGAAGATAACAATCAAGACATTTCACTTGTCTCATAATGCAATTGATGAAATAACAGAAAAATGATTTTAAGAAGGAATGCATAAATAAATAAGGAAATATACAAAGTGAGGGTTAGTACCTTGAGTGGCCAGCTCATGGAACTATCTCACTTAATCTGGAAACCAAATCTACTTTAGATTCTCATGCATTCTCATAACACCAAATTGTATTCAATTCATATTAGAAACAAAATCTTCTTAGATTTTATTCAAATCAAAACATGTCTGGATAATTGATATTTCAAAAATAGAGTAATGACTAAGTAACTCGAAAGTAAAAAGAAACTAACTTAGCAACGAACTCCTCCCTCTAACTTATACAAAATTGGGAGAGTTCTATGCAACCACTAACTAATCCTCAATCAATCCAACCCTAGATACTAGGATACAGGTTGCATGATTGATTTATTAATCTAACTGATCAAAAGAAGAAAAGTCCTGTTCAAACAAGAACTCTCATGAAACGATTTGTATGAAAAACCACTCATAGACTGTGTTTAGAACAAGTCTTCCTTCTACATTTATTCCAATCCATGATGGTACAGATTCATCCTCCATCTATCTTCACTCTTGGCATTCAAACTGCACTTCACTTAATTTCCATGTCTTGCAACTCGCTGCAATTGCTCTTTCCTTGGTGCCACGTCCTTGTTGCACATGGTTAATGATGGTGACAGGTTGTCATTGATGTCAAAAGTGTGTTCATATCAGGAGGAGATGGTTGTTGTTCAAAGAAGATCTCAGTTGGCTTATGTCTTATTCTTCATGTGGCATTCTCTACTTAGTTCATCAGTAACATTCACATACTATGCAAGCAGTTTCAAATCAGGGCAAGGTTCTTGTTTGAATCACATGACAAGGAGGTTATGATTCTTGATCTGAAAAGAGTTGACATATGGTATGTTGCTTGCCTCAGTAATACTTCATCTTCATGCAGTGTGTTCTTGATGTGTTCATGAAAGATTGTTTACCATTAAGAATAATGGTTTGGTGTTCATACTGTATTAATGACAAAAGGTGTTGTGCATTGATCTGAGAGAGGTTGCTTCAAGATCAATTGAGGTCAGTGATAGTGGGTTGTGTTTGAGTTAACATTTGAGGTTGGATGTGCTCAAGATAAGACATATTATGTGATCTTCATTCATGGTTTACTTGATTTACAAATATTGTGAAGACAATCACCTTGGATTATATTATTCAGGATAATAAAATCAAATAGGGCAAGGTTATATTTTTTTGTCTTCAAGAGTCTTGCGCTTCTCACCATCCTAGAAATCAGATCAGGAGAATAATGTCAAGATTCATCAGCAAAATGTTGAGATCATTTTCAATATCATACTTGGTTCTTATTGATTCATATTGGCTCTTGATTAGATCTTGTTTCAGGAAGTGCCATCATGCTATCACATTCCCTTTCATACTTCTTTCTTTATGATTATTCTGAGGTTTTGTGGTTCATTAAGTTCTAACTGCCTTCGAAGTTTGTTTTAAAGGATCATTATTTCAAGTCATATTATAGTTTCATGATGTTGGTGGTCTATTGGATATAAGTGACTTAGGGTTCTATATTCTTTGTCTAAGATCTAAAGATTTTATGTCTTGTAGAACTCTAAACCATGCTCTTAAAAGCCCTCTCTGCCCGTCATTCTAATAATGACCTTTTTGTTTTATTTTACTGTTGACCTATTAATACAGGTCAATCACTTATACATGACCTGCTAGAGGGTTCCTTACACATGGTGGTGACCGCCCCCTTTCCCTTGCTGACCGGTGGCTTTGGTAATGTGGTGAGCACATGGGTGCCAAAGACCAAATCTAAGGATATGTTTGAATATGTGAAGAGCGTGAAGTATCTATCTAACAGTTGTTATTCAAACCTTGAAACCTGACTTGAACCTTCTTATTTGACGTTCCCGTGAATGTATACTGCTCTTGTATGACTATAAACTGTGTTTTAGAAAGTTTTTGTTAAGGCAGTTTATAGAATTTGTTGAAGCCCGATTAAAAAGAAGAAAATCTCCATTTTATTTAAGGCATTAAATTGCTTTTTTAAGGGAGCTCGACATTAGAAGGAGTAAAGTTTTTTTTAAAAGTTTCCTTCTAAGAAAAAGACATCCATTGGATGGAATGCTTCATTATTAGAAATTTTCTTTTCTTCCATAAAATAATGTGGAAATGATAATATTCTTGGAGATATTTTTTATTTGATTTACTCTTCCAGATTGAGAAGAAGAAGAAGCTCAATGGTTTTGTATGTAAAAGCTTGAAAGTTTTTAAGGAGATTTATTTTTTTTATAGATGATTTTGTTTATGATGTAGAATATGAAAGGTTTGGAAGTTTTGAAGGATCATGCAAAGATTATCAAGATGTTTTTATAAAAGAAGAAAATTGTAGAAGATGAAGCATTGAAGTTTTTTTTATAGGAGCAAATTAATTTATTCTCAAAGATTAATTGTTTTCTTGTAGATGAAAATATTTTGCAGATTGAAAAGTTAATTGAGGGAGAACAGCATTATGAGAAAGATTTTATTTTTCTCACACAATAAATGTCTTATACAGAGAAGATGAAATTTAGAGATGATGATAAAGCAATCAAGTTTTGAAGATGGAAGATCAAAAAGTTTTTAAATGGAGTTTATTTTGAGATTTGAATGGGCACAGGGGAAATGAAAAGATTTTTCTTTGCAGGTGAAAGGTTATTCAATTTGTATAAAATTATTTTTTAGGTACATTGATGATTTGTCTTGGGAGATAGAAATGAAATATACAGATGATGAGAGATTGAATATAGATGATGTGAGTGATGTTGTGCAGATCAATGATGAACTGACAGGGATCAAATACAGATATAGAGATTGGCAAGATGATCAAAAAGACAATATGCAATTGGCATGATAATCAGGTGCATGAATCATGAATTTGATTGAACAAAGACATTGAAACTAGTAAGACAGAGATGAAACATATAGAGTATGCAGTGTGGTTGAGAGGATCCAGAAAAAGGATTGATTTTGAATAGAATGGCCATTTGATAGACATATGTTTTGTATTGAATGGAAACAGAGTGTCCCTCTGAACTTGTTTATTACTTCTAGTGAAGATTCAGTTTGCTAGTGAGGCCTTGTATTAGCCAGTGAGGCTTGTAGGTCAGTGAGACCTATTTGTTTACCAGTGAGGTATATTAGTGTTGGAAGTGGGTGCTTCTGTTTGGTATTGGAGTTGGTGCTCCATAAGGAGTTGGTGTTCCTAGATACAATTTGTATTGCCAGTGAGGCAATTCTGGAGTGGTTTTTCTACCCCTGGAGGGTTTTCCACTCGTGCAATTCTTGTGTCTTGATCTTCTCTCTATGGATATATATTTTACTCATGAGTTTTTGTTTTTCATTCTTAGTTATGTGCACATGTATGTGAGAAATCAATGATAGCTCTCTCTCCTTGTACTCTGCAAGTTAAAGTTTGTAAAAAGATTAGAATTTTCACACAACACTGATTCACCCCCCCTCTTAGTGTTGTCCTTGACTCCTATAGTTAATTCTCCAAACATATGCACACAAAATAAGTCTCATATTTAAACCATAGGATTCTAATTATATTACATGCATACTTATAATTTAAATAATTCACTTGATAATATAACCACCATATTCCATATTATCAACATAGGTTTAAAGTCTTTGAAAAGTATATGAGAAACAACATATAGTAATGGTGATGTTTGTAAAGTATCTGCAGGATCATATGGAAAGGTCTTACAAATATATAAAAACAACATAAAAAGAAGTCAATAATTCAACCCATCATCTCCCCCCAACTACTCTTATGCTTGCCCTCAAGCAAAATCAAGGAACTAAACATCTAGGGGAGAAGATTATAATGCAGAGTGATTCGTCTAAGGTCCATGACTTCTTTGACTCCTTGTCCCTGTTTGAGATAGAAACCATTGTAGCAAGCAAGCCTATTCATCCTGACCAATTTTGCATTCTTACATTTATCACTTTTTTCTCCTGTCCAGTATGGTACTATGTAAAGGAGAATAGGAGGGTGAAATGTAAGTGGCAGCCATGCTACTCCTATTCGCTCTGAAATCCTGATATACTTGTGTAGCCTCTCAAACATGTTCATGAAATTGTGGAAGGAGTGGGGCTCTTTCCTCTACAATTCTGGAGTCAGACTATCCCACCTGTTCTACACATACCTCTTGCAGTTCTAAATGATAGACACTGCTAACCGCTATATCCTTCTATAATCCCTGAGTCTTAAATCCATAATTACCTTACCTGGACCCTTATGAGAGAAGAGTGTTAACCACTGGGTTAGGATCACATCAGGATTTAAGGCTTCTTACCTAATCTGCAGTGGCACCTTGTTTTCTTGTTCCTCATATTTATCCATTAGCTCCCCTCTAAGCTGCTCATTCCTAAGGTAAGACATCAGTGCTCTAACTTGAAAATCACCAGCATAGATCAAGGGGTTCCACTCTATATCTTCTTCCATCAAATAATTGTGCATATAGTATTCACACAACTAATCTTGTTCTTCCAAACCAACTTCTTGAAATAACTAGAAAAAATCATGCCTTGAATAGATAGAAATAGATTGATCATTGATGAATCTATTAAATTGAAAACTATGAAACTTTTCCTTGAGAAATAATGCATAAACTCTTGGTGGAGGTCTGCATTCAATGATTTGAATTGCTTTATGAAGGTAGCACCATCCCCGGCAACAGTGCCAAAAATGTAGAGGAAAACTAATGTGTCAAGTAGACTTAAACAAAATTCAGGGGTAAACCTATCTGAATAGTCCACTGTATCATTGCATTCCTACATTGAATTATCGACCAAGGAGCATAAGCTTATGATGATGCCTGCACTATATATGCCTTCAAGACTCATTTCTATTCTAAACTAACTCATACAAACTTATTCTAATTAACCTAATTTACTAAAGTTCACAGAAATGTAAGAACAACAAAAACAATTTAAAATCCAGTTGCTACGGGTACCTTCAACATAAGCTGAAGATAACTAAATTCAACAGGGAATTACAAAATTAACTCAAAATATTTAGAATGGTAAAATAACTAACACTAACCTCCAGAGGACTTAAAATATACACTTGTTCATGAATCACAACTATTGGAAATAGGAATCAAGATATTTCACTTGTCTCACAATGCAATTGATGAAATAACAGAAAAATGATTTTAAGTAGGAATGCATAAATAAATAAGGAAATATATGAAGTGAGGATTAGTAACTTGAGTGGCCAGCTCAAGGAACTATCTCACTTGATCTAGAAACCAAATCTACTTCAGATTCTCATTCATTCTTATAACACTAAATTGTATTCAATTCATATCAGAAACAAAATCTTGTCAGATTTTATTCAAATCAAAACATGTCTGGATAATTGATATTTGAAAAATAGAGTAACGACTAAGTAACTGGAAAGTAAAAAGCAACTAACTTAGCAACGAAATATTCCCTTTAACTTATACAAACTCAGGAGAGTTCTATGCAAACACTAACTAATCCTCAATCAATCCAACCCTAGATACTAGGATACATGTTGCATGATTGATTTATTAATATAACTGATCAAAAGAAGAAAAGTCTTGTTCAAACAAGAACTCTCATGAAACAGTTTGTATGAAAAACCACTCATAGACTGCGTTTAGAGCAAGTCTTCCTTTCTACATTTATTCCAATCCATGATGGTACAGATTCATCCTCCATTTGTCTTCACTCTTGGTGTTTAAACTGCACTTCACTTAATTCCCCTTTCCTGCAACTCACTGCAATTGCTCTTTCCTTGATGCCACGTCCTTGCTGCACAGGGTTAATTCTCCAAACATATGCACACAAAATAACTCTCATAGTTAAATCATAGGATTCTATTTATATTACATGCATACTTATAATTTAAATCATTCACTTGATAATATAACCACCATATTCCATATTATCAACATAGGTTTAAAGTCTTTGAAAAGTATATGAGAAAAAAAATATAGTAATGGTGATGTTTGTAAAGTATCTATAGGATCATATGGAAAGGTCTTAAAAACATATAAAAACATCATAAAAAGAAGTCAATAATTCAACCCATCAGTAGTCATAATGACTTCTCATGGAGGTGAGAAGGTTATTATATATAGATATAATATTGTTTCCTGGCAGCCACAATTGCATGTCATATTCCTTATGAGAAAGTAATTTCTTGATAGGTTCTTTATTTACAAGAACTTACCCTAGTTTTCTATAGACTAGTGGTATAAAAGAAGGTGAACGCCATCTTGCGAATGGCAATTAATCTTATATATGTATGGTATTAGGAAGATCTCTTAAGAGAGAAATTATTAAAGAGATCGACTATATGAGTCGTTATAAGCATTTCATTGATGTTATGAACTAAGCTTAAACCTTGAAAATAGGTAAACAAAGTAAACACCAACCAAGTAGGGTTAAGTGTTGAAACCATGAACGTACTTGTTTCTTTTATGAAATGCAAGATAGTGTGACATGGAGTCACTAGTTCCTAGATGCTTAAGAAATCAAGGACCTTAAGAATGGGTTTTCAAGACAAGAGTCGAATGTCCAAGGAATGGACTAAGACGTTTTGAACTTAATTATTCTAGACCAAGAAGGGTCAAAAATATGTTTACTATAGGACATGGCAACTTATAAGTCGAGTCAAGGTGGTGGACATACGACAATGTTCATTGTGTAACGTTTATGTATGAAAATATTTGGCCAAAGTAATGCATCCGTCTATGCATGCATTGTTGGTCCACGGTGCTCTAAAAGGCATAATGTCTCCAGTAGTGTCATACATAGTTAGAGTGGATCTATAGTTGTGTGATCGTGAGGCATTATGAAGGACACAACACCAGATACTTAGATGGCTAACCTAACGGTTCCTTATATCTATCCCTTCCATGAAGGGTAGGGCCGCTTCCAGGTAGGAAGTTGTGCAGGGTACCACTGGTCTATGGTTGGAGGAAAAGCACCTGGATGATCCTTTCCTTCCCAAGCATGAGACAAGATGAAGCTTATGAAGATGGATGTCATATGTTCCAGATACAGTGCTATTCATTTTATGACTTGATAGTCAGTTATTATGTATAATTTGATATTTGATGCCTTGAGCATAGCTTTGTACATGCATAGTAAAAATTATTCACTAATGATATGTAATTGGATATTGAAATTGTAAGCTTTGTTCCATTCTAATTTAGAATAACATGCTTAATTATCTAAAAGATAATGATTCATTTTGTTTACTCTTATTTGGATAATCATGATTTAATCTAATTCTTGATTAAGATGAATAATTATGTTAATTTTTTAGCATTATGGGATGAGATGTTACAGGTATAGTTTGGATTTTGTGAGGAATTTAAAATTGGAAGGGGAGACAAGTGAAATTTAAAATTGGAAGAATAATGCCACTTGGAATTTTAAATTACGTGAAGAGTGACACATAGAGTGGGTGAGAGGACAAATGGACTATTTGAAAGATTTGCTCATACTTCCAAAATACCACTTGTCATGTACATGTGTGTACATAGAATGACAAGTGGACTTCTAGAAACATGGGGGGTGTAATCCTAGGTTAATTTCAATTAACCTGGATGTGCACATGTTTAAGAGGAAAATAATGATGATTACAAAAAGTAATCAAAAGTGAATAAAATGAAAAATTAAATAAATAGGTGAATTTATTTAATTTTGGGATGAATAGGAACCAAAGTCTTTTAGGACAAATATTTGATTTTTGGACTATAGTAGGGGAAAGTGGAGTGCTAAATGATTTTTGGAAATGAAACGTGATGGGAGAAAGATATTACTTAAATAATTAAAAATTATTTAATTAATATATGTGATGGATAGAATGGGGAATTGTTCAGTTTAGGTTGACCAATTATGCAGATGAGGTTGGAAAGTGGTGTGACCATTTTTAGGTGTCTACATTTTTCCTCTCTTTGATGTGGCGTCATAAGTGAGAGGGTTGGCGGCATATCAAAGAAAAATGAATTTAAAATTTTTTGCCTCGATCATTTGATGGGAAGGAAAAGGATGGATAAGGTGATGCTCCTCAAGAGATCTGTGGAAAAAATTTAAAAATATTTTTTTTACCACTATCTCAAAAAAGAAGGAATGAGAATGACAGAAGGGAAGAGGAGGTGAAAATAGGGTGATTAGAAGAAAATAGAAGAAAACGGTTGAAAGATGGGGGTTGGGGAGAAAAAAATGGAGGGAGGGGGAAGAATTAGGGTTACACATGCTATAAATAGGGTTATGGGACCCATACTCCTCATTTGTGCATAGACAATTAGAGAAAGGTGATTTAGAAAGAAGAAAGTGATTTAGAGGAGATAAGAGGAGATGGTGCAAATTCTGCAAGAAGACC
This sequence comes from Cunninghamia lanceolata, assembly GCA_027924645.1. Taxonomy (NCBI): domain Eukaryota; kingdom Viridiplantae; phylum Streptophyta; class Pinopsida; order Cupressales; family Cupressaceae; genus Cunninghamia; species Cunninghamia lanceolata. Next base: position 284,753 of record BSBN01001413.1, on the reverse strand, counting down.
ATTGCAGAGAGTGACTGTGGGAGTTTTGTCATCCTGTGGCCATTAGCGAGATGGTAAGTGTCCTATCCATGCCTTGTGGTTTGGGTTAGGGGTAGGTTAGGGGAAATAAATGCAGGGGTAAAGTAGGGGTTTATAGGTGCTAAAGTAGGATAGTAGCGCCCGCGTGTCGCGATTAGTGCTAGTGCAGCTGTGATTAGCACCTATGTCTAGGGTTTAGTGCCTACTCTGGTGGTTAGCGCCTATGCCAACATGTAGTGCCTAGAAAAGGTGGTTTAGCGCATAAGATGGGGGTAAGAAAGAGGGGTGTTTTAGCACCCATGTTAGGTGGATTGATGCCTATGCATTGCTTTGCACTCAAGTGTGGAGGAACTTAGTGCCTATACACCGAGTAGCACTCAGGGCAGGATAAATGGTGCCTATGCACCTTGTAGTACCTAGGCTAGATGAGGTAGTGCCTAAGGGCCAAGGATTAGCACATAGGTGGGAGGGATTAGTCCTTAAGTAGAAGGGATTAGCACCTAAGTTAATGAGTCTAGTGCCTAGAATGGATTAGCATCCAAGGGGATTTGGAAGAAAATGAAAGGTTTGGAAGCAAGAAAGAACTGACGAAGTGGTTGTAGGTGATTGTAGGATGATCTACATGTGTTGCAATCGCGTGAGTGGTGTCCACAAACTTTCATATTATGAGATAGGTTACGGGGGACTGACATGATGTTCCTGAGCATGGTGGGGTTGCGGTGGGTGGTGGATATGCCAGAGATCCAAGCTCACCAAGCTATGATGACAACACTGGTGGAGCGGTGGTAGAGCGAGTGCTGCATGTTCTTGCTTCCCACAGGGGAGATTACCTTTACATTGAAGGACATGCAGTAGATACTTCACATCCCTATCCATAGGGAATGGGTAAAATATGATCATCGACATGGGATTCAATATTTGAGATTGATGTTTGCCCCAGCAGATGTGCCACTAGATGCTCAATAGTTAGAGATGGTGTGGTCAAGGGTGATGGGGAAATTGTATATACTTCCCTTGTTTGTGGAAGGGATTATTTTAGGGGTACTAGTTCCTAACAGGAGATCTCATGGTTTTCTGATCGACTAGGGGATTGTCTTGCAATAGATGGTGCAGCAGGGTGTGGTGTTTGCATGGGGGTTGTGTGTGCTGGCACACTTGTACCATGATATAGATGCGGCTGTCTATAGATCAGGAGTGTCATTGGGATGTGGAGTGGTGCTGCTCCACATATGGGCTTGGGAGCACATTGTTGTGATGTGGCTAGTAACAGTGAGAGAGTGGAGGCAAGGGAGGCCATATATATTTGTATAATGGGGTACTGTGGCATAGTCATCTTAGGGACTTGCCATATTGGAGGTGGGTGTTGGATGACCTACTAGTTCTTACATGGAGGCCATGGCTTGAGTGTGAGGTGTGGAGGGATGATGCTCTTCATCTGGCATATGTGCAACAACCACGATATCTGATCAGGTAGACTAAGTAGATTATAGATAGGTACATGCCAGAACATGTGTTATGCTAATTCGGCATTGCACATGGTGTCCCATAGGAGGAGGTGGTGATCCGTGAGTGTAGAGGGAAGCATCGAGATGGGGGTACTAATTGAACCCTAGTCATTCATAGCAGAGTTTGAGGCATTGGAATCGATGTCTTTGGATTTGTGTCTAGATGTGTCCTAGGCAGGGACGATGGCAACATACAATGCATGGTGGGCCCAACAATGGCTTGTTTGATTGACGATCCTAGTAGCAGGGTAGGCTAGGGTAGGGAGTGACGAGGAGGGGGATGTGGATATTGAGGTGATGGATGTGGAGGAGGGAGAGGAGGAGGAGGTAGATGATGAACACGGGGTTGAGGCACTCCAAGCACATATGACATAGCTATAGGGCCAAGAAGTGTAGCTACGGCACAACTAGGCCAGTTGCAAGGACAAGTCACACAACAACAAGCACAACTATCATAGGCTATAGGGCATGGGGATGAGTAGCTGCAGGCACAAATTGTACAGTTGCAAGCCTAGGTTACACAGGGTCAAGGGCTAGTGACCCAGATGTAGGCACAATTGGCCTGTTACCAATAGGAGAGGGATGAGGCTTGATACGCAATTGGGATGGGCATGGATCATGTGTTGGGTGAGGTTACAAAGTCACCTGGAGCATTTTTATGAGAGGGAGGTTCCAGCAGACATGCAAGAGAGATTTGGGAGCCAGTCAAGGGCTTCAGCTTCTCACAAGATAGGGCGATCAAAGATGTTGGTACCAAGGCCATTTCATCAGCCTATGGGACCACCTCCTCCTATAGTATAGCTAGCAATGGGGGCATTACCTTTACAGCTTGAACAACCATCACAACCACCACAGCTAGGACAACTGCCACAACTAGGGCAACCACCACAACCTACACCCTTTGAGGGAGGTAGCTTAGTCTAGAAGTTGGACTCAGTGTATATTTGATATGCCTTTAGGCTCATTTTGTATTTTGTTAGCTCTATAGAGCCCTTGTAGAGATAGTGTATCATGTCACATATATATATGAGATGACATGTTTTGGTGGTGTTATGGACATTGTTATGGTTTTGCTGATGTATGATGTATTATGGATGATTATGATTAGGTGTATTCATGTTATGATTATTGTTATGGTTTTATTTTTATGTGATGTGATGATGATATATGAGGTGATAGATGTGATTGAATAGTATTTATGTGATGATTCTATAATGATGTATGCCTTATGGATTAATGTTGATATGGATTATGATGTGGATATGTTATGATTATGTTTAGGGATTGTGATGGATTCATGATACCTATGATGGACATGTTGTGGACATGATGTATTTATGGATATGATGTGGATTGTATTGTGATGAGAGGATATCTTCATGTTTATAATTTGCAAGTTAGTGAGTTATGGTTTATGGTTTATGGATTTGTGATGGGATGTTGTGTTATGGATGGATATTGTTGTTATGTTTATGATGGAAATGGGATATGAAAAGATGATCAAATTAATAAACATATATTATGAATGGAATTGGTATGAAATGGTTGGATTAGTTATGTGGCATACGTACATGGATATATGATAGATGTTATTATGATTTATGGATGGATTTGATTTTGTTGATGTTTGGCAATGATGAAATGAGATTATATGTGAATTGACATAAATGGAGGTCTAGATTAATAAACATATATTATGAATGGAAATGACAATGATATGGATAGATTAATAAACATATATTATGGATGGAAATGAAAATGATATGGATAAATTAATAAACATATATTATGAATGGAAATGGTATGATATGGTTGGATTAGTTGTGGCATATGCACATGGATATATGATAGATGTTATTATGATTTATGGATGGATTTGATTTTATTGATGTTTGGTGATGACGAAATGAGATTATATGTGAATTGATATAAATGGAGGTCTAGATTAATAAACATATATTATCAATGGAATGAAAACGATATGGATAGATTAATAAACATATATTATGGATGGAAATGAAAATGATATAGATAGATTAATAAACATATATTATGAATGGAAATGAAAATGATATGGATAGAAATGACAACGCATAAATGATAAAGATGGAATGTAATGAATATATGAATAAGGTGAATTTTTTCATAGGTCATGATACACAATCACTTAAAATGGTCACCAAATGGGGAGGGGAGTGAGAATTAGGTATCGTAGATGGTTTGGTTTGATTTGTGAAAAATGGTAAGGATAAATGAGATGAATAAAACATGTGCACATATGATAATATAGGTAAATAGAAGGGCTTGTCAAAACATCAGTGATAGGGGTATGGGTATTCAATCCGAGACCTTATCATGAGATGATGAAGAGAATAGGAAGGCTGATGTCTTGAATCTTGGAGCTAAAAATGGATGGGAGAGAAACACAAAGATTATGGATGTAGGAGACCTTTTGAATGCATTTAAAATATTGCATATGTCTTGGGCAGTTATTTTGATATAGCATGAGATGTTATGCACCAAGGTATGAGGAACCAAGGTGACAATGTATCCCATGCATAGGAATTGACTCTCCAAACAAAAAGATAACCTTATACATGTCCAACATAATACAACCTTGTCTAGATGTGTGAGGAAGAAAACTTAGAGCATAAGTCCTTAGTGCACAAAAGGTATTGAATGGCCTTAGATGCAAAAGGATGATTGGTATGCAAAAAGTTATTCCAACACACACAAGCTATGAATATTAGCTAGAGTAATAAGATCACTAAACAAACATAGCATATGAAAGCAATGACTATGCCCCATTCTCTGCCCTTCGTAACACATCAAGATATAGATAGATCAAGGTGATATTTGAAAGAATCATATAATGAGACAAAAGAAAATCAACAAGAAAAAGGCCAACTGACTAGGACATACAACCATCAAATCTCTTGCCAAGAGTTGTGTGGATTTAGGATTCTACCTATTGTAGGAAGAATGCATCCATAAGGTAGGGATTGATGATGGTTTTGATGGTTCCAAGGATAGGCGAATAGATATGTAGGCAATATGTTGTGGTCAAGGATGAGCTTGTTTATTTATGATTATGATGGAAGCTTGATGCTTTGGTAGTATGCGCATTATGTTTGTTGTATGAGTGTCAAGCCTAAGTGAGTATGGAGTGGGATGGTTGTGAGTATGAGTATTTATTTATTATGGGAGTGAGTGTTTATTATGAGGTATGGAATGAGGTGCCTATGGGTGATGAAGTGTGAAGGGTGGATAACCAAGCTCATCTAGTAGGGACAACCAAAGAGGTTGGAGTTACTAGGATCTTAATGCAGATAAATGTGGGGTGGATGGATTATCATGTGGTGATAGAGGGAATGAGGAAATAACAATCCAACACAAACATTTATTATGGAAGGTGGACATGAAGTGAAGTAATATATGAAAGCGATGAAAGAGTATGAATAGGGGATCCAGTTTGAAACTACACATGACGCTTGCGAGTAGGTTTTCATCATGGTACTTATCTAAGGCATCACAAGTCATGGGTTTCACCATAGGACGAACGATTTATCTTTTCTATTTTTGATCTTTTTTTCTTTTTTGGATTTTTTTATATTTGATGGGGTATTCAGTGGCTTCAGTGTAGAACCTCTTGAGATGAATGATATTCATGGGTTCTTCAATCTCTTCACCTTCAAGAGTGGCTAGGCAATATGCACCAAAACTATATTTAGAGACAACCACATAGGGGCCCAAACAATTAGGTTCAAATTTGCCTTTCTTTTCTTGCTCTTGTAGATTCTTCTAATTTTCTTTTAAGACCAAGTCCCCTACAAAATATTCTCTAGCACGGAACTTCTTATTATATAATTTGCAGAGCTGGTTCTAGTATGCCTAGAGATGATTCAAGGCATTGAGGCATTATTCATCTAATAGCTCTAACTCTTGCAGGTGTGTAACACGATATTCCTCCTCAGTGATGAGATTACGTAAGGAAATGCGTAAGGAGGGGAGTTTGATCTCAATTGGCAGGATTGCTTTAGCACCAAATATGAGAGAGTATGGAGTGTCATCGGTGGGTGTGTAGATGCTTGAGCGGTACACCCAAAGGGTTGGATGAATGTGCAGGTGCCAGTCATGACTAGTTTCATTGACAACTTTCTAGCAAGGTTTTATTAGTTGCCTCATCTTGGCCATTACCTTGGGGATAATATGGGGCAGACCAATGATGTTGAATGTGGAATTGTTCACAAAGGGCATGAACATCATTTTTTTAAGGGTTTTCCATTATCGGTGATTTTTGATATGTGCCGGACAACTGAGAGGGGGGGTGAATCAGTTGTCACAAAAACTTAAACACTTTCTATAATTAAACATTCATCACTTATCCACAATTATTATGATTTAACAATGAGTGCATGAAATCAAAAACTTAACCACATATACAACATCAAACACAAGAGACACCAGATTTACGTGGAAAACCCCAAGGTGGGGAAAAACCATGGAGAGGATTAACTCTCAATATATATTGCAATCTTGAAATAATGATGTTCAGGCTTGGTCACTCCACATGCCTAAACATACTGGCTTACTACCATGAAGAACAACTAGGTCTAGTAGGCTCACTGTCTCAACCCTAAACCTAACAAGATTACAATAAGAGCTATTAAACCCTGAGGACTGTTAAACCCTACTAATAGCTTACTGCCAGATTCACTGCCATGATCAACACTTTTCTAAAGTACAATAATTCATCTACTTTGCTCTTCCTCTGCTCTGCTCTTCCTCTTCTCCCCTCTGCCTCTTCTCTGCTCTACCTTTTGGACCTTTCTTATTATCTTTCCATGTTCACTCAAGGGCACTTTTTCCACGACTCAACTACAAGTATTTATACAATACATCAACCTTGGAATGATCATCAAGGTTGGCATCACAATCATCAACCATTGGAACAATCTCCAGGGTCGATATTACAAACATTTACAAAATAGGTCCTGACCTATTACAACATTATGCAAAGGGAAATGAAATGTGGATCACACCATGCCTTAGCTAGGACTCAAACATGATCTTCCATGCCACAAAACTCTTCCACTATCTTCCAGAGATCTCTGCAATCACTGGGATTAACCAGGTCAGCCAAGACTGGTTACACACTACATTATCTCAGAAAAATAGGAACATGATTAGGAAACATCCACAAGCATGTTATAATCATAGGGAGCAACCGCACAAAATTTAACCACTTTATCCATAGGAATCTTCTCACTGAAACACATGAACTTCACTGTCTTCAATTGTCGTAAAAGAAAGATAGCTTGTGGACTACAAAACCACAAACCATTACAACTGTAGGTACTTATCATCATCCCAGACTTCCCTCTAGAACCATAGAGCAAAATACTTTATTGTGAAGGAATGCGGAGTAGAATACTTTCTTCTTGTCCCAACTGAGCTTACAGAATTAGTAGGTTTTACTCTGGTGAACATAACTCACTCAGATCTTCATGCGGAGGGCTCAAACCTAGAATGTAGAATACTTAGTCATACCTCTAACTTGCTTCCAATTTGCAGACCACAATCTTCAAGCAGAAGTAAATGCGAAGTAGTTTATCAGACTATTCTTTAGCATACAACTCACTGTCTATACTGCACTTCTCTGTAGCTCACTAGTTTCTTTCGGAGAGGCTAATTTTCTCAATATCCTCAACATACAAGTCTTCTAAACAAGTAATAGAATAAGATATCATTGACACCAATGATAACAAGAATATTTTGACATCAATGACAATAAGAATATGTTGACATCAATGATAATACCGATTAGGCACATACTTGCAACAATCTCCCACTTTGTCATTGATGGCAACATATAATGTGAAAAACTACAACAACCATCAAGACAAGATTCTCCCCCTTTCTCTTTACACACCTACACTCTTTCTTTCTCCAAAATTCTCCCCCTTTCTCTTACACATCTACACTCTAAGTTTTTCACATGACTTCTCTCCCCCTTTGACATCAATGACAAAGGGTACATACTTGCACTCATCTGCTCTGATCTAATCTCTCTTCTAAACTCTCTGACTATTCCCCCTAAGAAGTAGCCCTAAAAAGCATCAATCTGGACCTCTGAGCACCTTTGGACTGATGCACTACTGTGCATCTTAGTTTAGAGTAGGAGGGGTGATAACCCCTAACTTTTCTCTGAGATACTCAAAAGTATCCTTAAGCAGAGGCTTGGTAAAAATGTCTCCTTGGTAGAAACATACTCCAACTTGATTTCATTCTCTGTCACCTTTTCTCTTAGAAAATGATACCTGATGGATATGTGCTTTGTCCTTGAATGCATCACTAGATTCTTTGATATGTTAATGGCACTTGTGTTATCACAAAAGATTGCAATGGGATCTTCATACACAATTTTGATGTCCTTCAAAGTCTACTTCATCCATAACACTTGAGTACAATTGCATGCTGCTACAATGTGTTCTGCTTCTATAGTAGATAGGGATATTGAATCATGTTTCTTGCTCAACCAAGATACTAATCTTTTTCCCAAGAAGAATACACCTCCACTTGTACTTTTTCTGTCATCCACATCTCCAACCCAATTTGCATCAGTATATGCATTGAGAGTAAAGTCATGGTCCTTAGGGTACCACAAACCATAATCTATTGTGCCTTTTAAATATCTTAGAATTCTCTTGACTGCCATCACATGTGATTCATTGGGTTTTGCTTGAAATCTTGGCACAAGACACACTACATGCATTATGTCAAGTCTAGTTTGAGTCAGATAAAGTAATCCTCCAATCATAGATCTATACTTTTTCTAGTCCGTCATGGGTGAGTTATCATCTTTGCTCAACTTACAACCAGTTATCATAGGTCTGCATATTGGTTTAGAGTCTTCCATCCCAAATTTCTTTAACAACTCTTTCACATACTTAGACTGAGAAATGAAGATACCTTTATCTGATTGACTTATTTGCTGACCTAAAAAGAAGTTCATCTCTCCAAACATAGACATTTGAAATTCACTTTGCATTTCTCCAGCAAAAAATGAGCACATACCTTCATTCCCTCCAAAAATAATATCATCAACAAAAACTACAACAATCAAGGTTTGTTCATAATTGATCTTGAAGTAGAGATTGCTATCTATAGTACCTTTACTAAACCCTATCTATATCAGGTACCTGTCCAACCATGCATACCATGCTTTGGGAGCTTGTTTTAATCCATACAAGGCTTTCTTCAATCTGCATACCATGTCACCCTGATCTGATGATTGAAATCCTTCCAGTTGTTCTATATAGAATTCCTCTTCCAACTCTCCATTTAGAAAGGTAGACTTCACATCCATTTGATAAACCTTGAAGTCTTTGTATGCTGCAAAAGCTAGAAACATCCTTATTGCTTCAATCCTTGCCACTGGAGCAAAAGTTTCTTCAAAGTCTATTCCTTCAACTTGAGCGTATCCTTTGCATACCAACCTTGCTTTGTTTCTTACCACTTCACCATTCTCATTCATCTTGTTTCTGAAGACCCACTTTGTACCAATTACATTCTTGTTTGCTGATCTAGGAACAAGATCCCAAGTCTGATTCTTCTCTATCTGCATCAATTCCTCTTCCATAGCCTTTATCTAATTCTCATCTTTGCAAGCCTCATCCACAATTTTAGGTTCAATCTTAGAAATTAGATAGAAATTTTACTTATTCCTCTGCAACTTTTCTTTTGGTTAAGATCCCTTTGCTCTTATCTCCTATGATTTGATTTTTAGAATGACTAATTCTTACATATCTTGGAGTTTTGGTAGCACTTACCAGAGCTTGTTCTTCTTCATCTATGATGTCTTCATGTTGCACCACTTTTGAAACATCTGGATCATCTGACTCATATCCACTTGATTTAGAAGACCTTTCCTTATATTCATCAACTTTAACATTTGCACTTTCAATGACCTTATTTAGCCTCTTATTATAGCACTGATAGGCCTTACTCTTGGTGGAGTAACCAAGAAAGATTCCTTCATCACATCTAGCATCAAACTTGCCTAAATCTTCTTCTCTTTTGATGTAACATTTGCTACCAAAAACTTTGAAATATTTCATAGTAGGAACTCTACCATGCCATAATTCATAAGGAGTCTTTGAACTGTTACCTTTTACTTGAACTCTGTTTAGGATATATACTGCGGTGTGAATTGCCTCTAGCTCCAATATGCTCCTGGAAGATGAGCTTCCTTCATCATGGTTCTAGTAGCTTCTTGAACTGTTCTATTTTTCCTTTCAACAACTCCATTTTGTTGTGGAGTTCTGGGCGTAGATAATTGTCTCTTTATTCCATGTTCTTCACAAAAGAAATTGAATTCATTTGATGTGATCTCTCCTCCTCTATCAAACCTCAAGCATTTGATTTTCAAATCCATCTCATTTTCAACCATTACCTTGAATGCCTTGAATTTATCTAGAGCTTCATCTTTCTCTTTCAAAAAGGTGACCAGACTCATTCTAGAATAATCATCAATGAGCAACATGAAATACCTATCTCCTTGCAAACTTCTTACTCTAGTAGGTCCACACAAATCTTTATGCACTAGCTCATGTAGTCCTCCAACCGATTGGTCCTTGCTTTTGAAACTTGTTCTTGTCTATTTCCCAAATTGACACTCTTCGCAAATAGGATTAGCAGGCTTCACAAGCTTAGGCAAATCTCTAACAATCTGTGCAGTAATTATCTTCATAGTATTATCAAAATTTATGTGACACAACCTTCTATGTCATAACCAAATCTCATCAGTCTGAGTCAACAAGCAATAGTTCTTGATTCCTTTCAAGTGATAGATATTATCTCTGGTCTTCTTACCAGTTGCAATGACTATTCCAGAGCTTTCCTTGATCTTGCATCCATTGTCCTTGAATCTTAAATCATATCCCTTGTCACACATCTGACCCATACTCAAAAGATTGTGCTTTAATTTCCTTTCACATACAAGACATCTTCAGAATTATGCTTGCCATCAAAAGAAATAGATCCTTTCCCACAAATCCTACTAGCTGTATCATCTCCAAACCTAACCAGTCCACCATCATATCTTTCCAAACTCACAAACTTACTTTTGTCACCAGTTATGTGGTGAGAGTAGCCACTATCAATAACCCATTCATCCTTCTCTTTAATGACTTGAGCAGCCAAAGCACTTTCCACTAGTTTTTCTTCCTTCACACAGCTAGAAGAATTAGTAGACATGGGATCTTCCTTAATAGGAATGAACAAACATTCATTTATAGAGGAACTAGCATTATCTAGTTCACCATTATCTAATACTCCTTCATCATCATCAAAATCTTCAACATAATAACACTTCTTTTGGGTCTTAGGCCTGTTCTCATATCTTCTTCTATTTCTTTCAATTCTTTCAGGACATTTGGAAGCAAAATGACCTACTTTACCATAGGAAAAATATTTGAAAAGTAATTTTCCTTTATACTTATTGGATCCTCTTTGTAGTCTATTAACAAAGTTGGCTTCAACTTCATCTAACTCAACATCGGATTCTACCTTGTACTTTTCTAATCTGGAAGTACTTCCAGGAGTACTGGCTTTGAAGGCCGTCTCAACTTTCGGTAGAGCATCAGCTAAGTCCCTCATTTCAAAAGCAGTAAGCTTACCAAGCAGCTGATCCCTGTTAACTATTTTTACTTGCATGAATTCTTCCATCGCGACTACCTTGTGACAGTAGGACTTCGGTAGAGATCTAAAAATTTTCATAACAACTTCCTTTTCTTTGAGAGTTCTGCCTATGGCTTTTATCCCTGTAATAAGTTCATCAACTCTTTGCATAAAGGCTGATATGTTTTCATCACCATTCATCTTCAAGCTTTCATATTTCACTTTCAGACTTTGTAACTTGTCTTCCTTCATAGAATCATCTCCTTCATACAAATTTTTCAACTTTTCCCATACCTTATTTGCAGTTTCAAGATCCACAACTTTCATCAATATTGAGTCAGTTAATGAGCTTAGAAGAGCATCCTTTGCCTTGATATCTATCTCATATTCTTTGATTTTATCTTCAGTCATCAAACCATTTGGAGGTATGGTGTATTCTCTTTCTGCAGCTTTCCAAACTTTGTAACCAAGAGAAAGAAGATGGCTTTTCATCCGAGCCTTCTAGAGAACATAATTCATTCCATCAAAATGTGGTGCTTCCTTCTTGTAAGACATTTTGGATCTTCCTCAAGCTGTTAAACTTTCTTTAGAGAAACTTAGCTCTGATACCAATTGTTGATATGTGCCAAACAACTGAGAAGGGGGGTGAATCAATTTTCACAAAAACTTAAACACTTTCTGCAATTAAACATTCATCACTTATCCACAATTATTATGATTTAACAATGAGTGCATGAAATCAAAAACTTAACCACAGATACAACATCAAACACAAGAGACACTAGATTTATGTGGAAAACCCCAAGGTGGGGAAAAACCACAAAGAGGATTAAATCTCAATATATAATGCAATCTTGAAATAATGATGTTTAGGCTTGGTCAATCCACAAGCCTAAACATACTGTCTTACTGCCATGAAGAACAACTAGGTCTAGTAGGCTCATTGCCTCAACCCTAAACCTAGCAAGATTATAATAAGGGCTGTTAAACCCTACTGATGGCTTACTGCCAGATTCATTGCCACGATCAACACTTTTCTAAAGTATAATAATTCCTCTACTTTACTCTTCCTCTGCTTTGCTCTTCCTCTTCTCCCCTTTGCCTCTTCTCTGCTCTGCCTTTTGGACCTTTCTTATTATCTTTCCATTTTTGCTCAAGGAAACTTTTTCCATGACTCAACTACAAGTATTTATACACTACATTGACCTTGGAATGATCATCAAGGTTGGCATCACAATCATCAACCATTGGAACAATCTCCAAGGTTCGTATTACAAACATTTACAAAATAGGTCCTGACCTATTACAACATTGTGCAAAGGAAATGAAATGCAGATCATGCCACGCCTTAGCTAGGACTCAAACATGATCTTCCACACCAAAACATGCTTCCACAATCTTCCAGAGATCTCCACAATCACTGGGATTAACTAGGTTGGCCAAGACTGGTTACACGCTACATTATCTGGGAATAATCTTCAAACACAATCTCAATTTCTTAACGTGGACCAAAGTCCAGATAGGAGCATGATTAGGAGACATCCACAAGCACATTATAATCATCAGGAGCAATCGCATAAACCTTAACCACTTTATCCATAGGAATCTTCTCATCGGAACACATGAAATTCACTATCTTCAACTGTCATAAAAGAAAGATAGCTTGTGGACCACCAAACCATGAACCATTGCAATTGTAGGTACTTATCATCATCCCAGACTTCCCTTTAGAACCACAAAGCAAAATACTTTATTGCAGAGGAATGCAGAGTAGAATACTTTCTTCCTGTCCCAACCAAACTTATAGAAAGCAGGTTTTACTCTGGTGAACATAACTCACTCAGATCTTCATGTGGAGGGCTCAAACCTGAAATGTAGCATCCTTAGTCATACCTCTAACTTGTTTCCAATCTGCAGACCACAATCTTCAAACAGAAGTAAATGCGGAGTAGTTTACCAGACTATTCTTCAACATACAACTCACTGTCTGTACAACACTTCTCTGTAGCTCACTAGTATCTTCCGGAGAGGCTAATTTTCTCAATATCCTCAACATACAAGTCTTCTAAACAAGTAATATAATAATATATAATTGACACCAATGACAACAAGGATGTGTTGACATCAATGACAACACCAATTAGGCACATACTAGCAATAGTGATGAGGGTGGAGGGGATACCATAACAGAAAATGATGTGGTAGTGGATGAACTTAGCAATCTGTGAGCTAGTGGTAAAGGTGGGGGGAATAACTTCAACCCACTTTGTAAAGTACTCAGTGGCTATAGGACTATTGAGGAACTCTTGTAGGACTATTGCAAGACTCATTTAGGACTACTGCAAGACTATTGATAGACTCTTGTAGGACTACTAAGGGATTTCCCTAGTAGAAAATAGATTACTTTGAAGTTCCACAAAGATATCTAAATATCCTCTTCAAGACTCATACATATTTAAGACTCCCTATTCCAATCATCTTTGTCCAAATTGGACATATACCTATTCAAGACTTACACTACTTAGGAGATGTTTGGTCGGGTGCAGACTATAGCATATATTGTGCTACGAACTACACTCACATAAGGGACACGGCCAAGATCCTCAATCACATATTTTTTCAAAGGGATACTACTCAACTATCTTTGTTCACATGAGAATGGGAACACTCATTGGTAAATACAATTCTACATCTTAAATCTTTGTAAGATAAAGTAAACATACTTTATTTAACTTAAAAAAATATATATTATCTCTATTTCTCTCAATATCAACCCTACTATAAACTTAGCAACCCTTAAATCTTCATGTATCAAATATTACTAAAAGTTGATATTTAAAACCCTAATCATTTCCTTACTCATACTAATCAACAACATGTCATCAAAATAGTGAATGATAATAACAAAGTGACCATCTATCTACTTATAATAAACATAACAATGTGATTTAGCTCTACAAAATTTAAACTTTAGAAAATATGAATTGAACTTATAATACTAAATCTTGTGGGACTATTTCAAACTACAAAGGGACTTCTTCAACCTACAAATCATTTCATCCATACCCTTAACCACAAAGTGATCTAGTTGATACATGTAGATACCCTCCTCTAAGTCCACATGTACATATAAATTTTTCTTAATATCCATTTTCTCAAATTCAATGTCAACAGTTCAATAAATAAAAATAATTAATCCATGTAAGCTTCAAAATAGGAAATAATATCTTATGTCAAAACTAGTTCTCTCCACTAGAGAATAGGCCTAAGTCTCTAACCTTTCCTTATACTTCTCAACCATACCCTTAGAACTAAACATATTCTTCAAAGCACTTGTATGGCCAATAAGTTTCTTATCCTTAGGAAATTAGATTGGTAAGTCCCATGTATTTTTCATCTCAAACATAGCCATCTCCTCATCCATGGAATTCTTCTAGGAAGTTTACTATTTTAGACTTCATTGTCTCCTTCATAATTACAGGCTCATCCTCAATAGTAGAAAAAGATAAAATACAGTATAAATTAGGTGGCCTATACCTTTTTGGTTGCTTCCTATGCTAAGTGAACCTCCTTATGAGTGGGGTACAATCTTGTTCTTCTTCCTCCAATTTCTTTGAATCAATGTCTAAATCATCCTCCTCATTAGTTCAAATATAAACAATCCTCCTCAATAATTCAAATATTAACCTTTGGTTTAGCCTCATGTGTAGTATCCTTGGTATTTTTCTTAGCCACACAAATTGTTTTCTCATTTGAAGGTTGTATAGGCTTGGGAGAAGATCTAATCTCTCTAAAGATCACATTCTAACTATACAAGTGTAGCCTCATTTGTAGTATCCTTGGTCTTTTCCTTAGCCACACAATTTTTTTTCTCATTTGTAGGTTGTATAGGCTTGGGAGAAGATCTAATCTCTCTAAAGATCTCATTCTAACTATACACGCTATCTTTCATGTTTTAGGATTTTAAATCTTGTATCCTTGAACTCCATCAATATACCCAATGAAGATGGGAATCTCTACTTTTAAATCCAACTTAGCTCTCTTTTCCTTAGGCACATGTACATATGTCTTGCAACCAAAAACCTTGATATAATGCAATGAAGGGATCTTACCAATCAAAGCCTCCTCAACTATTTTATCCCTAAGTGTTGAAGAAGGATATTTGTTAATCAAATAACTAGTTTTGATCATAGCTTCTACCCAAATTGATCTAAATTGGCTCCACTAAGTATACTCCTAGCCCTCTTCATTAAAGCATCATATCCATCTGTTGATAACTGAGAAGGGGGGGGTGAATTAGTTATCCTAATTATTTCTTCTTTCTAAACTTTCTTATTAATAAATGCAACATTAATTCAAACAAGCAAATATAACCATGAAATGGAGATACACATGACACAATATTTTTGACATGGAAACCTTGTTAAGGGAGAAAACCACAGGGTGATTAACCCAAAGATTATTCTCTATTAGAAGAATAAGGAAATATAAAATGGCACTTGCCAATTAGGGCTCACTGCCTGAGCACACTGCTCACAAGAGGCACACTATCTACAAAAAGAGTGTTATACAATACTTGAATTGATTGGTAGCATCTACAAATGCTGGCGTTCAGTTCCAGTTAGGCTTAGTACACTGATTTGCTGCACTTCATCTTTCCTCTTCTCTTAAGCTGCTTTCTTTCACATACCGGACCTTCCTTACTGCTTCTGCTCTACTCTTCTACTTTTATTCGCACATCACTAACCACCACAACACTTCTCACAACTAAATCCATCTTGTATATATATCTGCACAAGTGATTTCATCACCTTTCTAGTCGGCACCTAGAATAGTCAATCTTTTTACAAACTCTGATCTGTCAGCTAAATCCTTGCACACCAAGTAATGCGGATCAAGCATATACTTATAGAAGTCATCAATCATGTCGGTCAAACATAATTTATGCCTTAAGAACCTTTTCCATCATTAGTAACACATCCAGAAAATAGTCTGATGTTTTGTTAGTCAGTTCTTCCTCTGTTCACACTGTCACTCAGGAACCGGTAGTCAAGTATTCATATCTTTTACCTCATCTATCACCGGAGGCTAAATCCTTGAAATCTATCACTCAAGGTAGTCCTCTTGACTTCCCCAAATCTGCACTTCACCAAGATACTTCCTCTGAGAGATCTGGACCTGTCTGTCGGACCTTGCCATATGCTCTGTTCTTGTTTACCAGACCACGATATTCTTCACTTTGACTTCTGGTAGAGACACACCATGTCCTACAGATGTGTGGGATGAACTTTGTTGCCATCAATGACAACAATCATGAATCCATATAGTGTCTCTTGCCAACAATCTCCCCCTTTGGCATTGATGGCAACACTTAGTGAAAAATGACTAAGTGTTTACACTATGCTCTCCCTTGGCTGATGCTTTGTCTTTATATACATTTTCTGGAGCTCCCCCTTAGTTGGATTCTCATTTTTCACTGCTCCTCACTCGCCCTTTGACATCAATGGCAAAGGGTAGGGTCTGCATACCAAAATTTTCAAAAAATTTACTATACTTAGCTACATAAGTAGATACCTATGGAATACTTACATATACTATAGTATGTCTGCAAAAGTTGTTTTCAGTTGAATGAATTTAGTAGCCCAACTTTGCTTCATTCTATCCAAAATTGATATATGACCGCTTAATAGACAAGCAAATGCATCTGCCCTTTTTAGATCAGTTGGATCATCTGTCTAAGCTGTGATTTGAGCTTCTTTTATGCCCTCATGCATGGCATCTAACTTAGGGACAATTATCCCTCTGAGCTCACTTAACCTGCTTATTCTATTTTTCTTCTCTTTTTTAAGCTTCTTAATGTCATTCATAACTGCAACCGTTTGACATTCTTGATTTATTATTGATGTAGAAAGTGGATCAAAATTTTGAGAAAGTTTTAATAGTTTATCCTCCTGTTCTTTCATTTTCTTCTCAATCTCCACTGTTGCTTTGGACCAGGAAATACAAAATTTGTATACTTCACCGCCATCTTTAAGAGCATTTTCTAAGCTCTTTATCCCAATATTCATATTTCTCCTATCATTAGTGATCAACACTTGTACCTCTGAGAATCACTTATCCAAAAACTCCTTCCAAACCTTTTCTTCAGCTGACTTCTCTAGAGAATCAAAATGTGTATTAACACTGCTGACTAGAGTTTTGAGATTATCGAATGAGGAGGCTGTGGGATCCTTCTGAAATGATGGCATAATTTTTTCTAGCACTCCAGAAGTAGCTTCTATCAACTCACAGTCTTCCATATGAGACTTAAGGAGTTTTTCTTTAGCCTTTGCACTAGCGAATGAAGCTATCTTCATTGTCTGTACCAAAGAAATAGAGTCAAAATTGAATGGACCTTGTAGAAGCTCCGGTTCATCAATCTCCATTGTTTCTTTGTTCAGGAATTCTTGGACAGTTTGTGCAGTGTCTCTTGCCGGAGATAGATGTTTCTTCTCTTCTGTAATTTTTGAGCTGTCCCTTGGAGCTTTTTCTCCTTCTTCATTCGTACCACTAGCAGTTGTGGTCTTGTCTATTGAGGTCTTCTCTCCCTCTACCACCTTGGTACTGTCAACTTCTTTTTCCTTCACTTCAGCTTCTTTCTCCTGTATTTTGTCTTCTCCTTTAGATCCGGAGGCTGTAGAGGAAACCGGAGGAGAGATAGTTGTTTGTTCAATAGTCACCTATTCCGGAATAGGGGATTCTGAGCCCTTGTCTTTACCAGAGTCCTCTGAGATGGGAATGTTGAACTTTTTAAGAGCATTTCGAAGGATCTCTTCAGTCTCTTTTGCCACTTTGTCAGTTTCACCAAGCATGAGTTGATTCATCCTGGCTTTGCTCCAGAACTCAGCCTTGCACTCTTTAAAGATCATATTCATTTGCTGCAGAGTGATTGAAGGGAAGAGTTGAATGGCGACCTATTCCCAGATCTTGAGATCTTTTGCTTGAGCATTGTTCTTCCTCATTTCAAGCATTTTCTCTAGGCTTTTGGGAATTAGAGAGATAATTTCAATAAAAGCTTTGTTGTAGGTGTTCAAAAATTGAACTGTGGCTTCCTCCAGAATCTTTTTATCTGCTTCATTATATTCATCATAATATTCTGTTAAGGGTTGCAGGTTCCCATCCACAGTGACTACTTTCACTACAACATCTAAGGATAGAGTGGGTTTTTCAGCAGATTCCTCTTCCTTCTCTTCTTCTCCTTGACTGGTAGAGTGTTCACCGAATGATTTCTTCTTCTTCTTCAGTTTCTTAATTTCCTCATCTGATTCGGTTTCCTCTTCATCTCTTTGACTGGCATAAGCCCTTGTGGCTTTTGTCTTTGATCTTTTCTCTCCTTTGCCGGATACCTAAATTTCTAGTTTTGATGTTTTTGGGCTTTTGGCTATAACAGGTGCAGATCTCTTTGATGATCTGGTCCAGGTTGATGTTTCTACCGGAGCACTTTCCTTGCTTTTCTTTTCTGCCTCTTTCTTCTCTTCCTCAGCCTTTTGCCTCTTTTCCCTGTTGGCATCAAGTGCCTCCTTTGAGATGACAATTCTTTTTGCAACTTCTTTTCTTACCTTCCTTTTGATCTCTAGCTACCTTAGCTCAGTGTGAATTTTCACACTTAGTTCTTCAAAGGTTCCAAATCTTTCTGCTTTTGGGTCCTTTGGTTGACTGAGCATGTGTTGAACATGCAGCTCTATGATTTGTTCATCAACTTCATACCCCATGGGCATGATCCATACAATTCTTGGCTCCACTGCCTCCATTAGGCATTGATCAGTGTCTACCATGAAACACACTGTATCCTTGTATTTCTCAACTATTGATTTGGGGATTCTTTCTCTAATTTGCATTGTATTTTGAAAGTTTTTGAAGTAACCCCACAGAGCTGTGTTCCTTGCCTTAGCATCCCCAAGTTCATGCAAGTAATCTTTGATCTGGACTGCTACCGGTTTATCATTCTGCCATACCCATCCATTTGATCCGGGCAGCTCATTCATGAAGTAGAAGAATAGACATGATATTAGTGCCCCATATTTGAAAGAGTTCTTCTTGTCCTTTTTGATCTTTTGTATGTTTTCCATTAATTGGCTGAGAAGAAGTTCACAGAGATCATATTCTGTATTCTTTCTCAGCATCTCATAGGCAGTATATACTGCAGTACTGGATACTGAATTCTCCCTACTGGATTGATATATCTTGTATCCTATTATCATAGATGCAAACTTGATATCTGGGTTAGTAATATCTTCAATGGTCACTGCCCTCTTATCAAATTTTGATCCGATGGCCTCAGTTACAATGTTATTTTTGACAGATTTGAGGACAGGTATCCCTTCGAAAGAGTATAGACCAGTTACTGCCCTAATTGCCTCCTTTGTGATCTTGCAAGGTCTGTTCAGCCATAGGAAGTTATCATGCACCCTACTCAATACATACCGGACCCATTCATCTTCTTCAAAGCAGGGGAAATGAATGAATTGATCAAAAAGTTTCTCTTGGATACCCTTATATTCTGGTTTAAGATCAAAGGCATCGTCTATCAGTTGTTTGTGATAGATATCTCTTAGTTTGAATTCCCCAAACTCTTCAATATTTGCATGTATATAAACCCTAATGTCTTTTGTGTGCAAAACACCATGTAGAACACTAGAGAATGCTCCTAAGGGATCTACCTCAAATGATTTGAAAGGATGTTTCTTAAATTTAGGGCGGGGCCTATCAGAAATCTTTACTATATTTAGAGTATCCATTTTTCAAAGGATTTGCAACGAGATATTGAAAATGGAAAATACCTTTTGCACCTTTCAGTTTCACGAAGTTGGTTGGATTGATTTCTAGATGTAATGACTTCTGCAAATGATCTTCGATGAACTTGAGAGATTTTGTTGCAGAGCTCCACTTTTTGTTTCTTCTTGAATGCAGAATGAATAAGTGGTTAATGAGAAAACCATTATATTGCTCCACAAACCCTAATGTCAGGTTGCAATAAATGCTCAACCTAAGTTATTCTGGTTTTGCCTTATTCAGATGACTTGAAGAACCAGATCAATCCTAATCTTTAAACAACTTGCAGATCTACCAAATCTTAACCATAGTTTGTTTGAATGTTTCCCTTATGAACCCTTCAATCCGCAACTCTTCTTGTGCCAGTTCCGACACCAATTGACTGGCTGGGGGAACAAGGTTTTCTTTGTGTATCCCCCTGAGCTAGAGCTCACTTTTTAATTTCTGGAAGGAATATCAGCACCAGAATCTGGTGCAGATCCAACCTCTACATTCTCTGTACTTTTCTTTACCCAAATCTTATTCATCTCACTTTTAACTTCATTCGCATTCACTTTTTGTTTCCCCTTATCTTGATTCTGATTATGATATACCGGACCTCTTTTGTCCTGATTCTTGCTTCTACAGAATCTTGCAATATGACCGGATCTATTGCAAATTTGGCAAACAACATTTCTCTGCATATTTGATTGATATCCTCTTGATCTGCATTGATTAGCCATGTGACCTAATCTATTGCATGCAAAGCATCTACCATTGAATGATTTGTTCATTTACATATTTCTGCATTCATGAGATTTGTGACCATACCTTTTGCAGTTAAAACACTATCTAGAGAAGGATGAATTAGTCTGATTCATTCTTTTTCTGCATTGATTAGCTTTATGACCAAAGTGATTACAGCTGTGGCAGTATCCATTGAAGGATGGATATCTTTGAGCATTGGGTTGTCTTATCGGAGGTCTTCTAGGCCCGTTCCTTAGATTTTCTGATCCAAAATTCTTCTGACCGGATCCGGAGCTTTCTCCTTTCTCATATCCCAAACCACACTTGTCATCTGCCCTCTTTTGACTTCCAAGAAGAACTTCAAGTTGAGCAGAACTTATCTTGAATTTCTCTTTATATTCATTTGCTGTTTGAAGATCCCTTTTGAGAGAGACAATTTGATCCTCAAGTTTTTCTTCATTTTCTTTAGCATCTTCAAGATCAAATTCAAGATGTCTGATAATTCTATCCATTTGGTGGCAATCTTCTGATTTCTCCTTGAGAGATTGTCTTAGATTATCTTCAGTTTTTCTTTTCTCTTCAATCTCTTGGGTAAACTTTATAACTCCTGATTCCATTTCACGTCTTACCATAATGACTTCTTTTGATAACTTTTCACATAACTTGGTTTTCTCAGTCAACTCTTCATTTGCATCATTAGCTTCACCTTGTCTTGCCAATTGCTGAAGCAGCTCCTTTCTCTTTTTCATAGAGAGACTTAATTTGTCTTTTAGTTCTCTCATGAAATCATCAGCTTGTTTGAGTCTTTCCTTTAATTCATTGACTTCAGAGTTTGACTGTTCAAGATCCTCAAGGGTAGTCTTGAGTTGCTCCTTTAAACCATATGCATCCATTTGGATTCCCAGATCTTCCTCGAGCTGTTAGACTCTGTTAGGAGGAAATTAGCTCTGATACCAATTGTTGATAACTGAGAGGGGGGTGGTGAATAAGTTATCCTAATTATTTCTTCTTTCTAAACTTTCTTATTAATCAATGCAGCATTAATTCAAACAAGCAAATATAACCATGAAATAGAGATACACATGACACAATATTTGTAATGTGGAAACCCTGTTAAGGGAGAAAACCACGGGGTGATTAACCCAAAGATTATTCTCTGTTAGAAGAATAAGGAAATACAAAATGGCACTTACTAATTAGGGCTCACTGCCCAAGCACACTGCTCACAAGAGGCACACTGCCTACAAGAGACTCACTGTCTACAAATAGAGTGTTATACAATACTTAAACTGATTGGTAGCATCTGCAAATGCTGGAGTTCAGTTCTGGTTAGGCTCAGTACACTGATCTACTGCACTTCATCTTTCCTCTTCTCTTAAGCTTCTTTCTTTCACATACCAGACCTTCCTTACTGCTTCTGCTCTACTCTTCTGCTTTTATTCGCACATCACTAACCAGCACAACACTTCTCACAACTAAATCCATCTTGTATATATATCCGCACAAGTGATTTCATCACCTTTCTAGTCGGCACCCAGAATAGTCAATCTTTTTACAAACTCTGATCTGTCAGCTAAATCCTTGCACACCAAGTAATGCGGATCAAGCATATACTTGTAGAAGTCATCAATCATGTCGGTCAAACATAATTTATGCCTTAAGAACCTTTTCCATCATCAGTAACACATCCAAAAAATAGTCTGATGTTCTGTCAGTCAGTTCTTCCTCTGTTCACACTGTCACTCATGAACCGGTACTCAAGTATTCATATCTTTTACCCCATCTATCACCAGAGGCTAAATCCTTGAAATCTATCACTCAAGGTAGTCCTCTTGACTTCCCCAAATCTGCACTTCACCAAGATACTTCCTCTGAGAGATCTGGACCTATCTGTCGGACCTTGCCACATGCTCTGTTCTTGTTTACCAGACCACAATATTCTTCACTCTGACTTCTGGTAGAGACACACCATGTCCTGCGGATGTGTGGGATGAACTTTGTTGCCATCAATGACAACAATCATGAATCCATATAGTGTCTCTTACCAACACCATCCTCTCTGCAACTCCATTTTACTAACAAGTTTATGGAGTTGACTTATGCCTTGCTCTGCTTATGTCCCTATAAACTCTATCAAACTTTGTTGAATAAAGTTCTCCATTATTCTACTTCCTCAATACCTTGATCTTTTTGTCTAGTTCTCTACAAGAGATTTGAAATTTTTGAGATTTTATGAGACATTAGATTTCTTCATGAGAAAGAACACTCATGCTTTCTTAGAGAAATCATAAAAAAACATATTAGATATTTTCCAAGTGAAGGTACACCAACAATACCAAATACATCACTATCAATCAAATCCAAAATCCCTAAATATCTAGTAAAAACTAACATAATTTTGATTTCCATATATACAATGTTCAAAATAATCAAAATCTAGGGAATAGTTAATTATCACCTCTACTAAATTATTGAATTTCAAGGCCTAAGGGCCTTTATCACCAATGTGTCCCATGATTTCATGCCACAACATAGTGTTCTCAACAAGGAGTTTTTGATTCTTAGAAATAGGAACCTCAAAATTGTTACATTTAATGGTGCTCACTTCCAAGTGAAACAAAGTTCCAAAATAAACTCACTTAGCTCACATCATGGCTCTATGCACCATCTTGCATCCATACTTATTGAATACTACCTACACATCCACATCATTTAACTTACAAACAAGAAGTTCCTCACCAAACTAGGAACGTACAAAATGTAAAAAAGAGATTTGGCCTTTCCATCTACAAATCAACAAAATCTTGAATATACCATGGCCAAAAATCTTGAGAGGTGAGTTATCTTGAAAATGCACCTTTCTCCAATCAATGCTCTCATAGTTAGAAAATCACTCAATATGGGGTTCACGTGGAGAGAATCATTATATTCAATCATCCATGCATCCTCGCATGCATGCATAACAAGGGATGTAGCAAACATGTCATCGGTTCTTCATTTGAGGCTCTCAAGTCTAAAATTCATCAAAATTCTTCTTGGCCTTTCTTTCTAGTAATTTTTATGTGGTTTGTTTTGTTATTTTTCCAACACTTAACCTTAGATCTTCTAGGATACTTAGATCTTCCCTTAGATTTGGACCTCTTGTCCTTCCTATTTTTCTTTCCTTTCTCCTTAGAAAAACCTCTCAAGTTTGAATAATCCTTGATATATTCTAATTTTTCCACCTCATATCCTCTAACAATAAGGCACCACTCACTTCTTCAAGTTTCAATTTGGAAACAATACTACTGATTGCCATGACAAGGTTATCCTACAAGTCTAGAAAAGAACATAATAAAGTGATAGAATGGTCTTCCTTGTCCATCTTTGCATCTATATAAACTAATTGGCTCACCAAAATGTTGAAAGAATTTAGGTGCTCTTTCACAAAGTCCTTACCATTCATTCTAAATAAATACAACTTCTTTCATGGAAAAATGTATTCACAAAGGACTTTGTTTTGAACAAGTTCCCTAACTTTGTGTAGAGTTCCATAGTGATGGCTTCTCCTAATACATTTAGGATCAATAGATGTAAAAGGTAGAGAAGAACCTAAAGTATAGCCTTTATATGAAGCACTATTCATTATTTTGCATACATAGTTGAGGGTTTCTGGTTAAGTATTTTATCCCATAGATCTATATCAACAAGAAAGTCCTCCATTTTGGAAATAAGGTAGATAACTGAGAGGGGGGGGGTGAATCAGTTATCTTAAATATCTTAACTTTCTTTTCTCCTTTAACAATTAGTGCAGCATCAAAGCATATAAGCATACATAATCATGAGAGCAGAAATAAAATCAACACACATAACACAAGGATTTTTATGTGGAAAACTCTGTTAAGGGAAAAACCACAGGGTGACTAACCCAAGATTGTATTCTCTATTAAAAGAATAAGAAGTACAAAATGGCACTTGCCAATTAGGGCTCACTGCTCGAGCACACTACTCACAAGAGGCACACTGCCTACAAGAGACTCACTGTCTACAAAGTTTATAGAAGGAAACCAGGTGTTTGAACTAATGAGAGGCATCCACAAATGCTAAAGTTTAGTTTTGGTTAGGCTCAGTATACTGATCTAATGCACTTCATTCTTCCTCTGCTCTAGTGTTGCTATTTTGTCACATACCAAACTTGTATAGCTGCTTCCACACTTATCTCTGCCTTTTCTCGCACCTTATTTCATCTCCTCTATATTCACACACATCTTCATACTGAAATCCATCTAGTATATATATCCACACCAAGGATTTCAATAACTTTCTAGTCGGCAACTGGAATACTCAAGATATTAACAAAATACTAATCTGTCGACTAAATCCATGCTTGATATGTGATGCGTATCAAAATCATAGATATTGAAGTCATCAATCATGTTAGCCAATATTGTATGATCCCTCAAATAGCTTGATCAACATCAATTTCTCATCCGGATTGAAGTCTGATACTCTGTCAGTTAGTTCTTCCTCAGTCTGCTCTGCTTGTCAGGAACCCAACACTTAGATGCTCATATATTTTCAATGTTTTATCAATGGAGGCTCAATCTCTGGAATATAGTAGTCATGATACTCCTCTTGACTTGTCCAAGTCCATAACTTGCTGAGTTACACCATCTGAGAGATCCGGACCTGTTTGTCAGACCTTGCTACATGCTCTATTCTTATTCATCGGACCAAAACAGTCTTCAATCTAACTTCCGGTATAGGCATACTATGTGCTATGGATGTGTGGGATAGACTTTGTTGCCATCAATGACAACAATCATGAAGCCACATAGTGTCTATTGCCAACAATCTCCCCCTTTAGCATTGATGGCAACACTTAGTGAAAAATGACTAAGTGTCGTAGCAAACTCCCCCTTGGCTGATGTTCTGTCTTATGTACTGTTTTACTAGAGCTCCCCCTTGGCTAGATTCCACATTTTTCACAACTCCTCACTTCCCCTTTGACATCAATGGCAAAGGGTGGAATCCACACACAAAAAATTACAAAAATTAACCTATATATAGCCGCATAAGTATATATACATGTTATACTTACATATACTTAAGTATATCCGCAAAAGTGGTCTTCAAATGTACATACTCTGTGGCCCATCTCTACTTCATCCTATCCAAAATGGAGATGTGACCACTCAACAAAAATGCATAAGCTCCTGCCCTTCTTAAGTCTGCCGGATCACTGGTCCAGGCTGTGGTCTAAGCATCAGTTAAGGCCTCATGCATTGCCTCTAACTTAGGGATAATTATCCCTCTAAGTTCACTCATCCTATTTATTATATTCTCCCTTTCTTTCTCTAGCATCTTTATTTCATTTATAATGACAATGGCCTGGCATTCTTGGTTCATTAGAGATGTAGTGAGGGGATCAAATTTTTGAGATAAACTTGACAGTTTACCTTCTTGCTCTTTCACCTTCTTTTCAATATCCTCTGTCACTTTAGGCCAAGATAGACAAAATTTGTACATGTCGCCACCATCTTTAAGAGCATTTTTAAGGCTCTTTATCCCAATATCCATGGTCCTCCTATCATTAGCTATGAGTCCCTGTACTTCAGTGAATCCCTTTCCCAAAAATTCTTTCCAGACCTTTTCTTCTGCCGATTTCTCTAAAGAAGCAAAATGAGTGCTAACAGAGTTTACCAGAGATTTTAGGTTACCAGATGGAGAGGCTGAAGGATCCTTTTGAAAGGATGGCATGATCTTCTCCAGCATACCAAATGCAATCTCTAACAGCTCACAGTCTTCCATGTGAGACTTCAGAAGTTTTTCTTTTGCCTTGGCTTGAGCAAAAGATGTTATCTTCATTGTCTGGACTAGAGAGAGGGAATCAAAATTTAGTGGTCCTTGGAATAGTTCCGGTTCATCTATTTCCATCATCTCTTTGTTCAATAAATTCTTCACTTCCTCTATAGTGTCTCTTGTCAGAGACTGAGTCTTCTTTTCTTTTGGAATCTCTGAACTGTCATCAGAGATCTTCTCTATTTGTTCTTCTTCTCTTCCTTTTTCCTCCTCTTCTTGACTCACTTTCTCCTCTTTTCTTCCTTCTCCTTTAGTTCCTGAATCTGTAGTGGGATCCAGAGGAGAGATGTTAACTTCTTCATGAACTTCCTCTTCTAGAATAGAGGAATCCAAGTCCTTAGACTTCTCCTCATCCATCTCTTTTGACCCTTCTACATTTTTCTCAGTAGATTCTTCTTTTGATGCATTTAATCCTTCGACATCCATGGTAGAAGGTTCTTCATCTATTTCCTCTATGATAGGAAGATTGAATCTTTTGAAGGCATTCCAGAGGATGTCTTCTATTTCTCTTGCTACCTGATCAGTCTCTCCAAGCACTAGTTTGTTCATTCTTGCTTTGCTCCAAAATTCATCCTTGCAGTCCTTAAAGATCATGTTCATTTGATTTGGAGTAATGGAAGGATAGAGCTGAATAGCAATCTGTTCTTGGATCTCTAAGTCCTTTTCCTTGGTATTCTCTTTTCTAAGTTCAAGTACCTTCTCTAGACTTTTGGGAATTAAAGAAATGATTTCAATGAATGCTTTATTATAAATATTTAGGTACCTGATTGTAGCATCTTCCAAGATCCTCTTGTCAGTATCACTATATTCATCATGGAATTCTGTGACTGGTTGCAAGTTCCCTTCCACTGTGACTACCTTGATGATATCATCAATAGAAAGAGTTGGCTTCTCAACAAATTCTTCTGCCTTTTCTTCTTCATTTTTATCGGCAGAGGATTCTCTAGATGTTTTCTTTTTCTTCTTCATTTTCTTAACTTCCTCATCAGACTCCGTTTCTTCATCATCCTTTTGACTTATGTAAGACTTTGTAGCTTTTGTTTTTGTTCTCTTTTCTCCCTTTCTGGATGTCTTGGCTTCCGGTTTGGAGGCTCTTGAGCTCTTAGGGTTGGCAAGTGTAGAGCTCTTGGAGGATCTAGTCCAGGAGGAGGCTTGCACTAGAACACTTTCTTTTTCTGCTTCTTGTTTCTCTTTCTTAGCTCTTTCTATTTTCTCTCTATTTGCATCAACTGCCTCTTTTGATATGCCATATCTTTTGGTAATTTGCTCTACTTCCCTTCTAACTTTCCTTTTTTATTTCTGGTTGTCTTGTTCTGAGAGAGATCTTTTTGAATCACTGAGATGCACTTAGAATCATTTTTAGTGATAATTGACAATGTATCTTCTTTCCTCCAATCATGCCATGAATCCACAGATCAAGATATCTCGACTTTGAATCATAACGGATATGTCTGTGAAAATCCTACTTTACCGGATGGGTGTCAAACCGGATCGATCTTGGATGATTAAATTCTTGCAAAACTCCATGCGGATCATTCATATTTTCACCGAAGGTTATAAAGATAATTTTTTGAGAACCCTTTAATCCGCAACATTTCATGTGCCAAATTTAGGCACCAATTGACTGGTTGGGGGATTTTATTTTCTTTTGTGACTCCCCCTAAGCCAGAGCTCATCTGTTTAGTTTTCAGAAGGAATTATCAGCACCAGATTTTGGTGCGGATCCGTCACCAACATTTTATGTACTCTTCTTTACCCAAATCTTGCTCATCTCCCTTTGAACTTCATCCACATTCACTTTACCTTTTCCTTTATCTTGAATTTGATTATGATGCACCGGACCCCTTTTATCCTGATTTTTGCTTCTGCAGAATTTTGCAATATGACTGGATCTATTGCAATTGTAACAAACAACATTTCTTTGCATATTTGACTGATATCCTCTTGATCTGCATTGATTAGCCATATGTCC
Organism: Cunninghamia lanceolata; assembly: GCA_027924645.1. Lineage (NCBI taxonomy): Eukaryota > Viridiplantae > Streptophyta > Pinopsida > Cupressales > Cupressaceae > Cunninghamia > Cunninghamia lanceolata. The sequence continues at coordinate 256,199 of BSBN01001413.1, read as the reverse complement.
CATTCTATTGCATGCAAAGCATCTACCATTGAATGAATTGTTTATTTGCATATTTCTGCATTCATGAGATTTGTGACGATACCTTTTGCAGTTGAAACATTGTCCAGAGAAGGATGGATTGGTTTGATTCATTCTCCTTCTACACTAGGTTGATTTATGATTGAAGTTGTTGCAATTGAGGTAGCATCCATTGAAGGATGTATATCTTTGAGAATTTGGTTGCCTTACCGGAGATCTTCTAGGCATGTTTCTTTGATTTCCTGATCTAATATTCTTTTGATCAGATTCGGAGCTCTCACCTTTCTCATATCCCAAGCCACACTTGTCATCTACCCTCTTTTGGCTTTCAAGAAGAAATTCAAGTTGAGCTGAGCTTATCTTGAATTTCTCTTTGTATTCATTTGTTGTTTGAAGATCTTGTTTAAGAGTGTCTATCTGATTCTTAAGTTGTTCTTCATTATCTCTAGCTTCCTCAAGATCAGATTCACGATGCCTGATTATTCTATCCATTTTGTGGCAGTCCCCTGTCTTCTCCTTGAGGGATTGTTTTAGATTATCTTCAATTTTCCTTTTCTCTTCAATTTCTTGGGTGAATCTCATAACCCCTGATTCCATCTCATGTCTTACCATAATGACCTCTTTTGATAGCTTCTCACATAACTTGTTTTTTTCATTCAGATCTTCATTAGTATCATTGGCTTCATTCTGACTTGCTAATTTTTGAAGTAGTTCCTTTCTCTTTTTCACAGAGATACTCAATTTTTATTTTAGCTCATTTATGAAATCATCAGCTTGTTTGAGTCTTTCTCTCAAGTTATTAACTTCAGAGTGAGATTGCTCAAGATCATCTAGGGTAGACTGAAGTTGTTCCTTCATACCATACATATCCATTGAGATTCCCAGATCTTCCTCAAGCTGTTAGGCTTTGTTTAGAGGAACTTAGCTCTGATACCTATTGTTGGAAACAAGACAGATAACTGAGAGGGGGGGTGAATCAGTTATCTTAAATATCTTAACTTTCTTTTCTCCTTTAACAATTAGTGCAACATCAAAACATATAAGCATACATAATCATGAGAGTAGAAATAAAATCAACACACATAACACAAAGATTTTTACGTGGAAAACCCTGTTAAGGGAAAAACCACGAGGTGACTAACCCAAGATTGTATTCTCTGTTAAAAGAATAAGAAGTACAAAATGGCACTTGCCAATTAGGGCTCACTGCCCAAGCACACTGCTCACAAGAGGCACACTGCCTACAAGAGACTCACTATCTACAAAGTTTATAGAAGGAAACCAGGTGTTTGAACTAATGAGAGGCATCCACAAATGCTGAAGTTCAGCTCTGATTAGGCTCAGTATACTGATCTAATGCACTTCATTCTTCCTCTGCTCTAGTGTTGTTGTTTTGTCACATACCGGACTTGTATAGCTGCTTCCACACTTCTCTCTGCCTTTTCTCGCACCTTATTTCATCTCCTCTATATTCACACACACCTTCATACTAAAATCCATCTGTTATATATATCCGCACCAAGGATTTCAACAACTTTCTACTCGGCAACCAGAATACTCAAGATATTAACAAAATACTAATCTGTCAGCTGAATCCATGCTTGATATGTGATGCGTATCAAAATCATAGACATTGAAGTCATCAATCATGTTGGCCAATATTGTATGATCCCTCAAATAGCTTGATCAACATCAATTTCTCATCCAGATTGAAGTCTGATACTCTGCTGGTCAGTTCTTCCTCAGTCTGCTCTGCCTGTCAGGAACCCAACACTCAGATGCTCATATCTTTTCAATGTTTTATCATCGGAGGCTCAATCTCTAGAATATAGTAGTCATGATACTCCTCTTGATTTGTCCAAGTCTACAACTTGCTGAGTTACACCATCTGAGAGATCCAGACCTGTTTGTCAGACCTTGCTACATGCTCTGTTCTTGTTCACCAAACCAAAATAGTCTTCAATCTGACTTCCGGTATAGGCATACTATGTGCTACAGATGTGTGGGATAGACTTTGTTGCCATCAATGACAACAATCATGAAGCCACACAATGTCTCTTGCCAACACTCCATCTTGAGAATTTAAAGAACAAAGTTAATATTTTTAAACTTTTCAACCTCCATTCTAGATGCATCTACCATTATCCATTCCTAAAAATAATATCACAACTAAAATGTTCCCTATAAAAAAGGATTAATAAATAACATCTCTTTCCACTAATATAACATGCTAAGAAAATTATTCTAGATTTGATACCAAATTAAAGGAAATTAAGACTATATTGTAATTAATCCAAGGGGAGGAGCAAAACAACTAGAAGTATATTTAAACAAATCCAACTAAGAAATGGCAAGAGACACAAGATATACCCTAGTAAAACTATCAAAATGGATAAAGCTAGCAACAATGCACACTCCATATATTATTCTTCAATAAATAGTTACAATATTAACACTTTGAATTCTAAAGCAATTTTGGTAACTTATGTATCTATACTATTATTTTTTATTAACATCTTCATCCAAAACCTCCAATATATAGGCAAAGGAGATCTATGAAACCACTAGTGGATTCCCAAAACCATGAGACAAACCTTGGTCCAACTAGTCCAAATTGGACCCATGAATCCCTCTCCAAAAGTAATTTCTATTTTGATTACTTGACCCCTATGACCAAGGGATTTAATTGTAACTCCTAAGTGCTCTATGTCAATATAATAATACCTCTTACACACCTCTTATAGATGATTATTTTTAGCTAGTCAAAGATATGCCATAGTCCACTAATAAACCCCCTTTAAATGACTTCTTACAACCATAATAAGACCAATAATAAGTGGTAGAGATTTCCAACTAAGTAATACTGAGATTCCCTCCGCGTGTGGCACCCCATTCCATGAGGGCCCAACATTTACAATATATTATATTTTTTAATAATTACAATAAATTTAGAACTTGCTTGACTAAGTTTCTATTAGGGATGGACATTATAAGGGATATAGTTAATAGAAAACTTTGGTTGAGAAAAAGGAAGTGCATGTTGATTCTGTTTTGTAGTGTTTCAGCATGGAAAATTGTTAACTATTGATTGTTCCTATTTCTGTGGGAAAAAAAGCTTTTAGTTGAGCAATATCCTTCTACTTAGAAAAATGATGGACATGACTCATGTACCTTATGCTAGTGTAGTTGGGAGCCTCCTGTATGCTATAGTTTGCATTACAGACATTAGCCAAGTAGTTGGAGTCTTGAACTAGTTTATGGCTAATCTTGGAAAGGATCATTGGATTGCATGTGAAGCTAATTTTTAGATATCTATGGTGTACTTTAGATTACTCTATTTGATATATAGTATCTTTTCTAGCCATGTATTTACCAACATGAACTTTGGTAACAAGGAATTTTAATAGAAGGCATCTTTTGTAGTAAGGGAGTTCCATAGTATGCTAATGGATATGCAAAAATTTGTAGACTTAGATTGGGTTGGAGATGCTGATAGTAGGAAGTCTATCAGTGACTATGTATTTAACCTATGTGGAGGTGCAATCAGTTGGATGATTAAGTGATAATCCATGGTAACTTTTTCCACTATAAAGGTAGAGTATATGATAGTTGCTCATGCCTTTAAGGAGGTTGTTTGTCTTAGAGGTTGTGTTTGGATGTTGGGTTGAGTCAAAGAGTAGTGAAGATTAACTATGATAGTTAGAGGGTTGTCACCTTGAAAAATGACCCTACATTTCACATGCAAACCAAGCACATTGATGTACAATATTATTTTGTTCATGACATGGTGGAGGATGGGAGGGTTATGCTTGAGAAGAGAGATATTTTGGTGAATGTTGTAAATCCTTTGGCAAAGCCTATGAGCATAAAGAAGTTCAAATGGTGTGGTGAGGCTATGCATTTTTCTCTTAGTGGGTAGTTCACTTTATGATTTTCCTTTTTATTCTTGCAAAGCATATAACAAGTGGGATAATGAAGGGATTAAGTGCCATACACCTTGCAAGTACTATGTCTTATTTGTGTGCATATATAGTGTGGTGTCCCACTTGAGATGGCACTTTGTGTCACTTGTGGTATTTATTTGGCAATTTGTAAGTATCACTTAGTGTCATAGAATTTGCTAAATGCAACTATGACAATTGTAAGGTGTGTAAGAGTTGTCAAATTAGACAAAGAATGAATAGAGGGAATCACTTATAGACTAGGAACAAAATAAAGGATCTTTAGTCAACGATGATACACATGGCCATATTTCTAAGAGATAAAATAGTCCAAATGGTACATTCTAAATTGGTGGAGGAAGACATGTGAAGTTTCTAATTTCATTTGTTATTTCACTATGATTTATGGGGGTGTGGAATTTTGTGCATGGTTTGGGTGCCTAAAATTGCCTATGATTTGAACACATGCATTTAGAAACCACTAGTTTTGAGATTTCTTATATATTGGGTGCTCAAGATGGAGATGTGTTGTACTTGCTATTTTGTATGGGTTATGCTGCTAGAATTTATCTAGAGATAGTTGATGCTTGAATAAAGGAATGGATAATTTTAATTGTAAATTATAACCAGAGTTAATTACTAAATAATACATTGAAGCTCATTTGTTATTAGGCCTTTCCCAAAAGTGTTTTCCTTGGGTATGTTGGTTTTTGCTTCTGAATCAGCATTAGGGTTTGCCAGTTCTAATGCACAGGAAGATTCAGCCAACTAAATACAGGAGGTTGCGTGAGCTCCTCCCCTTCACTTCTGGTTCTACCGCACCAAGGGGGGTGTCCCTATTTGATAAAAGTATGACCTTGACTAGCTCAATGACAGAAAGATATAACTTGATAGCAACAGGCAGAATACTCTCATGTAAGGACCAAGATTTGTGTAATCAAATCACAAGGTTGGCAACATTCTTGGACATGATGTCTGGTTGGGTATGAGAGCATGTAGGGATCCTAATCCTACTCCTACAACTAACAGGTGGAAGGATGAAATGGTTTGATTTGATTTTTGGATGCAAAGCTGGACATGGTGTATAACCTCAAAACAGAGCTAGATTGGTGCCTATCCAAGGCTTGGAGTCAGTAGACATACACCTGTGAATGATCAACATGAACAACTAAAACTGGATTTCAGGGGGATACATATGATACCTGCCTTATAGATATCTCCCAATACAGAGTGTTAAGCTGTCGATACTTATGGCATCCCTATTGCAGTATACCCTTCCCAATATTCAATCTAAAAATAGTTTAATCTACCCCTTGAGCAGAAGTTAAAAGATTAAACATTCAACACAGGAATTCTATGTTCTAGAATCTCAGACATTCCTTGAATACCTGGACTCAGAAGAAAGATACATGCAAAATTGGAGACAGAATCAGCATAACACATGCAAACATAGCATTATTCATATAAGATTGACCATGAAATCAGTGGATTCATGCAAAATCGTACAACAGGAGATACATAAACTCACAAGTTTTGATGCATAGAGCAACCAAAACCAGTTGTATCTTATTATAGAGCCAAAATGTCCAGTTTTCAACAACCACAAAAATGGTAACACAGTCTGCCTATATTGGCCAGAAAGTGTACCTACAGCAATTAATTACATGGCTTTCAAAAATCTACCAGATACAGATCACACAGGAAGAATGGCACTCAGAAGTTATTGCTACAACAGATAAGGGAGACCTCGAGCCCTGCGCCGCCATCTGGAAGTCTTCATCCATAAATCGGGCCTCCTGATCATGTGTACCATTTCTCTTACCTCTGCTATAGTCGCCATTGATGGCTCAACCACCCGCGGCCGCATGAAAACTGTCGCTACATTCAAAAAGAATTTTCCTGCTAAAATGCACTTTGCAGGTTTAAATTATGCAGGGAGATTAATCCCACATTGGTGCCACGGAGACACCTTCAGCAATTTATAAACGGGGCCACAAACATAATAAGCATCGAGCGCTTTTGCCACGCTCGACACACGCCTCTCAGCCCAAAACCCATCACCCAGACCTAGGCCATTGGCCCACTCCAAAAAACTCCTTCCGATCTCAACGGTCTCGCCGACCGCTACCTTCGCATTCCCCTGTCGGCCAGACCAATCCCATCGGCCAACCTGAAACTCCTCTGACCGGCCTTAATAGTCTCGCTGACGCCATCACAAACTCCATATTTCCCATCATCGGCCAACCATTTCACCGTTCACCTAACAATACAACTCATGCCGATAAACCCTGGCTCTTCCCTTCCATCGGTGTAACACACACCATCGGAGCACCCAAAAAGCTTCCTGTCGATCTCAAAGGTCACGCCGACGACATCTTCACCAGCCACACACTGCTCCTCCATCGGCCAAACTCCTTACATCGGCGGGCCACAAATTTGCTTTGTCGATGGCCAAACACATGCCGATGGACATCCATCGGCCAGACCAAAACACTTGGAGCACTCAAGAAATCTTTCACCAATGAGGCCGATCACTCCAATAAGACCAAAAACGTAAAGTGCTGAACTGTTGAACTGTTGAACCATGAACTGGTTCAACCCGATGGTTCAACCGAGAAGTTCAATGCCGAACGGAGCACGTCAAAAAGAACATTCACTGAACACAAACACAAAGCCTTGAACCATTGAACCCCGAACCAAAAGGGTTCAACGCAATGGTTCAAACATCAAAAATAATACTTCATAGGCAACAAAGCTTCGAACCATTGAACCTTGAACCAAAACAAAAAGGTTCAAGCGGGAGGTTCAACAATGCAATATTTGTGCAAGGCAGATGCATAATGCAACCCATTAGAAGAAAATTGAACCCTGAACCGCTGAACCACTGAACTTAGAGAAAAAAGGGTTCAAGTTCAAACTGAAATGTCGAAGACACAAAAACGAACCCATGCTAATGGAGAAAAGACGAAGACCCCTCCTCAAGAAATGAGATGCAGATGCTGAAAAACACTGAAGGGGTGCCAAAACTTAGAACCTTTTGGATATTTTGGGATGGTGCCTGCATGAAAATTGCTCGGAAACTATCAGTGAATTCAGGCACCAACAGGGTAAATATTGTGTCAACTATGATTTTATATGTTTCATGTTACTTCCATGTCTTTGCATGTTGCATGTGTGATATATCTTCATCAAATTGATAAGTCTATAGCCTATTTAAAACTATTATCCTTTGAAGATAAACTAGGAAGTTATTTGACTTTTATTGATGGTGCTACAAGGCCACTTGCAACGCCTATAGGTACAAACCCACTCCTCAAGGAAGAAAAAAATTAACCTTGTTGTAGGTAACTCTACAATTGCTTAGACCAATATCTTCATACTCACATTCAAAACTATTATTGCTACAAATGATCTTCCCCTCTTTCAAAATACACACATATGTATTACACACTTCCCAAGTCATATTTTAATCTTATCTAAACACACCCACATATATAAGTCGCACATAATCTAGTTTACCACACTAGTTCCAATTAGAAATCCTCACAAAAACAATTAAGGAGTTCATACTCGTGGTTGCATGCCAATACTAAACCCACAACACAAGTTGCATAACATAACATTTCTATTTCATTATATTTAATGAGATATGGATATTACAATCACTTATTCTTTATTACAAAATATAGAGAATGGGATTTACTACTTCCCCACTTTACTCTACACTCCTCCTTGTCCTACCCCAAATCTGTAATTCCCAATTAGAAGTCAAGTCATCTCCTACCCCCTCCTTACTCGTGCACAACTCTTGTTCTCCTTTTATGACTTGCAAGTTACAAACAAAACTAGGATTTTAATGAAATGACAACCTCCGTACAATCTTAGTTCCTTTTTGTCTTCTATTTATGAACTTATCCTCTTCTATTTTTTATTCTCTTCACACACCAACTCATACATCTTCCCACATCACTCCTCCTTTTCTATTCAAACTAACACATATGTAAAGAAAGACTCACAACTTCTTGAAGGGAAATTGTCCCCTTTTCTTTCTAATTGTTCTTCCTTTTATGCACTTACTGTCTTATGCTGCTATTGTAGATGGGGAAAAAATAAATCTTTTAATCAGTTGGACCTATCTACATTTCCATCTTGTTCCTTCTTCCTTTACTATCTTTTCCACATTACACATCATCTCTAAACTCTACCAATTATCCCACCTAAAACATTTTCATGAGTTCCAAAAATGTCACAATAAATGCCCCATGCACTAATCCCTAGATTCTCTATCAAATTTGGTGTTCAAATCTTCAATTTGAGAGTCAAAATGATCATCTAAGCTTATGGAGCATTCTAGACAAAGTTTAAACTTGTCAAACTCCTATATGACCAAGCTAGGCATTTATGTGAGTGCATGAAGAGTGGAATGACCTCAAAGAAAAATTAACTGAAGAAATTTTTAATTTTGAATCTGGTGATGGGGCCCTCTTGCCTCTACACAATTTCCTTGCATCAAATGTTATCTAGCTTCCTTTCATTTTTTATGTATTGAACAAAGCCAAAGGATTACAAATAAGGAGTTGTTGCTTCCTTTTATTTTATGCAAAACAATTTGATAGTCTCTAACAAGGGTTAGGTAAGGTCAAGTTTTATAAATGCCTAGGTTGCACCCTATGAGATGATAATTTATCAAAGTTATATTTGTACCATATTACATGGCCAAGTTGAGCCACAATGTCCTTTGGTAATGGCCTAAAAGATTGATTGAGAAATGCAAGTTCAACCCACATCAGTTATTGAGAGATAGAAGCTCCTTAAGGGTGGAACTCAAAGTTCTATGCTTAGAGATAACACATCTAACTACATATCACCCACATGCCATATTGCAAGGCAATCTACGTATCTTTAAGTGAGCCAAACATACATCAATATACCCCTTAGCACTATTTTTTCCAATTGGTTTTAGCACACTAATAGAAATCCAACTTTGATGGAATACCACACAAGAAGAACAAATTAACATTAAGTTGCTTACATTTAGAAATGACATCAAGTATCTCATATGGAAGTTGAAATTCAAGAGCTTTGCCTCATGAGGCACCTCTCAAATTAGGCAGTTCAGCGTTGGATGTACATTGCTCTAAATTGGTGAAGCCAAAGTCAAACCCTTCTCCATCATTTTCTTTTATCACAAGCCACATTCTCTTTCAAATGAGAGTTTCTTAATGATGTAGGGATAGAATGAGACACTTCCATATTTGTAAGTGGCAAGTTACTACTTATAGCATCCTACATGGGTAGGGCCTCAACAAATGTGCTAGCCTAATGCAAGTAAGGTAGTGGCACTAAGGCAACAAAGGTGATAAGAGATTTGTTTAGAAGTTGTGCTCTAATTAGACTCAAACTAGGATCAGTAGCAAACATAGTTAAAACCCTAATCTTCCCCCAATAAACAAAAACCCATTTAAGACAAGAATAAAGATTTTATAATCATAAAAACAATTCCAAGACAAATGATCCTTTCAACTTATTTGCTAAAATGGCCACTTACCCAAAATCTTGTTTATCCACTTTAGGTTTGCAAACTTAATATATCAATCACTTAATATGATTTGTGTTGGGTTAGGACATTGTACAACATTAAAACTTTTACATCATTAAAACTGATAACAATGTTTTAATATTTGATGTTGTGAAGTATTATTTTCTTGTTAATCCCTGAGGTCTGCCTATTACACTCTACTTAGATATCACACTCTTCAACAATCAAATAGTCAATAGCAATTTTAAACCTCGTCCTTACCAAAAAGTGATAAATAATTGTCCTACTTTTATTGACCAAAATTATTAATAACCATATTATGACATTTTATAAGCAATTTTCACCGATGCTTCTATATTGAAAACCAACTAGATGACAAATCTTGTTCACACTAGCGCATGTATAATTTTTTTCCATGTAGACTAACAAGTGAAGGGCATTGGATTGGCATTCATATATACAAGTGGGTGCCATGATTAAAAAATCAGGGAACATACAAGCTCACATATGCTGTAAATGATGATTTTTCATTACACCGTCATATAATCTATATTCACACTATCATCGTAGTTCTTCTTTCTTTGTCTTGCCTGAATTTTCACCAGGCAGAAAAAAAAAATGACTTCAACACTTAGGAAAACGCACCGACTGTACTGTATAAATGTTTTCCTCAACATTGAATTTCTAATAGAAAAGGAAAACTTCGAATGAATAAACAGTCAAACATTTGAAAGTGATAGACTAGACTGCAGTAGTAGAAAAATAGTTTGGACAATTCAGTCTCAGTTGTAATGGCACAAAACACAATATGGGTATCAGTTCGTGGAAGAATGAAAGGCAAAATAAATAAATGAGATCTCAGTACAATACATAGACTCAGAGCCAACAATAATGAGTGGTCTAGTGACCTATGGGTGGACATTAAAGTTGAGATAGAGTTGTTTTAATTAAAGTGGGGCCATATTGCATAAATTCTCTCATTCCTCTCCCTGATCTATTTGTTATTGACAGATTCCAGAACCTCCACATTGTTTTACTATTGACTTTCAGTGCATACTCCATCTATTGATGATGCATGAAAACTCAGCCTCTCCATGATAATGGTCTTTGCTTTAATATGGCTTTTAAAGAATTTAACTGTAGATTTGTCATAACATATGAACATGTCATTCAATGTTCGTTGTGGGTGATCAATTTCACAAGGAGATTGTGACTGTTTTTGTGGGTATCTTCATTTGAGATTTCTCAATGTTTCCTTATCATATCAAGTTTTTGGCTTTGCATGGCCCCTTTGTTTCAATTTTCTAGCCTTGCCTCTATTCATATCTGTATTTAAATGCACAGTAACATTTCTTTTTTAACTAAGATTTAAAAAAAAAATAAAGATGTTGATATGTGTAACCTAATTTTATATCTGTTATACAGTTTTGATAAAATATTTTTTCATAAATGTTCAAAGATGAATCTTGTTTATCAACTGACTCTTTTATCAATCCCACTTCTTCTGGATTTCATAGCTTCCCACCACCAGAAGAAAAAAAACGGTAATCATTAAAAAACTTCAGTGTTTATTTCTTTAAATTTACTATATTTGACTGGTTATAATTTGGAATAGAACCCATCACACTGTAATTTCCTTGTAGCCTTTTAAAGCTGGCAGAGAAGGCCTGCTGCACTTTCATTGACATGAATTGACATCATCATATCATCATTTGCCTGTCGTGGGATTCTTTAATCTTTTTTATTATATATATAATGATTTTGTTGCTCATTTGTACAAAAAGGAATGGACTCTAAACATTGGTTACGGACATAAAAGAAAGGAATACTACGCGTTCCATATCAGACAAGTCAAAAAAAATCAAATCAATTTGTCTTTTACACGCCCCTAAACAAGACATTTTTAACTTTAATAGCCCAAACCTGGTTTTTAGGCACTCAAGAGGGAATTTTTTAACACTTAATTTATTTAATAAGAACACTCTTCTTTCATCTATACTTTTATTAAGAATCATTGAATGTATCACTAACTAATAATATATTTTATATCCATTATTGGTGACAAACTCATAAATCACTTACTTTAATGTATAATATTATTATATGTTTAGTATGAGACACATTTATCTTTAATATGAGACACATTTTGTCTTCTAAATGGTGTGTAACAACATTGTTATGGTGAAATGTATATACCAATTGTTATATAATAAAAAGAGAGAGATGAATGCAAGCATGTGAGTACACTAGATCAAAATCTCCTTTCACTGCAACATTCAAGGACAACACTGAGCTAAGTCACTACAAGATGGAAGAGGACTCAACTACTAATTTTGTGCTCTTGTTTATCAAGGAAAGATGAGATTCAACCAAGTCTTTTATCAAACCCTAGGTTAAGTATGAGAAAAACCCTAGTTATGAGATAATCAACTTGAAACAAACAAATGACATCAACCTGGAATCTAAAAGTATAGAGGTGATATGTGAGATGTCGGAACTTGTCTCCCGAAAGAAGAGGTGTCGAAGGACAGATTCAGTAACTGCCCACGTCCAGAAGTGAGAATCTGTTGAAGGTCAAAACTGAGAATATGCTGCAAGTGATGCTTAAAAACTAGATCTAGAACCTGGAAGCCCAGTAGACTAGGGCACCAACTGCCCAAGTCTTTTTGAAGAGATATTCTGGAATTGTTTTCAGATCCTTAAACCTTAATCCTTGCACTGCCTTCCTATAGCTCCACTTTTCTTGAAACTTGTACCTGTAATCTGCACACAAGATGACAAGAGAAGGGTTTGGGGATTGTGGTCTTTAGGGACTTGCCTCAGTCAAATCCCAGGTTAGCATTCAAGCTTTCCTAACACCGTTGTTAGAGAGAGAATGTGTCCTTGCAGGATAGAGACTAAAGATAAACTAAATGATGAAATGATTCAAATAACAATGATGTCACCTTAGAGGTGAAGTCCTTAGGAGGATGAAGCTCTTCAACTCATAAGGAGATAGATGATGATTCCAAATCTGCAACAAACACAAAAATACAAACACAAATTGCAACAATAATACAATGAATTCTTTGAATGCTCTTTGCTCCAATATCATAAGATCACAATATCCATCTAGGTTCATAATGAAGTAAAAAACTCACTTATATATGCTTTCCCGCTAACATTCATGAAATTAAATCACAAAAGCCGACAAAGAGGAACATTTTTAAAGGTCCTAGGTCGACATACCATTAATTCACCCTGACCAATCAAGGAGGACTTGGGTGGTTGGTGCCCAATTTAGGTCAGAGATAAGTTAAATGAAGGTCCCAAGGTCCCAAATTCACATGGGTGTCAGGCTCTTTTCTTCGAGATGCTCAATTATAATGCATAGTGAGATAAATAGGACCTAGGAGCTAAACTAGGAGGTAAAAAGACATGTGTACACTTTTTACTCCATAGCATTTAGCCCCCACTTTAATGTGTGTATAATCTTACAATCCATACATACATTAAAGTATGGTCAGAGCACATCAAACACAAGAGTGAAGACACACCCTAAGTTTGAGAGACTATTTCTAGCCCCCAAGCTTAGGCAAACATAATAAAACACTTAGTAGTCACGCAAGACATAGTGAATACAATAAAGAAGCATGAAATACATGGAGAAGATAGTGAAAGCACATAATATACGGAGAATATATGAACACAGCCACGCGATACACAAAGAAGACATGATTAAGCAATTATATATATATATATATATATATATATATATCTATCTATATATATATATATATCTATATATATATATATATATATATATGCTAACTAAAGACACAAAACACATACAGTGTGGGGGGGGCTCATTGCCACACATCTTTAGACCATGCCAAAAACGTGCAAGACACATAAGGAAGACATGTAAAACACATGAAAGACACATGAAATTGCATATCATGTCATCAACACACTATATATCTTATATATGGAAAACACAAATGACAGGGAGGCACTCATCACTACTCCACTATCTAAAACATGCTAAACACATATGATGGTTGAGCTACACTACCACAACCACCAAAGACACGCTTAAGGATGAATGACTCAAGATCCAACTCCACATCGCGATGAGGACTTTATATAATTTAAGGATGTGCACACTAGCTCAAGAGATACACCATCCTGTCTCACGATGAGAGCTTTGTTTTAAAAGGATGCACACTATCTCAAGAGATACACCATCCTACCTCGTGATGAGGGATTTATTTTAAAAGGATGTGCACTAGGTCAAGAGATACACCGTCCCGCTTCATGATGAGGGCTTTCAAACATGCTTTGTCAGTGTCAAAAGTAATCAAGTAGTTACCATTATATATGACCCCACCTTAAAGTGGTTGATCCCGCTTGCCGGTATCAAGCACATTAAGGTAAAGTGAAAACAAACAAGGGAACAATAGCTTTTGCAAAGCCCATGCCCCAAAGTGACATGTGCCACAATCGTTGAATGCTCCCATAAACACATTGAGAGATCATTTGCTAATATAATCAACAAGATATAAGCTTTGGTTAGAAAATCTTGCTATAAGATAACAACCAAATCAATTCATGAAAGCTATGCAAAAAAGCATATCACATAATAGACCAAGGATACACTTTTGGGTTCAAAACTGAGTGTAGCCATTAAGTTATACTATAGGTATCTCAAGACTAAATGTAGCAACAAGGTGAGATACAAAACAATGCAAAGTGCATAGAAGCAGATTTAGAGTATTGCAAAGGTTTGTCACAACAAATTTCACAATATGAATCACAACACAGAGTGATTCTACTAGTCAAGCATTAGATATATATCAACCTCATATTCATATATGGACTAGGTCCATTTTTTCTTTTCTTTCTAAAGGGACACATGATCCTTATTAGTATTTGTTTATTTTCGTCATCCACCGACTAGTAGAGCCACTGAAGAATGTAAACAATAAAATGAGAGAGGAGATAAGAGTGACTTTGGTTTACAACACGAGAAGATGCCCCCAAGACATCCTCCACAATGTTATGCTCCCAAGGCACAATACAACAATAAAATAGAGGAGAGGAAAGTAAAAGAATATAGAGACAAATAGAAGAATGGTCACAACAGAGGCAATCTCCTTGTATCATTGACCTTACAAGAGCATCAAGGGTCATCCAAAGAGACCTAAACAACATTGAACACAATATGAGGGAATACAACATGACACATATAAATATATTTATCTAAGAGAAAGCCAAACTTGTGAGTATCTTAGAGAGGTGCTCCATCAAGTGTGGTAAGATATGTGAAGAATTCATACCTGATTGAGGCTTATTTTTGGAATGGCCATGTAGTGCTTGCTTCTCAAGACCCTTTATGTTTGAAATCTTTTGTTGTTTACGGGAATGAGAATCATTTCCATTTCCCACCCATGATTGTTGCCTTGTTCTTTTCCTTCCTTTTGTTTTCATATTCTTCTTTGTATGATCACCGAGCCTTTCATGATGAAATGGAATGCTTCTCATCGGCACCACATTCTCTTGCTTCAAGTGATTACATATAGGTTGTTCCAATTGTATAACTTATGCATTTTGGTTATCTCCCAATCCATAAAGGGATAACGGAGGAGGAAACTCAACATAGATACCTTTTCCATGTGGGCGAGGTAGATCTTCATTTGTTGTCTTATCCACTTCTAACATACCCACTATGCCATCATAGTCAAGATAGTCATCTTCAATCTCCATAGTACTATGTTCCACCATATTATTGTTGCTATGCTTAGGAAAAGGGTCAGTGAATATTTGTAGATTTTGATTCAAAGGTGCTACCGACTTATTTCCATTGTCATTCACACCAGTGACTTGTATCATGTTAGAATCGATGAGGTCTTGAATTTCATGTTTAAGACGCATACATCTTTCGGTATCATGTCCCAGCGAGCGGTGATAGTGACAATAAGCATTAGCATTGAATGAAGGTCCTTATGGATTACTACTATTGAAAGGACAAGCATGAGGAAGCTTCAAAAGATTGTCGTTCACTACTTGAGTCATTACCAAATGAAGATAATCTGATAATGGAGTAAATTATCTATGTTCTTATCTGAATTGAAATGGTGGCTATGAAGGCTTTGTAATAATAGACACATGTGAGTGAAAATGATTCAAATGTTTCCCATTAATCTTGATGAAATTCCTGTTATTCTTCTTGAATGAATTTTGAGATGAACCAGCTACAGATTGACCAACAGGGGCCGATGAGGTATGATTCTCATACCGACTAGCCAAAAGTTGGTAATCACAGAGAGCTATGCATAAGTGTTGGAAAGAACTATACTTCATCAACAATAACTTGTCGTGTATGTTTGGTTGTAGATTTGTGATGAATACCTTCTGAAGATCCTCATCTTTAATTAGATATTGTATTTGCGAGATGAGACTTTGATATCGACTGATGAACTCTGTTAATTTCTCTTTCAAGCCTTGTTTACAATGAACCAAATCAATCAAGGAAACATTAGGTCAAATGTTTGCTTGGAAGTGTTGCAAGAATTGATCAACTAGCTGTGAGAAGGAATTTATTGAATTAGGAGGTAGAGAGCAAAACCATTCTGAAAAATAGTTTTTTTGAGAGATTAAGTAAAGAGTTTTGCTAACAATGCCTCATTGAAGAAGAAATCACTACACATCATTGTGAATGTTGCCACATGAGTATTAGGATCACCTTTACCACCATACTTTTCAAAGTGAGGAGTCTCAAATTTGTTAGGCATTGGAGTTCTTAAAATTGCATAGGATAAAGGAATGCAAGTCTATATGTTGGTAAAGTAGGTTGAGAGCAAGCATTGGTCAAGTTTGTTACTTTAATTTTTTGTAAGGAAGACATACTCTGCAAAAGATGATTTAGGAGGGTATCATTGGATGAAGAGGTGGCTTTTGGATTTGAGAGAGGTGGATTTGATGTTGCAGTTGTGAAATTATAGGGTTGATGGTAAGTGGAGGTAATAGGTGGTTGAGAATAGGTATGCATTAGTATAGAGACATGAGGTGTAGAGCTTTGATAGTTAAATGCAATAGCCTTGTAATTATTTCTAGTAGAGATTCCCATGGTAGTGGTAGCATTACTACAAGCATGTGGATTGGTGGTGAGAATTGATGATGTGAAAGTGGATATTCTAGTAGTCGATATGGGTGCCGAGACTGGTGAAGTTATATATTTCATTGTTGATACATTTTCAATCACATTTGCATGGCTAGCTGCTGGTATAATGTTATGTCCCACTATGTGAGCTAATCCATGAAGCATATCAACACCTTCTCAACCTTCTTGTAATATTCCTCTTATTCCTTCAACAATCGGTATCATTTCTTGAGCTATATGTCCATGGCCTACAATTTGTTGGAATTCAACTAATTGTGTGTCCAAATTCTTAATTTGTTCATCAGGCACATTTGAAAGTACATCAATCACATCCTCAACATCATGAAATGCTTGTTCTTCCATTGTATTAGTGTTGATGATATCTTGTAGAGATGTTGATTCACCCTTTGTAAAGTGATTGTATAATGGGTTTTTTGATGTTTGCATATCATCACTATTGAAAGCAGTAAAACCCATTAATCTATGACTTATCCTTACAAAGATGTTTCTATTAGGGTAGTAGGTTATACAACTCATGCAAAGTCCTATAACACTCAATGCACAAACTAATAGAACAACCAAAAGGATTAAGGTAGTTATGCTTGTTAAAATACACAATGTGTAATTGCAAAATTTAAAATTTCAATGTAAGAATGCACAATGAAGCAACACTACAACTCAAAATCAGATTTGAATGAGTGTTTAAAGGAGAAACAAAATCTGAAATAAGATTTTGACTACCAACCCTAGCTTTTGCAAAAACTAGGTTATATGAAAAATGCAAGTTTTTAACAAAACCCTTACGAATGAGATATGCAAATGTAAGATATGATAATATGATATTATTAATTGTTGTAATTTGTTTTAGATATGATGTGAAAATCAGACAATTAAATATTTCCAATGATATGCAATGAAATAGTGCAAAACTATGCCTTTATGCAAGCCTAGAATGCTTAATTTTTATAATTTTTTCAAATTTATGCAAAATTTTCCAATGTAGGATGATAGATATGATATGAATTAATGCAAAGATAGATTTCAACACTCAGTAAGATGCAAATGTTAACTGCTACAGGTTCACAGAAATGTATATAGTAAAAAAGAGATGAATGCAAGCATGTGAATACACTAGATCAAAACCTCCCTTTCACTACAACATTCAAGGACAAAACCAAGATAAGTCACTATAAGATGGAAGAGGACTCAACTACTGATTTTATGCTCTTGTCTATCAAGGAAAGATGAGGTTCAACCAAGACTTTTATCAAACCCTAGGTTAAATATGAGGAAAACCCTAGTTATGAGATAATCAGCTTGAAACAAACAAATGGCAACAACAACCTGGAATCTAAAAGTACAAAGATGATCAGTGAGATGTCAAAACCTACCTCCTAAAAGCAGAGGTGTCAGACGACATATTTAGTAACCGCTCAAGTTCAAAAGTGAGAATCTATCAAAGGTCAAAACTGAGAATATGTTGCAAGTGATTCTTAGAAACTAGATCAAGAACCTGGAAGCCTAGTAGACTAGGGTGCCAACCACCCAAGTCTTTTCAAAGAGATATTCTGAAACTATTTTCAAATCCCAAAACCTTAATTCTTCCACTACCTTATTATAGCTCCACTTTTTCTGAAACCTATACCTATAACCTGAACACAAGCTGACAAGAGAGGGGTTTGGGGGTTGTGGTGTTTAGGGAGTTGCCTCAGTCAAATCTCAGGTTAGCATTCAATCTTTCCCAACACCATTGTTAGAGAGAGAGCGTGTCTTTGTAGGACAGAGGCTAAAGATAATCTAAATTATGAACTGATTCAAATAACAATGATGTCACCTCAAAGGTGAAGTCCTCAGGAGGATGAAGCTCTTCAACTCATAAGGAGATGGATGATGATTTCAAATCTGCAACAAACACACAAATACAAACACAAATCTACAACAATAACACAATGAATACCTTGAATGCTCTTTGATCCAATGTCATAAGTTTGCAATATCCATCTAGGTACATAGTGAAGTCAAAAACTCACTTATATATGCTTTCCTGCTAGCATTCATGAAATTAAATCACAAAAGCTGACAAAGAGGAACATTTTTAAAGGTCCCAGGCTGACATACCATTAATTCACCCCAACCAATCAAGGAGGACTTGGGAAGTTGGTGCCCAAGTCCAAGGGCCCAATTTAGGTTAGAGATAAGTTAAATGAAGGGCCCAATGTCCCAAATTCACATGCGTGTCGGGCTCTTTTCTTCAGGATGCTCAATTATAATGCATAGTGAGATAAATAGGACTTAGGGGCTAAACTAGGAGATTTAAAGGCATGTGTCTACCTTTTACTCCATAACACCAATGCATTTTTCAATTTAGTTTTGTTTTTATTATGAAAAAATGCTTTGATATATTTACATATCAATAAATGACACAATCTTGAGTGAAGTTAAGTTCATTCTCATTGATTTTGCTAATCTTCATATACACTCATTCCCACACATTCAGCCCCTACCTTATCCTTATACTCACATACTCTAATACATTCACCTTATCCTTGCATTTATGATACATATCCATGTGTACTTACCTCCATATATTCATTGCCTTGCCCATTCAAAGTTGACCATTTTCCCACATAAATCATTTTTGCAGTCACATAATTGACCTTGTGATCAGAGACTTGACCCCTACTTTTTTTTTAAATTCAAAATTCAAATTTGGTCGATTGGCCCCCTTTATTTTCTTGACCTAAGTTGACTAAGTACACATTTTACAAAATTTGATATTGTGTGCTTGTATTTAAAGTCATTTGTTAGCATTTATTGTAGACATCCTAAATTCACAAGTCCTCTCTCTTTGTAGAGCATTAAAAGAGCAATCAATAGTAAAACACTTGGATTTTGTGCATTTAAAAGATTAATGAATCTACATACATCATATGAAGGCCCTTGCTTGTTATCTTTGATCTTGGTATACACATTTCTAGGGGTTGATCTAGGCAAACTTGTCTCCTTGTGACAAAACAATGGCCCTTTCAAGTTATTTTTAAGTACCTCTAGTCTTTAGATTATTGAAAGGAGTGGAGTGAAGGAAGATCAATTAGGCGAGTGAAAGAGTAGTAGCACACAATTGCACAAGGTTAAGTTTGAACCTAGAGAATGAGTTTGTGATCACAAATCTAATCTAAGCCACTAGACTTGACCCCCTAAATTGAAAGGATCAAAACAAAATTTGAAGCATTCTTTTGACAAAGAGATCACACATTTAGGGTAGAGAGAATATTTCAAAATCTTCATCAATAGTATACATTCTTCGATCATAGAGCTAAGTACCCTTATCCCACTTGCATTTACTTTCCTAAAATAGAAACTATAGTTATCTATGCCATTAGTCCCAGCTAACAGTAATTAATCTAGGTTGATTCATATTTATATGTTTGTATTTACTCAATTATCCTAAGTTCACCTTAGGAAAACCTTATTTTACTCTACATTTTGGTGAACCTATCTAATCTTGTGTGACCTAGTTTCATTTCTAGGGTTTTTCATCACCTTAGATTTTTTAGATCTATAATTTTCAGAGTTTACATTCTATTTTTAGATCTAAACTTCCTTTTTTCCTTGTGCTTTATTGACCTATCCTTCTTTTAGGGTTTGGTACCTATTTACCTATCTTATCTTATACCTACCCAAGCCACCCTACATTGGATTTAGGGTTTGCATTTTCAAATCATTTTAAAATCTAACTTATCTCTATTTTTTGAAATTAATATTACTTCCCCTTCCCATATTATTGTTTATGCCAAAAACTAATTGTGATCCTAATCTTCCATTGAGAAGGAATATTCACTTAGACCCTAATATGTTTGCCCAATCTAATAATGATAATATCCTTAATGTTGGTCATAATTTGAAATCTATATAGGTGACCAAGAAGACTATGATCATGTTGTACATGTGGTTTAACAAAATATTCATCTTGAAAGATAAGCCTTGATAGATGCATTCATGTAAATTGTAAACCATTTTTAATTATGAAATATCTTTTATAAGACATTAGTGGATTATCTTCATGGCATTAAAATCTTACAAGATCTTGGATCCTTAATGATTCTTTCTAATGGTGTATCCTCTAATTAAACCTCTTCTTCCAACCCCAACCCTACCACTTCTATAGCTTCCATCACCATCAACCCTAGTGTTATCCCTAACATCTTTATTGTCCCTACATCCTTCCATTGGATTTACCTCCCAATATGGCTTACCTAAAGGTTACACTCCACCTTTCATCACCCCCATTACTTCCATTCCTTCTAGCATTCCACCCATCTCTAATCTTATAGCCACCACTATTACGCCTTCCACACATATAGCTCATAACATCTCCCCATCCCAAGCTATGGCTAATACTTCTCATACCATGTCCAACCCATAGGCGACCATGCCCATGCCTCTTACCCCCAATCTCTTTTTATAGTTCTTCTACCATTTTCAATACTCCCAATACCACACCTATTACCACTACCACCTTGGATACACTTGTGCAAGAACTCACAAATCTAAAAGAAATAAATTAGGGATAACAAGAAAGATAATATTGCATATAATCCTCCATATCATAAGCCTTTAGCTTTTGAATTTATTGCATATCTATTACCCATAGGATTCATGGCTCCTCACTTTAAGATGTACAATAGTTCAAAGAAGACCGTACCATTCAATTGTAATAATTTACAATATAGAATGTATTGATTTTTCTTATGATGACATGATCTTAGACAAGTTGCTCACATGATTCCTTAAGGATTATTATATTCAATTATTTTATTAATTACCTCTGATTTAATCAAATTGTTTGATGATCTTACTACTACATTTTTACAACACTAACACATAAACAAGTGATTGAAGATTACTATTAATAACCTTACTAGATGCACACAAAATAATGAGCCTATCTATGACTATGTTATGGATTTACTTATAATATTTGTGTTCTAAACTAAAATGTTGACCAATTTGATGATGATGAGTTACAAATCATATTTATTGAAGGATTACGTTTGGTGATAAAGAATAATGTGCACTTAAGTAGCATCCCATCTTGTAGAGACATGTGCACACACTTGAAGAATCTTGAGGTCAAACTTTTAGCATCAAATACTTGAATTATGGTCCATCATAATCTCAATCTTCTTACCCTTATAATCTTTAAAATTATACTACTTTCTAGAAGGGGTAATGAGATGAAGGAAAATGAGAATCAAGTTGCTACTACTTCTTTATTTCCTTCATTTAGACCAACTGCTTCTAGGAAGTTCACTAAACTTCAAGAATATATGGATAATGTGTTTCAAATATTGTTGATTGCTCATTTAATTACACTTCCTCTCATTCATCCACCAAGTCCCAAAAACCTCTTCCTAAAGCATATAATGATCAATTTTTCAACTATCATCAAATCAAAGGATAGTATGCCCAAACTAGCATAATTTTCAAGCACAAAGTACAAGACCTCATTTACAACAACACAATTAAATTTAAATGGGTTAAAAATTATGGAAATCCATCCATTGCACCTACAAATAGTTGACTATAAACCTATACAAATCTATTTCCTCATGTAAGATTTGGCTATGAAGCCACCCACGAATGCAAATGAGTGAAAGGAAAGAAAAACTAGAAAATTAAAATGATAGAATAAACTGTACTCTATTCAATAGGAAATGCAAAACATATAGGAATGAGATGAGTTGAGATTCTCATATGATAGAAATGGATGGGTATATATAGTATATTCCACCAAAGAGACTATAAAAATGACCAGTATGCGATAAAGTGAAAAAAGTCCCTAAGTAAACTTAACCTAGTGTGAAAAGGACCTAAGTAGAGAACTAGCTAGGAAATGGACTAGTTAGATAAAGTAACCTATTCACACTAACAACCCCTTAAGTGCAACTTAGGGGGAAATGTATGCAAAGATGAAAAGATGGTCCCAACAACAAGGCTTGATGAGGTACCCATGTACAAAAGATCCCTTGAAATAGAAAATAAGGATAAAACTAATGGGGAAAAATCCCCCATGAGAGGATGAAGCAAGAAGGGCTAAGTGACCCAACTTGAAGAAATGCCCTACACCCCCAAGAGAGACCAAAGATGGACATACTTGCTCTTAGTGAAGGGTTTGGTGAAGATAACTACAACATGCTCTGATATCAAACACTAACACAAATCAATGGCCTACTCTTGAATTAGCTCCTTGAGAAAATACATGCGCATCTCAATGTGTTTGGCCTGCTGATGATGGACCAGGTTCTTCGAGATCTAGATAATTCTCTAGTTGTCATAGTAGATGATTGATGGATTCTAAAAAGTGATGCCAAGTTTAGTGAGGATATTTTGAAGCCAAATAGCCTCCGTGGCGGTATTGACTGCCCCTCAGTACTTAGCCTTGATTAAAGAAAGAGAAATGACATGTTGCTTTTTGATCTACCAATAAATGGGTCTAGGACCAAGGTGAAAACTATAGCCAGATGTGGACTTGTGATCATCAAAATCACCAACCCAATCAAAGTCTATGTACCTAATCAAATCTAAACCTACATGCCCACTGCATAGTGAATCTTGTACCTATGGGTTACCTATATAGTGAAGAATGTGTTTGGCTACCTTCTAGTGAAGCTCATGTCACTCCATCATAAAGTGTGCAACCATACCAACTGTAAATGAAATGTAATGATGAGTATGAGTCAAGTAGATTAGGCTACCAACAAGTTGATGATACAAAGTGGAATTAACAAATGGTGTGGATCACTTCACCTCAAGCTTGACTCTAGACAAAAAGGGAGTTGATGTAGGCTTACAATCAACCATGTGAAAATGAGATAGAAGGTCAAGAGCATACTTGAGTTGTGCAAGAGAGATCCTAGAAGAGGTCTAAGTGGTCTCAATTTTGAGAAATTAATGCAATAGACCCAAGTTAGTCATGAAAACCCATAGTTTAAAGTAGTCTTGATGTCTGCAATGATGGATGAGGTGCTCCATATGACAATAAAGTCATCAACATAGAGAACCAAGAAAAGAAGAGCATCGTCTTTTCTCAAGATGTAGACATTCAGATTTGAGTTGCATCTGGAGAACCCAAATAAGAGAATAAAGGAGTCAATCTTGGAATACCAAGCTCATGGGGCCTATTTGAGGTCTTAAAGAAACTTCCTTAGTCTGCAAACTAGTGAAGAATCTTAAACAAATCCCTATGGCTAGTCCATCAAAGTCTCCTCTTGTAGATCCTTGTGAAGAAATTCACTCTTCACATCCATTTGATGTACAATATAGCCATGAGAAACAACAATAGAAATTATCAAGTGAATGGATTTCATCTTCGTGATGAGGAAAAAGGTCTCAGTGTAGTTAACACCAAGAACTCATGAGAAATCTTTGGCCACAAGTCATGCTTTGAACTTGTCAATTGATCCATCTGCTACAAATTTCCTTTGATAGATCCACTTACACTATACCAAATTTCTTCCCTTAGGAAGTGGAACAAGCTCCCATGTGTTGTTTTAAATCAACAAGTTATACTCTTCCTCCGTTGTTGAATCTCACTCAACAATACCTAATGCTTCATGAAAAGACTATGGATCTAAAGTTGTGACAATGTAGGAATGTAGAATATCCTAGTGTTTTGGCAAGAGACAATGCTACACATGATAGGTGTTGTCATTGATGGCAACTAAGTCTAGCTTACATATCTAAATTTCATGATTTGTTCATACTAGAAGTCAGAGTGAAGATTTGTCTAAGTCCAGATGTCAAAAACAGAGCATGTGACAGGGTCTGGTATCTTGGTCCGAATCTCTCTAGTGGTAATTCACAGTGTGTTGTAGATCTAAGGGAGTGATAAGGATTGTTAGGACTATCTAAATCTAGATATTTAGCCTCCATTAATAAAGGATTCAATAGTTATAAGGATTCAAGTATCAGGTTCCAGTTAGTCAGCACAATCAGAAGAAGAACAGGGCGACCTAGTATTTGATCTTGGTCTGGATGCAGAAAAGTTGTTGGATAAGCAATTAATGATAATTGGTGATATTGTTCGACATGACTGATGATCTGGGAACACAATTTTTTGGTCGGCATTGATATTTGTGCATAGATTAAGCCAACAGAGCAGAGTGCTTAATAAATGTTCTAAGTTTTATTGAAGCTGACTACAGTTGATTGAATTTCTTGATGTGGATATATATAGCCAATGGATTCAAGTGTTTTGGGGTGTGATTTGACATGTTGATGGAGTAAGTGTGAAAAAGGCAAAAAGGAGTGCAAAGGAGAAGAAATTTGAGGACCGAATCATGGCAGAACAGTAAACAGAGCAAAGCAAGGATGAAGTGTGTAAGATCAGTATTCTATACTTAAATGGAACTAAATTCTTGCATTGGTAGATGTTATTCATCAGTTCAAACACTCTGTAATCTTCTTATAATCATTTCTTTAGGTAGTGAGCCTCTTTGAGCAGTGAGCTCTGGGCAGTGAGCCCGAAGGCATGTGCCTTCCCCATTTGTAATACTTTTAATAGGGTATTAATTTTTGTGGACTAACCTCCACCGTGGTTTTCCCTTAACCGGGTTTCCACGTTAAAGTCTTGGTGTCAAGTGTGTTATTTTTGTTCCTGCTCATGTGTTATTGATTCATGCTTTCATGGTTTTAATAATGATGTGTAAATAAGTCATAGAGAAGAATTAATTGCAGTAAGTGTTAAAGTTTTGAGACAACTGATTCACCCCCCCTCTTAGTTGTCTACCCTAATTCCAACAATTGGTATCAAAGCTTGGTTCCTTGGAAGAAGCTTAACATCTTGATGAAGATCTGGGAAGGTATTAAAATGGATTCATACAACCTCCAAGAACAGCTTAAACTTGCTTTAGAAGATCTTGATTAGTCCAGAGCTGATGTCAAGGAATTGCAAGAGAACCTTAAAGGTGCTAAAGACTTTGTTGAGACCTTAAAAGAAAAATAGAGCAAATCAAATGGAAAAAGGAAGGAGCTACTTCTTCAACTAGGAAATTAGAATGAAGATAAGGACAAGGATGAGGCCCTGAAAGAGAAGACAAAGGAATGTGAGAAGTTAGCTAAAGAAGTTGTTGTACTAAAACATGAGATGGAATTTGGGGTGATGAGGTTAACCAAAGAAATTGAGGAAAGAAAGAAGATTGAAGAAGACCTGAAACAAACTTTGAAACAAAGAACAAAAGAATACTGTAAATTGGACAGAATTGCTAGCCATATAGAGTCTGATCTACATGAAAGTAGAGATAACGAAAAGGAACTTGAAAGGCAAATTGTCATTCTCAAACATGACCTAGAAGTTGCAAATGAATATAAAGAGAAATTCAAGATAAGCTCAGCTAAACTTGAGGTGTTGCTTGATAGTCAGAACAAGGCAGATGATAAGCATGGTCTGGAATTTGAGAAAAGTGCAAGCTCTAGATCCAGTCAAAGAAATCCTGATGCAAGAAATCCAAGAAGGAATCCTAGAAGACCTCTGATAAGACAACCCAATGCTCAAAGGTATCCATCCTTCAATGGCAGTTGTTTCAAGTGCAATAAATTCGGTCATGGAGCTACTCAATGCAGAAGTAGAGTGAATCAAAGTAGTCCATCCTTCTTTGGTCAATGCTTCAATTCTAAGAGGTATGGTCATAGATCTAATGAATGTAGAAGTATGATAATGAATAACTCTAACAATAGAGGAAATGTAAATTCCTTTAATGGCTACTATTTTGCATGCAATGGATTTGGACATATGGCCAATCAGTGCAGATCAAGAGGGAATCAAGTAAATAAGCAAAGAAATGTTGTGTGCTTTAATTGCAATAGATCTGGTCATCTTGCAAGATTCTGCAGAAGCAGGAATAATAGAAAGGTCCAATAAATAGAAACCAGAACATGCAGAGACAAGACAAAGGCAAGGGTAAAGTTGATGTGAATGAGGTCCAGAATGAAATGAGCAAAACATGGGTAAAGAAAGGTGAAATGAATGTTGATAATGGATCCGTACCAGAATTTGGTGCTGATAATCCCTCCAGGAATTGAATTAGGAGCTTTGGCTCAGGGGGAGCTGCTTTGAAAATCTAATTCCCCTAGCTAGTAAGTGAGTGCCTAAATCTGGCACAATGAATGAAGTTAAAAAGGGGCCATTGTAGATCTATTGAAGCTAATTCCATAAGAAAAGAAGCTAATGTGACTAATTGCAAAGCAATCGTAGATCGACTACATGCAAAACAGTGTAATCGGATGTGTTAGGGCAGAGCATCTATTACAATAAAGAATTAGGTTTTACGAAGGATACAAAGTCATTCACTCAAACATTTGGATCACTTTGCATTTGAAGAAAGCAAGCAAAAGAGCACTTGAGCTAAGATTTCAAGGATTTGAAGTGCAACCGACGAATTCATCCACTAACCCTAACTCCGTGAAGCAAAAAGGTACTTTCTATGAAACTTTGAACATGTGATCTTTTGCTATGGCTACACCATTAGTTGTTGATATTACTGAAAGGCCCTGACCCAAATTTAAGAAACGTCTACACAAATCAGTAGAAGTTGACCTATTAGGTGCATTTTCAAGTGTTTTGTATGGTGTATTACATGTTGAGAATATTAGGACCTACATTCATGCTAGCATAGATGAATTTGAAGATTTAAAGTTTGTAGATTTGTTTAAGAATCATCTGAGGGATGAAATTCACTGTCTTAAACCTAACTATAAGGCATTGCACGATAAACATTTCATTCAGGTTATAGGGTTTCCATGCTTCAATGAAGATGAATGGGTCCAGTATGTTTTAAGCCATATGCATGATGAGTTTATATGGCTAATGAAACCTTTCAAAATCACCAAGGGCACCATCAAAGCCATGATAGGGTTAAACTCATTCGGTGGACTACCAATGTTGTAGGCTATAAAAAATCAAACTGTGATTGATGCTACTGGTTCAAAGTTTGACAAAAGGGCAATGACTATAAATGACATTATTGATCCAGAAGTTAAGTTTGCTTCAATGGTGATTAGATACAAGATTTATCATTCCAGCAGGGAAAATTTTGTATCCAATACAGCTATCCATGCATCTTATCAGATGTTGAGAGAGAATGTTGATTATGACTTGTGTGAGTTGTTGTAGAACTAGTTGATGGAAAATTTGAATAAGGTAAAGAAGGATAAGAAGAACACCTTCAAATATGGTACACTGGTCTTATGTTTGTTCTTCTATTTCATGGATGAGTTACTTGGCAAGAAAAACATGTGTTGGACCAGTAATAAACCTATTGCTATTCAGATAACAGAGCACTTGAACAATATTGGAGATGCCAATGCCCAAAAGATGGCTCTCTGGGGATATTTCAAGAATTTTTAGAGTATGATGCACTCAAGGGAGAGAATTCATTCTTCTATAGTTGAAAAATACAAGGATACAGTTTGTTTTATGGTAGACACAGATTAGTGCTTAATGGAAGCTATTAAACCAAGAATGGTATGGATTATGCCTATGGGTTATGAAGTTGATGGGCAAGTATTAGACATGTATGCTCAACACCTTTTAAGAAAGCCAAAGGATACCACAGTTGAAAGATTTGGAATGTATAAAGAGCTAAGTATGAAATTGCATGTTGAGCTCAAAAAATTAGAAATCAAAAAGAAAGTTCAGAAGCAAGTAGAGACGTATGTTGAAAGTATTGGGGTAAAAGCACAAAGCCGTGTCACACTTTTGGCCAACAAAATAATTTCGATTGAGTCAATTTTTCCCCAAAATAATTTCGCCCAAATCCACGTAGCTGCTGCATGGTGCATATGTGGCAAGCTATTTTTAGGTGAGACTATCTAGGGGCGAGATAGTTTTGCCTGAAATTATACTGTTAAAAACAAAAAAAAAAATTACCACATTTCATGGCGCCCGTTTCTCTAACAGCAACAACACAGTAGGGTTTGAAGGTCTCTCATGGGAATTGCTTCCCCGCCACCTTTTGCAAAAACCTCATCACCAGGTATGCCATCTTCACCTTGGCATGCAAATTTTATGTCAAACATTTTGTATGGCACCATGTATATTTTCTATCAAAGATTTTGTATGGCACCATGTATATTTTCTGTCAAAGATTTTGTATGGCACAATGTATGGCACAATTGAAATAAACCTACACCTTATATGATTGAAATTCTTCTTTACTATATTTTGTGCATAAGGTTTTATCAAGGTTGTGGTGATGGAAAATTAAACACAATTTGAAACCATTCAAGAAAGAATTTGTGCATAAGTTATTGGAAAGGTTGTGGTGATCAGAAGTAGCAAGTGGCTGATGGCTATAACCTTGATCATTTGAAATAGCCATCTCTCTTTGTCTATGTATTCCTATAGTTGTTACTGTTTGTCCCATATAAATTTTGACAGTTTGTCCAAAATCTCTCCTTTCATATGATACAGTCTTTTTCAAATCAAGTGCTATAGTAATGCAGGACATGCACTTTTATCCCTTGTAAGGTTATCCATTCAAATTTGCCCATCAAATGCTAGGGAATAACATGGTTAAACAAGGAAACAACATACACTAATGATGTAAACTTAAGACCAATGTCCCAAATTATATCTTCTCTGACACCATCTACCCTTTATCACTGTCACTGTCCCTTTTCAAACTATGGACCTCTTTTGGGTGATCTCTGCTTGTTCATATTAGGTCTTTTGAAGCTCTTATAGGTGTTCATAGTATATACACCCAACTATGTTCACTAAGGGTCTAGCATGTAGAACTTTGTTTGTCTTTTCTTTTATGACTACACCACTTTCCTCACATGTTGACTATCACCATGTTTTATTGCATCTACATTTAGTTTTAGGTCTTGATCTCTTTTGCATGTGAGAGCTCTTGGTATTGTCTCTCTTTGCCTTCAGTTTTGGTATAGGTTCCAAGGATCCATTTCAAACATCATGAAGTCTTCTAAAGCACATACAAACTCCTCCAGGTCATTGCTAAATTTGAATGCCTTAAACTTTATCTCTACTTTCTTAGCTTCATCAATTAAACAAAAGGTATTGATGATTCTATCCCTCAAGATTCTTTGGCTCCATAACAACACATAATGACTGCATCCTGTGATGGCAAGGAATACATTGTTTTCTTCTTTTGTCACTTTCTTAACTCATGCATTTTTTCTTCACTATTATGCAAAGTTTAAATAGCTTTGACAATCCTTACAAGGTTTTCTATGGTCTTAGAACTATCTTAAAATAGCACACTATCTCTACTCGAATTTTTAGTATAAACAAACAATCCATTATCATCTTCAAAGACTCCTTCTCTTCATGAATTTATGATTGACTCTGTCTATGAATCCCTTGCTGTCTCTGAAGACTATATGCCTCTATTTTGTGCTTGGTAAACTTCAAGGAAAATTATCAAGTTGTCCTTAGAACATCTGAAATTTAAATGACTTTCTCATTGTCCTTTGGTTGCCTTGTGTCCACACCCTTGCATTTTGCATCAATACCATGATGATATGAATGAGAAAATATCAACATTAATACAGTTACCACTACAACTCCTCCATCATCTTTGACAACTTTGATAAGCATCAAGTTATAAGGACCATACCTGCTATGTCAGAGAGCAATGAGGACTCCAATGAAGATTCTTTGTATCTCTGTATCTACAATACATTATCCTGATTGAACACACAGTCCTTCCTTGTTTAATATTGTCAATAGATCCAAAACTAATTTCAGTCTTTTTAAAATCACTCCTTTCATATGATACAGTCTTTTCAAAATTTTAGTTGTATTTTACAGCTAAAATGTTTAAATACAGCTATACAGCTATGTTGTTTCGTAGCATTGGGTGGGAGTCAGTTCACACATAAAACAGGTTAAATCAAGTGCTACAACAATGTAGGACATGCACTTTTATCCCTTGTAAGGTTATCCATTCAAATTTGCCCATCAAATGCTAGGGAATAACATGGTTAAAGAAGGAAGTTCAACATACACTAGATATATATGACTCCAACCAGGGCTTAAATTTGATAGTTGTATAGTTGTATTTAAACATTTTAGCTGTAAAATACAACTAAAATTTTGAAAAGATTGTATCATATGAAAGGAGTGATTTTGGCCAAACTGTCAAAATTTATATATAGGATTATGATGATATATATATTTTATTTTTAAATAATTTACTTATACTAAAATATGTCATACTATTTTAAAGGCACTATTGAATAGATAGTTCTGTCATTAAAAAATTACTTGGTAGGCAAGGTTGACTGTCAAATTTAAGCCCTAACTCCAAAGTTACTATAGGATAAAATCTGATTTATATGAATTAGATAAAATCTGATTTATTATAAATTCAGGTATATGGTTGTCATGTCAATATGTTGTACACATGCTACATGTGACTTTAAATTTGGATTTTCTACATGCATTCCTAGTTCCGTGTTTTATGGTTGGTTCAGATTTGGTTGATATGCCTATTATTTATGTATTTGCAAGCATCTAAGGTGCAGGTTTATTTGATAAGCACGTGTGCATTTATATCATGGATTTTTTAAATATGTATGTAGTAGTTGGAAAATTTATATGCAGATTTATTTACATCGTGACATATAATATGTTTGATAGAAAATTTAATTATCATACTGCAGATAAATTTAGGTCCACATGGATGACCAATCTTCACATCAATCACATCAGTCAGGTCAACCTGACAGTGGTGATAATTCTACATTATATGATGAGACCATTCAGAGGTTTCAAAGAGCTTTGGATGAGCTGAATAGTACTATTCACAATACACCAAACCTGTCAAGTAGAGATGGGTTGGTTAGGATTAGGGATGAGATAACATGTATGATCCAAGTTGTTTGATCATACAATCCCTATGATGACATTAGTGTTGACAAGTTTTATGCATCGCTTTCTCAGAGTGTTGTCAGCATGGAGAAATGGCAATCTATTTCTAAGCTGATTTCAGCAGATAATGTTTTGAGCATGTTCCCTTCTTATAGGGGAAAAGAGAGTGAGAGGCTATTCTCCCACCAAGTGTGTGGATGCAGTTGTCAGTCCTTTCATCTATCCTAGGTTTTTGGTAGCTCATCACCAATGGCCAAACAATGATGAGTTGCCATTGTATTTTTGCAAACAATTATATGTAGAGTTCATTTAGATTTATCTGTCGATTATACATCTTTCCCTAAACATGTTGGTCAGGGGAAAGGGGGGTTTGTAGAGAGACCTAAGTATAGAAGACAAGATGTGCCACCTCTTTAGAACAAGAGGTTCTTAGTTGGCCCAAATCTTTTGGTTCTTCCAAAACATGTGGAACTAGCAAATGCCACCCAACCATCATTGACCCCCTCGAGATGCACATTTTTTGAGAGCATGGCAACTATTGCCACTGAGGTTGATCAGTTGTCATCTGATCATGTTGGAAGGTATTTGTTACACCCAAGGATTGGCATTCCATCCATTGAGGCCTCATAGACTAGTTGTTCATATCGTTACATTCGTGCTGATATACCATTGCCACATGATGTGGCACAGATTAGTGGAGAGAGTGCTTTGTGGAATATGATTAGATGCCTGGCCAATGATTTATTAGATTCATGCCAGTTCATCAGTGATCAGCATGGGATGCCACTTGATGCTATATCCTCACATCTCAAGCGATATTTTGGTGGATAGAGGAGGCATGGTGAGTTAGGTTCACAAGGTTTTGGGGGACACCAGGATGTTCCAGTTGGTCCTACAAGCTCCACCCCTCTGAATATTCCAGTTGGTCCTGAGATTAAGGTTACTGCACATGTTATGGGAGGTGAGTATAGCAGGCTTCTTTTCAGTACTAAGAGTACACCATCTACACGTGTATCATTACATCTCCCTGATTCTAACATCAGTGGGATTGGGAGGGCCTTTGTTGGTGCAGCTGAGGTACAATTTATTTAAAAATTATAATCTAAATTCATAAATTATATATTTAAAAATTATTTAAGTTCAATTTTAAATAAAATCACATACATCAAGAAGCTCTGACTCTTGATTGCAATCTTAAATGTACATGTGTATTAGACTTGTGCTACTATTTTACAACCTAGATATGGAGATTTGCATCATGCTGGTGATCCTAGTCATCATCACGAGGTATTTAAAAACTAGGTCTATATATCACATGTATATATAAGTTTGATTTAAGTGTACACACACACACACACCCACATATATATATCAAGTTAACTTTCTACATACAGAAATCAAGTGTACAAGTTTTCTAACTAAATACACATATGCTTATATATTTTATTCAACACACGTCATATATATAGGTTGCAAGATCCAGTCATGCTTCTATTGAGACTCCTCTACATGATGCAGACCATGTATGTCAGGTAATAATTTAGATTTGTCAAGTATTGTTTATTTATTTAAAATCAAAACATATATTATTAGAATATCATGAAGGTGGAACAAAGGATGGACCAACAGAAGAATAGTGGAGTATTCCAGCATCTACTTCAATAGAGGAGATAGAAGAGATCTTGGATAGCCATGTGGGAAGAAGTACTCAGAACAGGAAATATGAAGAATACCTGGTGAAATGGAAAGGAAGGCTTGTTTAATATTCTTCTTGGTTGTCTAAGGCAGAGGTTGACCGTTTGGGTTTTCCTCACACAAACACCTGAGACGTGATAGGGTCACTTCTCAATTTACCCTGGGTGTCTGATGAAGGAGCATCCAGTGGTGTAAGGGCAATCTTGCATCACCCAAAAAAAGATGTGTTTCAAAATTGTTGATGTTTTTTCTATTT
The DNA here is from genome assembly GCA_027924645.1 of Cunninghamia lanceolata. Classification (NCBI taxonomy): domain Eukaryota; kingdom Viridiplantae; phylum Streptophyta; class Pinopsida; order Cupressales; family Cupressaceae; genus Cunninghamia; species Cunninghamia lanceolata. Next base: position 222,713 of record BSBN01001413.1, on the reverse strand, counting down.
CTTTTCAAAATTTGTGGTTCTGGTTCCATAATCGCTTGAATAATGATGTAGAACTTTCAGTTTTTCCAAACTACTAAAAATAGCAACCTGTTATTTTTAGAAAGTTTGCATTTAGGCACGGAATGAAGTAAAAATTTATAGGAAGCTTCATAACTGAAAAATAAGACCTTTGGCGAAAGAATCACACAAAGATCATTTGTGAGCTGAAAGATATTAAAGTTTCTATTTCCCAAAAATGCCTGAAAATTATTCAAACTCAGGTTTGAGGCACTAAACAGCCCCATACGGGCCTGAAAATGGCCAAAACTGGCAAAGCAAGTTCTTAGCGCATAGAGCACTCTGCGAGATTTCCAACGCATAAAATAGTTCGTCAATCGAACACCTGGATCAAAAGTTATGGCTCCTAGAAGTTGACCTATTTTTGGAGGGAGATGCAAATTTTGAAATTAGGTTGTTGGCTGCCAAAAAAGCTATTAATAACCATTTTTGGGAACCCTGGGTAGTAAAAGAGTTAAGGGGGGAACTGTAGAGTCAAGAATAGGTGGGAAAACAAAAACCCTAGCTGATTCAGGGTTACAAAAGGCAGATGATTCTAGAGTCTGGGGATAGGAAGCTATAATGTGTTGCAACCTGTGGAGGGTTGATCCCTCTGATTGTATTTGAGCTTCTGTAATGTAATAAGTTGTCCAAATCAATAAAGAAAGTTCTATTTTCTGTATGCAATTTCTGTTGTTGTGTGTTTTATGATTTACCCCCTTCATCACCACTTCAATGGAAATCTGATTCAAGATAAATTTCAGCAATCTTTAACTGTGTTATTAATGGAGATTGTAACATAGAAACAAAACTATGCTTCACAGAAATACAAAATCAGAAATATGAACACATAACACAATGTTTAATGTGGAGAAAACCCTTTCGGGTAAAAAAATCCACACAGGAAAGAGGCCCAATGTTTGTATTAATCTAAAAATGATTTACAATACAACAACACTTCAATTCTCTCCACCAGTCTTCAATCTGACAGCATTTCGGCAGCACCTGAGTACCTAAAATCTGTATTGCAGCAACTAATACATGAAAAATACTTATAGAAACATTTTCTAACTCCTCCTAGGTGTTCACCTTCTCTCTCTCCTAAGATTTCCAGCCTGTAAACATTAATTACCATCCTACAAGCATCTTACACTTGTCCAAAAACAACCATGCAAAGGTTGGATGTCCAAGACTAAATCTGGCCTCTTATAGCATCTTATGGCATGTCATAACTATCATAGATTCCAGCAAAAGAGTATCTTTCCAAGATAGGAACCTTGGGCTAAATATAGCAAATATACAACTAACATATCCGTCATATGTGTCATAGAATCTCATAATCTTATGACAACTTGCAGTTGTCATAGATTCACTCACCAAACATTATGATAGTTGTCATACATGCCAAAAATAGTATATTCCTCAAGGGAGCACACCTATCCTCATTTACTATGAGCTTTTACATTTTTCAATAGTAAATGTCACTCCGTAACTACCGCCGATAACTTTGAAATTACAATTGTCAATGAGACTACCTCATTCCCTTATGGGTAATTACAAATAACAAATAATAAATGGAATAAAATACAATATTAGAATTTACAAGGTTAATGGCACCTTATTCCAACATTCTCCCACTTGACATTATACATTGTAAATCAACCCATAGGAAATCAAATGAAAATAATCAAGCACTAGAAATAAGAGTCATGGCCTCTGCACCATACAAACTTCTCTATGCTCATAGGCTTGGTCAATAAATCTGCAACATTCTCCCGAGTGTCTATCTTCTTCATCTCAATCTCTCCATTTGCAACCAACTCTCGAACAAAGTGATATTAAACATCAACATGCTTAGTCTGAGCATGATACATGGGATTCTTGGCCAAACAGATAGCACTCTAGCTATCACAACCAATCTGAATGATTCTGCAATCAAAACCAATACTTGTACATAGTCTCCTCAACCAAATTGCCTCCTTAGAGACATGAGTAGCAGCCATATACTCTGCTTTCGTGGTGGACAAAGCAACTGTGGGCTGCTTCTTACTCATCCAACTCACTACACCTCCAAACAAAGTAAACCCATAGCCACTAGTGGACCTTCGACTATCCAAGTCACCTACCCAATCTACATCAACAAAACCTTGTATGTCCAAAGATTTATCAGCACTATCAGTACCAGAATAAACCAAACAATGATCAGAGTACCTACAAGATATTTAAATACCCTCTTCACATAGTTCCAATGCTGTCTACCAAGGTTAGACATAAATATGCTCAAAACTCCCACTGCTTGGGCAATATCTGGTCTAGTGCAAACCATTACATACATCAAACTCCCTACAACACTAGCATATGGCACATTAGATATATCCTCAAGATCATCTTCAGTCTTTGGACACATATCTAATGAAATCTTAGTTCCAATGGGTAAAGGAACTCTAACTGGGTTATAGTCTTGCAAACTAAACCTCTGCACAATAGTATTCACATACTTACTTTGTGACAACCAAAGATTTCTGTTAACTCTGTCCCTCCTAATCTCCATTCCCAAAATATACCTTACAGCACCAAGATCCTTCATTTCAAATGCACCTGAAAGTTGGGCTTTAAGCTCATTGACCATACCCTTAGTATTGCTGAAAAACAACATGTCATCAACATACAAAGCAATAACCAGTATAGAATCATCAACATAATGAATGTAAACATAATGATCCTCCTTGCTTCTAACAAAACCCAATTTCAAAAAAAATGAATCAAACTTTTGATACCACATTCTGGGGGACTATTTTAGACCATAAAGAGACCTCTTTAACTTGTAAACCCAATGTTCTTTTCCTTTTACCTCAAAACCTGTAGGTTGTTGCATATAAATTTCTTCTTCAAGATCTCCATACAAGAATGTAGTCTTAACATCCATTTGCTCAATCTCCCAATCATAAGCTATAGAAGTCAATTTAGCAATAGGAGAGAATATCTCACCAAAATCAACTCCCTCTCTTTGGGAGTAGCCCTTGGGTACCAGTCTATCCTTGTACTTCTCCAATGACCCATCTGCTCCAAATTTCTTTTTGAAGGCCCACTTACAACCTATGGCCTTTCTTCCTTTGGGCAAATGAACAAGATCTTAGGTGTTACAAGAGTCTAAAGCCATCATCTCCCCCTGCATGGCTAACTGCCAAGACTCACTATCATTTGCAGAAATAGCTTCCCTGTAGGATCTAGGTTCATCATTAGTACTCAATAAAGCATATACACAATAGAAATATGGTGGGCTATACCTGTCAACTAGATTTTGTTGTCTTGTGGACCTCCTCAAGGGTGGAGTAAGAGACTCTACTCATTCTTCTGCATGATCATCTGCAACAACTTCTTCTGTAACAACAGACTCATCTTCATTAGAACTACTCAAATCTTCTTCGTCTTCTTCACCCCCCAATCCATCATTATGTTATTCCTGAGGTGTATCTTGCTGCTCTAAATCAAAGCGCACCTTCTTTACCTTTTCATCTTTTTCTTTTGGCTTCTCAGATTCAGAAATAGCTTTAAGTTCCCTGAAAATAACATCTCTAGAAAAGATAATCTTGTGGGTTAGTGGATTCCAAAGTTTATAACCTTTCACATTATCACCATATCTAATGAATGTACACTTTTCAGCCTTTGGATCCAACTTAGATCACTTTTCCTTAGGCACATGAACAAAAGCCTCACAGCCAAAAACCCTTAAATGTGAAACAAAAGGTTTCTTACCTATCCACACTTCATAAGGTGTCGAATCAAGAGCCTTACAAGGAGATCTATTTATCAAGTAGCAAGTAGTACACACAGCCTCTGCCCAAAAGCATTTATCCAACTGTGCATCACTAAGCATACTTCTAGCCCTTTCCATAATTGTCTGGTTCATCCTTTCTGCAACACCATTTTGTTGTGGTGTATACAGAGTTGTCTTTTATCTGATTATACCTGCATGCTTGCAAAACTCATCAAATTCCTTAGAACAATATTCCCCTCCATTGTCAGATCTTAATATTTTTATCTCTAAACTTGATTGGTTCTCTACTAAGACTTTGAATTCCTTAAACTTAGTGAAAACTTCATATTTATGCTTCATAAAATAAATCCATGTAAATCTGGATACATCATCAATGAAGGTTACAAAATAACAAGATTTTCTGATAGATTCATTATCCACAGGTCCAAACACATCCATATGAATAATTTCTAACTTCTCTTTTGCTCTAGTGCTTCATGAAGGAAATGATTTTCTGTTTTGTTTACCAAACACACAATGCTCATAGAAATTAAAGTGCTCATCAAAATAGGAGAAACCATCCAACAAATTTTTATTCTTAATAGTTTTTAATACATTATTGCTTGTGTGGCCTAATCTATGGTGCCACAACATACATGCATTTTCAGTATTAGCCTCAGATACATAGGAGGCATTATAAATTGTAGTGGCTTCAAGCTTGAACAGGCTTCTGAATCTCTTCCCCTTTGCTACCACCAAGTTCCCTTTCATTAATCTACAGCCATACTTGTCAAATGTCACATGTGAATACCCAAATCATTCAACTTCGAAACTGAAATCAAATTTCTAGCTAATCGAGGAACATGCAAAACACCAGGGAGGGTTTTAATCCTCCCATCACTGAAACACAACAATGCCTTTCCTTTCCTGACAATTGGATATGAAGAATTGTCACCAAGGTAGATATTACCTCCATCATATTCTTCATATGTGGATAACCATTCCTTATGCAGGATCATATGAAACGAGCATCCTGAGTCAACCAACCAATTTTCATCAAAAACAACATTACATGTAGAAAGTAAAACTTCTTCACCTGCATTTGAGGACTTATCCGAAGTACTCTCCCACTATTTCTTGGGGTTTTTGTACTCCTTCACATGTCCCCTTTTACCGCAGTTCCAACACTTAACTCTATTCTTTTTACCAGGAGTCTTAGACCAGCCCTTGGACTTGTCCTTAGGCCCTTTCTGATCTCCTTTAGGTCCTCTTTCCTTAGACCTTCCCCTGACACTGAGAGCATCCCCTGAACTATCTGAACTCTTCTTCCTCAATTCCTGTGACAGTAGCACTGAAACAAGAGCATCCAACTTTGGATCCACAAAGTTAGAAGTGATAGCAAGGATAACATTCTCCCAAGACTCATGTAAAGAACAAAGAAGTAAGATACATTTATCTTTCTCACTAACCTTAACATCTACTGAATCAAGCTAAATCACTAACAAACTAAAAGAATTCAAATGCTCTGCAACTGATTCACCTTCTCACATTTTCATGGAAAACAATTTTCTTTTTCAATAAAGTTTATTTACCATACTCTTGGCTTGATAGATCTCACCCAATCATTTCCACAACTTGTATGCAGTCTCTTCCTTTGAGACATTCAACAGGATAGAGTCTAAAAGACACAACCGAATGGTTCCCCGTGAATTCTTATCTAGTCTATCCCACTCATCTTGAGAGACATCATCGAGTTTCTTCTCTTTTTGAATAGCCAACCATTGATTTCTTTCTTCCAACAAATCTTTCATTTTCAGCTTCCATAACTCATACGTCGTTCCGTTGAACTTCTTAATGTCCATTCGAGAGGTTGATGCAACGATGGATGTAGCCATAATAACAACATGAGATCTACAAAATAAATAGAACCAAATCTCCCATTGTAGCCACAGCTTCCACACTACCACCCAAGAGTCAAAGTTGGCCAGGCTCTGATACCAAATGTTAGAAATGAAAGCAACACTGCTTCAATGGAAATCTGATTCAAGATAAATTTCAGCAATCTTTAACTGTGTTATTAATGGAGATTGTAACACAGAAACAAAACTATGCTTCACAGAAATGCAAAATTAGAAATATGAACACATAAAACAATGTTTAATGTGGAGAAAACTCTTTCGGGTAAAAAACTCCACACAAGAAAGAGGCCCAATGTTTGTATTAATCTAAAAATGATTTACAATACAACACTTCAACTCTCTCCACCAGTCTTCAATCTGATAGCATTCTGGTAGCACCTGAGTACCTAAAAGTTGTATTGCAGTAACTAATACATGGCAAATACTTATAGAAACATTTTCTAACTCCTCCTAGGCGTTCACCTTCTCTCTCTCCTAAGATTCTCCAACCTGTAAACATTAATTACCATCTTACAAGCATCTTACACTTGTCCAAAAATAACCATGCAAAGGTTGGATGTCCAAGACTAAATCTGGCCTCTTACAACATCTTATGATGCATCATAACTATCATAGATTCTAGCAAAAGAGTATCTTTCCAAGATAAGAACCTTGGGATAAATATAGCAAATATACAACTAACATATCTGTCATATGCGTCATAGAATCTCAGAATCTTATGACAACTTGCAGCTGTCATAGATTCACTCACCAAACATTATTATAGTTGTCATACATGCCAAAAATAGTATATTCCTCAAGGGAGCACACCTATCCTCATTTACTATGAGCTTTTACATTTGCCAACAGTAAATGTCACTTTGTAATTGCCACCGGTAACTCCAAAATTATAACTGTCAATGAGACTACCTCATTCCCTTATGGGTAATTTCAAATAACAAATAATAAATGGAATAAAATACAATATTAGAATTTACAAGGTTAATGGTACCTTATTCCAACACTAGACACCTAAGTCTTAAAACACCTAAGTTCAACCTAAGACCTATAAGACACCTATACACCTCTAAAACACCTAAGAATTAAGACCTAGATCTTTAAGACACCTAAGAAACCTAAGACATTTAAGACACCTAGACACCTAAAACACCTAAGACACTTAAGACCTAGATCTTTAAGACACCTAAGAAATTTAAGACACCTAGACACCTAAGACATTTAAGACACCTAGACACCTAAAACACCTAAGACACTTAAGACACAGGTAGACACCTAAGACACCTAAGAAAATTAAGACACCTAGACAACTAGACATTTAAGACACCTAGACACCTAAAACACCTAAGACACTTAAGACACAGGTAGACACCTAAAACACCTAAGATACTTAAGACACATGTAGACACCTAAGACACCTAAGAAATTCGTGTACATTTTAAAATAAATGAATAGATCAATATAGATAATTCAAGTTCATATACCTTCATACTGGATATATCAATTGCTTCAACTCACTCAAGTTAATAATGTAGTAAGAGCTCTTGGTATATATAATCTGGATCTTCTCTATCTTTTATTATCTCTAAAATCTTTTCGTGATCTTCAATAGACAACCTCCACTTTTGTTGACCATGTCTTCTTTTTTGTAATGTTTCCAAACTTAATCTTGTTGCTAAAACTAAGTGACTGTAGTGTAGAACCTTTTGTCCTGGCATATATTCAATAAATATAATACCATTTTTATCTATCTTTACTTGTTGATAATAGGTGCCTTCAACAACAACTGATCCAATGGGATATGATTGTCCATCACCATCTGTCATTGATTCTAACAATTTTGATTTTACTTGTGTGCATCTTAGTAGATAGTAATCTACACCTTCTGTATTGTCAGGATCTGCAACCACAACAAAAATATCTCTTGTACATACCACAAGTAAACATGTAAATGTACATTTGAGTTGAACAATGTCAATCAAATGTTCATTGAAACTTTATTACAATCTCAAATATAAATCAATTTTGTAAGTTACCTATAACAACTAAATCTGATATATGTTTGTAATCAGTTGAATATATAGGATCATATACATCTACAATGTCACTATCGTCAAAAGGATGACTTGATACTATTTGTTTCATTTCCCATTGTGAAACATATCCATCCCTTACATTTGGACATTGTAGAATATTTGCACTGTTCTCAATGCAATCAAAACAAAAACAAGATTTTTCTCACTTGAATAGCAAGAGGCTTGCTATGTCCTATAGTCATGACTTGATGCAAACTTCTAACACCATTAATAGCTTGACAATTATATGGATTCAATCGATCAATCTCTACACGTATGAACAAATTCTTGAGCATCTCAATTAAAACTATTTAAATTTGAAATTAAATCACATGCACACGTACTTAAATTTAAACATTAAAGTTTTCAAATTCAATTAACATACCTTTAACTTCCTAAAAATAGAGTTTGTTGTATATTGAGTCATGGGTAGCAAAATGGTTTTTGCACCATTCAACAATTTGACTTGCATTTTTTATGGTGTTACCTGCAATTTCATGTTGGTGTTCAATGCCTAGGTAAGAGGTTTAAGAATTTTAAAAAGTTCACATGTACATCCAACTATTACAATACACATACATAGATCAATTACATAAATCATTGTAGAAGTATTAAACAATTTTAAGTTATTTTATATATAATTACCTGCAAGTTCATATTGGTGAAGTGCACGTTTTACACATGATCCTACTCCATCATGCTCTCCTTTTCCATGTCCACTCTCAAAAAAATTCCACAAAAACTTTATGCCAAATTTAGTATGTTGTTGCATTAACCAATTAAATGCTTTCGCAAACTTAAATTGTCCTATATAAATAGTTCTATAGAAACAACGATTTAAAAACCAAAAATTAGTTAAAAATTCAAGTCTTAAAATTAAATATAAATTATTAAATTAAAAATTTAAAATTTAAAAATAATAATAAAATCAACACTTACCAGCACATCCATCAGACCAAATCTAGTGTTGTGATGCAGCAATGCCACATTGTCTCAAATCTTCAAAAAACATTTGAAAGCAATGTGCTACATAGCTTCTATCATGACCCGTATCATCACTGATATAAAAGTGAACCTCCTTGATGATAATTTGTTCATCTTCGGTACTCTCTATCTCATCTACAAATAACTCAGCATGTCTATAGTAAACTTGTACAAAGATTGCGACTTGCTCTGAATGATAATATTGACTTCGAATTTTAGTTTGAGGACTAAATGTATAATTTTCAGAAAAATATACAATAGAGAGAATACAACCCAGTGGAAAACAATTCTTTGAGTCACAAAAATGCTTATCTTGCTATCTTGCACCATGACAATGTTGGATATGTGGGTATACAATGTTACGAAATTTGTTCATAAACTCGTTGCAGGGCAATTCACTCTCTCTCAAAACAATTTTTTTAGATTCAACTCCTAACTTCGTTGAGTATTTTTCATATTCAAATCTCTTCCAAACAACTGACACTGAATGATCAATATTCTCAAATGGTAAAAATTTCATCAAATTTCCACAGTTTACACATATATTTCTTATACATTGTACATTGAATTCATCTGAATCTTCTGATTTTTTACATAAGATAGACTTCACAAATTGTGTTGTACTTCGAAGGATGGCTACATTTGGATTAACTATTACCATAAGTTTTTTATATGACTGTAGGTGTAGATGAAATTCAACATGATTTCGATAGCAACAAGTTTCACATACTTTATTTATATTTACAAAACATGGTCGTAAATTCTCAAACATCCTTTGAGAAATCTTCACTTGTGAAAATTCTTGTTTGAATGCTTCAAAAAATTCACTTTGTGTTGTATCTATAAAATGCTTTAGATGAGAAATTTTTTTACCATCTTCATCTTTTATTTGTATAGTGTCCCTTCTATTGGAAGAAACACGGGAGTTGTCGGTCCAATATCCAATTACTTTTTGTTTTACATCTCTAAAAATCTATCTCTCTGAGGGACTCGACAAATATTTACCCAATTATTTTCAATATTTTCATCTAATCTATTTCTCTTATTGATATATCTTTGAATAGTTCTCCTAGATACATTTACTAATCGTGCAATTTCATTAACTTGTCTTCTATGTGATAATTTCTTACTAGAAATTACAATCATCAATGCTCTATGTGCAACACTTAAATCAGAACTTCGACTCTTGGTTTGAATAGAATCCAATGTTGTTTGCAAGTTTTTAATTACTGTCTGATATACTAAATTTGAAGATTTTTTCTTGTTATCAACTCCTAACAACTCCAAAATAGGGGTCATTTCTTTTCACCTAAATAACTTTGCACATAATTGTGCTCTTCCAATTAGAGATTTATCTTCAAAAAACTCATCCCAAATTCTTTGAGTGCAATTTTATTGTGCTTTCAGGTAACATATGTTCAAGTGAAATATTTTTGAAAAGAACATCCTCATCCATCTCCGTAAGATTTTCCATTCCATGCAAAATATGTCTATCACTACTACCAATTTCATCTTGTACCTATTCATTAATATGATCTTCAACTTGTTCATCAATAATTTCAATGGGTTGTTCTTGACAAGATGTTCCTACGGTTTTTTCAACTCTTTTTCGGTCATACAACCTTGATCTAATTCTTTTATTCCCCATCACAAATTACTAATTTTAATTCACCTACACACACATATACATCCTAATAAATAACACATGAAGTTCAATTTATACATGGTAAAATGAGTAAATAAGTTGGGAATCATGTTATATACTTGAAAATTTGTAACCTTTCTTGCTAAAAAAACTCCTTTTGTGTGGTTTCTCCAAATGCTTGAATTGAAAAAATTTGAAAAAATAATTTTTAGCCTTTATTGTGAAAAATTCTGCTTCTATTTTCTCCTTGATGCTTGAATTGAATAAAAACACAAAAAATAAAGCCCTATATATATAATTAAGTTTAAGAAATTCTATAAAAAAAAAAATTTGCCAACCAGTGGTGGTCGTCAGATTTTTTAATTTCGGGCGAGATAATTTCGCCCCCAAATGATTTCACCCAAAATTATCTATGTGGTAGTCCACTTGGCAACCACCTCATCATTTTTTCTGGTTTTGTAAAATTCTCAACTTAAACTAAATATTTCTTTAATCAAATGAATTATTTCAAAAAAAAAACCCTTTTGTAGAGCTTTGAGTCTAGAATCCAAATATGTTTTTTTTTAATATTTTGATTAGTTTTAATATGTTTTTTTTTTAAATTATTGCAAGTAGGTTGTTAAAATCAGAGATGACATTGATTAGAAATTAAAAAAAATATCAAAACACATCCAATTTTTTCCAAAATTATATGGTTCACTAGAGGAACGAGTCCTCTCCAAAAGGGTATAATTAGTTTTATAAAAATAATAAAAAAAAAATTATACAAAAGTTGACGTGGAATAAAAACAATTAGATTCTGTAAAGTTTGACTTTAAAACGATATTACGAAGAAAATATGTATTGAAAACTGATTTTTTTTTCTCCATTCACTAGATATTGAACTCATCTATTTAGGGAAAAAATTAGGGAAAAAATAAGATTGTTTGCTCTTTTTTTTTTACGTGGACTCAAAGTCATTTTTTCCTGAAATTTTCAGCAATTCAAAATTTGCTTTTAAAGTTATAAAAAAATGTCAAAATAATTTTTTTTAAAATTACAAGCATAAAATTCATCAAGAGATCTACATTTCATTAGTTTACATCATTTTGAAATTGAAAACATAAATGCCACTTTTATGAGGTTGAAGTTCAGAATTTTTTTTACTGAATTTTTTTTACTGTTGGTCAATTCCTTTATAAAGTGTGACACAGGTTTGTGCTTTTACCCATTGGCATAACTAAGGAAGTTGTGAGGCAAAATAGAGAAAGGATAGAAAAAGATGAGAAGGATAAGTAGGATGAGAAACAAGGAAGTGCTCCAGAAGTCTCCTCCAGCCAGCCTAGAAAAACCAGAAGCTCTGTTACTGCCCCTGTTCCCCCAAAACCTGCCAAACCTAAGAAACTAGAAGGCAAATCATCCAGAAAAGAAGGGAAAAGGGTGAAAACTAAGGCCTCCTAGACATATAAAAGCATGAAGAATGATGAAGAAGAAACTGATTCTGATATTGAAGTCAATGAATTAAAGGCATCAAGCACAAAAGTAGCCAAGGTGTTTAAGGAAAAGCCCTCCAAAAGAAAAAGAGCAAGCAAGAGGCAAAAGAATGTAACATGTGTTGAAAAGCCTACTCTCTCTATGGATGACATCATCAAATCAGTCATTATAGATGGCAACTTAAGGCCAATAACTAAATTCTTTGATCATTACAGTGATGCTGATAAGAGGGTTCTAGAAGAAGCAACAGTCAAATATTTGAACATCTACAATAAGGCATTGATTGAAATAACTTCTGAAATCCTAAAAAGTCTTGTAGATATTCTGGAGTTAAGAAAAGAAAATGCAAAAGGTAAAGACATGGAGATTAGGGAGCATGTGTTGATAAATTTGTGCCCTCAGATTACTCCAGATCAGATGAACATGATATTCAAGGAAGTGAAGGATGACTTTAGGAGTAAGAAGAGAATGAATAAACTCATGCTTGGTGAAATAGATGAGATAGTCAAAGATACTCAGGAGATTCTTTTGAATGCACTGAAAAGACATAATCTTCCTAATATTGAAAAGGAGATTGATGATGGATTGACTCCTCAATTCCGGATGTTGAAGAATTGAAGATCAATGAGCAACAAACTGAGTTAGATGACTCCTCTGTTCCTGAAGAGGAAGCAATAAGCAAGGAAGATGTAAAGATGATAGATGAAACTAATGATACAGGAGGTATTCAAACTCCTCTGGATCAATCTTGCAAAGAAGATACAGAATTGAATGTTGAAGTAGATGATCAAATTGAAGATGATTCATTGAAGAATAAAAAGCATGAATTAGAAGGAGAGGACCAAGAAGCAGAAAGGCTAAGGAGAAAAATGAAAATGAAGTAGAGATTGCAAAGGTTGATGAAGAGCCCAAGCAGGACAATCCAGTTGATAGTACCGATAAGGATCAAATAGATACATCATCGTTTTGGGCAAGAGACACTACAGAAGCAGTGAAGGAAATTCTGGAAAAAGACAAACAAATTGAAGAAGATCAGGACATTATACAAGGTCCAATAAATTTTGATACCTTATCTCCGGTGCAAAAGATAAAGTTGGCCTTCATTGCTCAAGCTAAACCCAGAGAAGACATTTTGAAGTTTCACATAGAAGACAGTGAGCTACTTGGCCTGGCATTAGGAATTTTGGAAAAGATCATGCCCACTTTTTATAAGGATTCTTCGGCATCTCCATCCAACCAATTGAAAAATCTAATAAATTTGGTAAGTTCTCATTTTGAATCTCTAGAGAAGTCTGCAAAGGTCAAGGTTCAAAAGGAATTCAATAATAAGAGATTTGATGCTCTAAAGGGGTTGATTGGAGTAGATAGAATAGTGTTGGATACTAATATAAAAAGTATTCAGAATGCTCTTACATAAGGACAAAATGTATATAAATTTTTCTTATCTTGTCCTAAAGGTATAGAGGATATTGAAGATAAAATAAAGGAGTCTAAGCAGAAATTATCTAATGTATCCAAATCTTTTGATCTTGTGACAACATTAGTGGCAAGCAAGGAGTTTCAGGCAATCAGCCTAATTGAAGAAATAAAGAGATTGACAAAAGAAAAGGAGAACATTGAGGCAAGGATGAGTGATCTCCGAGGACTAATTTTCCCCAAAATGGAAGCAATGTTCAATGCCTTAACTAAAGCCCAAACTACAGCTCAATCAAGTGATCCCATTGATCTGTGAATGGAAGAATCACAAGCTTTCCTATTCAGTGGCCATATCTCAATTTTGAACACCATGAAGAAGAGCTGGGATAGCAAGATGGCAAAATTGAAGAACATTTTTGGAGATGTACTCAAGTATATGTAAATAGGACTTAAGGATTGTTTGTACATATGCGGCCTGGTATATAGAATGTTTGTGTAAATTTTAGTTTACAGATCCCACCCTTTGCCATTGATGTCAAAGGGGGAGTGAAGAGTAGTGAAAAATGAGGAATCTAGAAAAGGGGGAGCTTTGGAGAATAGTGAAAAGCACAAGTGTACATAGAAATGGGGAGTTGTTTCGACACTTAGTCATTTTTCACTAAGTGTTGTCATCAATGCCAAAGGGGGAGATTGTTGGCAAGAGACACTGCTATGCATGACATGTGTTGTCATTAATGGCAACTAAGTCTACCTTACATATCCACATTTCATGATTTGTTCATATAGGAAGTCAGAGTGAAGATTTGTCTAAGTCTGGATGTCAGAAATAGAGCATGTGACAGGGTCCAGTATCTTGGTCTGAATCTCTCTGATGGTAACTCACAGTGTGCTGTGGATCTGAGGGAAAGATAAGGATTGTGAGGACTATCTAAATCCAAAGATTTAGCCTCCGGTGATAAAGGATTCAATAGTTATAAGGATTTGAGTATCAGGTTCCAATTAGTTAGCACAGTCAGAAGAAGAACAAGGCGACCTAGTATTTGATCTTGGTTCGGATGCAAAAAAGTTGTTAGATAAGAAATTAATGATAATTAGTGATATTGGTCGACATGAATGATGATCTAGGAACACAAGTTTTTGGTTCGCATTGATATTTGTGCATAGATTCAGCCGACAGAATAGAGTGCTTAATAAATGTTCTAAGTTTTATTGAAGCTGACTACAGTTGATTGAATTCCTTGATGCAGAATCTGGATATATATAACTGATGGATTCAAGTGTTTTAGGGTACGATTGTGATGTGTTGATGGAGTAAGTGTGAAAAAGGCAAAAAGGAGTGCAAAGGAGAAGAGATCTAAGGACCGGATCATGGCAGAACAATAAACAGAGAAAAGCAAGGATGAAGTGTGTAAGATCAGTATTTTGTACTTAACTGGAACTAAATTCTTGCATTGTTAGATGCTATTCATCAGTTTAAACACTCTGTAATCTTCTTATAATCATTTTTGTAGGCAGTGAGCTCGAAGGCATGTGCCTTCCCCATTTGTAATACTTTTAATAGGGTATTAATTTTTGTGGACTAACCTCTACCATGGTTTTCCCTTAACTAGGTTTCCAAGTTAAAATCTTGGTGTCAAGTGTGTTATTTGTATTCCTACTCATGTGTTATTGATTCATGATTTCATAGTTTTAATAATGATATGTAAATAAGTGGTAGAGAAGAATTAATTGCAGCAAGTGTTAAAGTTTTGAGACAATTGATTCACCCCCCCTCTCAGTTGTCTACCCTAATTCCAACATAGTGTTATGACCAAGTGCTCTAAGTATTTTAAGGATCCCCAATAAGAGTGTTGGTAGACTCAAGTGTTTGATGAGACCAACAAGGCATTGAAGGGGATGAAGGAGGAGAACCCTTAGACTTATAATATAAACTTTGGGAAGGGGAGGGTGAAACCTCATGATCAATCTTGTGAGTAGAGGAAGTTGGAAGAAAATCCTCTAAGTCACTATCATTTGAATTTTTTGTGGATGAAATAAGATGGGAAGATGAGCTAGGAGAGCTTTCCTCAAAATACACACTTTTCTCAGTGAAGATCTCATGTGTCTCAAGATCCAAGAGATGATATCCTTTGACACCATGGGGGTATCTAAAATGATGCAAAGCCAACTTTAAGGTTCTAAGGCCCAACACTTCTCTAAAGGAATGTGTGCCCATGCCGGGGAGCCAAAAAATTTGAAGATCCACACAACAGGTTTCTTTCCACACTAGGCTTCAAAGGGAGTGATGCCCTTCAATGCCTTATGAGGAACCTTGTTCTAGATGTAAGCAACATAGTCGATATCTTCAGCTCAATACTTAGGTTCAAGGGAGCATGAATGGATCAAGCAACCAACCATCTCTTTTAGGGACCTATTTGCCTCTCCACTACACCAATTTTATAAGGTGTGTAGGTGATAGTATGCTGAAGATAAATCTGTTCAAAGTGTAAAATTACTCAAAGTAATGGTTCACATATTTTTTGCCATTATTTGTGTGAAGAATTTTGATGCACTTCCTAGATTGTTTCTTGGCACAAGCCTTAAACTTTTGAAATTTGTCAAAGATTTCACCTTTTTTCCAAAGAAAGTAGTGTTAGATGCATCGACCAACTAAGAGGGGGGGTGAATCAGTTGTACATTAAAACATTAAACCCTCAAGATATTCCAATCTTCAAACTCTTATTATGCATTAGCAGAATGTAAACATATAAAGAATCAATGCAAACACATCCAAACACATAAGAACACCAGATTTACGTGGAAAACCCAAGAAGGGAAAAATTGTAGTGAGGATTAACTCGCATATATAAGAATAGCAAGACCAAATACAAATAGGCTCACTTCCAAGAGCTCACTGCCCAGAAGGACTCACTATCCAGAGGAGAGAAGACTAGAAGAGGAACGTTATAGAGAGATTCACTATCTCAAAGCAACAAGATAAATCTACAACTGCAACTTCTTTCCATCCACAACCTTTGTCTCATTGCCTCTAGTAACTTCAAGCACATTGAAATGTAGACACCTTCTGCTCACTACATTCATGAGTCATAAGCATTTAAGCTCACACTCAAATCATTAGCCTTGATTCACATTCACATCGTCTTCTCTACCTTGATCCACTCAACTTCATCTTGCATTTATACCATCCATGACCTAAAACAATCTCAATTAGGTTGGCCTTAATGAAATGTGTGCACCTCAAGTGTTCAACACCAAATAGGTTGGCACTAAACACTTCCGTGGTGGAAAGAAGTGAAAGTAGGCTATGCCAAGGGTTAACTAGGACTTAAATTTGTATCACCATGTTGCTCATCACATCCACAATCCACGAGGTACCTCCACAAATAGCGCTAGCAAGACAAGTCAACCACACTTAAACAAATGCTAGAACCAACCACATACATGCCTCTCCTATTGGGATAAGGTGCCATTAACCTTGTAAATCCCAATATTGTATTATTCCAAGTATTATTTGTAATTTGTAATTACCCATAAGGGATGTACAAGTTTCACCGGTAGTGGTAAAAATTAATTACTTGGGCCAATACTTATGGAGTTACTACATTGGTGAGTTCTGGAGTTATCAACGGTAATTATGGAGCAACATTTTATGGTTGGTAATTGTAAATATCAAGAGTATTTGAGGGTAGGCATCACCTTGGAGGAATCATCTATTTTTGGCATGTATGACACACAACATAAAGTTGTTGAGTGCATGTAAGAGAATCTATGACAACTGCAAGTTGTCATAAGATTCTATGACAATATGACAACTTATGATGGATAATTATTAGTTGTAAGTTGCTATTCTTGGCTCTAGGCACCCATATTGGGAAGATACTATTTTGGGGGTGTTATGATGGAATATATGATAGTTATGACAACATTTACTACCCTGTAAGAGTCTATTCTTGTCCATGGACGCCCAAGGTTGCATAGTTGACTCTTGACAAGTGTTATGAGCTTGTAAGAAGTCATTGAATATTGCATGATGAAGATTCCTAGGTGAGAGAAAATGGACACCTTGTTTTAGGAGTAAAATACTTCTATAAGTACAATGCCATGTATATGTTGCATATCTTAGTTTATAGGTACACAGGTGCTATTGGATTGAAGAGTGAATAGGAGATTGGAAGTGGATGTATTGTAATCTTGTTTTGAAGACAATACAGCTTGGGCCTCTCTTCTTGGTGAAGTTTTTTCCCGTGAGGGTTTCTCCACGTAAACATTGTGTTATGTGTTTATTCTTTTGCTCCATTCTTACCTTGTATTGTGAGATCTTGCATTCTTATGTTATTGATTTGTGCCTCTTTGTTGCTACTATCTTATGGTGATGTTATTGCTATTATAAGTTCATCTAAGGTGGTTTTATCAAGCATATTAGAGTGGCTAATTTTAGCATCATAAAGAAGTTGAATCTCTTCATGGTATTTCAAGGATTAAGCAAACTTAATTTTCAGATTTCTATTTTGTAGTAGTCAAAGCCTTGTATCTCACCAATTGGTATCATATCTTGGTGATTTGATGATTAACAATTGGATTAGAGATTGTTCATTTATTCCAACATCTCCAAGTCAAAAAACATCATACAACCACAAAGAGGTATTCCACAGCATCCACACATCTTTCCAGAATATTTCAGCATCATCATAATCTTCTACAATACTTCCATAACATCCTGAAATAAAGAATGTCTTCATTTTGCACATCAGGATGCACTACCACTGAACTCCAACATAAGAACTGATCTTGCGGAGGAATCCAACACTTGAAACCTCAATGGAAAGTAGTTATAGACAATATAAGAACATTCCTAGATCTGCAGGATAAGAAACCTTAATGCAGAGAAATGCGGAGCAATTTCATTTCTCCTAGACAACCTTCTTTACAAGAAAACACTCTGTCAAACACATCTTCCACTATTGGAAGATATAGAACTTGAAGCTAAGTGAACTAGCTGCTAGAGGTTGACATCAATGACAACACTAACAAGTTTCCAACAAGTAGACCCATTATGTATCTATAATAGTCATTAATGAAGGTGAGAAAATAGTGAACCTTGTTGAAAGAAAAGAATGGAAAGGGACCTGCTAAGTCATTATCAAATTAAGGACTTATGAATCCCTCTAAGCCTTCCCTTTGTTGAACTTGTCTTCAGGATGCTTTACCAAGGCACAACTTGAAAAACTATCTAGAAAACTGATATGAGGAAGACTTGTGACCATGTCCTACATTCTAAGTTGTTGAAGATAACGGTAGTTGAGATGGCCAAACCACTCATGCCATAGTTTGCTCATAGAATTTGAATGGGTGAGAAAAGAAGTGGAAAGTGAATTAGGTACAAAATGAGAGAAAGTATAGAGCCAAGATTGATGGTTATCCTTACCAACCACAAGAAGTACATTATCTTCAAGATCCTTGATGGTGATGGAAATTAGAGTGAACTCAACTCTCCTTCCATTCTGGGTGGTCTGGTAGATGGAGAGACAGTTGGTCGATAGATTAGGCACACAGAGGACATCCTCAAATATACCAATGCCAACATCACATGAACCTTTCTCGATAAAATCTATTGAAGAATCATATTGATGAGAATGTGGGGCACAAAAGAAGGCTTTAGTAAAGAAAATTGTTCTTTGATAGAACCCATGTGATGTGATGCACCTAAGTCTAGAATCTACTATTGAGAACAAGGATTTCCCTTTACCTAATTTGGAAAAAGGAGTGGAGGATTGTTGAGAAACAAAGGAAGGAAAATTAATGTTTTTATGTTTTAGAAGATGCTTCAACTCATCAATCTAATTCCCATGAAAAGAGTGTTCCTCATGACCAACCTTTTTACAGTAGCTACAAGTTGGCCTTTCCTTCTAAGAATTCCCTTTTTATGAAGAGGAGTCAGAGTTTGCTTTTGGGGAAGACAATGATTATGCATTATCTTTCTATGACTTCTTTTTGGACCTCTTTTGATTCTTGTTAGTTTTACTTAACTCTTTCTATCCTTTAGGTTAACAAACCAGAAAACCTGAGACTATGATGGCTTAAGGAGACACATGGAAAGTGGATTCCCCTTTTCATGCATCAACATTTCATAGAAAGAAGCAAATGAAGGCATAGTATATGCAAATCCCATAGTCAACCTATGAGTGTGAAAGATAGAAAAAAAGGTTGCATATTTAGGGCCAAGTTTTTTTAGGGTACTAAATACTAGTTGAGTGTCCTTTTTCTCAATGCTACATGCTTTACATTATGCTCTAAGTTTATTTACCTTTGTGATATAGTCCTAGATGTTGTCAAAACATTTTGGATCAAGGCTTGTCAAATTAGTGTCAATCTAATAGCCCCTAACTTCATCAATTTTACCATAGAGAGTTTTAAGTTTTTTTCCAAGTATCATGTGAATTAATGCTTCAATTTGAAACATTAGATCAAGGGAAATGAAACTATGAAGATAAATAAGAGCTTTTGTTTGTTCAAGAATCCATTGTACCTTTTTCTTATCATTTGAGGGTTCATCTACCTTTTGTTCAACATGTGGTGTATAACCTTGTTGCATTAAGGCATTTCATGAATTTTTATGCCATGTGTTGTAGTTGTATGGAGTTAGCAATGGAAACTTAACTTAGAGGCCCATTTGTGAAGGAAAAGTAGAGCACAAGAAGAAAGAGATGCACAAGCACAAACACACCAAATGATCCCCCAAATCACTCAATCAAAAGACCCCCTAAGAAAATATGATTTGGCACTTTATATTTAGTGTGGTTACAATTTCCACTAGCAATAATGTAAAGTGGACTTGATTTCAATGCTTTACAAATCCTTCAAAAATTACTATATGTTGAATGTACAATTCTAGTGAAAAATTAAGTGAAACAAATAGCAGCACTATGAAGTACATAAAAATCATGTACATTCAAAAAATGAATCACCATGATTTGAGATCTTTGTGAAAGTTACAAACCTTTGAAGTTCCCAAAATGAGAACTAAATAGTGTCACCTAAAAGAATATGCAAATTATGGAAAATCTATGCATCAAAATTATAAACTAATTACTCCAGCATGTAGATCATGAAAAATTAATCCAAATCAAGAAATGTTGCTAAAAAAAAGGAGGTCATGAGCCCAAGTTATGGCCTTTTGAAGTTGAATTGCAAATTACAAAATACCAACAGAGGGGAAAACTTTTCAAAATCCACTTGCCTCCAAATTTGGAGTAGATCTTATGGCCACCAAATATAGTGGAATTGCCAAAATTGTCACAAAGGCCATGAGGGTCGAATTGAAAGAGGGTTGGGGGGCCACATAGGCCACACCCCAAGGCCCGCAAGAGTGGTTCATGACACAAAAAGGGAGCACATCCAAAGTAGAGTCTAAGGCCCAAGCCTTATGGCTCCAAAAAGGGTGGTATGCCCAAGTATGGGACTAATAGGGCCTATACAGGCCTATCACTACCCAAAGGTACCCAAAAAAGTTTTGATTTTTTTTTAACTTTAAAAACTGTGAATTGATAATTTTTTTGTTTGATTTTTTCAAATCATAGAGAAATTTTTTTTTTTAGAAAATAATGTACTGTGTGCACTATTCATGAGGGTTGTACTACTCCCTAGATAACAAAATTGCCTCTCCTGGCAACTTTGTCCAAAATTGATGAATTAACAATTGATCTTAGGGTTTTTGGGCCTTTTGAGCATGATGAAAGGGTTAGATTTGACCCAAAATTCTCTGAAATGATGGCTCCTTGATAGATCTAGCAACAAACCTCTTAATTCAAACCCTTGTAGATCTAGCCTTTGGTGTTCAACTAGTACAACAAAAGGCAAATTTGACTATCTCAGGTACTCTAGACTCAATGGTGAGCTTCAAATGTCTCCAAGAAGCTCTGAATAAACCTGCAACTAGAAAGTTTGAAAAAACCCCCAGAAACTAGTATTTCTTCCACACTTGTATGTTTCTCCAGATCATCTGAGGATGCAAGAGAAGAGAATACTCATGTTCTTATAAAAATAACATCGAGCTACACTTCTAGATTTCTTGAAAAACTAACCCACAACTCACAACTACTCTAATACCATACAAGATTTAGATGTGAAGCCACCTAAGAATGCAAATGAGTGAAAAAATAAAAACTAGGAAATTAAAATGATATAATAAACTATATTCTATTCAATAGGAAATGCAAAGCATACACAAATGAGATGAGATGAGATGCTCATAAGAGAGAAATGGGTGGGTATATATATGATATTCAACCCAAGAGACTAAAAAATAAAACCAATATGGGATAAGGTGAAAAAGTCCTTAAGTAAACTTAACCTAGTGTAAAAAGGACCTAAGTGGGGAACTAGCTAGCAAATGAACTAGTTAGATAAAGTACCGTGTTCACACTAACACCTCATTTGTCAAATAATATATAGGCACATGATAATGTTTGAATAGTATGGAAAATGAGAATATATCACATGGTCATTCTTTTCTAGGATCCATCAAAGCTAATTCTACATACTTCTCCCTCCTAATCCACCAATTACATTTTATGATGAGGAAATCCTACAAAAAATTATTATGGTTCAGTATACATTAGAATACATATGAAATAATGGGAGATATAAGATATTCTAATAATTTCAAGAAGATGATATAACATATGCATTAAAGACCTCCTAGTATGTAAAAAAATAAAAAACACAAAGGTATGCTAGATTAACAATTGATTTTCTTTAAATATGACCAATGGAATGATAATCAAAACATTAGGATGTGTCATTTTACCACTTGAATGTGGATCTAAAAAAAGTACAAGTTCTATGTCACATTATTCTTACTATCGATAGAATATCCATATTACTTGGATAGCCATGGATATAACATTTAAAATTAGATCCTTCTATGGTAAACCTATATGTTAATTTGTGTATGAAGGAAATTTTTTAAAGATTCAAAGAGATAGAGCCAAATCTATTGTGGAGTTGAGTTACTTTATGTTGAACACACCAGGATACTGAGAGGGGGGTGAATTAGTATCCAAACAAATCTCAAATCCTCTGAAGCATATTAAAACTTAAACTTTATAGCATTAACAGAAACATAAAAGATCAACACAATGCACAACAACACATAACACCAGCTGTACATGGAAAACCCCAAAAGGGGAAAAACCACGGTGAGGATTAACTCACAATATATGAAGCTCACTACTATAAAATTTATAACTTTGTTTTAGGGCTACAACCCAAGGAAGCTACTACTCCATGAAGAAAGGTTTTAGGGTCACTCCCAAGGAAGCTACAACTCCCTGTTGAGTTTGTTTTAGGGCTACAACCCAAGGAAGCAACTACTCCCTGAATTGAAAACAAACTCAAAAATGATTACCACATGATAGAAATTCTACTACCTAAAACTAATAATGAAGCTCACTCTTTTGATGATTGCACTACTACCGTTTCACTCCTCTTTTGATGATTGCTCTTCTGCTTTGACAATTTATGCACTTTCTTCAATAGTCTTTTTTGCAACTTACTAACTCACTACTTTTAGCCTTCAAGAAGTTTTGCATTTGGCTCACTACCTCTAAAAATTAGTTAGGCACACTCTTTACTTCTCTCCTATCACAAAAATGTCTTCAAGATGAATCAGGATAGACCTTCTTGCTTCTACTCTTTTTCCTTTAGTTGCACATCATAATGCATTACATATTCATATTATACTCTTCATACACTCATATTTGCAATCATACCTCACCTAAATCAAATATGTTTACAATATATACATGATGTTATATTGATTACATTACATGTTAGCCAATACAACAAGAATATAACAATTTACAAGTCAACCAGAGATCACACGACATGAAACATGTAGAGGACAAGTCTTAACATAAACGACATGCAACTCCAAGAAGAGAAATGTGCCTTGCAGATTCCAACACATGCTTAACCTGGTCCTAAACATCCTTCACAACATCACCCTTCAAAGAATAACATCTACATGTCTCACACATTTGAATTAGGTCTCCCCTAAGCAAGAACACATGAATCTTGTAGCACATCAGTCATTACTACTTGGCGGTACTCATGGATGATTAATCATTACTTGTGCTTCTCTGAAATGAGTCAGCATGACCTTCACTTCATCTCCAAACACTCCTTGAACTTTGGAAAACAACAAATTTGTGGTGCACACCTCCAACATTCCCAAGTAGGCCTCAACAACAATAACTCTTCACAAACTAACTTGAAAGCTTTGTGTGGTACTAGAAACATGAAAGAATTGCATGTGCTTCAAACCTGAGAAACATAGAGACATGTAGAGTATTCACATAAACTCATATAACTAATTTGTACAATCTCCAACTAGCATAAGTACTCTAATATAGGTTCTGTAGGACAATTAGGCATCCAGAACTATCTGTAGCACACTGTCATTTGAAAAACTAAACTTGTGGACCACCAAATCACTTGATACTACAAAGTAGCATGCATTGAGAATCTCTGATTATGTTCACAAAACTGCATAAGCAAATCTTCACATCCAGAGGAATGTGCAACATTCCAATAAGCCTTCATCATTACTTTACTCTGCCAAATCATAGACCGGAACTCTATCACTTATAACTTTCATGACTGAAGGTATAATGACTTGAAGTCTTGGATATAACACATTCACAACATACTGAACTCAACTTCTGAACCACATGACCATATCTTCAAATGTGAAGGAATGTGGAGCATTTTACTAGGTAGTCTTCCATGTAACTTCCTATAGCAGAAGTCTTCACCAACATCCAGAAGCTAGAATCTTCATGTAACAACACATACTTCCTTAGGAACAACAAGAGGGAGCATACAACATGCTATAGACCATTAGCAACATCTCCCAATCATCAACATTACTTCTAATTCCCATATTAATATATCATCATGATATCATCTCTTCTGACCATAAGCATGCTTAATACAACTTTACTAGACATTAATCAAGGCATGACATCCAACCATGAACATCATCAACACTACTGGTAGCACACCATTGTAGTATATCAGTGACAGTCCAAACTAAGTGTTGACATCTATGACATCCACACAACCTCATCAGTGACAACCTTAGATAGTATGTGTGTAGCAATCTCCCCCTTTTGCATTGATGGAAATACACACCTGTTCATTCTCCCCCTTTGACATCAAGGAAAAAGGGCAACTTCTTCTCCCCCTTAGGTCACAAAACACTCCTTTTCAACCTTCTCCCCCTATAAGCAATAACCACTACCTGCTCCCCCTGAGAGGTAGCCACCATCAGTCCAAGAAAAAGATATAGCATGAATTAATCCCCCTAAAGAGATGCACCAACTATGCATCTAGCAAGGAGGGGTAATTACCCCTAACTTCTACTGGAGATACTCAAAAGTATCCTTTGCAAGAGCCTTTGTGAAAATGTCTACAATCTGATCCTTTGTTAGAATATACTCCAACTTCACTTCTTTCTCTGCAACCTTCTCTCTCAAAAAGTGATACCTGATTGATATATGCTTGGTTCTAGAATGCATCATCAGATTCTTGGAAATATTTATAACACTAGTATTATCACACAAAATAGGAATACGCTCATCATATTGTACCTTGATATCTTTCAATGTTTGCTTCATCCATATAACTTGTGTACAATAGGATGCTATAGCAATATACTCTACCTCTGCAATTGATATAGATATTGAATCTTGTTTCTTACTGTGCCATGAAACCAATCTGCTTCCTAAAAAGAAAGCACCACCACTTGTACTTCTTCTATCATCAACACAACCAACCCAATTAACATCAGTGTAAGTACTCAGATCAAAATCACTACCTCTTGGATACCATAGGCCATAACCTGAAGTTCCCTTCAAATACTTGAATATTCTTTTTACTACCTTCTCATGAGTTTGTTTAGGATTAGCTTGAAATCTGGAAACCACACATACTGCATGCATAATATCAGGTCTAGAAGCAGTCAAGTACAACAATCCTCCAATCATAGATCTATAAAGGGTCTAATCAACTTTAGTTGACTCATCTGCCTTGCTCAAGTGACAATCATTAACCATAGGAGTACTTACTAGTTTAGAGTCCTCCATACCAAATTTCTTCAAGATCTCTCTAACATACTTAGCCTGAGAAATAAAGATACCATCATCTAGTTGAACAATTTGAAGCCCAAGGAAGAAAGATATCTCACCAATCAAAGACATCTCAAACTCTTTCTGTATATCTTCTGCAAACCTCTTACACATACTATCACCTCCACAAAAAATAATGTCATCAACATATTCTGCAACTATCAAAATCATGTCTCCCTCTTCCTTAATGTAAAGATTACCATGTGGTACCTTTCTTGAAGCCTTGTTGAAGTAAGTACTTATCCAATCTAGCATACCAAGATCTAAGAGATTTCTTGAGTCTGCACACCATGTCCGGATCTTCGAACAATTGAAAACCATTTGGTTGCTCAATGTAGACCTCTTCCTCTAGATCACCATTCAAAAATGTTGACTTGACATCCATCTGATAAACCTTGAAGTTCTTGTGCGCAGCAAGGACAAGAAACATCCTAATTGCCTTCATCCTGGTACTGGAGCAAAATTCTCCTCAAAATCAACACCTTCAACTTATGAATAACCCTTACACACCATCTTGCTCTATTCGTCACAACTTCACCATCTTCATTTAGTTTGTTCTAGAATACCCACTTTGTTCCTATAATAGTCTTATTGGCTGGTTTGGGAACCAATTCCCATGTCTAATTCTTTTCTATCTAATTCATTTCTTCTTCCATTGCCTTCAACCATCCATTATCTTTTCTAGCATCAACAAAGGTTTTGGGCTCTACCTTTGATAGTAAACACAAATTCACTTGCTCACTTGTTTTTGCGAACCTTCTCTTGGTCTGCACACCTTCATTCTTACTCCCAATGATCTAATCTACTGAATGATTCCTTTGAACATACTTTTCTTAAGTCTTAGGGATCTACTCTGATTCTTCTACCTTTTCTTCTTTCTCCTTGTTGGTTTTTTCCCAGACTGGATGCTTTTTCCCAGTTATCCCTACAAGGTAGCCATCAATGATCAATAAGATCTCTAGGCCAGAGGCCAACAGTGTAGGAGATAGACTCTATAGATATCTCATCTTCTTCTTCAGGCTCTGCAAAACCTAGGGAGGTATTCCCTATTCAACATCTATAAGGTATGCTTGTGAACTAGGGGATGTTGACACAAAGCAGATAAATCCTCCTTTATGTAGACCAAAACTATAAGATAAGTGCAAAGGGGCTAGCTTTGGGCCTATGTTCAGTTGTGAGATAGAGGATTTTGATCCTAAAACTACTTCTAAGGTCCTAAAGGTTTGGTTTTGAAGTTTTAAATTTGATTTTATATTTGGATGCAAAACTAGGACTTGGGGTTTAACCTCAATACAAGACTAGACTGGTGCCTATCCAAGGCTTAGAGTCAATAGACATACACATGTGAATGATCACACAAACATATACCAAAGACTAGATTTCAAGGGGGTTTGTTTAGCACCTGCCTTACAGATACTTCCCAAGACTGAGTATTTAGTTATCTCTGCTTACAAACATCCTCACTGTAGTACATTCCTCCCAAAACTTGATCTAAAACATTTAATCTACTCCTTGAGCAGAAGTAAGAAATCAAGCGTTCAATACAGTAAACCTATATTCTAGAACCATAAACACCCCTTAGATGTTTAAATTCAGAAGAAGAACACACTCAATTTGGAGATAGATAACAAAATACATGCAATATAGCATTACTCATTTAAATCAACATGAAACCAGTAAATTTATGCATGAGACATACAACATGAGACTCATAAACTCACAAGACATCCAGAACAGGGCCACCAATGAAGTTGTATCTTATCATGGCACCAAAATTTATCCAGCTTTCAACAACCTTGAAAATGAGTCACACAACCTGCTATATACAACAAGGAAGGTATACTCAGCATTGATTGTACATGGTTGACTCAAAATTTCACCAGATACAGTGCATCATGAGAAATGGTGCTTAATATTAAATGCAGCAGGTAGAGGAGGAGACAGGGTGGTTGAAGTCGAGCCTTGTGCCGCCACTTGGGGATTCACATCTTCAATCGGGAACTTGATCCGTCCATGCCTTCGCCCATACCGTGTAACATCTGCCATTAAAGGCATACCAACTCACGGCCTTGGGAAATGCATTAGATTGTGCGCTTTGAAATTTTCCCACCAAAAATCATGACCTGACTTTTTCCAATCATGTGGGAACTAATTATCCCACATTCACCCCGTAGCGACCTCCTCAATACTTTATAAACTAGGTCATGAGCACATATGATGTCACACAATTTTACCTTGCGTGACCAATGAACCATTTGCCAAGACCCCATCATCATGACCTGCACCATCGGCGAACCTCCTGCATGACATCCCTGATATGAAATATCACCCTCATCAGTGCAACCCGCTGATGCATCGGAGGAAGATCCTCCTCATCATATTCATACCAAATACCTCACTGATGATCCACCTATACTTGCTCATGTCCTCATAGGCGATCGACGAGACCCTCATCATAGCTGCTGATAATATCATGCTGAAGACCACATGATGCATCCCACCGGATCCTGATGATGTCATCGTCATATTGCAAAGGGTGATATTCGGCAGCAGGGGTGATATTCGTAAGATGACTGATGCTTGAGAATATGACCCTCCGCAAGAATATCAGGCTATCTAAAACTTTGATGCAACATCGGGGTGATGTTTGGAAGATAACTGATATTTGGAATATGGCCCCCCAGTGGAATATGATGAAGCCATTAGATAGGCACTTCGAGGATCAAGTGATTGTGAGGTGATAAAGTAACATCGGGGTGATATCGCAATATCAGGGTGATCTTCACTAAGATGATGGATATTTGAAATATCCCCCCCCCTCGAAATATCAGGTCATATTGAAACTTTGCCTTAACACAATTTTTGTTTGAAACCTTGACTTCATGTGTAGGCACCAACATTGGCTCCGATTGGGGACGTGCAGGCACAAGGTTGCAGTGAGAACTAGATCAACTCTAGGAAGACCAGGCAAAACACAAAAAAGGCAAAACATCGACTATACAGAGCATTTACAGATAATTTACATAATTTACAAATGTGCATAGAAGATGATCACTTATGCAATATAAAGTTTAAGGAATTGACCATGCACAGGCAATTCCAGCCTCTCACCATCTAGGGCCTAGAGAAAGTAGAAGTCCTCTCCATGAATATTTATGATTAGGTATGGGCCCATCCATAAGGGCTCAAGTTGGCCATGCTTGCCCTTATCCTGACTCCTTGCATTCCAAATAAGGACTAAATCATCTACCTGAAATTTCCTTTCTGTAGTCCTTTTATCAAATAGATATTTTACACTTTGTTGTTTCTTGATGTTTGTCTTGTGTTCCTCCCTTCTGATTTCATCCAATGCAACCAGCTGATTTATCCTTTCAGTCATTGGGTCTTCAATCTCTTCATCATTTTCCTATATGAATCTATAGATTGGCAAGAGATTATTTATAGGCAGCTTGGCTGTTGTGCCATATACTAGCTCAAAAGGTGACCTGCCAACTGATTTCTTCACTGTTATTTGGTCAGCCCATAGGGCCATCTTTAGCTTTGAATCCCAGGCTCTTTTATTCTTGTCCATCATCCTTTTAATGATTTTCATGAGGCTTTTGTTACTGGACTCTGCCTGACCATTTCCCTGTGGATGATATGGTGATGCATATGACAAATTAATCCCATATTTGTTGCAAAAATCAACAAATTCACTAGATCTGAAGCACATGGCATTATCCATGACCACTTTGAATGGTACTCCAAACCTAATAATAATGTTTTCTATAATAAAATCCATCACCACCCTACTTGTATCTTTTTTAGTTGGAATGACTTCAATCCATTTGGTGAAATAGTCAGTAGCAACCAAAATCTAACTATGTCCTCCACTTGATTTTTCTGAGATCTCCCCTATAAAATCAATTCCCCACTGCTGAAATGGAACCTCCATAGTTACAATTCTAAGGGGTAATGCACCTTCATACTTTAACCTTCCTGAGAACCTTTGGCAAGGATCAAATCTCCTCACCAACTTTTATGCATCTGAGAAAAGAGTTGGCCACCAATATCATGCCCTAAGAATTTTGTGAGCTATTGTCTGGGCAGTATAGTGTCCACCACACACTCCTTTGTGCATGTTATTTAAAACATTCTTAGCTTGATTTTCATCTACACACTTGAGTAGTACACCATCAGGATTCTTCCAAAACAACTCCCCTTGAAGAATGATGTACTTGATTGCATGCAGTTTCAAAGTCCTTTTCTGACTATCACTGAAATGGGAAGGACAATTTAAATTTTGCAAGTAGTACACAATGTCCTTGTACCATTCAGATTATGACACATTTACAATTTCATTCTGAACTATATTCACTTGGTATGCTTCCAAATTTGACTGTGACATTATTTTAGCCAAATCTTGTCCCCTTACCAGTTTGGTGATCTGTATCTCTATGTTGAATTCTTGTAATTTGTTTATCCACCTATTACCTCCTGCTAGGTAAAAATATCCTTGACTATTGCATGAGGCACATATGCAACTATCTGAGATCCTACTAGATATGGCCTAAAGCTTTTGACTATTGTAACCAATGCATATGCCTGCTTTTCCATGATATCATATTTTAACTCAGTTGCCTGCAATGACATGCTAAAGAAGGTAATAGGTTGTTCAAAACCCTCTTCATTTTTCTGTAATAAACATGCAGCAGTAGTATGGAAAGAAACAAATGAAAACAACTGAAATGGCTTAGAAAAATTAGGAGATTTTAACACATGAGCCATCTTTATAGCCTCTTTGATGTTCTGAAATGATTTAATTGCTTCACCTTCCCAATTGACAATTGCACCTTTCTTCAACATCTTAGAAACATCTTTTGTGATTTCTGCAAAGTTGGGGATGAATCTTCTAACAAAATTAATCTGTCCAAAGAAGGACTAAATAGATTTCACTATTTTGGGAACTTGAATCCTATCAATTGCAGCAACCCTTTCAGGATCAATCCTTACTCCATCCTTGGAAACAATGTGTCCCAAAAGCTTTCCTTCCACTACCCCAAAAGCACATTTCTTTGGGTTGAGTGAAATGCCATATTCCAGTGATCTAATAAAAATATGTTCTAAGTGCATGCAATGTTTCTCTTCCTTTTTTGAATAGGCAGTCAGATCATCCTGATATACAGCCAAGATTGAATCACTTAATCCTGCAAAAGTAACATCCATGGCTCTCTGAAATGTAGCACCTGCATTTGTCAATCCAAATGGTATTCTCACGTATACATATGTCCCCCATGGAGTGGTGAAGGCAGTTTTATATTGTCCAGATTCTTTTACCTTCACCTGATTGTATCCTAAAAATCCATCCATCATGGATAGAAGCTCACATCCAGTTACTTTCTGTAGCATAATCTCCATGTTAGGCAAAGGATAATTGTCCTTTAAAGAGGATACATTCAGATTTCTAAAGTCAACACAAAGTCTTATATCACCATTCTTTTTTCTAATTGGGCCAAGATTAGATACCCAAGTTGAATGTCGGATAGGCACAATTATTCCAGCCTCCCTAAGCTTCTTAAGTTCTTCTTGTATTTTTGGAGCTAGAGTAGGATTAATAGGTCTTTGTTTTTGCCTGAATGGCTTAGCTCCAAGCTTCAATGGGATCTCATGCTGGAATAGGTCTTCTTTATAAGCTTTCAGGTCCTCATATGACCAGGCAAAGACATGCTTATATTTTCTCAACAATGCAATCAGCATGTTCCTGATGTGTGGTTTGAGCTGTTTGCCAATATATACCTTTTTGGGGGCATGAAATGTCCCCAAGTTTATCTCCTCCAAGTCATCCTTGTTTGTAGGAGATGCCTTTGTAACAAATTGGTCCCTATTGTCAAATGCTCTTTCTAAAGCAACCAACCCTCTGGGGATTTTGTTTGTCTTTAGCTGAATTACTTCTTTCCCCAAAAGAGTCTCTTTTCCATCTACAACCTCTACAAAATTCTGAAAATCAATCTCTTGGTTCTCATATTCATCTATGCAGTGTAGGAATCTCAACAAATCCTTGTCATCATCAAATACTTGCCAACTGCATATATTTTCTGGTACTGCAGATTTGATTTTAACCTCAACATTTGTAACATTAGATAGAGTTATATCATCTGGCCTTATGGCCACATTAGCTAAAAAATTTGCCATGACATTCTTTGATCTTTCAATCCAACTTATTGAAAATGCATCAAACAATTCAATTGTATCCCAAACAGCATGTTTATATTGTTTAACCTTTTATTTTTTGAAGCATACTTATCTCTAACCTGGGAAACAATTAACTCTGAGTCTCCAAACACTCTCAACATCTTAATCCCATGCTTCAGAGCCACATTCAATCCTAGTAACAAAGCTTCATATTCTGCAATATTATTTGTGCAAGCAAACTTCAGCAAGAAAGAGAATTTTAGAAGCTTACTAGCTGGAGACAAAAACACAACTCTAGCACTAGAGTCTTCCTTTGCACAAGCTCTATCAAAATACATGGTCCATAGATCATGGCAGTCAAGCTCTTGAATGCAAATGTCTCTCCCCTTACCTCCCTAATCATCAGAGACAACTTTGAAATTATCACAGTCAGTATTAACAAAACACACATGCTCTTCTAGATCTTGATCCTCAACTATTTCTAATGATCTTTCTTCTCTGACCAGTTTGACATCTTTGCCATTCATTGGAATCATGGCATATGACAGATCTAATTGCATACTTCCACCAATTAGTGCTTCCCATCTTCTTGATAACAGCATACCATATTGTGGCTTTATATCAACCACTGTTATGTTCATTCTATATGTTTTTTCTGGATATGCTGCTAACCTGAAATCCACATCCTTCATAATTCCAATAGCTGGTACTTCTCTAGCATCCATTGCATAGCATTTTCCACATGCCTTGTCTATTTTCAATCCAGCTTGTTGCATGATAGCCAAAGGCATGATATTTGTTGATGCTCCAGAATCAAGCATACAATTTCTAATTGTTTTCCCATTAATAACAAGTGAGACATAAAATGGTTCAGCCTGTGAAGGGCATTTTGTCATGGTCATTCCCAAATAAACTTCAGGGACCTCATCCTCTTCAACACATAGGGCTTGTTTCTTACCTTGAGTTTCAACATTCTTATCATCCTGACAAGCTACCCCTGAAATTAGGGACACTGCCTTATCCCTGATTTCTTCAACCGTCATCAGTTCCATCAATAGAACAGAAACCTTTATCTAGGACAAGACTTGAGTTATGTCAAAAGGAGCATAATTTTGTATAACAGTTGTAGCCTGATCCATGGTCTTATTTTTATCCTGAGCTAACCCAGCCTTGATTTTAGTGGTCTTTTGACTGTCATCCATGACCTGAGAATTCTTGTTTTGGTCCTCAACCTGGGGAACTCTATTTTATGGTCCTTGAGGATCATGACCTATTTTTTGTTTAAAATTTTTCTTATTGTTGTTCCATTGTGTCTTTTGTAGTCCAGCCACCTTATGATTATGCACTGGCTAATTCACAAAGGTATCTTCTAGTTGATGTGGATTACCAACCTGAGCCCTACCTCTAAGGTTATAATTAATTTTGACCTGAGCTACTGCTGCAGCTGTGAGAGCTCTAATCTCTTCATCAGAAGGTCTCCTTAGGTTATTTAGAATGATGTGTGAGTCCTGAGAATATGCATAGTTATCTCCATCATCATCATCATAGGGAAACTGCTGGCAAACCTGAGTCCCATAACTTGTACTTTCATCTGCATCATAAGA
Organism: Cunninghamia lanceolata; assembly: GCA_027924645.1. Lineage (NCBI taxonomy): Eukaryota > Viridiplantae > Streptophyta > Pinopsida > Cupressales > Cupressaceae > Cunninghamia > Cunninghamia lanceolata. Next base: position 189,448 of record BSBN01001413.1, on the reverse strand, counting down.
GGAATACTCCCTATTTGTGGACAACATATTTACATTTTCACCCTCCACACAATGTGGCTCATTGCACTCATGACAGGCAGCAACATTATTATACAGAGACTGAGCAATCATACATTATGATTGGGAATGAGGCATTTGACATATTATGCACCATGGAGTATCATTAACAATATTAACATCTTTCTTCAAAGGATCAGGAGTCTCCTTGACATGTTGAGCTCTTCGATTAGGGTTTCTATTTGGAAGAATTGGTTTACCATTATGCCAATTTGTGTGATATGGCATATCATGAATGATGGTCTCTTTTCTTGTCTCTGGTAAACCTGCCTGTCAGGACCCATTCCCTTTTCATTTTTTGCAAGTCTATAACTTAGGTCCTTAACAATAGTTGCTAATTTATCTAATTTATCCTCAGAAGTAGATGTGTTACCTTGAGTATTTTGAGGCTTATTTGGATTTTGCGAAATCTTCACATCATCCCTTCTGTTTGTCTTACCAGATGCTTTCCTATTATTTTCAATATTTGTTGCAATCCTAAAAGCATCCCTGAGGCTAGTAGGGCCCTTGTCTCTTAATCCATAGGCTATTTTGGCATCAAAAGCATTTATGTATAGCACCATGCACATTGGCTCATTAGGTCTCATGTGATGTGGCAATTTATTTAGCAGTTTAGTAAATCTAGCATTGAAATCTGCAACCTGATCATTTGACCCCTTAGTGATACTAGTGAATTCATTTACAAATAAGCTTGGGTCATTCTTGTCACCATACTGCTCCTTAAAAATCCTTTTGAAATCATCCCATGATGAGATACTTCGGTCAGGTAAACCTTTATACCATTCCCTAGCTTCATTAGCCAAGGACTGCATAAATAATTTCATGAAAACATCTTCATGTTCAACCTCAAAGTTATACATGACATTCAAAAAAGCTTTCAAGTGGTCTTCACCTGATACAACATTATTTCCTAAAAATTTTGGCACTTGTGGCCTTACATGTTTGTCAATGGGATTAGGGTAACAAGGAATGCCATCAAAAACTAGCTGTCTAAATCTGTCCAACTACATAGGTTGTCTACCAAACTAGTTAATATTGACATTTCTATCAACATTTTGATTTCTCACATTATTTAATGGTACTCTAGCATTGTTTGCATTCTGTCTTTGATCATTTTGCTGATGATGGGCTTCATCTCTATGCTAGTTTCTCAAGACATTTGCTTTATCAAGGGTGGGGACTGCATCTTGTTGAGCGGTTCTCAGAACTTGCACTTTCTGTCTCATGTCATCTCTAATCTTCACAGCCTGCAAATACTCAAATTCAGCCCTCAGGCTCTTGATCTCTTCAGCTAATTGTTCATCTCTGGACATGGAAGTGGATGGTCCCATTCCATATTGGTCATCATCATCCCTTGGGGATTCAGCTTCTTCAAATCTATCAAGGGGATCTAGGAAAGGGCATTCTTGGAACACTTCTGACCTCATTCTTAATCCACCACCATGTTGTCTCTCATATGCATCTTGAATATCAGCTTCTGCATTTGAAAAATAGGGTAGCCAATGTTTTGAAGATCTAAGATTGTCTTGGATATTATCATTATTTCTGGGAGAACCTTCATGACTGACTGGGACAGTCCCCTTTTTCTTGTACATCATCTTTTTGGGTAATTCTTCAAATAGAGGATTACGCAAGGACCTTCTCCCTTGTATACAAATTTTTACTTTATCAGTTGGGAGATTATTCGGAGTCGCCACCTAAAATTAGGAATTATTTTCTTTTAAATCAGGGTTCCTACACAAAGTTCCCTAGTAGAGTCACTAGATTTGTTGGTGACTCAGATGGCCAAAACTTCACCAGAGACTGCAGGATAATACTTTCAAATCACCTCCCCAGCAGAGTCACCAGATCTGTTGGTTTTTTCCTAGACTAGATGTTTTTTTCTAGTTATCCCTACAAGGTAGCCATCAATGATTAACAGGATCTTTGGGGTAGGGGCCAACAGTGTAGGAGATAGACTCTATAGATATCTCCTCTTCTTCTTCAGGCTCTGCAAAACCTAGGGGGTATTCCTTATTCAACATCCATAAGGTATGCTTGTGAACTAGGGGATGTTGACACAAAGTAGATAAATCCTCCTTTATGTAGACCAAAACTATAAGATAAGTGTAAAGGGGCTAGCTTTGGGCCTATGTTTAGTTGTGAGACAGAGGATTTTGATCCTAAAACTACTTCTAAGGTCCTAAAGATTTGGTTTTGAAGTTTTAAAATTTGATTTTATATTTGGATGCAAAACTAGGACCTGGGGTGTAACCTTAATACAAGACTAGACTGGTGCCTATCCAGGGCTTGGAGTCAATAGACATACACATGTGAATGATAAGCACAAACATATACCAAAGACTAGATTTCAAGGGGGTTTGTTTAGCACCTGCCTTACAGATACTTCCCAAGACTGAGTATTCAGTTATCTCTGCTTACAAACATCTTCACTGTAGTACATTCCTCCCAACACTTGATCTAAAACATTTAATCTACTCCTTGAGTAGAAGTAAGAAATCAAGCATTCAATACAGTAAACCTATATTCTAGAACCATAAACACCCCTTAGATGCTTAAATTCAGAAGAGGAACACACTCAATTTGGAGACAGATAACAAAACACATGCAATATAGCATTACTCATTTAAATCAACATGAAACCAGTAAATTTATGCATGAGACATACAACATGAGACTCATAAACTCACAAGACATCCAGAACAGGGCCACCAATGAAGTTGTATCTTATCACAACACCAAAATTTGTCCAGCTTTCAACAACCTTGAAAATGAGTCACACAGCCTGCTATATACAACAAGGAAGGTATACTCAGCATTAATTGTACATGGTTGACTCAAAATTTCACCAGATACAGTGCATCATGAGAAATGGCGCTTAACATTAAATGCAGCAGGTAGAGGAGGAGACAAGGTGGTTGAACTCGAGCCCTGTGCCGCCACCTGGGGATTCACATCTTCAATCAGGCACTTGATCCATCCATGCCTTTGCCCATACCCTATAACATCTACCATTATAGGCATACCAACCCACGGCCTTGGGAAATGCATTAGACTATGCGCTTTGAAATTTTCCCACCAAAAATCATGACCTGACTTTTTCCAATCATGTGGGAACTAATTATCCCACATTCACCCCGCAGTGACCTCCTTAATACTTTATAAACTAGGTCATGAGCACATATGATGTCACGCAATTTTACCTTGCATGACCAATGAACCATCCGCCAAGACCCCATCATCATGACCCGTGCTATCTGTGAACCTCCTGCATGACATCCCTAATATGAAATATCACCCTCATCAGTACAACCTGCTGATGCATCGGAGGAAGATCCTCCTCATCATATTCATACCAAATACCTCACCGATGATCCACATGTACTTTCTCATGTCCTCATAGGTGATCGGTGGGACCCTCATCATAGTTGCTGATAATGATCCACATGTACTTTCTCATGTCCTCATAGGCAATCGGTGGGACCCTCATCATAGTTGCTGATAATATCATGCCGAAGACCACATGATGTATCCCACCGGATCCTGATGACGTCATCGCCATATTGCAAAAGGTGATATTCAGCGGCAGGGGTGATATTCGTAAGATGACTGATGCTTGAGAATATGACCCTCCGCAAGAATATCAGGTTGTCTAAAACTTCGACGCAACATCAGGGTGATGTTTGGAAGATAACTAATATTTGGAATATGGCCCCCCGACAGAATATGATGAAGCCGTTAGACATGCACTTCGAGGATCAAGTGATTGTGAGGTGATAAAGTAACATCGGGGTGATATCCCAATATCAAGGTGATCTTCACTAAGATGACGGATATTCAAAATATCACCCCCCCTCAGAATATCAGGTCATATTGAAAATTTTCCTTAACACAATTTTTGCTTGAAACCTTGACTTCATGTGCAAGCACCAACACTCCTCTTCTTCTTCTTCTTCAATGTAGGGAGGTATATTAGATCAACAGTCCTCTAGCTCTTGTGAGATCTAATACAAGTCTTCATCTACCTTGACATTTGTGCTTTCAATCATCTTTCCCAATCTCTTGTTGTAGCATCTATAGGCCTTTCTTCTAGTTGAGTAACCAAGAAAGATCTCTTCATCACTTCTTGAATCAAACTTTCGAAGGTCTACTTCATCTCTCCTGATGTAGCAGTTGGTGCCAAAGATCCTAAAGTATCTAACAGTGGGAGGTCTTCCATACCATAGCTCATAAGGGGTCTTAGTGCTATTGATCCTCAGTTATACTCTGTTAAGCAGATATATAGTAGTGTGAAATACTTCCTTCCATTAATACATATCAGGCAGATCTACATCTTTCAACATTGCCCTAGCCATCTCGTCCACAATCCTATTCTTTCTTTCCACTACCCTATTCTACTGAGGGGTCCTAGGAGAAGACAGATGTCTCCTAATGCCATGATCTTCATAAAAATTTTCAAATTCATTTGAAGTAAACTCACCTCCTCTATCAGATCTTAAGAATTTAATCTTAGCATCCATTTCATTCTCAACTATTGCTTTGAAAATCTTAAACTTATCAAAGACTTCTAATTTTTCTCTTAAGAAAGTAACCCAAGTCATTCTAGAGTAATCATCAATAAGCAACATGAAGTACCATTCACCTTGTTGACTCTTTGTTCTTGTAGGACCACATAGGTCAATGTGAATTAGCTCTAGAGGCATTGTAGAAGAGTACACATTGCTCTTGAAATTTGTCTTTGTTTGCTTTCCCATTTGACATTCCTTGCATAATGTATCTATAGGCTTGGTTATCTTAGGCATATCTCTCACCACATGAATAGAGCTGATCTTTACCATATTATCAAAGTTGATGTGTCTCATTCTCTTGTACCATGACCACCACTCACTAGATTGAGCTAATAAACATGTTCTTCCATTTACCTCCTTTAGATGATGCATATCTCCATATGTCTTAATACCTTCTGCAAAACGTCTTCTAGACTCTACCTTCCCAATTTCACATCCTTTGGCATGAAAAGTAAGATTTTATCCTTTACTGCACATATGAATGACACTGAGAAGATTGTACTTTATCCCTTTTACATAGAGTACATCCTCAGTCTTGTTCTTCCCATGAATAATTATAGCACCCTTTCCACGGATTTGTGCTATCTCATCACCACCAATCTTAACAGCTCCACCATTCCATTTCTTGAGGCTGACAAACTTCTCCTTGTCACTAGTCATGTGGTTAGAACAACCACTGTCAATTACCCAAGCACTTGTTTCTTCTTTTGCATGAAAGGCAGTCCACACAACCATTGATTTTTCATTAGCTTGATCATCCTGCAAGGTATCAGACTTTTTACAATTCCCAATATCACCTTCTTTGTCACCAACAATCAAGGCAATGAAAAGAGTTTCACCATTTGAATCATCATGATCCTCACCTTTTAAAGAACAAGTGCTCTCCATACATACTTCTTTTGGGCTTCTCTCTTTTGTTGTTATGCTTTGAATCTATAAATGGACATTTAGAAGCAAAATGACTAATTTTCCCACAATTGAAACATTTGAAAGGTAACTTACCTTTGTATTTTCATGTGCTCTTCTCCAATCTTCTTACAAAGTTTGCCTCTACCTCATCAATGTCATCATCTTGATCAGTTGCTTCATCTTCTGTCTTCTTACTTTCTTTGAATGCTGCTTCCCTCTTTAGAGAACCTTTGTCAAATTCTCTCATTTTAAAGGCAATGGGAGCACCAAACAAATGATCTACTGTATAGACATCCAAGTCCTTAGATTCATCAATAGAAGATACCTTATGACTGTGAGATTTAGGGAGAGATCTCAAAACCTTCTTCACAATCTCATCTTCTTTCACTTCTCCACCAAGACCTTTGATGCCATTAACTACTTCATCCACCCAGAGCATATAACTTGCATTATCTTCTTCTTCTATCATCCTCAGAGTTTCAAATTTGCTCTTGAAGATTTGCAGCTTGGCTTGCTTCACTTTGCTATCTCCTTCATAAATGCTACCAAGTTTTACCTAGACATCCTTAGCAGATTTGCAACTCATTACTTTCAAAAGTTCTGAATCAGCTAACCCACTCATGATAGCACTCTTTGCCTTGGCATTGTTATCATACAACTTAATCTCATCAGCATCTATAGGATCAGAAGCAGGAGTAGTGTAACCATTCTTGAAAGCTTGCCAAACACCAAACCCTAGAGAGGATAGATAGTTTTCCATCCTTAGCTTCCAAAAGGTGTAATTTTTCCCATCAAACATAGGTGCCTTGTGAGATCCATTATTATCCATCTTAGACCTTCCTCAAGCGGTTAAGCTTCTTCTGAGTAACTTAGCTCTGATACCAATTGTTGAACATACCATAATACTTAGAGGGGGGTGAATTAGTATCCAAACAAATCTCAAATCCTCTAAAGCAGATTAAAACTTAAACTTTATAGCATTAACAGAAACATAAAAGATCAACACAATGTACAACAACACATAACACCAGATGTATGTGGAAAACCCCAAAATGGGAAAAACCACGGTGAGGATTAACTCACATTATATGAAGCTCACTACTATAAAAATTATAATTTTTTTAGGGCTACAACCCAAGGAAGCTAATACTCACTGCTGACTTTGTTTTATGGTTACAACCCAAGGAAGCTACTACTCTCTATTAACTTTGTTTTAGGCTACAACCCAAGGAAGCTACTACTCTTTGAAGAAAGGTTTTAGGGTCACTCTCAACAAAGCTACAACTCCCTACTAACTTTGTTTTATGACTACAACCCAAGGAAGCAACTACTCCTTGAACTGAGAACAAACTCATAAATGATTATAGTTCATGGTAGTCCTTCTAGTTCCTAAAACTAACAATGAAGCTCACTCTTTTGATGATTGCACTACTACGTTTTCACTCCCCCTTTTGATGATTGCTCTCCTGCTTTGACAATTTCAGCACTTTCTTCAATAGTCTTTTCTGTAGCTTACTGACTCACTGCTTTCAGCCTTCAAGAATTTTTGCCTTTGGCCCACTACCTCTGGTAATTAGTTAGGCACACTCATCACTTCCCTCCTATCACAAAAATGTCTTCAAGATGAATCGGGACACCCTTAAGCAAGAACACATGAAGCTTGTAGCATATCGGTCATTACAAATTAGTGGTACTCATGGATGATTAACCATTACTTGTGCTTCTCCCAGATGAGTCGGCATGACCTTCACATCATCTCCATGAATTCCGCACAACAACAACTTTGTGGCACACACCTCCAACATTCCCAAGTAGGCCTCAACAACAATAACTCTTCACAAACTAACTTGAAAGCTTTGTGCGGTATTGGAAACATGAAAGCTCTACATGTGCTTCAAACCTGAGAAATGTAGAGACATGGAGAGTGTCTGCATAAACTTATATAACTGATTTGTACAATCTCCAACTAGCACAAGTACTTAAACATAGGTTCTATAAAACAATTAGGCATCCAGAACTATATATAGCACACTATCATTTAAAAAACTAAACTTGCAAACCACCAAAGCACTTGATACTGCAAAGTAGCATGCATTGATCATCTCTAATCATGTTCACAAAACTACAGAAGCAAATCTTCACATCCAGAGGAATGCACAACATTCTAATAATCCTTCATCATTACTTTACTTTGCTAGAGCACAGACCAGAATGTTGTCACTTATAACTTTCACTACTGAAGGTATAATGACTTGAACTCTTGAATATAACACCTTCACAACATACTGAACTTAAATTCTAAATCACATGACCATATCCTCAAATGCAAAGGAATTTAATAGGCATTCTTCCAATAAACTTCCTGTAGCATAAGTCTTCACCAACATCGAGAGGCAAAAGTCTTCATGTAGCAACACATACTTCTTTAGGAACAATAGGAAGGAGCATACAACATGCTACAGACCATAAGCAACATCTCACAATCATCAACATTACTTCTAATTCCCATCTTAATATATCATCATGATATCATCTCTACTGACTGCAAGCATGCTCAATACAACTTTACCAGACATTAATCAAGGCATGACATACAACCATGAACATCAACAACACCACTGCTAGTACACCATTGTAGTATATCAGTGACAGTCCAAACTAAGTGTTGACATCAATGAAAACCATACAACCTCATCAATGACAACCTTAGGTAGTATGTGTGCAACACTTTACTCTAGATTCATATGTCCCAACTCCTAATGAAACTCTCCATCAGGATGAGGAAGGTATTCACCAAGCATTTCAAGACATGTTTCAAGAACAAACAAAAAAAGAAATGAAAACAAACGTAATCAAAAGAGCCCAAAAAAGAAACCCATATACCTAAACAAAAATGGTGACACAAAGCAATCACATATCAAATAAGAAAAAAATAAAAATTAAACCAAATACTCAAGTTTCATATACAAAATAATACATGGAAGACAAATAAAGAAGTTGTGTTGCATCAAATACTTATATTTCTATCACAATGACAATTTATAAAAAAAGGAATGGGTGAAAAAGGAATGGCCTAATTTGTTGTACCCATCAATCATGTGTTTGTACCTAGCACAAAACAATATCAACAAGAAACATGCCATTAAAAAGGTAAGAAAAGATGAACAAAAAGTAAAAGAACATGAAGAATAATTAGATTATTTTATTTGGTAACACAAAGATGCTCCCTTAGATGATCCACAACATGGTGGGGTACACAAAAAGTTTATTCAATGATTTATGAGCTTATTATTATAGCATATACCCATATATGTAACTTGGATTCCACCTTTGACTCTTATGATTATTCCTTTCTTGGAATGCCTTTCACACTCATTTCACTTCCTATATTTAGTTTCATACTTGTTTTCCCCCACTTGGGGCCACCTTTCATTTCCATTTGTATTTTACCTTTCACATATTATTTACTCATGATTTACAAACCTTTTCCTTTATTCCCCATTTGGGTTGCCTTGTTATGTTTTATTTCATTTGCCTTTTGACTCCATTTATCAATACCTTTTGTGGCTCTTTCCACTTACCACTTTATTTTTATCACTTTGTCTTCTTCAATTTTATGCTCATTTATTTCTTATGTCCATCCCTTATCTTGCATGGTATAATCCTACAATGTCATACCATGCTTTCAAATCTTACATATTGAACCTACATTGATATAACATTCCTCTAGAGCTTACACTTTAATCCCACATTGCCATATCATACTTCCAATGTTACTCTTACTTTTGGGGATCATTCCTTCCCTCTTACATCTTATGCTTTCATTGTCATATCTCTATATTTTCGAGGTGCCACCTAAGAGATTCACCTAGTAAACTTGTCCTATACCACATGCATTTATGAAATCTTAAATAATACCCTTAATTTTCATTTCTACTCCTACATCTTGATTTTTTACACCCCCTCCCAATATAGAATTCCTATTAAAGTATTCCCTCTTCTACTACTCCCTAGATAGGTTTCCCCTAGTGCACCTTGCTTATTCATTACTCACCTACTATGTTTTTGGTACTCACTTGTCTTGAATCATTCCAAAACCTTATAAATAGACCCTCTTATCTTATCTATCACATCCTTGCAATTCTGAGTTCTTTATGATAGTGCTTTCTTAGAGATTTTCTACTAGATCTTAGACCTTGGAACTTCTTGAAGTATTGATTTTATAGCTTTGGATCTTTTCTTGGAGTCTTCATGGAGTCATTCTTGTGCTTGGAGTAGACTTTTGTGTATCTTTTTCCTCTCTCCCCATAGTGTTATGGTACCCATTTTTCATCTCTCATTCCATAGGGTCTCTTATTTCTTATACATTTGTACATACTCCCTTCCTTACATCGTCACTTCCCATCATTTCAGTACAATCCCTCATATCCACCTCCTTTCCATCACCTTGCCTTATTTCTTTGTTTTCACCTACTAAAATTTTACCTCTTTCTATTAGTTTTTTCTTTTCACATTTGTTATCCACTCCAGTCAGTCATTTCCATTGCCATAGTCTAAATACTTTATTTATAATAGTTTTGTGTTTTCAATTTGTGTTGGAAAACCCACAAGGAAGATGACTTAAGCAAGCTCCCCTTTAACACTTCCTTTTGCAAGTTTTCCCTAGCTTTTAGGTTTTCTAGAGTATATACACATGGGGTACATATAAAACAAACTCTTTACAAGTCATCATGAAGCATCCTTATGAGTTTCACTTAATTTGGACATTGTTTCCAATCTCCCCCTTTGAGACATCCTTCCCCCTTTTCAAAGGATTACTCCTAGGACCACTAAACTTCTCCAAAAACTACTTTTCATTCAAATAATTTAAGTTTCTTACACTTTCAATTCTTACTAGGTGTAGCTAACTTGAATTATCTAAGTAGGGTTTCCACTTTAATGTATTGTTCAAGACAAATGAGTGACATTTACACAACCAAAGGAACATTGGGATTCTTTAATTTTAAATTTGGGAACATTTAGAGATAAAACTAGGAGCATCCCTTTGGGACATCTACATCTCCCTAGGAATAATTAGACTTGCCCTTTTGTTATAGGAAACCTTCCAGAGCCTCCAAACTTTATAGGAACCTTTTTAGCATCAATATAAGTAATTCAATTTCATATAGTTGTAGTCTATGAAGTGCACAAATACCATTTTTATGTATTTTTTACTCTAAAGTTGAATGTGTTTAAATTTTATTTATATTATCATAGACACTTAAACAAGCTTCTAATTTAAATAGTATTTATTAACACATTTATTTACTAGGACCTTGTTTATTTTCTTTCAATGTCCAACACCCTATAGAGAGTCTTGATACATCCATATTTTAACATGAGTTTAATCTTCCCAAAACTAATTATTTTATGAAATATATTATCACCTAAGAAGACTTCTCCATAATAATAGTTCTCACACATAGAAAAGCACTCCCTATGTGGAATTATGTGGACTAGCATGCCATAATCAATCAACAATGTGTTATCAGTTCCATTCATAATAGAAGATGGAAGAAACATGTCTCCTAATTTCTCATTGGATTTATTCAAATTAGAATCATTATTAGATTGATCCTTAGCCTTCTTGACTTTTCAATTTTTTAATATGGCTATTTTTACCATAATTCTGACATTTTACCTTTGACTTACCCAAAGAGTTAGATGAACCCTTGGACTTAGATCTCCTATCTGCCTTCTTATTTTTTCTCTTCTTTACACAACCTCTAGAAATAAAATCATCTTTAGAAAACTCCATAGGTTTTTTCCTTATTTTTTCAACAAGGCTCCAACCACATCCTTAAATTTCAACTACGAAATGGTGTTTTTGATTGCCATCACAATGTTTACCATGAATCTGGTAATGAACAAAGCTAATTAATGCACTATTCTTCCTTATTCATCTTGACATCAAATGATGCAACTGAATAATAATGGTGTTAACTTTATTCAAATTCCCTACCACTAAATCTCCATCAACCATTTTTTAAAGAAAACATTATTTTAGAGAAGAAAAAATTATTTACTAGAGAATTAATTTGATATAAATCCCATATCTTATCCCATTGTATTTTAGTTGTATTAAATTATTGGATCTAAAACATACAAATTAGTATTAGGTCTAGCATTTCTACCTAAGTAATCCCAAGCATCTTAATCCATACCTTGAATAATAAAGCCTAACATTTTTATAATTGCAATCTATTAATCACACTCCACCAACAGGTCTTCCATTTTGAGTTTCCATTGTTCAAAGTTTTTCCATTAAAATTTTCACCATTTTTTGGAAGTGCTTTCCATTTCTCTAAACCTAAAAAAATGATTTAACTATGCAAAACTAAAAACAAGATTAATATAGGGTAGAAATCTTCCTTCCTCCCACAAATCAAATAAGATAAACCATATCTAATAGCAAATAATATATAATTATATTAATCTAAATAGGAGGATACTTACAAAGGTTAATAGAATCAACAAATCCAACAAATAAAATAATCATAGCATAATATTTACTCTTGAAAGCCCTTTTTGGAAGAAATCCAACAAACAATAGAACCACTATGATTCTATTCACAATAATAAAAAGGATTAAAATATAAGGTAGAATTTGACTATGCTATCAAGGATACTTCAACTCCAACCATTCTTAGAGAAATTTTGGAAACATATGCATGTCTTCAACAACCTTCTACACATCCCATCCCAAGTACTCTATTTTTACAAACAAGGACCAATAGGAAAAATTACTATGGAAACTCTCTAAAAATACTTAGGACATGATATTTCCCATGGTAGGTGCCCAAGTTTGACTCTACACTCAAGAGTTGTCATGCCCACATTTGCCATGCGGTCACGACACGTGACACACGTGTCATCTCCACATTTGTCATGTGGTCATGACACGAAATATCAAAAAAAATCTGCGCATCCCTAGAAACCCCCTCTCATGCGTCAGCGTGCTCGGTGGTAATACGCATAAGGCATAAACATGACAGTCGAAAGCAGGGTAATGCAACCTCACATGCATTTCTCTTACATGATGAAGGCCAACTAGGGGGTCGATGCGATGTTATTAACGTCACTAATAGGGTTAGGATCGAAGATCAAAACCCTAGGTTTACCTAAGTGAATGATGGGATTTTGACATAAGTCAAAAATCAAAATCTAATATTAAAGCAAAAGAATAAATTAATGGTTTAATCTAAAACTAACATGTTGTGGAAATACTAAGTTAACACAATGCAAGGTTTGAAAATGCTAAGTTAACTAATCCTAGATTCCAGAAAAATTTGGCAGCATAATGCCTCACGGGCGTGAATAGGGTTTATTCTAATTAAATAATTTTTGGTCAAAAGTTTACTAGGTTTACTAGTTGGTTTAACGACTAATTTATTTAACTATCTAATTTGTACTAAATTAATTAAATTTTAATCACTAATATAATTAAAAATAGTTCTAACCATACAATTAATTTAAATCAAACAAATTAGATTAACATACGATTTTTAAAAATAATAATCTTAAACTAGAAAGGAATAATTAATTTCCCCACCAAATTAATAAAATGATAAAATTCTCTAACCCAAATGATAGACATCAAATCACCCTCTCAAAAAAAAATTTAAACTTAAACCATAAACCCTACAATTTTGAAATAATATCAACAATGCTTAGATTAACTAAGGAGTTTAAAACACAACCATTATAAATTAAATTCTCCAAACTTCCACTCAATAAAAGAATTACAAAAAAAATGAGTTAAATTAAAAGAGGAAAATAAAATCCAATTTAATTAAAATACCCATTACTAAAATTTCCTATATTCCCATTTATAAATAAAATGGCCATAAGGTCTTAATATAAAGAGGGGTAAAACAATAATAAAAAAATTTAAAAAATAGTACAAGCCCTAAAAAGCTCTCAAATTAAAAATCAATATCCTTATGAGAGGAGGAGAGAAACCCTAGCCTCCATTCTCCTCTTTCTCATTTCTCTTCTTCTTCCTCTCTCATTCTTCTTTCTCTTCATTATTTTTTGTTTGCAGGTTTGGGGAATGGCCTCCATGGATGGAGGCACTAAAGAGGTATTCTTAATGTGTATACCAGTTTGTTATAATATATATATATATATATATATATTGTGTATATATCTCTGGTTTACCAGGTTTCCATTAAATAGCATAGGCCAAACAATGTATATATATATAAAGCATTGAATATATTTAACCCTTGCAGGGCTGAACTGGCCAAACGCTGAAATACAGAGAATCGACGTTTCTGGCCGTGGTTGAGGAGTTCGTTGCTTGCAGAGGGACCGTGGGAAGGATGGCGGATGGAGATCAGCGATAGAGGGGACGGTGGCATGGGGGTCATGAGAAGGCAGCGGGGGAAGAGTCCATGGGATTAAAATAAGTGACGGTGGGGCATTGTGGGTATATCGTGACGGAAGGAGGGGATGTGGGGAGGGGGCCGAGCCCCACCCACATCCCACTACAGTGGGGTGTGGGTGGGGCTTGGCCCCCTCTCCACACTCGGATCTCAAGACTATGGCGGCGGTGGGGGTTGAAACCCCCACCAACCAAAACTGCAAAAACTAATGTTTTTTTTATTACACAGTTTATTATTTATTTCTTACAGCAATATATATGTGATATATATATATCCATTAAAGCATACACAAAATTATCTTTTTTTGAAAAATATAGCAGCAATGTAGTATATTCAGATTTTTAATAAATATGACAGGAAATTAAAAAAAAATAGATATATATGTATGTATGTATGTATGTATATGCCCAACCAAATAACCTAGATTTTCATTTGATGCACAAAGGCAATAAATATACAGATATATATATATATATATATATATATATATATATATATATATATACACAAATATATGCATAGGTATATATATAGGTATATATATATACCTATATATATACCTATGCATATATTTGTATATATATATAGGTATGTGTATAAATATATATAGGTATATATATATATGTATTTATATATATATATATATATATGTATATTAAATAAATGCTCACATTAAATATAAAAAGAAACCTTTATAATGCATGATAATCCTTTTTTTTTTAAATAAACATCTATAAACTAATTTTCTTTTCTAAAAGCACAAATATTCACACTATATATATATATTACATATAAAAAAAAACAACTAGTTAAAATCTTCTTTGTTTCAATAAAATTACAAATACATCAAATTTTGAACATGCTTTTCTTTCTTGCAACACTTTTTTTTGTTTTCATTCATAAGCATTTTAAATCAACAACTATAAAATTTCATTCCTAAATGTAAACAATTTTATTACAAAACAAGTTTAAACAAACATAAATCCATACAACTTGAGAGAGAGCAAAGTTCTCCTCTTTTAAAAGTAAATAGACAAGGCCTATCTTAGCCATGCTCTCTCAAGAGCTCAAAATAACTAAACAAGAAGGAAGTAGTGGTTTCTCCAACATCTCATATCTCCAAGGAGAAATCTTGCAATGCCACAAAAGGGAAAAGAAGCCACAATGAACTGCTCTCCTCCCTACCATTGACTCACTCATGAGTCACCCCCGAGCTAGGAGGCATCCTCACACAAGGTAAATTCACACCACAACACAACAATGCATACAAACACCAAAACAAAATACTCCCATGGATTTCACATAACAAAACTCACCCAAGGTGAGTTTAATGGGGTAAGGGAGTGGACATCACTCAACTCAAGAGTGCCACTCCAAAAACTTCCCAACACAATTTCTTCTCAAGGCCTCAAGCCAGCACTTTAAAGCATAATTTTCACAAAACTTCCTCTTGGCTCTCAAGCCATTTCAAAAATAGTCTTATACACATATTGCCCTCAAGGCTAAAATCCCACAAAAACAAGGATGTGACCCCGAGGAGGTTCACTCCTCCCCCACCCCACACATGTTGAGCATTCTCTCCAAATGGAGAGGCTCTCACAACTCCCATAACCAACTTCCCACAACAACAAAGCAAAAATAAAAAATAGAATTCACACATACATCATACAAGTAAAGAAAAATGCATAAGGGAAAGGCATTTGCCTTGAGTCCAACCTTATAAAGCCCAAATGGAAGATAGTTGAGAAGAGCTCCTCTATCTCCTTCTCCAAGTTTAGCCTCCAACCTTTTTCCTCTAACTTTCTCCCCAAAAGCCACCAAAATTCAAAAAAATGAAAGAGATTCAACAACCCCCTCCCTCTCTTCAAGAGGGATTAAAATAGGCTCTTCTCATGAGCCTTGAGGAATGGGGAGATGACACATGTCACCTCCTCACTCACCTCCTCACTCCTCCACACAACTATTTGCAAGACTCTTGGAATGGGGTGGTGACACTTGTCATCCACCCATTCCACCAAGTCTCTCTCCCATCCACTTGCTCTCTCTTACATATGTGGGAGAGAAAGGTGGAGCCAAAGTAGGACTGGGTACTACATGTGCCCCAATCATCTCCTCCTAAGAAAGCCCACTCAACCCCAAGGTACCCTCACCAATTGTGGGAGAGGCTTGGAGTTGAGTCCTCCACAATTAAGGGGTCTTGAAGACTCCCCCAACCTAGGAAAGAGGAAAGGAAGAGGTTGAGTGTTTGACCCACTCATCCTCTCCCTCCCAAACTTCCATTTTCGTCACTTTACTTTAGGGTGAAGTTAAAGTGACCAAATGGGAGTTTACCTAAGGTTAAACAAGCTCAAATGGTCCCAAGACCCTAGGGGTACAACCCAGGGTCAATTTCAACCCATTTTTAGCACCATAGGTTGAGTAAAAACACATAAAAATGGGTCTCAAAAATTAAAACTCAAAATAAAATTTAAATGATATTACAACTTAACAACACCAAACAAAAATCAAATAAAAGAAGGGGTAGACCTAACCCAACTAACATCACACAACAACATTACAAAAATTCATCATACATCACATAGTTGATCTTGGCTCCTCTTGGAACTAGATCGGCTTTACACGGGAAACAACACAGTGTGTGGGATGATCTCCGAATATTCATGGCTTTGTTAGAAACACCTACGCACTCAAATGAAATGTTAATCCCACATGTATATAATAGCCAAAGAAAAGTTAAACATACACTCACATCATCACATGATCATATAAACATCAAAGAATCACATCATAATTAAATTCTAGATTTTGCATTTTAAAAATCCATCACAAGATAGAATCACATAATAAATTTCTAACTAAAATCACATGAATATTATCCCAATAACATCATAATGTAAATCATATGTCTAACATCATTAGTGAATCAATATCAAGGTCTAATCTCATCGTAATCATGCCAAACATAATAAATCCACATAAAGAATAAAGTATAATAGTCCTGCAAATCAGGATCAACAGTCCCATAAGTCTAACATGTGTCACCAACAGTAAAATAAAGTAGTCAAATATAAGGGAATGAAATGGTAGGTCTCACATCCTCCCCCCTAAGACTGTACTTCCTCCTAGAAGTCATCAATGAGGTGAGGATAAAGGGCCCTCAATCTCGCTGCATCCTCCCATGTTGTCGTGACCTCATCATACATGTCCCACTGGACCCTAACCTATTGGTGTAGGAACACCTAGAAAATCCTATTTTATTTTGTAATAAGGTCTATTTGACCAATGCATTTTCATTTCTGTTTGTCTCTAGGTCTTTTAGAACCTAGAACCCATTTTGTAAGTCCAAAGTGACTTAAAACACACTTTTGTCATATTGTAATCACATAGTGCCAAAACAGGGCCATAAGACAGTTTGGGGTAGTTTGGATCAGTTGGTCTCCCAACTGTTTGCATCGGTTGGTTTTCCAACTGCTAGCAGGATTGAGTTGATAACAACCAGAGGAAGGAACCATCAGAGAGGAAGGAGAAGTGTGTGAATGTGATTGTGTATTGTTCTGAGGAGAAAAAAAACTGTTCTTTTCTATCAATTTGGGTTTTCATTCTCCATAACTGTAATTTGTATAATTGTAGATTTCTATTCTTTCTGTGCTTTCCATCATTACAGTATGTCGACGTGAAGCATTCCATTGGCATGATTTCTATCAAAATCAGTGGAATGGCTTCATTGTACAAGTATTTGTTTTTGTTTCTTGTTTTGTTTTTGTGTTTGACGACACAAAGGATCCAGACAAAATGTTTTGCACAGTAGGGTGACCTAGCATCTCCATGTGCTAGGGTTCAGTTGAAGAGGAAGAAAGTAAGTTGTGCATTGGTGAATCACTAGAACTCACAACAAGTCCTCTGATGTTGAGCAGTCTCATCAAGGGAGTTGGTCCATTGGCACATCGGCCAAAATTTGTAAGTGCTCACCGATGAGAAGAGTCTCGCCAAAGACAAATGCCATCGGCATATCGGAAGCACATCAAAGGAGTTTACCGATAAAGTGACGGCTCACCGACGATGGAGAGTAGATCGACTCGGTGTGAGTCCTAATGTATCTCACCGAAGATAAATTTAGTTGAGCTATTGGTGTAAGGTTGATCAATGGTAAGACTTGAGAAGGTCATACCGATCCTTATTGTCTGACGATCAAGATGTATCGGCGGCTCATTTGTTAAGTCTTGCCATCTGTGAGAAAAGTGGGACCCATCCTGCATTTTCACTGTGCGCTCCCCATCATATTGGTATCAGAGCGAGTTTTGAAGATCACTCAGGTGGTGTGGTCTTGGTGTATGTCAGACAACAAAAGTGAAGCAGAGGCTGACACAATGCCTCCTAAAAGCATGCCACAAGATGCAGTGAAGAAACTGATTGAAGCGATGTTTGAGTCCAATCTCAAGGAGTTGAAAAGAACCAAGGGTAAGGATAGGGAAGATGAAAGTAACAGTGATGAAGGAGATACAGAAATTGATGAAACCAATAAGAGGATAGAGGAGATACCAGCAGACCAGAGGGCATTTGTAAATGCTTTGAAGTCAGTCAATAGGGACACCATAGATGGGTTACCTATGTATAGTGGAAGTATGGAAGCTGAAGAGGTGATTGACTAGATTGAGGCATTGAAGAATCATTTTGAATACAAAGAAGTTCTTGATGATAAGATGGTTAAGTTGGCAAATGCAAGATTGAAGGGGTCTGCTCTTACATGGTGGAATTATGAACAAGGAGAGAGAGTCAAGGAGGGGAAGAATATGATAACCTCCTAGGAAAGGATGAAGACCAAAATCAAGGCACAATTCTTACCCCTGGACTATAACGTGCAGATGTATAAGAAATTGTAGAACCTCAGACAAAGAGACCTTGATGTGAATGCATACACACAAGACTTTCATAAACTCAATCTCAGATCAAAGAGATAAGAAGAAGAGTTAGAGAAGGTGGCAAGGTATCTGAATGGCCTAAGGATGAACATCCAAGATGAGATCAACATCTTAGCACCAGAAACAGTGACCAAGTGTTTACAAATGGCCTTAAGGGCTAAAGAGAAGATAAAGAGAAAGAGTGAGCAGAATAATAGAGGTAGAGGAGGAAGAAGTTTCAGAGGCAGAGGTAGTTTTGGAGGAAGAAGTCCTAACCAGAGGCCTAGTGGTGAGTCTAGCCAAGAAGAGCAAGTTGGAGACTCAAGTAGCAGAGGAGGCTATCGAGGAGAAGGCCTAATGGAAGGGGTGAGACAAATGGATCAGGTAGAGGATCCAAGTTCTCCAATATGAGATGTTATAATTGCAATCAGATAGGGCACCCGGCATGCAAGTGTCCAGAGAAGGACTCAACTTCTCATGGCGGTGAGAAGAGAACCACTTTGATTCAAGAAGATGTAAGGAGTGTGGCATCTCCTAAAGTGAATCTAACATCAGAGATGGGAGAAAATATGATGATCAAGAGGACGCTGCTCAAGGAACCAGTGCAGACTGAACTGTCTCAAAGAAGGGCTTTGTTTAGAATCAACTGCAAGATCCAAGGTAAGGTTTGTAAAGTTATTATTGACTCTAGTTCTACTGATAATATTATATCTTTGGAAGCAGTGAATAAGTTGAATCTAGAAAAGATACCCCATAGCAGCCCATATAAAGTCAGTTGGTTGAATAAGGGGCAGCACATACTCATCAATGAACAAGCATGGGTAGAATTTAGTATTGGGGGGTATAGAGATAAGATCTTGTTTGACATCCTTCCAATGGATACTTGCCATCTTTTGTTAGGCAGACCATGGCAGTTTGACAGAAAGGCTCATCACGATGGAGAAAAGAATGCTTACTCATTCCAAAAGTATGGTGGGACTTATAGGATATAGTCATTGGTAGAAGAGGATCCACAACATGTAGGGTCTAGTGTAATGATGGTAGGAGAAAAAGAATTCCTGGACACATTAAAGGAAGGTGGTGGAGTAGATTTTTCTTTGATTGTGAAGCCTAAGGGGGAAAAGAAGGAAAGTGTGAGGGAAGTAGGGCCTAAGGAGGTCAAAGATCTACTTGAAAGTTACAAAGGGGTGATTGCAATAGATATACCTAATTCCCTACCACCTATTAGAGATATTAGCCACCAGATAGACCTCATACCAGGAGCAGTACTTCCTAATAAGGCAACATATAAAATGACCCCTCAACAGAATGAAGAAATAGCAAATCAGATTCAAGAACTCCTAAACAAAGGGCTGATAAGGAAGAGCCTTAGCCCATGTGTAGTCCCTACTATTTTAGCCCCAAAGAAAGATGGGAAATGGAGGCTTTGTACCGATTCTAGGGCCATAAATAGGATAACCATCAGGTATAGGTTTCCTATTCCTAGAATAGAAGATCTAATGGATTGTTTGGGAGGGGCTACTTATTTCTCCAAGATAGACTTAAAGAGTGGATATCACCAAATACGAATAAGAGAGGGGGATGAGTGGAAGACAACATTCAAAACCAATGAAGGGTTGTATGAGTGGCTTGTGATGCCTTTTGGTCTTTCAAATGCCCCTAGCACCTTTATGAGACTAATGAATGAGGTGTTGCAGGAATTCATAGGGAAATTTGTGGTAGTCCACCTTGATGATATCTTGGTGTTTAGTAAGAGCAAGGAAGAACACTTGAAACATTTGGAGATAGTCTTGAAGAGGCTACAAGATTAGAAGTTAATGATAAACTTGGAAAAGTGTGACTTCATGAAACAAGAATTGATTTACCTAAGCTTTGTCATCTCTAAGGGTGATTTGAAAATGGATTCTTCCAAGATAGAAGCTATTTTGAATTGGCCTACACCTAGGACAACAGGAGAGGTCAGACATTTTCATGGTTTGGCCACATTTTATAGAAAATTCATTAGGAACTACAGTGATATTTGTGCACCTATGTTAGAGACCATCAAGGGTGGAGGTAAGGTGAAGTTTGTGTGGACAAAAGAGGCAGATCAAAGTTTTGAAAGTCTGAAGTAGAAAGTTGTTGAGTATCCTGTCTTAGTACTTCCTAATTTCAATAAAGTCTTCACCATTGAATGTGATGCAAGTGGACTGGCCATAGGGGCAGTGTTGAGCCAAGAAGGTAGACCAGTAGCCTTTTTCAGTGAAAAATTGAATGAAGCTAAGAGGAAGTATCTCGAAGGCCCAGTGTTTGACAAGCCAATATGAGAATTGGCTCCAAAGCCAACTGACCGTCTGCCTCTACTTGAAGAGCACTCCAATCTAATACATGAGATAAATCAGATATGTAATGCCACAAAATAGAAACATGAAAAACATTGTGGATGCGCGACAGGCTAGGTGTCAAGGGTAGACGATAGGCTACGGGTCCTATCCGCTCCAAGATCTCAAAAGGTCAAACAAAACATGGTGCGATCTTAGAGCCCTTTCCATAACGGATTGGACTCTTATGCAGTCGCACTCTCAAAAATACTCTATCCCCAACTGAGAAGTTCTAATCTACCCTCTTAGCATCAGCATACTTCTTTTGTCGATCCTGTGCCTTTTGAAGTCTCTACCTAATCAAGGTCACCTACTGCTCCATATCCTGTACCAACTCTAGCCCTATCACAACCCTGTCCTCAATACGGTCCCAACTCAAAGGTGTTCTACAAGGTCTGTCATACAAGGCCTGAAAAGGAGGCATACCCAACAAGCTGTGATGCCCATTATTATAGGCAAACTCAACTAGATAAAGATACTGCTCCCATCTACTCTGGTGATCCATGACATACATACAGAGCATATCCTCAAGAACCTGATTAACTCTCTCTATCTAACCATCTGTTTTAGGATGATAAGTGGAACTAAAGTTGAGCTGTGTGCCCAACGCCTACTACAATGCTCTCCAAAAGGCTGAAGTGAACACTAAATCCCTGTCAGAAATGATATGGCGAGGTACCCCATGTAGTCTAACAATCTGATCCAAGAATACTCTCGCCATTGATGGTGTATTGTATGTCATGAGTACAGGTGAGAAATGCACCACCTTGGTCAACTTTTCAACCATCACCATGATGGCATCATGGCGGTGAGATGACATAGGAAGACCAACAATGAAGTTCATGGAAATGGTGTCCCATTTCCACTCAGGTATCTCGTGAGGGTATAAAAGACCCACTGGATGCTGATGCTCGACCTTGACCCTTTGGCACTCAAGGCAATGAGCAACATACTCTGTAATATCTCGTCTCATACCCTTCCAATGGTATAACTGTCGCAAGTCGGCATGCATCTTCTTCACCTCTGGGTGTGCTGCATAAGGTGCTCTATGAACCTCTGAAAGAACTACTACATGAAGGTCACCCACACGGGGTACATAGATGCACTGTCAATGTCTAAGTAACCCATCTAACTTAAGGGAATATCCTACAAATTTGCCCTTAAGGGCCCTTTGTGACTGGATCTCCTGCTGCACCTCAAGAAACCACTCATCCTTAGGTAGATGTTAAATGATGTGCTCTCTCAAATCTACACTCAAGGTCAAGGTTAGGATCTCGTGGCACCTCTGGCTCAATGCATCAGTGACCACGTTCTCCTTCCCTTTGATGTAGTGGACATCAAAATCATACTTGCATAGAAACTCCATCCAGCACCGCTGGCGGGCGTTCAAATTCAGCTGAGTGAATATGTACTGCAAACTGTGGTGATCCGAATGAAGCTCAAAGCGACGACCCAAAAGAAAGTGTCTCCAATGAACAAGAGCATGTACCACTACTACGAGCTCTAAATCATGAGTAGGGTAGTTCAGCTCATGTGTCTTGAGCTTACGTGACTCATATGTAATCACTCTACCACCCTGCATAAGCATGAATCCCAAAACCTCAAGTGATGCATATGTACAAACTACAAAATCCTCTGCAGGATCAAGAACCGCTAAGATGGGAGCGCTGATAAGATGCTCCTTGAGGACCCCGAAGGCCCTCTTATACTGCTCAGTCCAAGTGAAACTCTTCCTTTTCCACTATTGGAAAGTAATGGGGTGTGCTATCCTGGAAAAGCCCTCTACAAATCTGCAATAGTAACCGGTTAATCCCATGAAACTCTTGACCTCTGTCACACTGGTGGATGTTGGCCAATCTCTGATAGCTCTAATCTTTGATGGATCTATAGAGATGCCATCGCTAGATAAGATGTGCCCCAAGTACTGTACCTCTGTCCTAAAAAAGGCACACTTCGCCAAGTTGCCATAAAGCTGTGTTCTCTCAAGCACTACAAAACCTAACGTAGGTGCTCCTCATGCTCCTCCTCATTCCATGAATAGATCAATATGTCATCAAGAAAAATAATCATGAACCGATCCAAGTAGGTACGGAACACCCCGTTCATGAGACTCATGAACACTACAGGGGTGTTTGTCAAACTGAAGGGGATCACAGTGAACTCATAGTGGCCTTATCTAGTCCAGAAAGTGGTCTTATGAATATCTGCCTCTGTGATACGCAACTGATGGTAACCAAACTTTAGGTCAATCTTAGAAAATACTTTGGCTCCCTATATCTGGTTGAAGAGATCATCAATCCTAGGTAGAGGATAACAGTTCTTCACCGTCACCTTATTCAACTGCCTATAATCCATGCATAACTGAAGTGACCCATCCTTCTTCTTCACAAAGATGACCAGAGCGTCCCAAGGTGAAATGCTGGGTTAGATGTGCCCCTTCTTGAGCAAGTCCTCAAGCTGCAACTTGAGCTCTATAAGATCATGAGTGGTCATCCTATAAGGTGCATGAGACACTGGCTCGGCACCTCACGACGGGGTGGCATCCCTGGTAACTCTGCTAGAAACACATCGATAAACTCTCTCAAGATGGGATGATCATCTAATGATGCCTTAGGCTTATCCTCTGATCTGTCACTAACTGTAATAGAAAAGATCTAGCATCCCTTCCGCATGCAGCGCTTAAGCTGCTGAATGGATATCATATGAACTGTTGTGGGCTTCTGAATGCCCACTAATTCAACTGATGAACCATGATCGTCTAAAAACTAATCACCTTCCAGCGATAGTCTAGCTTGGCTCTATGAGCCACAAGCCACTTCATACCCAAAACCACATTGTAGTATCCTAATGGCATAACTCTAAGGTCGTAAGATGTAGTGAAGAACCCCAAAGAGATCTCACAATTCCAAACCAAGGCATCTACTGACATGCTGGCCCTAGTGGCCAAGTCAACCTCCCACCTAATGTCCTACCTAGAAGCCACCAGCCTGTAATGCTCCACTAACGATGTAGATATAAAGGAATCAGTAGCGCCAGAATAAAAAAGGATAGAAATGGGAACATCCCCAATCATACCTATTGTCTCTATCACTGAGGCCTGGAAGTCATCCTGGTGATTATCAACCACTGCGAACATGCGGTGGGATCTACCCACATCCCCAACCGTCTTCTCTGATCCTCCTACGTGGGGTTGTCCCCCTACTGTAAAGCTCTGTATGCACTCTTTGGCTAGATGTCTGGCTCCACCACACACATAGCATGGGCCCCGAGCCTATACCTATCCAGTCTGAGTCCTACCCGACTGCTGTTGTCCAGATCTACTTGTGGACCCCTGTGAACCCCTGTATGACTGCTGTGACCTCATGGGTCCTGCATGTGGTCCCTACTACCTCTGATCTCTATGCAGGCCCTATTGCTGCCAACCTCAATTCTGCCCTCCTTGTGCCCTCTGCTGGGGTCTAGACCTCTACTAATTTTTCTACTGTTGTGGAGGTCTAGGAGGTAATGATGGAGAACTAAATCCTCCTCTTTGTGGTGGTGGTGGTGGTCTATGGTAACTTTGCTGATGCTGCTACTGCTCATGATCTTAGAACTGGGGGCATGAACCCTGCCCTCATCTCTATATCTCCTCAGCTATGTATGCCTTCTCGACAGCATCACTCAATGTCTGGGGGTCTGCCATGTGTACAGGCCCTACTATGCTATGGTTCAATCCTCTGATAAACTTATGAACTAAGATTTTCTCATCATGGAGATACTCTACATATCAAGATAACTCAGTGAATCTGCCCTCATATTGGGCAGCAGTAAGCCCTCTCTGCTGAAGGTCATGAAACTCATCTATGCGACGCTGTCTGTAGTGATCTGATAAATATCGCGCATTGAAGCACTCAATGAAAGTCTCCCAAGTGAGTGTGTCTAATGATAGATGGCACTTGCACTCCTCAGTGCACCACCAAGTAGCTACTGCATCTCACAATAGGTGGACTGCCACACATGCCTTCGTGTTTCCCTCGTAAGGATGCAACGCGAAGCATCTATCTAGACTGATGAGCCAAGCCTTAGCTTCGGCTCCCTCTATAGTCCTGGTGAATGTAGGAGGATTCAACCTCAACAAATCCCTGATGGGGTCTCCTTGGTCTTTGTGTCCTCTGATAGGCTCATCTGCATAATAATCATATAGCCCGTGAAAAATCTTCTCCACATGCACTATCCCCTCACGCCTGGCATGACATGGAGGGCTCCTGCTACAGGCTCTGTAGGCCGACCCAACCTCCTTTGTCATCGTATCTGGTATCTCAATATACGACTCCACACGTGGTACCTCTCGCGGCTCGACGCGGGGCTCCACACGTGACTCTACTCGTGGCTCCATGCGTGACTCCTCTCATGAATCAATGCGGGGCTCAGCATGTGGCTCTATGCGCGGTGCAACTGCGACCAATGGTAGCCTATCTAACACTTCCTATAGTGCCTGAAGTATCTGTGGTTGAATATCTGGTATAGGTAGGACCTATGGAGCTGGTGGTACCTGCAGTGCCTGTGGATCTGGTGGTGCCTGACCCTTAGCTGAAAAATCACTGTGCACCTTGACAGACGTAGCGTGACATGAACGTGCTCGCCAAACTCATCGGGGAGGCATGCTACAAATATAAGGTAAACACTAATTAATTGAAAGTGCGGAATAAGTAATGTGCCCAAACAAGCCCAATGTTTAAACTTAGGCTTTGATACCAAATGTCATGCCCACATTTTCCATGCAGTCATGACATGTGACACACGTGTCATGTCCACATTTGTCATGTGATCATGACATGAAATATCAAAAATTTTCCACGCATGCGTCAGCGTGCTCAGTGGTAATATGCAAAAGGCATAAACATGATAGTCGAAAGCGGGGTAATGTGACCTCATGCACATTTCCCTTATGTGATGAAGGCCAACTAGGGGGTCGATGCAACGTTATTAACATCGCTAATAGGGTTAGGATCAGAGATCAAAACCCTAGGTTTACCTAAGTGAAAGATGGGATTCTGACATAAGTCAAAAATCAAAATCTAATATTAAAGCAAAAGAATAAATTAATGGTTTAATCTAAAACTAACACGTTGCGGAAACGATAAGTTAACACTATGCAAGGTTCAAAAATGCCAAGTTAACTAATCCTAGATTCTGGAAAAATCTGACAGCATAACGCCTCACGGGCGTGAATAGGGTTTATTCTAATTAAATAATTTCTGGTCAAAAGTTTACTAGGTTTAGTAGTTGGTTTAACAACTAATTTATTTAACTATCTAATTCACACTAAATTAATTAAATTTTAATCACTAATATAATTAAAAATAGTTCTTACAATTAATTTAAATCAAACAAATAAGATTAACATACGATTTTAAAAAATAATAATCTTAAACCCGAAAGGAATAATTAATTTCCCCACCAAATTAATAAAATGGTAAAATTCTCTAACCCAAATGATAGACATCAAATGGCCCTCTCAAAAAAAAAATTTAAACTTAAACCATAAACCCTACAATTTTGAAATAATATCAACAATGCTTAAATTAACTAAGGAGTTTAAAACACAACCATTATAAATTAAATTCTCCAAACTTCCACTCAATAAAAGAATTACAAAAAAATGAGTTAAATTAAAAGAGGAAAATAAAATCCAATTTAAATAAAACACCCATTACTAAAATTTCCCATATTCCCATATAGAAATAAAATAGCCATAAGGTCTTAATATAAAGAGGGGGAAAACAATAATAAAACCAATTTAAAAAATAGCACAAGCCCTAAAAAGCTCTCAAATTAAAAATCAATATCATTATGAGAGGAGGAGAGAAACCCTAGCCTCCATTCTCCTCTTTCTCATTTCTCTCCTTCTTCCTCTCTCATTCTTCTTTCTCTTCATTTTTTTTTGTTTGTAGGTTTGGGGAATGGCCTCCACGGATGGAGGCTCTAAAGAGGTATACTTAATGTGTATACCCATTTGTTATTATATTATTAATAATATATATATATTTTTAATCTATATATATTTTTTGTGTATATATCTCTGGTTTACCAGGTTTCCATTAAATAGCATAGGCTAAAGAGTATATATATATAAAGCATTGAATATATTTAACCCTTACAGGGCTAAACTGGCCAAAGGCCGAAATACAGAGAATTGAAATTTTTGGCCATGGTTGAGGAGTTTGTTGCTTGCAGAGGGACCGTGGGAAGGATGGCAGAGGGAGATGAACAACAGAGGGGATGGTGGTGCGGGGGTCGTGAGAAGGCAGTGAGGGAAGAGTCCACGAGATTAAAAGAAGCGACGGCGAGGCACTGTGGGTATACAACGGCAGAAGGAGGGGATGTGGGGAGGGGGCCGAGCTCGACCCACATCCCACTACGGTGGGGTGTGGGTGGGGCTCGGCCGCCTCCCCACACTCGGATCCCAAGACTATGGCAGTGGTGGGGGTTGAAACCACCACCAACCAAAACTTCAAAAACTATTTTTTTTTATTACATAGTTTATGATTTATTTCTGACAACAATGTATATGATATATATATATATATATATATATATATATATATATATATATATATATATCCATTAAAGCATACACAAAAATATCTTTTTTTTTAAATATAGCAGCAATGTAGTATACTCAAATTTTTATAAATATGACAAGAAATTAAAAAAAAACAAATATATATATATATATATATTTGTATATATATATATTTGTATATATATATTTAAATAAATGCTCACATTAAATATAAAAAGAAACCTTTATAATGCATGATAATCCCTTTTTTTTTAAATAAACATCTATAAACTAATTTTCTTTTCTAAGAGCACAAATATTCAATATATATATATATAAAACAACAACTAGTTAAAATCTTCTTTGTTGCAATAAAATTACAAATGCATCAAATTTTGAACATGCTTTTCTTTCTTGCAACTTTTTGTTTTTTTTTGTTTTCATTCATAAGCATTTTAAATCAGCAACTATAAAATTTCATTCCTAAATGTAAACAATTTTATTACAACCCAAGTTTAAACAGACATAAATCTATACAACTTGAGAGAGAGCAAAGTTCTCCTCTTTTAAAATTAAATACACAAGGCCTATCTTAGCCATGCTCTCTCAAGAGCTCAAAATAACTAAACAAGAAGGAAGTAGTGGTTTATCCAACATCTCATAGCTCCAAGGAGAAATCCTGCAATGACACAAAAGGGAAAAGAAGCCACAATGAACTGCTCTCCTCCCTACCATTGACTCACTCATGAGTCACCCCCGAGCTAGGAGGTCATCCTCACACAAGGTAAATTCACACCACAACACAACAATGCATACAAACACCAAAAAAAAATACTCCCATGCCTTTCACATAACAAAACTCACCCAAGGTGAGTTTAATGGGGTAGGGGAGTAGACATCACTCAACTCAAGAGTGCCACTCCAAAAACATCCCAACACATTTTTTTCTCAAGGCCTCAAGCCAACATTTTAAAACATAATTTTCACAAAACTTCCTCTTGGCTCTCAAGCCATTTCAAAAATAGTCTTATACACATATTGCCCTCAAGGCTAAAATCTCACAAAACATGGATGTGACCTCGAGGAGGCTCACTCCTCCCCCACCCCACACATGTTGAGCATTCTCTCCAAATGGAGAGGCTCTCACAACTCCCATAACCAACTTCCCACAACAACAAAGCAAAAATACAAAATAAAATTCACACATACATCATACAAGTAAAGAAAAATGCATAAGGGAAAGGCATTTGCCTTGAGTCCAACCTTATAAAGCCCAAATGGAAGATAGTTGAGAAGAGCTCCTCTATCTCCTTCTCCAAGTTTAGCCTCCAACCTTTTTCCTCTAACTTTCTCCCCAAAAGCCACCAAAATTCAAAAAAATGAAAGAGATTCAACAACCCCCTCCCTCTCTTCAAGAGGGATTAAAATAGGCTCTTCTCATGAACCTTGAGGAATGGGGAGATGACACATGTCACATCCTCACTCCTCCACACAACTACTTACAAGACTCTTGGAATGGGGTGGTGACACTTGTCATCCACCCATTCCACCAAGTCTCTCTCCCATCCACTTGCTCTCTCTTACATATGTGAGAGAGAAAGGTGGAGCGAAAGGAGTGGGTACCACATGTGCCCCAATCATCTCCTCCTAAGAAAGCCCACTCAACCCCAAGGTTCCCTCACCAATTGTGGGAGAGGCTTGGAGTTGAGTCCTCCACAATTAAGGGGTCTTGAAGGCTCCCCCAACTTAGGAAAGAGGAAAGGAAGAGGTTGAGTGTTTGACCCACTCATCCTCTCCCTCCCAAACTTCCATTTTCGTCACTTTACTTTAGGGTGAAGTTAAAGTGACCAAGTGGGAGTTTACCTAAGGTTAAATAATCTCAAATGGTCCCCAGACCCTAGGGGTACAACCCAGGGTCAATTTTAACCCATTTTGAGCACCATAGGTTGAGTAAAAACACATAAAAGGGGGTCTCAAAAATTAAAACTCAAAATAAAATTCAAATTATATTACAACTTAACAACACCAATCAAAAATCAAATAAAAGAAGGGGTAAACCTAACCCAACTAACATCACACAACAACATTACAAAAATTTATCATACATCACATAGTTGATCTTGGTTCCTCTTGGAACTAGATTGGCTTTACACGGGAAACAACACAGTGTGTGGGATGATCTCCAAATATCCGTGGCTTTGTTAGAAACACCTATGCACTCAAATAAAATGTTAATCCCACATGTATATAATAGCTGAAGCAAAGTGAAACATACACTCACATCATCACATGATCATATAAACATCAAAGAATCACATCATAATTAAATTCTAAATTTTACATTTCAAAAATCCATCACAAGATAGAATCACATAATAAATTTCTAACTAAAATCACATGAATAGTATCCCAATAACATCATAATGTAAATCATATGTCTAACATCATCAGGGAATCAATATCAAGGTCTAATCTCATCGCAATCATGCTAAACATAATAAATCCACATAAAGCATAAATTCTAATAGTCCTGCAAATCAGGATCAACAGTCCCATAAGTCTAACATGTGTCACTAACAATAAAATAAAGTAGTCAAATATAAGGGAATGAAATGGTAGGCCTCACAAGAGTCACTATAAATTCTAGGAAAATACCAATATGACCCTTAATTTAAGTGTTCAAGATAACTTGTCTACATGTGACTCCCACTTACATTAAATTTATTCACCCAATGTTTCATACAACAACTAAATAGGAAAATGTTTATCTACCCAAAGTATGGATTCCCACTCTAGGTGGACCACAAATTTTATAAATATTAAGTATTCTATACAAGGTATACAACACTTTTCCCAATAAATGGTCTAGTTTATTCAATCTAACTTTTAGATCAAACCTTCTATATTAGGAGGATTTTGGTCCCCAAAATCTTACCATAAAAAGAGGTGAGTATCTCCTTTCTCCATGCCTCATTTAGGACACCATTTTCTCTACTCATTTAGATTCCCTTAAACATAGATAAATGTATGTTAAACCCTATAAAAAAGGTACAACCATGTGATCCTTCAAACCCACTCGTTCCAACCCTTATCTTCACTATCAAATAATGAATTAATATAAATCAAAGGAAAATAAACATAACTTACTTTAAAAGGATTCAAACAAGCTCCATGACCAACCATTCTGGGAGGAATTAGCCTTTAGGTTCAAGAGAAAACTCAAATTTTACACACCTCTACAACCCTCTTCTCCTTCCTCCTTTTATCAAAATAGGTCATGAGTTTTCTCTACTCCCCCTTGTTTCCCTTTTTCATGACTCAACAAGGAAACAATCTTACCATTTATGCTAATGATCTCTTTAATTGTAAAGTAATATCCATATAAAGTTTAGGTCTTCTTATATATATGAGTTCAAGAGGTAGTCCTTCCCATTAAAACAAAGCTTATACTTATTCTTTCTCCTTTAAAAAACATCTCTATCATATAGGTATGCTCCCAAAGATAATCCCACATAGATATAAGGGAATTACTACTAACAATACTTCATCCTTAAACTTGAGATTTTTTTGTCAAAAATTCAACTTACATTATTTAGTGGCTTATGTCCACCCCTGGCTTCAACCATCCCAAAGAGTACCAACAAGGATGGTCTTCAATATTTGAGCCAATTTTATCAACAAAGTTAAAAAAAATTATTTCTTATGAACTTGTATTAAAAATGCGTCAAATTTCTTACCTTTTTCTTTGATTTTGATGTGGAAAAATTTAGTGAGATATACTTCATTAGGAGATTCAACACTTACCAAACCAATACTCCTACAAATTGTGGTACTTAACAACATTAGATAAACCTATAAGTTGTAATTAATTTCTCACCCTTTGCTCACATTGGTAGCATTCTTGTCTTTCCCCTTCTATACCAAAGAAGGTGCTAATTCCTAATGAAAAATTACATCATCTCTCATCAAAATATGCTTTTCTCATAATATGAAAAATAAATCTTCCCCTTACCTTTCCCACTGGGATTTCCCATGGTAGTAACACTCTTCTTTCCTTTATATTTGTTATCTCCTTCACTCTTATCACCATTAAGTTGTTGTTCTTCAACATGTTGTTTATGTTTGTAGGAAGATTTCCCCTTCTTTTTCATCTCAAGGTAGTGCACTTGGGAACATACCTCATCAATATCTTATGGATTTCCCATTAGGATTGGTCCTTTTAAGTTCTCATACATCCCACCAGTGTATTTATTAATACTTCATAGTCCATAACAATCTTTCCAATTCAAACTACCCTCTTCCTAAATTCATTAGTATAAGCTTGCATGTTTTGTTCTTGCCTTTACCTAAAGTTATTTGTTACATCACCCATTATTCATCATAGAAAATAGGCTAAAATTGTCTTATGTGAAAATATTTTCATATCATCCCACATAGAAATAACTGACTTTTTTTAGTTTCCAATGAATATTCATAGCTCTCATACCATGTAATTGCATGCCCAGACAACTTCAACCTTGGAAATGAGATTTGTTAATGTGGATACATTTTGTGAAGGATAAAGTAAACCTCCATTTGAGAGACTAACCAATAAATATTCTTTACACTAATCCTTCCATCATAGGGTTCAATATCAATTATTTCCTTAAATTTGAAGAATATCCCAACAAAATACTATCCTTTCTCTTGCTCCTATCTATTGGGTTCTCTTTCTTCTTCTTCAAATTTCTTTTGAATTCCTAGTTTTTATAGTAAGACTTAGAGAATCATTCTTTCAAGTCTATCTACCTTCTCTTCAACACTAGAAATCCTTGGAACATCTTCCAATTTCCTAAAATGAATTTCTCAATCATCATATTCCCTTGCCATTACATATTTGTCTTCAACTACTCTCTAGTTTTAATTTTAAGATGAAAAGGTATTAAAAATCCACTCCCACTAGATCTTGTAGAACAAATACACTAAAATTAGCACTTTGGTAATACCATCCTAGAGATCATCACCCATGGATATCCATCTTGTCAACTATTCAAACACATTCATACACCTGTTAATTCACCTTAAAATAGATGTGAGAATAGTCACCTATGTTCATTTAATATGCTAACATAATATAAAGAAAAATAGTGATGGAAACATGTAAAAAGAATAAAAACTATTGACTGAAACTAACAATATACCCTAGAGAAACCCTTAAAGGGTTAAAAATCAAGTAAAAGTTAGAAAAAGTCTTTGTTACACTACTAAAATTAATTAAAAATGTGTTAAAATGATGCAAGGGATAAATGGAGTCATGAAAATGTCTCAAAATCACTCCTCAAAACTACAATGTGTCCCTACAACTCAAAAAACTTTGCTTTATCACTTACAACACCTAGATGTTCACCTAAAATAAGAAGGATGCTTAAGACCAACCCATAAAGCTTCACATTCAAAAAATATATGTCTTTCCTTTATCCTCATATGGTTCCAAAATATAAGAACAAACATCAAAAGAATCAATTCAAATGATAAAAACCCTTCATATTCCATGTTCTACGTGCATAGTAGTAAAATCACCACTTCAAACAAAGTTGTGAAAACATTTTTACCACAATAATGGTAAAATTACTAGGGTTGATGGATAAATTATGCCTATAGAAAAGAAATTGGAAAATTTGTCATTTTTGCACTATTGTTTCAAGGACTACCCAAGATGCTTTAGATCACCTCAAACACTCTTCTAGTAATAATACAATCCCTAATGGTCTATAACATGCTATATTCACAAACTCATGACTCAAAGGCAGTTAGACAAATCTCAACTATAGTGGAAACATAATAAACACAATGGTCCAATAAATATTGGTCCCATTTTAGATGATTTTCTCTCTTCAAATCGACTACATGATTCCATATTACACCCAATTTTAGGGGATTACAATCTTATCAAAATATATGAGATTACTCCAATTTTTCATGATTTTATGCACATACTTTGTGGGGGATACGCAAGTTCCATATCTATATGACCTTATGCATCATGATTACATGTGTAGTAGTTTTATAAAATTTCATACACATACTTTATGGGGGTTATACTAGTTCCAACTCTATGCTTCCTTATGTGACATGATTCCATCAAAAACTACTTTAAATTATGTCATGTGTATACTTTGTGGGGGACACATTGGTCCACACTACTTTAAATGTATCATAGTTCCATCTAAACTAGTTTAATTTAGTGTAATGTGTATAGTTTGTGGGGACCACATCAATTCCAACTCCACGTTGCCTTATGCATCATGGTTTCATCTACACTAGTTATACATAGTTTCATGCACTTAATCTGTGGGGGCCACACCAGTTCCAATTCCACACTATCACCATGATCCATTTATATAAGTTTTATAAAATCTTCATGTACAAACTTTATGGGTTCCACATTGGTTCCATCTCCACATCACCCTATGTGTCATCATTCCTTTTACATAACTTTCCATATGTGTATACTTTCTATAGAACACACTAGTTCTATTCCAGATCACCCTATATTTCATTACATAAATTACAACTTTTACATTCTACTATAGTTTTTTTTCACGACCATCACATGTTATGTTTGATGATTTTGGATTTTTATGTACTAAGACTTTTTTGTAGGTACAACTATTGATTTGTGTTTAGGTGCAAAGGATGACATGTTTTTGCAAATACATGGAGATATTGAAGTGTTATCTAGAGATATGAAAATCCACATATTTTCATTCTTGTTGACTTTTTCACTACATATTTACTTTGGTATACATGATTCATCTAGATTCACATGCATGTCAAAGTAAGTACAAAATGTAAGGGATAAAAGTGCACTACCTACAATTTTACAACTTAGTTTTACATCACTTTGTACATGTGATAAATACATAGTTGTAAGATCCTTAATTTAAACTAATTGGGTAAGTGTAATAAGTTGGGTCCACATAGAGGGGAAGTCGCGGGCAAAAAAAAATCTTGACAGAAACGGGTACCTGTTTTAAAAGAAATGGGTACCCGTTTAGGAACGGGTGCCCGAGCCTAAATGGGTGCCCAATCCTAAATGGTTACCCATTTAGGAATGGATACCCGTTTCTATATAGATGTTTAAATTTGAAAAAAAAACCATGCGCGCTTCTTTTTGCCACACAAAAGGAATGGGTACCCGTTTATAACACATACCTATTTTATAACGGGTACCCATTCCTAAAAGATTAGGCTCAGGAAAGGCATGGTAAGCCAACCCCTTGCCTTGGACCTGCATGTATTTTTCTAAGTACAAAACAAGAGAAAAGACTGAGTTTACCTATATGGCTGACGACATTTTTTTCTTATTTTTTTTACGAAATTAAAACCCATTACAGATGACAGTGTCTAGTTTTCAAATATGCAATTTTTTTTTATTGGACTTGTTTTTCTATTTATTATTTAATTTATGAGCAAACTAGTCCAAAAACTTGAAATGACAGGTGTTTGTATTTTTTTAATAACTTTTATTTTTTAAATTTTTTTGAAAAAAAATTATATGTCATCAATCTACACAGCATTCTTTACACAATGAAAAAAAAAATTGACTCCTACCCCACAACCCATTAAAAACTTACAACTTCAAATCCATTTTAATTCATGACCTTTTTCTACTTCAGACTCAATCATGTAGTGTGGTCTATTCCATGGATTAGATCTTGTGTACTCGGTTGTGTGGTGTGGTCCAATCCACCTCACTCAAACTTAAAAAGTTCTCACTCTAAAGCCAACCTTTCTAGAAACTAGTTGTTATCTAGTTAACTCATGCACCAAAATATTTAACTTGAGTAAGGACAAAATTTATAAACATTCCAAGGTAACTAGCAATCAAGTGGAAAAATTGTAAGATCATTGGATCTTAAAATCATTATAATTTATATTCTACACCTAGACACTACACTACTAAATCTAGACACTAGATTTTGCATCAACTTCACATGCTTAGCCTAACTACATGATTATATACTCATCTAAGAGATTGACTAGTATTGATACAAGCCCAAGGTTCATTATATTTTCTTAAAGTAACACCCATTACAATTTTCAGCACAAACAATGTTTAGAAAATAGTTATAGAAGCAAAGGTTAGTAGAAATAGTAGATGAAAAGGTCACACCAACTATAATACCCTTCTCAATGTGGCCTAATACACACTATCATTTTTATGCAAAGTATCTTTAATTATCTCATCACTATTCCATTTCTAGATTTTGTCTTCTAACCATCAATCAACTAACACTTCAAACCTTGTTTTCAAACTCTAATAGATAAGAACCTAAATCACTCTCCAATTACATCAATTACTATTCATGTATCTAGATCTAATTCAATAATGAAGGTATTTGATCATTTTTATTATATTTATATTAGTGTAGCAACATAAGGGTATTCCAACACTTGAAGCACTTTATTTCCTCACTTGCATTACATTTATCATATCTTCATATGTTATCATTTATCTTTATTTTATATCTTATCCAATTCTACATTCCTATCCAAGTTAGGGTATTATGTGCCAACAAATCCTAATCCACAAACCATTATACCACTTAATATAATGGCATAACTTTTTATTTTTTATATTAAAGTAAGCTACATTTTTTTAATATGTCAATCAAGTATCATAGCTAAAAGAATCTAATAGTAATAACAAAGATGATTACAACACATAGTAGATGAAGAAAGTAATTTATTCTTCATTAATTAGTGTGGAACTTTTTAGCTTGATAATAATCTTTAGCATTCTCCAATAAACATTGTAGATGTACTAGAGGATTTTTTGGTGGATCTTCCCTTCAACACAAAGGAAGATTCCCATGGAGGACATGAGGATTGTTCCTAAGGTGATCTCTCCAATTTGTTTGATGAGGCCTTCTTGAGAAAAATCCAAATTATTAATCTAGTTCTATAACTATTGCATCTTTTGAGAAATATTTTTGTTAGACTAGAGTGTATCTTGTAGAAGATTGGAGAAATTTAAGATATGCAAAATAAGGTTAGAGTGAATATTTTTAATGGAAAATCTCAACAAAGAACACCAATTACCAAAGTTAGTAATACCAGTTGGTATTTCCTTAAATGACTAATAATCATCTATCTAACATATTCATAGATCATATTAGCATCAATATCATATCCCAATATAGGTTATTCATAAAAGAGTTTTTGTATTGAACAAAGCAAATTACATAATTAAGAATAAGAAACCAAAAGGGCTAGACACAATTGAGGTCTATATAATATTGCAATGGTTATAATTTGAATGTAATAACGAACATAAATGAATTCAAGCAATATGCAAAACAATACAAGTTACCTCAAGCATACAAACAAACCATACTTGATGAAGCGTACTAAGGTTGCACCCAAACCTCAAGTGGATTGCTCTTTGATCTTGGCTATGTGGATTACTCTATCAACAAGCATAACGTGATCGCCTAAGGAATGATAATGACAGTGTAAGTTTACTAAAATGAGAGATGTTGAGAAATGGAAAATGAGGTTAAATTTATAGACATATGAGAATACAGATCAACGGTTGAGGAACACTAGAAAGATCAATGGTTGAGGATGGTTGAGAGAATGTGTGCGAATGAGAGAAGGACAAGTGTCCTAGCTTTCTCATGAGTCATGGGAGTTACTAGACCTGATTAGAGAGTTGACTGGATAGATTGATCAGAGGACTGAATTGATTGATCTGTTAACAAATTAGATTGATTTGTTAACTGATTTGATTGATAAGAGGACTGATTTGATTGATCAAATGACTGATTTGATTAATGAGTCAGCTCATTTGATTGATCTGTTAACTGAATAGGCCAAAGGAAATTATGGTGGGAGGGATAAATGGGAAATTAAATAATTTATTTAATTTCATGTGCACATGGGATAAATGAATTAAATATTAAATTTAATTCATTTTGGAGGGAATAGATTATTTAAATAAATAATTTGAATTTATTTATTGAAAGCGGAGGGATATTTGATTTATTTAATTAAATAATTTTGATTTTATTTATTTAAATTGGAGGAATAATTTGGATTATTTAATTAATATAGTGTAATATGATGATTTTTAGTGAATTAATGAATTAAAGTGGAATAGTCAAAATTAGGTAATTTGATGAGAATTTGTGCAAATGCAGTGTGATGACATGAATTATGTGTTGGCAAATTTTTAGATGTCTACAAATATTACAATAGCACTATTTACAATAAGATAGCTATAAAAATAGCTACAACTGTATACACAACAAATGAAGATAAAAACCATAGCCAAATACACTAGTAAAACAAATCTATTGACACAATCATGGATGGAGGAATCAATGAAGGACAGTCCAACCATGTAGAAAAAACCCAAAACACTCAATGCTCACAGTAAAACCTTGTGGAACAGTAACATGATCTTTATTAAGGTGAAACCATAAATGATAACAATCTACTACAATGAGATTCCTACATGCTAGGTTGCATCCATTAGATTACTAATATGGAAATTACTACATGTTCAAATGAAATTTAGTACATTCAGTGACTTCTATGTATTGGAAAGAGTCTGGACAACTGAGAGGGGGGGTGAATCAGTTGTCCCTAAACTTTAGCCTTTTCTAAATCTTTTAAATCTTCTTTATAATCAGATTAATGATGAAAACATTTAAGCATTAATCAACATATGAGCAGAAACAACATGAACACACAACACCAGAATTTTGATGTGGAAAACCTGATTAAGGGAAACACCATGGTGGGTGTTAACCCACAAAAATACGTACCCTATTAAAAGTACTTAAGACAATAGAAGGCACATGCCTTTGGGCGCACTGCCTAGAGCTCACTGCTCAAGAAGAGGCTCACTACCTATGATAAATTATGATTTATATAGAAATAATGAACTGAGAAATAGCATCTACATTCATGTCTGAATCAGTCCCTTTGAAGGCTCAAAAATTCTTCTCTTATCTTCAAATTCTTCTTCACTGACTCTTCACTCTATACTCCCTTCACTCCTCTTCTTCTCTGCTCTTCTTTTGATCCCTTCTTCAGATTTAATTCATTCTGTACAAGGATACTTTTCAACAACTTTTCAACAAGTATTTATATGCTTCATCAACCTTGGAATGATCAACAAGGTCGGCTAAACTTGACATGGATCATCACATTGTCGGCCAAACATAACTAGGACTTGAATCTTCTTCTACAACAACACATCACTTCATAAAAAATGCTCTTAGATCATCCGCAACATGCTAGGAACATTCGGTCGGCCAAGACTGGGAAGAACATCAACCTCAAAGAAGAAATCTTCAATCAGCAAGCTCAAACTTCAGTGCGGACCTCCAACATAGTAGCCACATGATCCGGAGACCTC
Source organism: Cunninghamia lanceolata (assembly GCA_027924645.1). Classification (NCBI taxonomy): domain Eukaryota; kingdom Viridiplantae; phylum Streptophyta; class Pinopsida; order Cupressales; family Cupressaceae; genus Cunninghamia; species Cunninghamia lanceolata. The sequence continues at coordinate 150,276 of BSBN01001413.1, read as the reverse complement.
CACAAGCTCATTGAAATTACCAATAACATTCACATTAAACTAAATTACCAGAATCATTTGTATCTTCCTCCAGAACCTCAAGAACACTATCTGTCATGACTGTCAAACTAGAAAGATAGCTTGCGGACCTCCAAACCACGAATCACTAGAGTTGATGATACATATTGATTTCCCAAACATGCCTCTAGATCCGCAGATCATCATTTTACATTACTGGAGCAATCTGGACCTCTTTCCTATCACTCTGACTCTCTTGAATAATGCAGGAACTGATTTTACTCAAATAGCTATAACTTCTTTAGATCTTAATGTGAACCTCTCAAATCTTAACTGAAGCTTCTTTAGACAAACCTATGCATAGCCATATGGTCCGCATATATTGATCTCCATTAATTTTCTCAATATCCTTAACAATTTGGTCTTCTAAACAGGCAGCAAAATAGAATACAGTTGACACCAATGGCAACAAGGATATGTTGACATCAATGATAACACCACTTAGGCACATATTTGCAACAATCTCCCTCTTTGTCATTGATGGCAACATATGATGTGAAAAACTGAATTTAACCATCAAGACAAGAACTTCTCTCCCTTTCTCTTCTTACTTATGCAACTACTTTATTTACTGCTCCCCCTTACATCAGCAACTAGTTTTTCACATGACTTCTCTCCCCCTTTGACATCAATGGCAAAGGGCACATATTTTCTATATTTTCTCCCTTTTTGCTTCAAACTGATCCCAAAATTTGCATACTGACTACTCCCCCTTTGAGTAGTACCTCCTTAACATCAATCCGGATCACAAGATATGAATGTGAATTCCACCGAACTGGTGCACTTTAGTGCATCTTAGTTCTGATCAGGAGGGGTAATAACCCCTAACTTTTCTCTGAGATACTCAAAAGTATCTTTGAGAAGAGGCTTAGTGAAGATATCTGCAATCTGATCTTTGGAAGACACAAACTCCAACTTGACTTCATTCTCATTAACTTTCTCTCTGAAGAAATGAAACTTGATAGATATATGCTTTGTCTTTGAGTGCAATACTAGATTCTTGGAAATGCTTATAGCACTTGAATTATCACAAAAAATTGTGACTGGCTCTTCAAACACAATTTTGATGTCCTTCAGCATTTGCTTCATCCACAGAACTTGAGAACAATTATTTGTTGCTGCTATATACTTTGCCTCTGCAGTAGAAAGAGAAATTGCCTCTTGCTTTTTGCTCATCCAAGAGACCAATCTTCTTTCCAAGAAGAATGCACCACCACTAGTACTTTTTCTGTCATCCACATCTCCTACCCAATCAACATCTGTATATGTATGAAGAGTAAAATCATTATCCTTTGGATACCACAGTCCATAATCAATTGTCCCCTTGAGATATCTAAAAATTATTTTGACTGCCACAACATGGGATTCTTTTGGATCAGCTTAAAATCTAGCAACAAGTCCAACTGTATTCATGATGTCAAGTCTGGTCTGAGTCAGATAGAGCAATCCTCCAATCATTGATCTATACCTTTTCTGACTTTCCTTTGGGGAGTCATCATCTTTGCTTACCTTGCATCCGGTTACCATAGGAGTACCTACTGGGTTTGAATCTTCCATTCCAAACTTCTTCAACAATTCTTTCACATACTTGGACTGAGATATGAAGATACCTTTATCTAACTGAACAATTTGTAGACCTAGGAAGAAGTTTGTCTCACCAAACATTGACATCTCGAACTCACTTTTCATCTGATCAGCAAATACTTTGCACATACATTCATTTCCACCAAAAATGATATCATCAACAAAGACCTCAACAATTAGAATTTCCTCATGATTTATCTTGAAGTACAGATTACTATCAGCAGTACCTTTTCTAAATCCTAGCTTAAGCAAATGCTTATCCAATCTGGCATACCAGGCTCTTGGAGCTTGCTTGAGTCCATACAAGGCTTTTCTTAGTCTACAAACCATATCTCCCTAATTAGACAACTGAAATCCTTCTGGTTGTTCAATGTAGACTTCTTCCTCCAAATCTCCATTTAGAAATGTTGATTTGACATCCATCTGATAAACTTTAAAATATTTGAAAGCAACAAAGGGAAGAAATAATCTAACTGCACCTCTATCCTTGCCACCAGAGAAAAAGTTTCTTCAAAATCAATTCCTTCCACTTGAGAATAACCTTTACATACCAACCTTGCCTTGTTTATTACAACCTCGCCATCTTCATTCAATTTATTCTAGAAGACCCATTTGGTTCCAATCACATTTTTTTCCTCAGGTCTAGGAACAAGATCCCAAGTGTGATTCTTTCCAATTTGCACCAATTCTTCTTCCATTGCCTTAACCTAGTTTTCATCATTGCAAGCTTCACTTACTGATTTAGGTTCAATCTTTGAAATCAAACAAATCTCTTCTTGATCTTCAGCAACTCTTCTCCTAGTTTGAACACCTCTATTTTTATCTCCTATGATTTGATCTTCAGATGATTCATTCTTACATACCTGGGGGTTTTGGGAATTGTTTGAACTTCTATTTCTTGAACTGGTTCCTCATCTTCTGCACTAATCTCTTGAGTTACTGGAGTTACCGGATTAATCTGGATCTGAGTCTAAATTTGATCTTGCCTTCCTTGACTTTGAATTTCATCTTGATCATCTAAATCATATCCACAATACTTGAATGACCTTCTTTTCTTGCATCAACTTTAACATTAGCACTTTCAACAATCTTTTTCAACCTCTTGTTAAAGCATCGGTAAGCCTTACTTTGAGTAGAGTATCCCAAGAATATTCCTTCATCACTTCTTGCATCAAACTTGCCTAAATCCTCATCTCTTTTGATATAGCATTTACTACCAAAAAATCTAAAATATCTTATAGTAGGAGGATGACCAAACCATAGTTCATAAGGAGTTTTACCATAATTTCCTTCTTGTAGATCGACATCTTGGATCTCCTCAAGCGGCAGGCTTCTTTTAAAGGAACTTGGCTCTGATACCAATTGTTGGAAAGAGTCCGAACAACTAAGCTAAGGGTAAATCAATTGTCCCTAAACTTTAGCCTTTTCTGAATCTTTTAAATCTTCTTTATAATCAGATTAATGATGAAAACATTTAAGCATAAATCAACATATGAGTAGAAACAACATGAACACACAACACCAAAATTTTGACATGGAAAACCTGGTTAAGGGAAAAACCATGGTGGGGGTTAACCCACAAAAATATGTACCCTGTTAAAAGTACTTAAGAAAATAGAAGGCACATGCCTTCGAGTGCACTGCCTAGAGCTCACTGCTTAAGAAGAGGCTCATTGCCTATAAGAAATTATGATTTATACAGAAATAATGAACTGAGAAATAGCATCTACATTCATGCCTGAATCAGTCCCTTTGAAGGCTCAAAACTTCTACTCTTATCTTCAAATTCTTCTTCAATGACTCTTCACTCTATACTCCCTTTGCTCCTCTTCTTCTCTACTCTTCTTTTGATTCCTTCTTCAGATTTAATTCATTGTGTATAAGGATACTTTTCAACAACTCTTCAACAAGTATTTATATGCTTCATCAACCTTGGAATGATCAACAAGGTCGGCTAAACTTGACATGGATCATCACACTATCGGCCAAACACAACTGAGACTTGAATCTTCTACAACCACGCCACGCTTCATAAAAATGCTCTTAGATCATCCGTAACATGCTAGGAACATCTGGTCGGCCAAGATTGGGAAGAACATCAACCTCAAAGAAGAAATCTTCAATCAACAAGATCAAACTTCAATGTAGACCTCCAACATAGTAGCCACACGATCCAGAGACCTCCACAAGCACATTAAAATTACTAATAACATTCACTTTAAACCAAATTACCAGAATCATTTATATCTTCCTCTGGAACCTCAAGAACACTATCTATCATGACTGTCAAACTAGAAAGATAGCTTGCAGACCTCCAAACCATGATTCATTGGAGTTGATGATACATACTAATTTCCCAGACATGCCTCTAGATCCACGGATCATCATTTTACATTACCAGAGCAATCCGAACCTCTTTCCTGTCACTCTGACTCTCTTGAATAATGCAGGAACCGATTTTACTTAGATGGCTATAACTTCTTCAGATCTTAATGCAAACCTCTCAAATCTTAACTGAAGCTTCTTCAAACAAACCTCTACATAGCCATATGGTCCACATGTATTGATCTCCATTAATCTTCTCAATATCCTTAACAATCCAGTCTTTTAAACAAGTAGCAAAATAGGATATAGTTGACACCAATGGCAACAAGGATATGTTGACATCAATGACAACACCAATTAGGCACATATTCACAACACTATGTCCTCATCATCAAACCTCATCCTGAACCTTCATCCTTATGTTTACACTTGAACCTCCTACTTCTTGTTGATTTCCATCTAACTCTTCTTGATGATCTTAAATGATTTTGAGTAACAAATATATAGAAATCTCAAACCTCCAAAATGATCTTTCATTCATAAGGTGGCACAAAGTTCAATACTTCATGAAATGTGTGGTTGAGTGGTAAAAACTAATTCCTCAAATAAAATAATGGTAACAAAAAAGAAATCTATGTGGTGCTCAGTGTTTGCTCCTTTAGGTCTAATGAATTTTCACATGTGTTCCTTGATTGTCACAAACTTCAAATGATCTAATGTCAATGGTGAATTTATAATTGTGATAGTCTACTAGTCTGATGTAAGTCTCCAAATTCAATTATGTCACTCTACATCCAATCATCCTCAAACATGGATATGGTATCCAAGTACCTTTGTAAAACCTCATCCAAAAATTGCAAGACCAAGATGTAAACTATGGTAAAGTGCAATGGTTTATTCTACAACTAATTGGTAAATGAAAACCTATAAACATGAAAACAAAGTAAAAGAAAATATTTTTGGGTGATGCAAGATTGATCTTGTCCCCCAATGATGCTTCTAAATTGGCTATAATAACAAAGAGAACTAATCACCATACTATAGGGGAAAATATTTAATTACAACAACAAAAATAGTATTAGTAACAACTAGTGATAGCATCAACAACAAGGAATAAAGTAGCAACAACAATAATCATATCTTGACAAAACTATACAAAATCTAAATTTGTTGTTGAAGATGTTTCCTAATTTTTTTCCTAACACTGTACTAATTGATTTGGAGTTTGTTGATTTTAATGTTAATATGTTCTAATTAATAGGCAATTCCTTTATTATTCTTTAAGAGTACGTGTAGTTGAGATGATAGCAAATCAATCAAGAAGAAACAATTAGAATAAAGTCTTGAAATTCTAATCTCTGGATGATTATAAGAATTAGAAAACACAACTAAATATTTGATTCTTCATAAATGCAAAAGGATAACATATTGAACTAAATTTAGAACAACATTCTTCTTTATACCCATTCCAAATAAAGCCTCTTTCTAACTCAAATGATGACCAAATAAAATAGGTAGATTTATAAAAATAGAAGGCCAATGTCTTTTAGCAAACATGCAGCCCTAAACTAAATGTTTCATAGTTTCATTTTCATGACAAAAGGAGCATTAAATTAGTTGAACAAGCATGCATTTTAATCTCTCACCAACTGGCAATTTGCAATGTAATACTTTCTAACCAAGTATTTGAGCGTCAACATTAGCCTTGGACTTCCAAATTTGTGCACTCATCTTGGACTGATAATTATGTATAAATTTACACTTCCAATTAATATTGATTTGAGGAACTAAGAATATTTTAGGAAGAATAAGGAGATATATTTCTTTTAATGGGAAGAATGAGAAGTGATGAAAAGAAATTCAATGCCAATCCTTGAAGTAAGTACAAGGTATTGGCATGTACGTATAATTTTATTATTAAATTAGGTGGGACCAAATATTGCGTAAAAATAAGAAATTGATTTTAATTATTACTCAAGCCAAATCATTCTTTGATGATCAGTGAAGAAGACCATTACAAGAAAGAGAAGTCCCATATATCATTGAAATGTTTAACACATTTCTTAAAGAAATGATGAGCTTACCTAGGAAACATGATGGCCAATTATTTTACTTGATAGTGGATATGCCTATTCCACCAAATGGAGGAGAATGTGAAGCTAAAACCATGCTATGATGAAGATTCCTTCCAATTTAAAAATTGACAAATTTTTTGTCATGCTTTCCAAACGGATTGTGTAAATTGTGGGGAAATGTTGATTCCTAATTATTGTTTAAGATTCAACTACACATCAATTGCAAGTTAAGACTAAAGAAACAAAACATATTTCTATTTATGATGGAATAACTGGGAATATTTTTAGTCCTATCTAGGTGCATCCTTGCCTAATTAAAATATGTTTATTTTTGTAGACAAGGATACGGAGATGGGCAATGGAAAATAGGAAAAACTAAAAACAAAAAGATGGAGTATAGGAATGAACTATAGAAAAGGGAACTTAGGGCTATAGATAGTTTATAGTATTATACTTAGGAAATACATAGGAGTTGATAGTGTCTAGAGAGGATACTTAGGAAGTCCATTATGCATGAGAAAACAAGGAGCTTGGGATTTAAAAATTGGACCAACTAGAGGGGCTATGCATCCTCTTTGTAAGGCTTTGAGTATGATATCCAATTCCTGAAGAAATTCTTTGAATGACCCTAAAGCCCTAAGGAATCAAAACAAAAGTAAACTCAATTAAATTTTCTTTTGTTTTAGTTTTAAACTATATTTTGAAAACTCAAGTTATAGTGATGTAATGAATCATGATTTATTTGTCAAGTGTTTAAACAATAAACATAAACAAAAGAATTGTTTGATATTTAGGTGGCTATTTGAGGTGTTACACATACACACTTAATCTTATCTCATTGGGGTTGTGTTTCCCTTTGTTGTACACCCAATAGAACACAAACACATGAGATTCTAGATCAGTCAAGATTTGTAAAAATAATTTCATTGAAATTAGGATCTATTGATCCAAGTTGGAGATTTGATGAACCAAATACATAGTACATTCACCTAGTACATAATTTTTGCTAATCAAATAATTAATCCTTACTCATCTAATTTGATTCATTTGATTTTTGATTGGTTCTATCACATAAAAATAGACCAATCATATGTTAAAATTAACTAATATAAAGTATGTGATTAGACGCACTCAAGACCCACACACCCAATATTATCTAATTAGGTCTCAATTGATCCCAATGGAACACTTGATGAAACTTGTTAATTAATTATTGGATGTGTGATTAGGGCTAATTAATCCCTATGCAACCAATCTAATCTAAATACAAATTGATTTGTCTCAATCTCAAGAACCCAATGTACTAATCATATATGATCAATTCATCACACGAATGAGGGGGTTGAAATGAGTTAGGTACACACCCGATTTTTTTGTAGCTAGAGATTGATTAACCACAATCATGCACTCAATGAACAAATCGAATGTGATTGTTTGGGTAGATATTTGATTAGCTTTTTTTCATTCCACTACAACCAATCTTACTCAGTTAGAGCTTGTGTGGCCCCAATCACACTTTCAATGAATTAATCATACATTCTTGATTCATCATGCACATGATTGATGCTATTTAATTAAAATATAGAAATAATATCTTAATAATAATAACATATACATCATATTGTTACATTAATTTAATGACACTTTAATAACAATTCAATGATTAGGTTGTATTACACAATTTAAAAAGTTTAGATTGTATTTTTTAATATCAAGTTCACAATGTAGTTACAATAGACTTATATTACGTCACAACAATTTATGTTATAATAAAAAAATGATGGAAATCTCTATTAACCCAAGATAAAGACCTATGATGGTAATTATTTAAAATATATTAGTGTTTAAGTTGAAAGTCTTTGTTACTCAAGTCTCTAAATGATAAATGATTAACTCTTATCATTATATAAGTGTCACTTTAAAATTCCTTTTGGAGCTCTCATATCTAAAAGAAAGTGTTCAAAGCTCTCAACTCCTCTAATGACATGCAACAAGATCTTTAGATTTGAAAACTTAGTGAATCCAACAATAAGTCAATGAGATAATAATCTATTATTAGAGTGTACTAAACCTTAACTTTCAACTTGTACAAATTCTAACTTGGTGTAGCAAAACTCATTAAAATATTTATGCCCCCATTTTTAAGTGGGGCAATTTTGAATTATAACAATGTACTTGTGCCTATCCACTTAAAGATTCTTATAAAAAGGTCATTGTGTCCTCCTAGTTGTCTTGTTTTACTTTTTCATCAACTTTACTTTAAGATTGGATAATTGAAGGTGAGAAAATCTAAATAGATGGGTAAAGGTAATTTTTTTATAATAGCCATTAACAATAAAAATATTGAGTAATATGAAATGAACGATTTTAATAAAGAGACCAAACAGTCTACAGGACTAAGAGCTGCAGTAAAAGTGTTTCAAACTAATATATCCACTGAATGCAGGTTATTTAACCTGCCTCATGTGTTTCAAACTAACATATCTACTGAATGCAGGTTATTTAATCTACCTCATAAATTTTCTGACCATTGTAATATTAAATTTCGACTATAAAATTTGAGAAAATAAATTACTGTTTTATCTAACCTCACCTCAACAAACAAAACAGTCAGAAACATTGCTTACTCATTGCTAACATGTACTAAACTAAATGGACTAGCAACATTAAAAAAGCAAAGACAAGTATCATGCCATGTGCAGAATGCTTCTATTATCCTGCTTTTGGTTATCGTCAGTAAATGAGCGAAAGATTTTGGTATCCATGCACAACCTCTCTTCATTGATCATGTCCCTATGTTTGACTGTTTACTCGTTCAAACTATTTTCATCAAAATTCGATGTTTGAGAAGGAATTTATACTATGCAATCAGTGCATTTTCCCATGTTTTTTTAATAAACTCTCATGTACAACAAAGGGAAAAGAAAAATGAAACAATGATCCGTAATTTGACGGTGCAAAAGAAAATCATTATTTGACAATGGTGTTCCTAGCTCAGTGGCTGACCAGCATGAAAGGAAGGTAATACTTGATGCCCAATTTCCTCACCCGTGAGTACATTGAAGATTAATGCACCCTCAATCATTATTAAAATCAACAGAACACTCTGCCCTAGAGAGGACCTACAGCACTGGTGCCTGCCTGGCATACATTAGTCACTCATCTGTCTGTATGTCTCTCTCACACACATACATTAGTCACTTGTCTGTCTGTCATTTATTATTAGTATATATATTAGTTTGAAAAAACCCTTAGATTGCCTTTTTCAAGTCCTCAATGCACTAAACATGCCACAGGTATTCTATATATATTTTTATATTTCTAGTTTTAGTTCATAAGGCAAGATAGAATAAAACAAGTATATGTTTTCAATTTTCAAATGATTGTGTTAGTACTTTGACTACTATCCATAAATTTTGGTAAATAAAAAATCTGAGTTATGCTTTAGCAAATAAAAAAATAGGTTTACAAATTAGCTTTATTCTCTTCTCCTCCATTACACCATAAGGTGGCTTTCTTGAGTAATCCAATATTGTTGTTTCCATTGACATCTATATTATAACCTTTCATCCTTGGCATCAAACTTTTGCATCATATTGAGATCCATAAGGTTATCCAAAAAGATGTAGGTGCCTATGTGGGAAACTATCACGTGACAGCAAGAAAGACTTTTTATGATTAGAAGAATCTATTTGCTACTTTTGAATCCCTCATTCTACACCTCTTCTTCTAGTGAAATATTGTGCTAATGCTGGTACTTTAATTTTATTTCTTTTATTTTTTATCTCTTAAGATAGAGGGGAGATTCAAATTTTATTGATGAAAGGAAATACAACTAATTCTTACTTGATCCAAAGAGAGAAGTAATACAAGTAAACTAGATCTAAAACAATCTTAGTAATGGAAAAATACATAAGATACACCCTAGCAAAAATTTGCAAAGGAAAAACCCAACCTCCAAAGAACACACAATGCATAAATCTTCATAAACATTACAATACACACTCAGAGTTGTAGTGCTTCAATACATATTAACACTTTGAATTTGGAGGAATTCTGAAGGCATAACCTTGCAAAAAATTGACCAAGCAATCTCCATCATAGGCCCTCAATATATAGGCCAAGGAGACCCAAGAAACTAACACTGGATTCCCAAAACCATGGGCTCAAATCCACAAGCCAATACTTAGTCAAACTAGTCTAAGTTAGACCCATGTTCCCCTTTCCAATCTAGTAACTCCTCCCAACATACAATGTAACTCCTAATATGACCATTTGACCCCTATGACAAAGGGGTCAAGAGTAACTCCCAAGTGCTCCATGTAGAGACAATAATTACACTTATGTGCACTTCTTACATACAACTACTATTAGTTGGTCAAATATGCTTGTCATAGTCCACCTTGTAACCCCCATTCAATGACTTCTTACAACCCTCATAAGATCAATGATACATGGTAGAGAGTGGGCCAACAAAAGGATCTCATTATTTCTTCCAAGAGGGCTTCTTTTTTCTATGTGGGCACTTTATTTACAATGTTTTACAATATTAAAACTGCAACAACATTATCACTAGGACTTGCAAGGTTTACAATACCTAATCATAACAATTGTGTGGAATATTCTTAGATAATGTTTACTAAGGGAAGAATCAAAAGTAATGGCTCTTTGTCTTTGGATAGATAGGGGTGGTTTGTAGGATTTATTGATCAAACACTATTATGACTATCTTTATCACTAATTTATGTGAATGTAGAAAGATTCACTTATTTTTTACGGTGTTAGATTTAACATTTTTATGAGCTAATAAGTATTGGTAAACCAAAAAGTTCTCAATGTACTAACAGTTTTAGATGATGTGGTAGATAATATTTATATGATAGTTATGCAATCTATGGTTGGATATGATAGCTATTTCTTCTTTTAAATATAAAGATTCATCTATGTCATTTTTTGACACATTTATGTAATTATATTTTGACTCTAAGTTATCTTTCATTGCTAAAGAGGAATATTTAGAAAAATGTATCTAATTTCTTGATGGAAGTAAACAACCAATCAACTTGTATGTATACTATATTTGTTTCCTTTTGAATTCACATGGAGTGTTAAGTTGTCTTCATTTTTTTGATGCAATTTGTTTCTTCTAGGTAATAGCTGAAATACCAAATGCAACAAGTTTGTCTTTCATTTCTGCTATGTTTAATATGATGTTTTTCTAAGTTTTATAGTTAATTTAGAAGAAGGTGGTCTATTAGATTAAATGAAATTATATTTCAAAATCATTTTGATGTTCTTGTTGGCTTTGGTTGGTAGGTGAAACAATGGGATTCACATCATCCCTCCTGCTTGATGTTGTCATAGTAGGAGGGTCCAAGAAGGAATATCCAACCATACATCCCACAATAATTATTCAACCACAATAACCACAACTCAAAAGAATACACACATAATAGACAACTTGTAAGAATATCACTAAGTTACAACCACAAGTTTACCACAATGGGCCCTCTTACATGCTAGGCTGCAACTATTTCATTACATGCAGATTATCCAAGATTACACAAATGGAAAGTGTCCACTAGGGCTTCCTACATGCAAACACTACACTAAACTATGGAATCACCACTTCCAAACTTGTTACTAGTGACCACATAATGATTCATCATACAAGACAACCAAATTTGTTTACCATAGATTGGCTACATGGGCTACAACTTGTTGCATGGGTTGTGACATGACCCAAAAGAAGTACTCAAATGACACTAGATACCTTCAAGTTGTATCCCACATCATACTACTAATCAATACACTCTATCCCTCAGATCTCGCTCCCTCACTATTGAACTTACCTTATTCAATGCTACTCCATCTTGATCATCTTCACTTGCCTTCTATCAATTCAAAACCTCTTATTTATACCATCTACAAGCTCCTTAAATGATCTACATTGGCCTCAAGTTAGCATAAGGCCTAAAACTACATGAAACATGTTTCCAAATAAGCATAACAAACTTACAAAAATATAATGGTCCAATGGTGGAGACTCTCCATGTGGCACACCATAAACCTTCATAGTGGCTACTAGACACCCCATGAATATTATCCTTTGGTGCAAATTTAAAGTAAACTCTCTGCAAATAGAACCATCTCTAACAACTCACATCGTCAAGTTGTAGTCACTCTACAAGCTAAATAACCAACCTCCACTTATATAATCGACCTCAAACCTTAACTATAGATACAAGAACAACATATTAAACTTACACCACAACTATAAAACCCAATTCCATCATGTGGTGAAATGCCCCACCATTTACTAGTACCATAGACTACTAACCACAAACATACACTTACACATAACAAGATCAATTGGATCCATAATTCCTCTTTACTTAGACATGACATCATATTCTTGGGGTTCCTAGGGATGCACCTGCATTGGACTCCTAAGGTAAATAAAAAATGAGTCCATCATTTTCTAGGGCCATCTACCACTCCTACTTGGGGATTCCACTTTGCTACCTCTTCAACTTGTTCTTTCTACCTCCTCAGGTATTCCTTAAGTGATCCACCCTGAATGCTTATTTCTCCCATGTTGTTCATCACTCCATTCCACCAACCATCATCCTATATTATTTATTCTTGACTAGTATTCAGTCATAGGTCACTTGCCTTTGTAAACAACCAATCCCTCACATCTATCAATTTCCTTCATAGCTATCACATACGATTATATTATGCTTTCCTCAACTGCATTCTCCTTAGTATAGCTTCTAATCCTCTTGTTTATCCATCCTCTCCTCTAGACTACCTTTCATGCATTTACAATGCTACCACCCATTCCAACAATGCCAAACATCTTCAGAATAAATACATATCGTTCCTCCCTAATGCACACACCAATACTTTTGTAAAACTATTATGTGCTTACCCTCAACAGAATAAATTTGTGCTTCTATTCATCCTTTGCAATCAAGTATGTGTTAGATCTCCTTTCATACACTGCCTCCCTATCAAATTTCTATGGTCTTCCCAATAGGAGATGGCACACATCTATTGGCACAATATTACACATCACCTCATCATGGTACACCCTTATGTTAAACCTTACCCAACACTATTCCTCCACCAAAATCTAGTTTCCTTGTTGGAACCAACCTATCTGGTATGGGTGCAGATGTTTCATCCTCCTCAATCGCAAATTGTCAACCATATTTGTAAACATCAAGTTGTTTGTGCTACCACTATCCACTACCACCTCATAACATTTACTACGAGCCTTACATCTAGTCCTAGAAATAGACTCTTCCTCTCCATTGGCTCATCCTTTCTATCACACCTTAAATCCCTCCTTGAAAGTAATGAATCCCTACACTTAAGATCCCTCTTAGAAGTGGGTGACCTCTCATCACCAATTCAACTCTTGCACTATCCCCCACCTTGTTTCCTTAGCACTTGAATGCCATGTTTCCTTATTCACCACACCTAAAATAGGTTCCCCTAAAATATTTCTTCCTTTTCCTCCCATATCCTCCTCTCTCTTGGTGATTATATCCTCCACACTCCTCCCAAGCCTCTCTACATTATCTTCTATTCTTTCATCTTTACAATAGCTTCCATCATCCTATCTACCTTTGTGGTAGCTACTATAATCGTCTTCTTTGTTGTTGTGATTTCTCTAGACCTTCTTTCTCTTCATGGTGGGAACCTCGACCTTCTCTTTTATTTTGGAACTAGTTACTATTAGGAAATATGTCTCAACTTTGCAATTACAAAAGTGTAATTTTCAATTATAAAATTGAATAAACTCTATTTCTGGGCTATAGAGTTGGTTTTTGGCCAAAATAAAAATTCTAGGTTGTTCAACACTACTTGTAGGGGTGTCCAATGGGTATATCTCTTTGAGCTCTACAATTTAAAAATAAAAATGGGCCCAATTGGCCTCCTAGATTAAAATTTATGGCCTCTGGAAGTTAGGCCTCATGTATTGGAAAATGTAGAAATGTGTTGGACACAAAGAAGAGTTGTAAGGAGTTACACATGTTGATGCATGTAATGACACATCATAAGGCATTTTTCATTGGAGATAATGGAACCCTAAGAATTTGGGCACCACTTTTGAGTGGTTTTGGCTCATGGTTTTATAATTACCATTTGATGGTTTCATGTATTGTATCTCCTATATATTAGGTGCTTGAGATGGAGGTTGGGTGTGAGAGTCTTATAGATGTTTTTAAGTTACCTCTAGATCTCTAATTGGTGAAACTCCTATTAAAACTTGCTCTATAAGTATATTTTAATCTTGTTGAGATTTATAAATAATATATTGGTTTGATTTTGGAGTGTGGGGTTTTTCTCTTGAAAGGGTTTTCCCCACATAAATCACGGTGTTGTGGTAGGAATACTATTTATGTTTATTTCTATATAATTTTTGTAACTATTGTAAAGATCTAAAAAGTTTTACATAATCCTCCTCTCAATATTAGTGTAGGAAGTTCTACTACCTTATATTCCTTACAAGTGGTATCATATCTTGATCACCTTTAGTTTCAATTGTGGGTTGTTGGGTTTTTTGGACTAATCCAGTTTTGAGTGGGAGCTTGTGCAGAAGGTACTTTATGATCTTGTTGCAAGAATTTTCAGATGGTGAGCACATCAAGGAAAATAGAGTTTGAGAAACTTTTTGGTAACAATTTTGAGATTTGGAAGCTAAAGATGGAAGATCTATTAATTGATTGAGACATGTGGGATGCTGTTGATGAGCATGTTTCAAGGTCTATAGATGCTACATTAACTTCTCAATATGATGTTATGGATCATAAAGACAAGGACCTAATCAGATTGTGCCTAACAGACTCTATTTTAATCAATTTCCATGAAGAGTCCTCTATAAAGAAACTATGGAAGAAACTTGGTGAGATATATCAAGCCAAATATTTAGTGAACATGATTTTCTTGAGGAATAAGTTGTATTCCTTGAGAATGGAAGAGGGTAGATGAATTACAAACCATATGGAAGAATCAAATATGTTGGTGGCTCAATTGGCATCATTTGGTGTAAAAATTTATGAGGGGGAGAGATGTCAGATCATGCTTTGTTCTTCAAGCCTAATTCATGAGATTCTCTTGTTATAGATATTGGAAGTACTTATGTTGTCTTAAAAGCTGAAGATGTTGCAAGTTCTTCCCTTTTTGAAGAGACAAGGAGGAAGGTATCCATTAGTGCTAAAGAGACCATGAATGTCTTAGGATTAAGGTGACATCAACCTTGTAAATCCTATGTAATTAATTATTCCTATTATTGTTTGTAAATCACCCATAAGGGATGAAAGGTTTCACCAGCGACGATCTTGTTTCAGCTGCATGTTTATATCCAGTACTTGACACTAATTTATCTGTGATAGGGGATCACAAGGGGTTTCCCCCCTATGAGGGGTCTAGGGGGATCATCCCTCCGACGGGGGGTCTGGGGGCCGTGTGCCCTAGCGGGGGTTCAGGGGAAGCGCCCCCAAAACCTCTTTTTATTTATATTTTATCATTGTAAATCTAATCCATTCATCATTAGATCACAGATTTGACAGTCGATATTATGTTATTTTTCTTTTCCTAGAAGGTACCCCTTTTATAAGGATATTTGTACTATATTTTTAGCAGAGTTGAGAGTAACAGGCGCCACTAGATTGAAGACTGAAGAAGAAGAGGAAGTGCATGTATTGTAATCTCATATTTGAAGATAATACAACTTGGAGCCTCTTTTCTTGGTGGATTTTTTTACCCAAAAGGGTTTTCTCCATGTTATATACTGTGTTATGTGTTCATTTCTTAATGCGTGTTATTAGTGTGTAGTGGGTTTTATTTCTGTTACAATCTCCATTGATTCTACATTATTTAAAGGACATTAATAAGGTTTGAATCAGATTTTTGTTATGTGGTTTGTACCTTCATTTATAACAAAATGTTCATGGAAGATCTAAAGAAATATGAAAGAAGAGAGAGAAGCATGACAAATCCAAGTACAAAAGGATATCCAAATCTCTTGGAAAATCCAAAGTTATTTGCTGGAATTGTAGTAAGCCTGGACACTTCCATAAGGAGTGCAAATAAGAAAAGAAGAAGAAAAAGAAGACATTTGATTGTGATTATGATTCCAAGATGTAAGATGGTGATGTGTTCATTGTAGCTTTGGCCACTTGTGTAGGTAATGATGCATGGTTAATTGACTCAAGTGCATCTTTCCATGTGACCCCTATTAGAGATTGATTTTCTGAATATGAAGAATTTGATGGAGGTAAGGTGTACTTGGGTGATGATTCTTATTTAAATATTGTTGTTCATGGTAAAGTTAAAATCAAATTTCTTGATGGTAGAGTAAAAAGGATTAATGGTGTATTGCATATCCCTTGGTTAGCATGAAATTTATTATCTATGAGAAAACTAATAGATGTAGGTGTGAAGGTAATCTTTTTTTATGAAGGATGCAAGATGGTTAGAGGTTCTATGGTAATTGCTAGAGGTATTAGATTTGGCACATTGTATAAGATTGATTCATACACTGTTGAGTGCAGTAGTACTTCTGTGAAAAACAAGTCTGTGACTACTTTGTTGCAAAAAGTGATGGTTTCCTCTTCAATGGATGGTCGTGGCTTTTGGGCACCTATGAGTGTTCTTTATTCTAAATCAAAATTGCCTATAGAGAATACTATGTTATGGCACCAAAGATTAGGACACATTGGAGAAAAGGGTCTAAGGATCTTTAAAAATAAAAAACCTTGTTGAAGAATTGATTAATTGTAATCTTAATTTTTATTTTTGTGAGAATTATATTTATAGTAAAAAAACCACATTCAATTTTACTCAAGTTCTCATAAATCTTGTGGTGTATTGGACCTTATTCAATCTGATGTGTCTGGTCCTATAGATGTTTCTTTCCATTGGAAAATCCACATATTATATTTCATTTATTGACATTTATAGTACAAGGACATGGGGTATATTTTCTATTTAAAGAGTAAATCTAAAGTTTTCAGTTGACTTAAAGAATTCAAAGCAATGGTTGAGTTGCAAAATAGAAAGAAAATAAAATGTTTGAGGACTAACAATATCAATGATTTTTCTGTAATTATTTTGATAGAGTTTGTAAATATTATGGCATTCAAAGACAAAAGACAACTCTATATTCTCCACAATAAAATGGATTTATAGAAAGAATGAAAATGACAGTGATGGAGAAGGCTAGGAGTATGCTTAGTGGTGTTGGTCTAGAACAAAGATTTTGGGTTGAAGCTATTGTCACTACTTGCTACCTGATTAATAGGTCTCCTACATTAGCTCTTGTTGATAAGAACCTCCACCTTAGCTTGTCTGAAGGTCTACAAGGCATAGACAACCACCTGGAAGGTATTCACATGATGACTAGAGATGTATTTTTTCTTTGAATACTAACATGGATGAACCAAGATTTATAGAAGAGGAACTAGGTATGAATGATGCATAATCCTAGAAGATGTCCATGGATGAAGAAATGACAGCTATGAAAAAGAATGATACATGGGATATAGTACCATTTTCTAAGGGATGAAAATCTATTGGTTGTAAATGGGTGTTCAAGAAAAAGATTGGTTAAGATAGAGGTATTGAGAAGTACAAAGCATGGTTGGCTATGAAAGGTTACTCTCAAGTTGAGGGTGTTGATTATGATGAGATATTTTCTCCTGTTGCAAAAATGGCATCCATTAGATTCTTTCTTTCCATTACTATAACTAATGATCTATAGGTTGAGAAAATGGATGTGAAAATGTCATTCCTTCATGGTGATTTGGAGGAGGATATTTATATGACACATCCAAAGCACTACATGGTGAAAGGTAAAAATATTTTGGTTTGTAAATTAAAGAAATATTTGTATGGCCTCAAATAGAGCCCTAGGATGTGGTACCATAAATTTGGTACATATGTGTTGAGTTTGGATTTGAGCATTCTAAATCATATCACTATGTTTATTATAAATCTGATGGCGATCATTTCCTGTTTATTGCATTATATGTTGATGATATCTTACTTATTGGTAAATGGAAAGGAATGATTTTAGAACTAAAGTCTCAACTTGCATCTAAATTTGAAATGAAAGATCTTGGTGTAGCTAAACACATTTTTGGGATAGAAATCATAAGCAATGGAGTGAATAGAAAAGTATGGTTTGGTTAGAGTAAGTATGTCAATTAAATTATACAGAGGTTTAACATGCAAGATTGTAGACCATTGGGTGTTCATTTCAAAGTTTTAATGAATTTATCTTCTTCACAATGTCCAACATCCCCATTAGAGATGAAAGACATGAGAAGAGTGCCTTACGAGAGTGTAGTCATAAGTTTGATGTATGTTATGATCTGTACTAGACTAGACATTGCCCAAGCAGTGGGAGTTCTTTCTAGATATATGTCTAATCCTGGTAGAGTTCATTAGGATGTTGTTAAAAGAGTCTTTAGATTTTTGCAGGGTACCTTAGAGTATTCCTTCTTTTATCATGGTAATTTGATAGGAAATAGACATTCCCTTGATATTTGTGGTTATGTGGATTCAAACTGGGAAGGTGATGTTGATAGAAGAAGATCCACTAGTGCTTATGTGTTTACTTTATTTGGTGGTGCAATTAGTTGGATGAGTAATCAATAGGATGTAGTTGCTTTGTCTACTACTGAGGTTTAGTATATGGCATGTACTCATGCTTGTAAAGAAACCATCTAGCTTAAGAGATTTTGTTCATATATTAGAGTAAAACAAGGTGCAATGATAGTTTATTGTGATAGTTAGAGTGTGATTTTCCTAGCTAAGAACCCAAAATTTCATGCTAGGACCAAGCACATTGATGTACAATATCATTTTGTTAGAGATATGGTCAAGGATGGCAGGGTGAAGCTAGTTAAGGTAGATATTTTGATGAATGTTGTAAATTCATTAATTAAGCCTATGAGGACAGAGAAGTTCATATGGTATTTGGAGTCTATGGGCCTCTTGACCCCTAGCAATTAAATCACATTGTTGATAATCCTATTATTTTTGCAAGGTGTTGAACAAGTGAGGGAATGTTAGGAAAGGTGTCTCAACCTTGCAATTACAAAAAGTATGATTTTTTAGTTATAAAATTGAATAAACTTAATTTCTAGTCTATAGAGTTGGTTTTTGGCCAAAATAAAAATTTTAGGCTATTTGGCATCACTTGTAATGTACCGGTGTATATATCTCTTAAAGCTCTACAATTTAAAAAAATGGGCCCAATTGGCCTCCTAAATCAAAAGTTATGGCCTTTGAAAGTTGGGCCTCCCTATTGAAAAATGTAAAAATGTGTTGGACATAGAGAAAAAGATGTAAGGGGGAGTTACATGTGTTGATGCATGCTATGACACATCATAAGGCATCTTTGATTGGAGATAATGGAACCCTAAGAATTTGGGCACCACCTTTGAGTGGTTTTGGCTCATTGTTTTCTAATTACCCTTTGACAATTTCAAGTATTGTATCTTCTATATACTAGGTGCTTGAGATGGAGGTTGTGTGTGAGAGTTATAAATGTTGTTAGGTTTCATCTAGATCTCTGGTTGGTGATACTCCTATAAAATCTTGCTTTGAAAGTATATTGTAATCTAATTGAGATTTCTAAATGATATATTGGGATTCTTTTGGAGCGTGGGGTTCTTCTCTTGAAAGGGTTTTTCTGTTACACATATGGTTCCTAAGGTTGTCATTGATGTCAACACTATCATGGATGTGTGATGGTGTTCATGGTTGGATGTCATGTCCTATCTAGCAGAGAAGATATAGTTCATGGTTGGATGTCATGTCCTATCCAATAGAGAAGATGTAATTCATGGTTGGATGTCATGTTGAATATAATGTGGTTATTGAAGTTCATGGTTGGATGTCATGCCTTGATAAATGCAGATTTGAGTATGAAGTTATATTAATATGGGAATTAGAAACATCAAGAAGATATATTAAGATGGGAATTAGAAGCATCAAGAAGATACATTAATATGGTAATTAGAAGCACTAAGATGATCAGATGTGTTGCTGGTGTTGGGAAGATGTTATTGATGGCCTGAAGCATATTGTATGATCTCTCCTACTATTCCTAAGAATGCATGTGTTGATACAAAGAATGTTTGGCCTTTGGAATTTGGTGAAAGTTTCTGCTATAGGATGTGGTGTAGTCATGGTAGGAGGGTTCATAGAATGAACTATCCAGTCCATGCAACAAGAGTAAACACAACAGAAATAACTCAAAGATATGAAACAAACACAGATTCAGTCATTCAGTATATAATAGAATTCAAATACAATCTAGCTGGCATCATGCGGGCTTACAATTCATCTCATAGGCCTAATTACAAAATATCATAATATGTACAAGATATAGCTTTGAAGTCCCTTTGCACAAATCTAGACTATTAACTATCACTATATGATTCCCCCTTTCCTAGGGATCTATTACATCCTTATATATCATCCCTAGTACAAAAGATTCCTCCACGTCGGCCAAGGAAGGTCACAAACTCCAATGAAGAGCTGTAACGTGTGTACATGGATAGCTCAGACCTAATCATGTAGAACACCTCTACAAATGACTGGAATGATGTGCGGATCTTGGGGAAGGTCAGCCATGAACCAAAGACCATTGAATGATGTGTCATTAAGTTCCACAAGTCGAGGAATGCTCAAGTCTTCTCCTTCAGGTAATTATCAGAGACTATCAGGATGCTCTGTTCTGAGAAAATAGTCGATCTTCTAATTGTGATATCTTTCTGGTACTTAATCCAAATGCTTTGAATTCTAGATATGATGTAGATGAATGAAGCTAGATGCTAAGTCTAGCTCTACAAGATGTGAAATGCAACTGTGGTAGAATTCAAACTGAAATACAGAAACTGTTACTGCCTGAACTGAACTGGAAAAGGAAAGGAAACAAACTGAATTGCAAACGAACTGAAATGCAAATGTTTTTGGTTGATGTAAGATTTCTCTTGAACGAAGGATGCTCCTACATCAGACATCCAAGGTTATTGAAAAAGTGAGTTCCTCACTTTGTTGGGGTTAGGGGAGAACCAAGACAGTCCACCTCAACCTGAGGAATCCATGTTGAATCTTCTTCCGGTCTGCCTTTCCACTTCACAAGATATTCTTTGTACTGTCTTCCTCTAGTGCTACGTCCAACTCTACTATCCAGAATGTCTTCAATCTGCTCTAGTGGTTGTTGTGGTAACTGCTTCTTCAAGTCTTCGTCCATGCTATCACTGAACTCTACTTCATGATACTGATATAGGTCTACAATTTTGAAAATAGGTGATATACCCAATGTCTCTGGTAACTCCACTTCATATGCATTTCTTGAATCAAAATTTTAGAGTATTTTACAAGGTCCAAACTTCTTAATCTTCAACTTGTTATATGTTCCAACTAGAAATCTTTATTTTCTTAAGTATACCATCACTTCATCTCCAACTTCAAATTCTATGTCTTCTCTTCTCATTTGCCTTTTCCTTGTACTTACTATTCATATTCTCCAAATGCTTCTTCACCTGATTATGCACTGTCTTCATGTGATCTGCAAATTCCTCTGCTTTTGCACTTCACTTTTCTTCTATACCAATGTCTCTCAATTCTGCAACTCCTCTAGGATTTACTCTGGTAACAATCTCAAAAGGTGTTCTTCTGGTACTCCTATTTACTAAATTATTGTATGCAAACTCTGCTTGTGAAATAATCGAATCCCAACTTCATCTCTTCTCTCCAACTAAACATCTCAATAAGTTTCCCAAACTCCTATTCACTACCTCTGTCTGTCCATTAGTTTGTGGGTTAAATGCTAAATTAAACTTTAAATCTATCTTTCTCTTCTTCCAAAGTGTCTTCCTAAAGTATCCAAGAAATCTGGTGTCTCTGTCTGAAATTATACTCTTAGGTAATCCGTGTAATCTCACAATCTCCTTGAAAAATAGGTCTGCTACATGCATTGCATCAGTTGTCTTCTTACAAGGTATGAAATGAGCCATTTTTGAAAATCTGTCAACCACTACAAATATTGAATCATGTCATCTCTGTGTCTTCGGCAATCCCATTACAAAATCCATGCTTATGTCTTCCCAAGGTCTCTTTGGTACTGTCAAAGGTATATACAATCCAATATTTTGACTACTCCCTTTTGCTACTTGACAGACTCTACAATTCTGCACAAATCTCCTAACATCCTTATGTATCTAAGGCCAAAAATATTTTTCATTCACCAAAGCCACTATCTTATCAATGCCAAAATGTCCTGCCAATCCACCACTATGTTTCTCCTTGATCAAATTATCTCTCATTGAACTCTTAGGTATGCACAACTTATTTCCTCTAAACAACATATCTTCCTGAATGAAATAACCTAGCCACTTACTTCTATCTATCACAATTGGTTCCTTACATGCTTTCCAAGGTTCTACAAAATTAGTGTCTCCCTCATACAGGTTCTTTAATTCACCAAAACCCAACACTTCAACTTTCATTTCTGTCAGCAAGTTTCTTCTTCTACTCAACACATCAGCAACTTTGTTTGATTTTCCACTCCTATCCTTTAACACAAAAGTGTAACTCTGCATGAACTCTACCCATCTCATATGTCTCCAATTCAACTTACCTTGACTGTTCAAATATTGTAAAGCTTGATGATCTATATATAGTACAAATTCCTTAGGCAACAAGTAATGTCTCCACTTCTTCAAGGCTTGAATTATGGCATAGAACTCTTGATCATAAATTGAATATCTTCTCCTTGCATCATTCAACTTTTCACTAAAATATGTTATAGGTCTACCTTCTTGACTTAACACTACTCCAATCGCATTTCCACTTGCAGCACAATCAACTTGAAATACCTTATTGAAATCCGGTAACAACAAAATAGGTTGCTCTATCACTTTCTACTTCAACAATTCAAAACTTTTATCTGCTCCAGATGTCCACTTAAAGTCTTTTCTATCACCTCTCATTGTCTCTATCATAGGGTTACATACTGAACTAAAATTTCTAATGAACTTCCGATAGAAACTAGCCAATCCATGAAATGATCTAACCTCTCCAATCCTCTTCGGTGTAGTCCATTCAACAATTACTTTCACTTTCTGAGGATCCATCTTCAATCCTTCCACAAAAATCACAAATCCCAAGTATACTAGTTCTTCCTTCATGAAACTACACTTCTTGATGTTTATCAACAATTTCTCTTCTCTCAACCTCTGCAAAACTTCCTACACTAATCTAATGAGGAGAGGGCTATGCAAATTCAACTTTATCCTAACTATTACAGCAATGTTAAACCATTAACATGAGATATTGCAGAAAAACACAAGAACCAAAAAGAAGATAGAAGAAGAGAGACAAGATATACGTGGGGAAAACCCTTACAGGTGAAAAACCCCACACTCCAAAACACAGCTCAAATGTATTACAGTAAACAATAACATATTACAATATAGTTTTAGAGCCAATGCTCTTTCAGGAGTCTTTGAATGTCAAATCTGGAGATATTCTGGCAGCATAACAATACTTGTACCAAAGTTATCTATCTCCCATCCAAGCACCTATTTATATAGAGTTTGCAAGGCAAATATGGAACCTTCTAGAGATGGGCATCCATCTTGGACTCATGCCCCAAAACCCATGCCTAATGACACTTGTCCAACATCCCATCCCAAAGTGGACGCCTAGTCCCAAGATAGGTTACGACAGATGCTCTTACGCACCTCACAGCTGTCATAGAATCCATCATAACTGATAGCACTTACAACTATAAGAGAATCTATCATACACTGACTAAAAATATCATATTCGTCTTACATGTCATAACCTCCCTTGACCGCCCAAAGATACCTTTCTCTCGTACAAAAATACTCACCGACACTTGTCATTAATTAAAAGTCATTTGAGGTTTTGGGGGCGTTGCCCCTGGACCCCGCAAGGGGCTACACCCCTTGACCCCGTCTTGGGGGCGCTACCCCCAAACCCCTATTAATTATTCAAGGGGGAAACTGTGGCTACCAAAGTCACCAAAATTTATCCTCCTGCATATACACAAGGTGCTGACTATGCCAACTCAACATGGGATAAATAAATACAACATTAGAAATTTGCAAAGGTTGAGACACCTTAATTCCCAACAAATCCATGAAATGATCTAACCTCTCCAATCCTCTCCGGTGTAGTCCATTCAACAATTACTTTCACTTTCTTAGGATCCATCTTCAATCCTTCCGTAGAAATCACAAATCCCAAGTATACTAGTTCTTCCTTCATGAAACTACACTTCTTGATGTTTATCAACAATTTCTCTTCTCTCAACCTCTGCAAAACTTGTCTAATATGCCACAAATGTTCTTCTTTTGTCTTACTAAAAATTAGAATATCATCCAAGTATACAATAACAAACTTACCCAAGAATTTCTTCAAGACTTCATTCATCAATCTCATGAAAGTACTCAGTGCATTCGTCAATCCAAAAGGCATCACTAACCACTCATACAATCCTTCATTTGTCTTAAAAGTAGTCTTCCATTCATCTCCTTCTTTGATTCTGATCTAATGGTATCCACTTTTCAAATCTATCTTTGTGAAATATCTTGCTCCACTCAAACAATCCATGATATCATCCATCCTAGGTAAAGGAAATCTATACTAACTGTGATCTTGTTTATTACTCTAGAGTTAGTACAAATTCTCCATTCTCCATCTTTCTTAGGTGCTAATACTATAGGTACTGCACAAGGACTCAAACTTTATTTGATCAAACCTTTCCTCAACAACTCCTATATCTGTCTATTTAACTCTTCATTCTCTGTCGGTGTCATTCTGTGTGCTGCTTTGTTAGACAAACTAGGTCCCGGTATAAGATCCATGTGATGACTAATACTTCTAATCGGTGGCAATCCTTTAGGCACATTATCTGATATGATGTCTTCATACTCTATCAGCAAATCTTTTATCTCCTCCGGTTGTTCTCCTCTAGTCTCTTTCTTCAATGTTTCAGGTTTCTTAGGAATCAAAGCATAACACATATTCTTATGTCTCAAACCATCTAGAAATTTTCTTCCATCTACCAAATAGATTCTAGCATTTCCACATACTTCACTCTTAGGATCATCTTGTAAAGGAATCAAAGTAATTCTCTTTCCATTTGCTGTTATAGTGTATATATTCTTTCTTCCATCATGTATATCTTTTCTATCATACTACCAAGGTCTACCCAACAAGATATGAAAAACATTCATAGGCATAAAATCACACAAGACTTCATCATGATATGATGAGGAGCGCCCAGCGGGAACGGACAATTGATGTCGGCAAGACAATTACTATCAGCTACACTAGAATTTGCTTCGCCGATACACCAATGACTTTTGTCTTCGGTGAGACTCTACACTATCGGTAACCATCATTTTGTTAATTCTGATATACGATCACTATCTTCTTCATTGTGACCCTTGTCATCAGTGAACACTTACAAACTTAGACCGTTGCACCGATGGACCAACCACTCTTCGATGTGACTTCAAATTTTGGCGAACTTCCTTTTTGTGTCTCTGATACATTAGTCACTCTGATCACTCATCAGCCAGATGAATGCTATCGGCCAAACCTTAACATCTCTTGCCACTAGCTGATTTCTTCCGATGGATCTCCGTTGGTATTACTTATCCCTTATCACCCCGATATGCCTCGATCGGTAAGACCAATATTGTCATTCCAACGCCAAGTTATCTACCTGATGACCTTATCATCCTGATATGAATCTTTAGACCGTGACTTTCATTCAACGACTTGTACCTCTCTTTGGCGAACTGTGGTGTTATTAAGCTGATACACCAAGAGTCTTCCTGCGCTCGACTAGACTATCCTTATCACTCCAAGAGAGGAATATTTTGCCGATGGCCCCTGTTTCACCAACAACATCTTCAACTCCTCTGCTATTTCTATGACTCATTTACTCTCCAACCAAACCCTAGCACATGGAGATGCTAGGCCATCTACTGTGTAAAATGCTCCAATTAGGTCCTTTGCACCACTGAACAAGGAAACAAAATAGAAAACAAAAATAAATACTTGTACAGCGAAGCCATTCCATCGATCTTGACAGGGACCGTACCGATGGAATGCTTCAGTGCACCATTTTGCAACAGACTATAGGAAAAAGGAATCTACTAAGCACAATTACAAAATCCTTGAATCTAAGAACAAGAAAACACAAGAGGGGACGGAACAGAGCTTTATTGTTCTTCAGCACAATTCATACATACTTCCAAAAATGAACACACAACAGGACACAAAACAGAACCGCTCCCCAATGTTTGTTCTGCTATGCTTTTAACCCACTGCTGTGGTAGGCCAACCGTTTCTCAACTAGTCAGTTACAAACTAAACAAGAACAACTAAAAAGAAACAACATATGACTATATTTTACATGCCTTGGAAGGCTTACAAATATAACTTATTGCAAACTACCTATTACATCTTAAAACTACTCTATCATACCATGACAACAATAGATATTTGGACATAGTCCTTATTACATGAATGGTCCTCTAGGACCTTATTGAACAAACAAGATGAACATCAAAGCAAGATGAATGGTCTTCTTTGTGCTTCTGCACCATACACCCCACCTAGAAAAGAAGTCATGCCACATGAGTTGATTCTTTGTCTTGCTCCACCTTTATCCTTTGTTGTCTCATGCCTTCCCCATGATCTCTAGACTACAACTTGCTTCCATGGAATCAAAAACTCATGCCTAGCATTATAGGCTCTACTCACACCTTGCCATGAGTGAATGCTTGCACCAAAACCTATACTTTGCTTTCCATTCTCCCTTACTGTCATCTCTACCTGAACACCTGCATTCAAAACCTTGGTTGATGCTTCTTGTACTATTGCTATGGTAGAATATGTTTGCCTTTCAATGCTTGTTGGCTCTAGAGGACAAACAATGGTCCCTACCATGATAACATCTCCTTCTTTCCAACCACTTTGTGGCTGCTTGTAGACTTGCTTTTTGATCTTCTTATGATCCATCTCAGACATCACCATCTGGTCCCCATCATTCAAAATTGAAACCACCTTCAAACATTGATCTTTGACAACCCCACTCCTTGAGGTATCCTCAATTTTCCTTGTCTCTTCTTCATTGATCTTCACAAACTCTTTCTTACCCACCAAGATGACCTTGGCTGCCTTCTTTGCTTCAACATCCTCCTGCAATGGTGTCATCACAAAAGTCCTCCCATCCTTCTTGATGGTGTATGTGTTAGCATATCCATCATATAGTGATTGCCTATTAAATTACCATGGCCTACCTAGAAGTAGGTGACAACATTCCATGGGCAAAATGTCACATAAAACCCTATCCTTATATTCTCCAATCTAAAAATCAACATATGCTTGTTCATCTACCAAAAGTGATTGACTATCACTTACCCAAGATGCTCTATAAAGAGTTTGATGAGGAATCCTTTCTATGTTCAATTTATCCACCATTTTCCTAGACACCATATTATCAGTTGAACCAGAATCTATTACTACCTTGCATATTTTACCTTTGCTTTTGTAATTGGTCCTGAAAAGTGCTCTCCTTTGTATCATCTCCTTGTCCTTGGATGTCTTCAAGAGTGTTCTCCTTATCATCAATGCTTCTCCATCTTGAACCGGGGCTACACTCCCAATTGGAGAGTTAACACTTTCATCTACCTCCTCTTCTTGCACATATTGAACCCTCTTTTCATTCATCCTTTCACTATCACTAGATGTAGAACTTTGTTTCATTGGACACTTGTATGCTGTATGACCAATCTCATTGCAATGATAACATCTCCCAGTGAAAACATTAGAACCTCTACCTCCACCTCTTGTGCCTCTAAATCCCTCTCTAAAATCATAAACTTGGCCCTTATTTCTGCTTGTGTCTCCTTGGTCTTCTCTGGACTGATTTCTATCTTCAAAACTGTCCCTACCTCTGAAATTTCTGCCACCTCTTCCTTTACTTTGCTGCTCACCTTTCCTCTTCAACTTCTCTTCAGCCCTTAATGCTACTTGAAAGCATTTCTCCACAGTTTTAGGGGTCAATAAATTGATTTCATCTTGGATATTGAACCTCAAACCATTTAGATACCTTGCCACCTTACCTTTTTCATCCTCCATGTACCCACAATGAAGAGTGTATTTGTGAAACTCCTCAGTGTAAGTAGCCACATCGAAATCTCTTTGCTTGAGATTTTGCATCTTCTTGTAGATCTGCACCTCATAGTCTGATGGAAGGAATTGGGACTTGATCCTCTCCAACATTCTGCTCCATGAAGAGATCCTACTCTTCCCATTCTTTACCCACTCTCCTTGGGTGTAATTCCACCATGTAAGGGCAGCACCTTTGAGTTTAGTTTTTGCAAACTTCACCCTCTTGTTCTTAGGTACCTCTTTGTATTCAAAGTAATTGTTTAGAGCCTCAATCCACTCCACAACCTCCTCAGCATCCATCTTCCCACTGAACATTGGGATCTCCATCCTAGCCTCTGAAGAGTCTTTCCCAATTGCCTTGATGGATTCAAGAAAGTATTTTTGATCTATAGGTATCTCTGCCTCCTGCCCTTGGGGTTCTTCTACTTCTTCCCCTTCTTCTTCTTCTCCATTAGATTCATCATCTGATTTCTTTCCT
Source organism: Cunninghamia lanceolata (assembly GCA_027924645.1). Lineage (NCBI taxonomy): Eukaryota > Viridiplantae > Streptophyta > Pinopsida > Cupressales > Cupressaceae > Cunninghamia > Cunninghamia lanceolata. Next base: position 121,506 of record BSBN01001413.1, on the reverse strand, counting down.
ATCTTCAATGCCTTCAACTCAACCTGGAGTGCTTCCTTGACTCCAATCTTGATCATCTCTTCCATCTCTTGGAACTTCTTAAGCACTTCTCTGTCATCCCCTTTGGAGGCATGATGATAGCCTCTCCTTCACTCTCCTCTACTGACATATACCAGATCAATAACAGAACCTTTTATGGCTCTGATACAAATATGATGAGGAGCGCCTAGCGGGAATGGACAATTGATGTCGGCAAGACAATTACTATCGGCCACGTTAGAATTTGCTTCGCCGATACGTCGATGAATTTTGTCTTTGGTGAGACTCTACACTATCAGCAACCATCATTTTGTTAATTCTGATATACAATCACTATCTTCTTCGCTGTGACCCTTGTCATCGGCAAACACTTACAAACTTAGACTGTTGCGCCGATGGACCAACCACTCTTCGACGTGACTTCAACCTTCGGTGAACTTCCTTTTTGTGTCTCCAATACGTTAGTCACTCTGATCACTCATCAGCCAAATGAATGCTATCGGCCAAACCTTAACATCTCTTGCCGCTAGCTAATTTCTTCTGATGGATCTCCATTGGTATTACTTATCCCTTATCACCTCGATATGCCTCGATCGGTAAGACCAATACTGTCAGTCCAACACCAAGTTATCTACCCAATGACCTTATCATCTCGATATGAATCTTTAGACCACGAATTCCATTCAACGGCTTGAACCTCTCTTCGGTGAACTGCGCTGTTATTAAGCTGATACACCAAGAGTCTTCCCGTGCTCGGTCAAACTATCCTTATCACTCTGAGAGAGGAATATTTTGCTGATGGCCCCCGTTTCACTGATAACATCTTCAACTCCTCTACTATTTCTACGACTCATTCACTCTCCAACCAAACCCTAGCACATGGAGATGCTAGGTCGTCTACTATGTAAAATGCTCCAATTTGGTCCTCTGCGCCACCGAACAAGGAAACAAAACAGAAAACAAAAATGAATACTTGTATAATGAAGCCATTCCACCAATCTTGACAAGGACCATACCAATGGAATGCTTCAGTGAACCATTTTGCAATAGACTATAGGAAAAGGGAATCTACTAAGCACAATTACAAAATCCTTGAATCTAAGAACAAGAAAACATAAGAGGGGACGAAACAGAGCTTTATTGTTCTTCAGCACAATTCATACATACTTCCAGAAATGAACACACAACAGGACACAAAACATAACTGCTCCCCAATGTTCGTTCTGCTATGCTTTTAACCCACTGCTATGGGAGGCCAACTATTTCTTAACCAGTCAGTTACAAACTGAACAACAACAAATGAAAAGAAACAACATATGACTAGCTTTTACATGCCTTGGAAGGCTTACAAATATAACTTATTGCAAACTACCTATTACATCTTAAAACTACTCTATCATACCATGACAACAATAGATATTTGGACATAGTCCTTATTACATGAATGGTCCTCTAGGTCCTTATTGAACAAACAAGATGAACATCAAAGAAAGATGAATGGTCTTCTTGGTGCTCCTGTACCATGATAAGATCTACTATGAAATTTCACCAAACATTGCTCACTCACTAGTACCTTATGATCATCCTGAATCCATGTTATCTGATAGGGCTTAGGGTGTTTTAATCTTTCCAACTTCATCTTTTTTACCATCTCCTCTGAAACTAGGTTATCTGAACTACCACTATCAATCACAACTTTACAACACTTACCTCCTGATTTGCATCTTGTCCTGAACAAAATTTTCATCTGCAGTGGTTCCTCATTTGTTTCTACTTGAAATGGTTCTCTCCTCATCACCAATGATTCTCCTTTCTCTAGCTTCCCAACATAACTCGGTGATCCAACAGGTTCTTCTTCAACATGGGTTGTTCTTCCACTATTCTTTGTCTTCTTGTATTACTCTGATTACATTCAAATGCTCTATGTCCTTCACCTACACACTTGAAACAGGTACCTCTAAATGTTCTCTTATCAAATCCTCTTCCCTCTCTTCTGTATCCTTCATTTTGGTATACACTAGGGTTTCCTCTCCGGTAAAAATTTATGTCATCTCTCCGATAAGTATTATTATATCTATCCTCTGTGAATGTGTTGTCAAACTTGTTCTGCTATGAATGTGATCTGTCTCCTCTGGAAAATATTCTACCCCTCTAAAATTTACCTCCTCTTCCTTTATGTCTCAAATCATGTCTTTTATTCAGCGTCTCTTCAACTTTCAAGGCAAACCGATATGCTTCTTCCAAAGATGTCATCCTTACCAAGATTAGTTCTTCTTGAATGCTCAATCTCATTCCATTGATGTATCTAGCCATTTTCTCCTTGCTTCCTTCACTATGTCCTATTCTTATAATCATCTTATGAAATTCTTCAGTATATTCCTTCACAGATTTCTCCTTCTATCTCAGGTTTTGCATTCTTTTCAAAAGTTCCAACTCATAGTCAGTAGGTATGAATTGACTCTTCAATTTTGTCACCATCCTATCCCACTTCGTAATCTTTTATTTTCCTCTCATATTTCTTTCCAACTGAACTTCTTTCCACCATATAGCAGCATGTCCTTTCAATATGGTCTTTGCAAATTTCACCTTCTCTAGATCTTTAATCTCTTCATACTCAAAGTATTCTTCCATGTCATTTATCCAGTCAATCAATTCTTCAGGGTTCAAATTACCAGTATAATTTGGCACATCAACTCTAGGTCTTTTTCTAATCTTCAAAATAGCTTGTAACATCTTTACTTGATCTAATTCTTCTTCTTCATTACCTCCTAGGGTTTTGCCAATTTGTTCTATGGATTGAAATTCTTCTTCATAATCACTTTCAACATTAGGTCTCAGTGTCAATCCTCTTTGCCTATCTTCTTCAACAGTATCCAAATGAATTCGCATCATTTTCATCATCTCCATCGTTCCAAAGGCAACAACTCTTTGCAGTGGCATTCTTCCTAGGATCAAGTGCAAACTACCTCAAATTCAGCGATTGGGCTACAAGGTGACAACTGCCTCACAATTGACAATTGGTTGTGACAAAAGTAACTTGCATTAGTTCAGTGATCGGCACACAGTAAGATCTTATGGAATTCCCTCACAACTTCGCTTAGTTCGCTCCCAAAGATTCAAACTTTCACTCTGATACCACTTGGTGCAGTCATGGTAGGAGGGTTCACAAAATGAACTGTCTAGTCCGTGTAGCAAGAGTAAACACAATGGAAATAACTCAAAGATATGAAACAAACACAAATTCTATCATTCAGTATATAATGGAATTCAAATACAATCTGGCCAGTATCATGCGGGCTTACAATTTAGCTCACAGGCCTAATTACAAAATATCAGAATATGCACAAGATATAGCTTTGAAGTCCCTTCACACAAATCTAGACTATGAACTATCACTATATGATTCTCCTTTCCTAGGGATCTATTACATCCTTATATATCATCCCTGGTACAAAAGATTCCTCTACGTCGGTCAAGGAAGGTCACAAACTCCAATGAAGAGCTATAACATCTGTACACGGATAGGTCGGACCTAATCATGTAGAACACCTCCACAAATGAATGGAATGATGTGTGGATCTCGAGGAAGGTCAGCCACAAACCAAAGATCATTGAATGATGTGTCATTAAGCTCCACAAGTTGAGGAATGATCTGCAAGTCTTCTCCTTAGTTAATTATCAAAGACTATCAGGATGCTCTGTTCTAAGAAAACAGTCGATCTTCTGATAGCGATATCTTTCCAGTACTTAATCCAAATACTCTAAATTTTGGATATGATGTAGATGAATGAATCTAGATGCTAAGTCTAGCTCCATAAGATGTGAAATGTAATTGCGGTAGAATGTGGACTGAAATATAGAAACTGCTACTGATTGAACTGCCTGAACTGAACTAGAAAATGAAAGGAAACAAACTAAACTGCAAACAAACTGAAATGCAAATGTTTTTGATTGATGTAAGATTGCTCTTGAACCAGGGATGCTCCCACATCAAAATGATTTCATTTGAAGACTATCTAGGAGATTGCTCCGTATTTTCATTCTTTTGGTGTTGTGTCTATGTGGATTCCAAGATAGCTTCATATAGTGTCAAAGCATGTATGTTCCAAGTTTCATGGTGTTTGGATTTCCAGAAGGGTGTTTTGTAATTGACAGTTTGAAGATAGTGTTGGTTCTAAAGAAGACATTTACTATACAAAAATAGAATTCTCTACATTCCTTTGCATTTGTAGTTATGTCTATGTGGTTCTGGAAATGTGTTTAGGGTGTTGTGAAGGTGATAATTCTAAAGTTTCAGATCATCTGTCCTTCCGCTGTGAAAGTTATACATGATAGAGTATCAACATGTGCTCTGGCAGAGTAAGGTGGTGTTAAAGGCTTGTTGGAATGTTCTACATTCCTCTGGATGTGAATGTTTTCCTTTGTGGTTTTGTGGACATATTTATGGATGTGCATTACATGATTTCTTGCAGTTTCAAGTTTCTTGGTGATGTGCAAGCTCAATTTTTCAATGACAGTATGTTGCAATGTGTTCTAGATGACGTTGTTCTCAGAGTTCATGGTTGAAGATGTGCAACACAAAATATTTGATGTGTAGAGGTAAAGGAGTGTTTGGAGATGTTTATGAGTCCTGTAGACTCATCTAGAAGAGTTTCATGAAGATATTTCTTGTTTCCAGTATTGCACAAGGTTTTCAAGTTGTTGTAACTATTATGCTTCAAGTTTCATGTCTTTGCTTAAGGTTGTCCTATTTTTGAAATAGTGGAGTGTGCGGATGTAATTCCTTGATTTTTAATGCTATGAAGGATGTTTTGGATGTGGTTATGCAAGTGTTGATGTCCGCAAGGCATGGGTCTTCTGCTGGTGTAGTGTGTAGTCTTGTTTAGGACTTGTCCTCTACATGTTTCATGTTGTGTGTAGTCTGGCGGACTTGTAAATGTATTTTTCATGTTGTCTCTAGCCAAAAAGCAATGTAATCAGTGCAATATCATGTATAAATTATAAATCAGATTGAGTTTGGTGAGGTGTGATTGCAATGTGATTGATAAGGTTTGCAAGCAAGATAAGGAGTAGAATGAATGCATTATGATGTGTGACTGAAGGAGAAAGAGCAGATGTGTTAGAAGTTGTCTTGATTCATCTTGAAGACATTTTTGTGATAAGAGGGAAGTGAAGAGTGTGCCTACTTGATTCAATCATGAGAAGAAGCAGAATTGCAATCATCAAAGGTGTGAACTTCAATATCAGTTTTTAGGCAGTAGAAGGACTGTCATATTGTAATCGTTTCTGAGTTTGTTCTCAATTCAGGGAGTAGTTCCTTCCTTGGGAGTGACCCTAAAACAAAGTATGTAGGGAATTGTAGCTTCCTTGGGAGTGACTCTAAATCAAAGTTTTTAGGGAGTAGTAGCTTCCTTGGGTTGTATCCCTAAAACAAAGTTGTAATTTTGAGATTCATATATTGTGAGTTAATCCTCACCACGGTTTTTCCCTTCTTGGTTTTTCCACGTATATCTGGTGTTATTTGTTGATTTACATTGTATTGATCTTTCATGTTTATGCTAATGCTGCAATTCTTAATTTTTAATCTAATCTAGAGAATTAGAAGTTTGTTTAGATACCGATTCACCCCCCTCTCAATATCATGGTGTGTTCAATAATTGGTATTAGAGCTAAGTTACTCAGAAGATGTTTAACCTCTTGAGGAAGGTCTGGGATGGATCAAAATGGTTCTCTCAAGGTAACTATGTTTGATGGGACAAATTATTCCTTTTGGAAGCTAAGGATGGAAAACTATTTTACCTCTCTAGGGTATGGCATCTGGCAATCAATCAAGAAGGGATACAATGTTCCTAGCAGTGAACCTAAAGATGCAGATGAGATTAAGTTGTATGAGAACAATGTCATCGAAAAGAGTGCTATCATGAGTAGACTAGATGATTTAGAACTTGTGAAGATAATGAGATGTACATCTTCTTAGGATGTCTGGAATAAACTTGAAAGTATTTATGAAGGAGATAGTAAAGTGAAGAAAGCCAAGATGCAAATTTTTAAGAGAAATTTTGAAACCTTGAGAATGACAAAAGATGAAGACATTGTTGGTTACATGGTCTAGGTGGATGAAATAGTCAATGGAATTAGAGGTCTTGGTGGAGAAGTGAAAGAAGATGAAATTGTGAAGAAGGTTCTGAGATCTCTTCCTAAATCTTACAGTCATAAAGTGTCTAACATTAAGGAATCTCAATAGTTGAATTAATATACAATAGATCAATTGTTTGGCTCTCACATCTTTTGAAATGAGAGAATTTGACAAAGGTACTCCAAAGAAGGAAGCAACATTCGAATCAAGTAAGAAGATTGAAGATGAAGTAGATGATCAAGATGATGAGCTTGATGAGGCAAAAGTAAACTTTTTTAGGACTTTGAAGAAAGGCATAGGCAAATACAAAGGTAAGTTACCTTTTAAATGTTTCAACTATGGAAAGGTTTGTCATTTTGCTTCTAAATGTCCTCTTAAAGAACCAACAAGTGGTAACAAGAGAGACAAGTTCAAAAGAAGCCTGTATTCCAAAGAGAGCAGTTGTTCTTCAGAAGATGAGGATCATGATGATTCAAAGGATGAAACACTTTTCATGGCCTTGAATGTTGGTAATAAAAAGAATGATGTTGAAAAATGTGAGAAGATTGATGCCTTCCAAACATACCAAAACAATAATAGATCAATGGTTGTATGAACTACCTTTCATGCAAGAGAAGAAACCAAGGCTTGGGTAATTGATAGTGGTTGCTCAAATCATATGACTAGTGACAAGGAGAAGTTTATCAGCCTTGAGAAATGGAATGGTGGAGCTATCAAGTTTGGTGGTGATGAGTCAGCACAAATCCATGGAAAGGGTGCTATAACTATTGATGGAAATAGGACTGGGGATGTTCTCTATGTCAAAGGGATAAAGAACAATCTTCTCAGTGTCAGTCAGATGTGTAGCAAAGGATACAATCTTACCTTTCATGCCAAAGGTTGTGAAATCAGGAAGGTAGGGTTTAGAAAACTAGTTGTAGAAGGTATCAAGTCATATGGTGATATCTATCATCTAAAGGAGGTAAATGGAAGAACATGCTTATTGGCTCAATCTAGTGAGTGCTAGCTATGACACAAGTGAATGGGACACACCAAATTTGACAATATGTTAAAGATTAGCTCTACTCATTTGGTGAGAGTTATTCCCAAGATAACCAAGCCTACAAACATAGTATGCAACAAATGTCAAATGGGAAAGTAGACAAAGACAAGTTTCAAAATCAAGGAGTACTATTCTTTAATGCCATTGGAGTTGATCCATACTGACCTTTCTGGTCCTACAAGAGTAAAGAGTCAACAAGGTGAAAGGTATTTCATGTTACTTATTGATGATTATTCTAGAATGACTTGGATTACTTTCTTAAAAGAAAAATCAGATGCCTTTGATAAATTTTAGGTTTTCAAAACTATGGTTGAGAATGAAATGGATGTTAAGATCAAATTTTTAAGGTTTGATAAAGGAGGCAAGTTTACTTCAAATGAATTTAAATTTTTTTGTGAAGATCATGGTATTAGGAAACATCTGTTAGCTCCTAGGACTCCTTAGAAAAATGGGGTAGTTGAAAGGAATAATAGGACTGTACAAGAGATGTCTAGGGCAATGTTGAAAGATGCAAATCTACCTGATATGTACTGGAAGGAAGTAGTTCACACTAATGTCTATATAATTAATAGAGTGCAACTAAGGGTCAATAGCACTAAGACCCCTTATGAGCTATGGTATAGAAGACCTCCCACTATTAGCTGCTTCAGGATCTTTGGTAGCAAATGCTATATTAGAAGAGATGAAGAAGACCTAGGAAAGTTTGATTCAAGAAGTGATGAAGGGATCTTTCTTGGTTACTCAACTAGAAGCAAGGCCTATAGATGCTAAAACAAGAGATTGGGAAAGATGATTTAAAGCACAAATGTCAAATTAGATGAAGATCTGTATCAGATCTCACAAGAACCAGAGGACTTCAGATCTAATATCTTTCCATGCATTGAAGATGTAGAAGAAGAAGAGAAAGAAGAAAAGGAAAAAGAACCAGAGAAAATGCCTAAGACTCTAGCAAAGTATGTTCAGAAGAACCACTTAATAGATAAGATCATTGGAGATAAGAATGAAGGTGTGTAGAAAAGGGGAAGGTTTGCTAAGACACATGAGCAAGTAAACTTGTGTTTACTATCAAAGGTAGAACCCAAAATCTTTGTTGATGCTAGCAAAGATTATGGATGGACAAAGGCAATGGAAAAAGAATTGGATTAGATTGAGAAGAATCAAACATGGGAATGGTTCCCAGACCAATCAACAAGAATGTCATAGGAACAAAGTGGGTGTTCTGGAACAAGCTGAATGAAGAAGGTGAAGTTGTAAGGAAGAAAGCAAGGCTGGTATGTAAAGGCTACTCTCAAGTTGAAGGCATTGATTTTAAGGAAACTTTTTCTCTAGTAGACATGATGGAGGCAATCAGAATGTTTGTTTCCCTTGCTACTCATAAGAAATTCAAGGTATATCAGATGGATGTCAAGTCAACATTTTTGAATGGTGATCTAGAGGAAGAGATTTACATTGAGAAACCAAATTGTTTCTAGTTATCAAAAGATTTAGACATGGTGTGTAGACTCAAGAAGGCTTTGTATGGTCTCAAGAAAGCACCTAGGGCTTGGTATGCTAGCTTGGACAAGTACTTACTTTAGCAGGGCTTCAAGAAAGGTACTACAAATAGCAATCTTTACATCAAGGAAGAAGGACATATGATATTGATAGTTGTAGTATATGTTGATGACATCATCTTTGGTAGAGATGATGATATGTGTAAGAGGTTTGCAAAGGAGATGCAAAAAGAGTTTGAGATGACAATGATTGGTGAGATGTCTTTCTTCCTTGGACTTTAAATTACTCAGCTAGATGATGGTATCTTTATTTCTCACGCTAATTATATTAGAGTTGTTGAAGAAGTTTGGTATGGAGGATTCAAAACCAGTGAGTACTCCCATGGTCACTGGATGTCATTTGAGCAAGGATGATGAGTCTCTGGAGGTAGATCAGACTTCCTATAGATCTATGATTAGAGGATTGTTGTACCTAACTGCTTCTAGACTCGATATTATGCATGCAGTATGTGTGGTTTCCATATATCAAGCCAATCCCAATAAAACACATGAGAAGGTAGTGAAAAGGATATTCAAATATTTGAAGGGAACTCTAGATTATGTCTTATTGTATCCAAAAGGTAATGACTTTGATTTGAGTGCCTCCACTGATGTTGATTGGGCTAGTTGTGTTGATGATAGAAGAAGTACAAGTGGTCATGCTTTCTTCTTAGGAAGCATATTGGTTTCATGGCAGAGCAAGAAGCAAGATTCAGTGTCCTTAGCAACTACAGAGGCAGATTATATTGCAGCTGCATCCTACTATACACAAGTGTTGTGGATGAAGAAAACCGTAAAGGATATCAAGGTATTGTATGATGAGCCTATTCCTATTTTGTGTGACAATACAAGTGCCATCAATATTTCCAAGAATCTAGTGATGCATTCTAGAACCAAGCATATAGCAATCAGGTATCATTTTTTAGAGAGAAGGTTGTAGATAAGGAAGTAAAGTTGGAATATGTTCCAACAAAGGATCAGATTGCAGATATTTTCACAAAGGCTCTTGCAAAGGACACTTTTGAGGATCTTCAGTAGAGGTTAGTGGTAATTTTCCATCCTTACTAGATGCATAGTGGTGCATCTATCCAGGGGGAGTGGTTCATGTTATATATTTTTCCTGGACTGATGGTGGTTGCCTCTTAGGAGGAGCAGGTAGTGGTTGTTGATGATAAGGGGAGTCTATTTGATGCAAGAAGAAGTTATGCCCTAAGGGAGAGGAAGTTTCCCTTTGTCCTAGATATCAAAGGGGGAGAATGTGTAGGTATGTGTTGCCATCAATGCCAAAGGGGGAGATTGTTACACATATGGTTCCTAAGGTTGTCATTAATGTCAACATTGTCACAAGGTTGGCATTGATGTCAAAACTATCATGTATCTTTGATGGTGTTCATGGTTGGATGTCCTATCCAATAGAGAAGATATAGTTCATAGTTGGATGTCATGTCCAATCTAGCAAAAGAAGATATAATTCATGGTTGGATGTCATGTTGAATATAATGTGGTTACTGAAGTTCATGGTTGGATGTCATGCCTTGATCAATGCAGACTTGAGTATGAAAGTATATTAAGATGGGAATTAGAAGCATCAAGAAGATATATTAAGATGGGAATTAGAAGCATCAAGAAGATATATTAATATGGGAATTAGAAGCACTAGATGTGTTGATGATGTTGGGAAGATGTTACTAATGGTAGGAAGCATATTGTATGATATCTCCTACTATTCCTAAGAATGCATGTGTTGATACAAAGAAGGTTTGGCCTCTGGAAGTTGGTGAAAGTTTCTTCTATAGGATGACTGCCTTTGAAGACTCTCTAGGAGATTGTTCCGCATTTTCATTATTTTGGTGTTGTGCCACTATGGATTGGAAGATAGCTTCATATAGTGTCAAAGCATGTATGTTCTGAGTTTCATGATGTTTGGATTGTTGGAAGGGTGTTTTGCAATTGACAATTTGAAGACAGTGTTGGTTCTAAAGAAGACATTTACTATACAACAATGGAATGCTCTGCATTCCTCTATATTTGTAGTTATGGCTAAGTGGTTCTGGAAATGTATTTAGGGTGTTGTGAAGGCACAATAATTTCAAAGTTTTAGATCATATGTCATTCTGTTGTGCAAGTTATGCATGATAGAGTATTGACATGTGCTTTGATAGTTTCAAGTTTTTTGGTGATCTGCAAGCTCAGTTTTTCAATGGCAATATGTTGTAGTGTGTTCCAAATGACTTGTTGTTCTCAGAGTTAATAGTTGAAGATGTGTGGCATAAAATATTTGACGTGCATAGGTAAAGAAGAGTTTGGAGATGTTTTTTGAGTCCTATAGACTCATCTGGAAGAGTTTCATGAAGATCTTCCTTATTTCTAGTACCGCACAAGGTTTTCAAGTTGTGGTGGCCATTATGCTTCAAGTTTAATATGTCTTTTCTTAAGTCTGTCCTATTTTTGAAAGAGAGGAGTGTGTAGATGTAATTCCTTGATGTTTGATGTTGTGAAGGATGTTTTGGACCTAGTTAAGCACCTGTTGATGTCCGCAAAGCATGGGTCTTCTACTGGTGTAGCATGTAGTCTTATTTAAGACTTGTCCTCTACACATTTCATGTTGTGTGTAGTCTGGCTGACTTGTAAATGCATTTTTCATGTTGCCTCTGGCCAACAAGTAATGTAGTCAATGTAATATTATGTATAAATTGTAAATCAAATTGAGTTAGGCTAGGTGTGATTGCAATGTGATTGATAAGGTTCACAAGCAAGATAAGGAGCAAAATGAATGCATTATGATGTATGACTGAAGGAGAAAGAGAAGATGTGTTAGAAGTTGTCCTGATTCATCTTGAAGACATTTTTGTGATAGGAGGGAAGTGAAGAGTGTGCCTACTTGATTCAATCATCAGAAGAAGCAGAATTACAATCATCAAAGGTGTGTTCACTTAAATGTCAGTTTTCAGGTAGTAGAAGGATTGTCATACTATAATCTTTTCTAATTTTGTTGTCAGTTTAGGGAGTAGTTGCTACCTTGGGAGTGACTTTAAAATAAAGTCTGTAGGGAGTTGTAGCTTCCTTGGGAGTGATCCTAAATCAAAGTTTTCAGTGAGTAGTAGCTTCCTTGGGTTGTAGCCCTAAAACAAAGTTGTAATTTTGAGCTTCATATATTGTGAGTTAATCCTCACCGTGGTTTTTCCCTTCTTAGGTTTTCCACATATATCTGGTGTTATGTGTTGATGTGCATTGTGTTGATCTTTCATGTTTATGCTAATGCTACAATTCTTAAGTTTTAATTTGCTTCAGAGAATTGGAAGTTTGTTTAGATATTGATTCACCCCCCTCTTAGCATCTTGGTGTGTTCAACATTTTCCCATGTAAATTGATACTATGTTGTTGTATGACTACTATTTATGTTTATTTTTATATAATTTTTCTAATTGTTGTAAAGATTTGAAATGTTTTTCATTACCCTCCTCTCTAGATTAGTGTAGGAAATTGTTCCAATACCTTAGCTTCCTTATAATTACCTCTCCCTTAACCCGTTGGGGTTGTTCCCATCTTTTTGCATCCTATTCTATTGCTCTAATCCTTCTCTTCTCTCCCTCTCTGGTAGTTCCACTTTGCCTCTTGCTTCCAATTTAGCTTCTTCTCTTCAATAAGGGCCAACTAGTAAGCCTCTTCAATTGTCTAGATATTCCATATATCCAACTCCCCTTTGATGGATTCCCTCAATCCATTGATGTACTTGGCCACTTTCTCAACCCCTTCCCTATGATGTTCTAGCTTAATTTTCAACTGGTTGTATTCCTCCATGTACTCCTTCATAGTCATAATCCCTTTCCACAAATTATGTAGCTCCTTCAACAACTCCAACTGGTAGTTCACTAAGATGAACTTGGATTTAAGGTTTTCCACCATCCAATCTCACTTTGGAATGTAAGGTTTCCCATTCCTATTCTTCTCTATCTAGACTTCCTTCCATCATATTGTTGCATGACCTTTTATCTTGGTCTTGGAAAATTTTACCTTATTTACGTCTGTAATTTCCTCATACTCAAAATGTTCCTCTAGATCATTGATCCAATCAGTCAACTCCTAAAGATCCAAGTTCCCAAAATAGTTTGGGATATCCACTTAGTCCTCTTATCAATGTTGATTATGGCCTTCAACATCCTTTCTTATTTTTGATCTTCACTTCCACTTCTTTCCATAGAATATACCTCCTTCTCTTCATCACTTTTCTCAGCCCAGGGGTAGGGTTCCTTTGGTGGTCCCCGTATAGTGCATCCATCCAATTCTACATGTTACATCTCAAACTTATGATTTAGCTTAATCCTGCTTTTTAGTGGTAATCAGGATGATAAACCATAGCTTAATCATTAGAAGTTTGTGGAAAATATCTTATTTAATTATTGATTATGTGGATACTGACTAATGTTAGTTAGATATGAGGTTACATATTGATATGATTATTTAATTATTATGATTTACAAATTAGATGATGATACACTAATCATGATTTTATGGTGATGAGTGTGATTAGGAAAGGAATAATCTTTCAAAGATAGAAGGAGGGTATCATCCGAGAGGAAGAGATAGATGTCGGGAAAAGGGTTAAACAACCATCTGAGTATCAAACTTTGTTCTTATGAATCCTTGCTATTAGGGTGAGTTGCATCTCTCCTTGTTAGTCTTTTTATTTTCCATATTGATTTGACAATCGAATTCTTTTTCTTTTCACTTACTTTTTGTTTTATTATTATTATTATTATTTTTCTCCCCCTTCCTCATGCCCTTCGATTCCTATTCCCTCCTCCCCCTCTGGTTTCTTTTTAAACAAGCTCAAGTCTGCTATCTAATCTATTACTATCCTCTTCCTGATGATGGATCATTAAGTATGATTTGAAACATTGAGACAAAAACATACATAGTTGAATCCAAAAGCTCTTTATCACATTGTCATGGACTATGGAAAACTCATGCCTACAATTGAATTCATCTCCGCACCTTCAACGTCGATACGACTAAATGACGATGTTCATAGAATGTCCATTTGAGTCGTTTGCCAATTTCGGCAAGTTGTCAAGGACTCCCTTGATTCCATGTCTATTTCCATATTATGATTGTGACTATTATATCTTGATATATATGTCTTACAATGATTGATGCTCTAAGGGGAGTGGTACTCGACCCTGAAGTCGCATCATAAGAATGTGTTTTTCTAATGGTGTTGACATTACTAAAACCTTGGTTAATTTGATAACCCTTAAATCTTATATAAGGGAATATATATATATATATATATATATATATATATATATATATATATATATATATATATAAGTTATAATTGTCTTAATCTCTTAAGAGGCATGTTTTGGTATCCATACTAAATCAATATAAAATATTGTTCATGTATTTATGTGGCACTTGGCCAGCCACCACCCATGAGGAGTGGGGAGAGGGAGTGGTGGCTGAGTGTTTCCTTAGCTCAAGCTTATTCTGTGGACATCCTACCGATGATGGGTGAAGTGGATCCATGGATCTCATGAGGTGGAGAACACTAAGGCCATGCATAAACTAATTTTCTTAGGCATGCAAGGTATCGGCTAATACAAGGTTTTGTAAAAAAGTTTCTTCTTGTTTTCTATTTTTTTAATGTTATGTGATTCTTTCTTGGGAAGAGGTGTCAAACAGGGAGTTTGAGCCAGTGAAAGAGTGAAGGAGTCTTTAACTCTAGCAATAGTGTGACTAGTGCATAGAGAGCCACCAAAGAGCGCATAAAGTTTGCTCACAACCATCTCAACTGTACATTAAGGTACAGGTATGACTCTTCATTGAAATATGTTTATAATTACTAGGCGATACCACTATTACAAATTGTATCAACTGTCATAATATGGTACAGTAATGTATTCTTGTATGAGGCCAATAAGGCTATGGATGTTAAAGTTTAAATGGTTTTGTTATGGAGCCGTTGAGGCAATGCATAATACCCCTATGACATCCTTTCAAAACATTGTATTATCATATTATTCCAATCAAGGGCATAAGGCCGAACAATCAATTCAACTATGTGATGGAAAGAATCATGCATGCCTTAATAGGTGAGGTCTGTAGACCACTTTGTATATATTTGACATTATCTTGACTATCCTTCAAGATGTTGAGCTCAAAGTCTTTCTGGTATTGATTAATTATGACTGTCCAATTATTAAACAAGACTATTTTATATTCAGGCTGAGAGCAATGCTTGGACCCCATTATCTTTAATGAAAATATTTTCTTTGGGCCTTGATTGTGCCTTAGGCACTTATTACGTTAGGCTAGAGTATTGTAGAAGTAGTACTCGACAGTTTACTAAAGATATTATGGAAACCATAGTGCAACCCGTATGTAGAAATGTATATTGTAACAAAGGGTTCAACTGTTATGGAAGGTATTAGGATACCTACAGAATATTTGAATAGTGTGGTTTAGCATTATGACCCCTCATGCTAAGGAGGGAATGATATAAAGGTTACTAATCATATTTCCTGAGATAGTTTTTAATGCATGTCAAACTATGATGGTCGAAAAACAAAACCCCATTGTTACTTATCTTTTATGAGTGTGTAAAGAAAGTTGAGTATCAAACTCTTGTTGAACAAAGGTCATGGATATAAATCCTATTTGAATGGAAACACTTCATGAACCCAATATAGGTTATCATGAATTTCATAAGGAATTATTAGATTGCGGTCTTTTAATAGAACCGACCTATTAGACTATTATGAAATAAGTCTTGATTGTTATGAACTTTGAATGTAACCTAGTGACAAGGTGAATATGAGTTTGGACCCAGTAAGGTCCTAAGTTTGAAAACTTGAATGTCCTAATGACATTATGACAACACGGGAATAGGGTGATGTGGAGTCACAAGTTCCCTATTGTAAAAGCAACGTAACACTAATAATTACACTCCCAAGATAGTAGTCGATTGTCCTAGAATTGGACTAAGAATTGAATTGAACTTGTCTTTTTGGCTAGACCTTGAGAGGTTGAACTAAGCATATTGTAGGATGAGATAGCTTCTAAGTTGAGTTGAGGTGGTGGACATATGACTGTGTTCATTGTGAAAAGTATATGTATGTAAATCTTTGGCCAAAGTAATGCATCCGTCTCTGCATGCATTATCAGTCCAGAGTGCTCCAGATGGCATAATGTCTCCAGTAGTGTCATACATAGTCAGAGTGGATCTATAGTTGTGTGACCGTGAGGCATTATGAAGGACACAACACTAGATACTCAAATGGAAAACCTAACAGTTCCTTATAACTATACCTTCCATGAAGGGTAGGGCCACTTCCCAGTAGGAAGTTGTACGAGGGACTACCGGTCTGTGGTTGGAGGAAAAGCACTCAGATGATGCTCTCCTTCCCAAGTAGAAGACAAGCCAAGACTTATGAAGATAGATGTTAAAAGTTCCAGATGCAATGCTTTTCTTTATATGACTTCATAGTCAGTTATTGTACATAATTTGATATTTGATGCCTTGAGCATAGCTTTGTACATGTATAGTGAAGGTTATTCACTAATGAGATATCAATGGATATTGTAATTCTAAGTTTTGTTATATTCTGGTAAAGAATAACATGCTTAATTATTGTAATGATAATGATTTACTCTTGTTTAACTATGCTTTGGATAATCATGATGTATCCTAACTCTTAGTTAAGATGAATATTTATGTTTAATTATGAGCATTACGAAATGTGATGTTACATATGGTATTAGAGCTACTGGGTTCAATACATGGACCTATGAGCTCACTACTTGATGATTATCTTTATCCAACATTAACAAATGCTAATGTTTGGATGTTCTATGCTAGAATGGTAAGAATTAGAACAACACCTAGAATGAAGGTAACAGAAAATGGATGTTACCTACGTTATCATAAGGTCTTGAAGGAGCGAGCCTCAAGAATGAAATGACTTGAACAAACTAGTTTCTTAGTAGGAGCATGGTTGACTAATGAGGAGACCTTCACTAATGTTGTTAAACACATCAAGCAGGAGTTGAGGAAAGCAATGAGAATTGCTTCTCCTAACTCTAATGATGCATCAGCAGAACCCTCTGCAACTAAAGCACCAGCTATGAAAAGCACTCCTAAGGATTTTGATGCAAATAAGGAGGTTGTGGATGAGTACCTACGTGTACGTCCACCTCCTAAAAATTAGGTGATAAAACTCAAGGTTGAGAAATAAACATGGGAAGTTATCCCAAACTAATAATGACTTGCAGTAGCAAGATGTAAACAAAACTTTGTAATTTTGAGATGGATTATATATAATCCATGGAAAATTATAATGCAATTGAAATTTTTTGGCAAACCTTTCCTTTCTTGTTAAAGATTACATGAATGAGAATAGATTTATATTGTGAATGGATTCAATGATATGGAAAACTAATCCATGATTAATCTACAAACTTCATGAAGAAATAGATTGTAGTAGGGTTCAAATATGAATTGGGATAGGAGATAGCTAGGATGAAGGGCAACCTTCAGGGCACTCCAAATCTAAACTCAACCAAATCCTTTCTTTGCTACAAGAGACAAGAGTGAGAGTAGGAACTCTTGAGTAGTCGGCAAGGACCCAGGCAGGATGCCTATGATAGGGGTGATGATGAGGTATGTCATAATAAAACCACCCAAAGTGAGCACAGAGAGAATAACTCTAAGGCCAGACAAGAAATGGATAGAAGAAGCCATATGGCTTTGAAATTATCTCAGGCATGAAAAAGGTTATGCCTCCCAAGTTCGATGGATCTGTAAGCGGAGATGCCACGAAGGCATGGCTTACGGAGATGGAAAAGTATTTCAAAATCATAAATTATAATGAGATAACTAAAGCGGTATGGGGAGCATACCATCTGGTGGGTGAAACATCCACATGGTGGATGAACAAAAAGATAAAACTAGGCTTGAGGTCTACAAGCCTTACCTGGGATAGGTTCATAGAAATCTTTAGGCAAAGATAGTTACCTCAGCTGTTCTATGACCAAAAACTTATATAATTTTAAAATTTGAAATAGGTTGATTTATCTATGAATGAATATTGGGAAAAGTTCACTCACTTATTAAACTATGTGCCACAGTACCAACATGATAAGAGATTTTGCATCCAGAAGTTTATAATGGGATTGAATGCCTAGATTAGGGGTGAGGTTATTGTGCATGGTCCCACTTCAATGAACCAGGTCTATGAGAAGGCCATCAAAGAGGAACAAAATCTGAAAGCTATGTCGGCCTATAGAGAAAGGAACTGAAAGAGGTATAATTGGTCCCAATCCTCTCAATCATCTAAGAAAAAGGGGAAAAAGTAGGATTTTACTGAGAAAAATGATAAAAGGGCCAAGAATAGACAAACTGAATCCAAGGAGGAGAAGAAGGGCAATAACCACTCCAAGAAAAATGGAGACAATTTTGGGAAACCACAAGAGAGGCAAGGACCGGTGGGAGGGTGCTACACATGCAATGAAGATCATTACACCAACTAGTGTCCTAACAAGACGCATGGAGCACAACCAAGAGGATACCCTCTACGCTCTTAGCAGGTAGCATTCCAGCAACGCATTCATGTAGTCTTGGTCAATAGGCAAGCTGAGTACCAAATAACTCCCATTGAAACTACAAGTATTTTATCTGGTCTTCTAATTTTAGTTTTGATTGATACTGGTGCTATCGAAGGTTTTGTTTCCCCTAAAATTGTAAGCAAAATTCCTAGAAAAGCTAGATATATGACAAACACATGGTCAATGGAATATGCAAATCAGATCAAGGCTCAAGTAGAGCAAGGCTTGTTTGAGGCTAGGATTGAACTTCCAAGTTTCTCCACAGAATTAAATCTTTATGTAGCCCCACTAGGCTGATACGATGTTATCCTTGGAATAAATTGGCTATGGAGACATCAAGCCAAAGTGGACTATTATGCCAAAATAGTAGAATGTCTTAATGACTTAGGAAACAAAATCTTCCTATGAGGGAACATTAGGGAAGTCAAACTAAGACAAATTTCTGCCCTGGAAATGAAAAGAGCCCAAAGAAAGGGATGCCAACTTTTTGCTGTCAAGATGGAAAAACTAAATGGGTTTGAGGAAACCAATTTCCAAGATGATCTAATGTTCTACAAATCTCTAAAACTCAATGAAGTTGGGAAGGAGTCTATAGATCAGGAGAAATTAGATATGGATAGATATCCTTTTCTTAGAGATTTTGAGGATGTATTTCTGGATGAGTTGCCAGGATTACCTCCTAAAAGAGCCTTTAATTTCTCTATTGATATAATTCCAGGGTTAGAACCTACTTCTAAAGCCCCCTATAGAATGACCACTACAGAGTTAATGGAGCTAAAGGCTGAATTACAAGAATTGTTGGATAGGGGGCTTATTAGACCCAATAGAGATTAAGGCTATTTTGGAATGGCCGGTACCAAGGAATGTTCATGAGGTCTAAAGTTTTATGGGCCTTGTAGGTTATTACATGAAGTTTGTGAAAAACTTTTCAAAAATTGCATAGCCTATAACTTCCTTGCAGAGAAAAGGCAAGAGATTTGAGTGGTTAGATAAGTGCCAGGAGGCCTTTGACCTACTAAAGGAAAAATTGACTTTAGCACCAATTTTGAAAGTACCTTATCCAAAAGGTCAATTTGTAGTCATTATGAATGCCTCAGGGGAAGGCTTAGGTGGTGTACTAGTCCAAGATGAGTAAGTCATTGCATATGAATCCTAAAAATTGAAAACTTATGAAAAAAATTATGCTCCTCATGATTTGGAACTTGCAGTAGTCATTCATGCACTACAAATGTGGAGACACTACTTGCTTAGAAAACCCTTTGAGTTGAAAATAGACCATCAAGGGCTCAAATATCTATTCACTCAACCACATCTAAATGCTCGTCAAAGAAGATGGTTGGAATTCATCTCAGATTATGATTTTGAGATTAAATATATTCAATGAAAAGAAAACCAGGTGGCAGATGCCTTGAGTAGGAGAAGACACATCTCCTCAATGATCTCCATACTATCTAATTTTAGAAATTAGGTACTATAGAAATATAAGGGAGATGAGTTTTATGAGTAGGTAAAACATGCCCTTTTGGAGAATCCCCAGAATCCAAGATATGATGGATTTAACCTTGAACTAGATGGGTTATTAAGGTATAAAGGAAGGATGTATGCACCTAACTTCGTGGAGTTAAGGAATATGGTGTGGAAGGAGGTTCATTCTGCACCGTATTCTGGACATCCTGGAGTAACAAAGTTACTTGCCGATGTGAAACCCTTATATTTCTAGAAAGGAATGAAGAGGGATGTTGGAAATTTTGTAGCTACATGTATAGAATGCCAGAGGGTAAAGGCAAAATGTTGGTGTAATTAAATATTTAATTACATTTTAATAAGTTTACTTCGGGCTTATTTTTAGTCTTAGGTTATTATTAAGTCATTAGGTTTTTATTTAACTTGCAAATATAAAAGCAAGTTGTCATGTGTAATTCTCAATCTTTTTCATCAATTGCATCCATTTACTATGCAAATTGCTCTCTTGTGATTTTTTTCTTTATAGAAGGTCAATCTTTGGCTTGTAGAAGATTCTAGTGTTTCAAGTTTATCATAAACTTCAACATGGTATCAGAGTGGATCTACAGCCTCCTCAAATTCAAGAAAAATTTGCATAGTCTTTTGTTGGGTTCTTTTTTGAGAAAAATCATCATTCTCATTGGATCCGGAGCAGCTGGAAAAGCTAGATTTATCTCTTGTTTGTCTAAATTTGGTCTTGTGAGGCTAGATCTGTGAAGGTTTCAAAAGTGCTTTTTTTAAAGATCTAGAGGCGAGCAGCAATTTCAGAGCATTTTTGGCCAAAATCATCATCACCAATGTGCTCAGAAGGGTCAAAAACCCTAGGAACGTCTGTCAAGTCATCCAATTTCACCTTAGGAGCAAAAAAAGGCAATTTTTTTTGTTACAGGGTCATACGACACCTGTACGACCTCTGTAAAAAAATAAAAAATAAAAATAAAAATAAAAACCTAATATGACTTACACTAGTACAAAAAGAGCAATATATTACTAAAAAAACTACTAAAAACTGCTTATAAATGACTAAACATGGTCATGTGACAATTAGTAGTTTATTGCCAGTCATTTATAACATGACCAAATTGATGACTAAACCATTTTTAGTCATTTATTGGTTGTTTTGATTGATCAATTTGGCAGTATATTTAGTCATTGATTGTTGTAATCTAGTCACTTATTTAGTCATTTTTTCATTGATATATTTAGTCATTAATTTAGTCATTGATTGTTGTTAACTGGTCACTTATTTAGTCATTTTTATTCACTGATTTCTATCCATTGATAGTGTATTTAGTCATTAATTTTAATCATCATTTTGATCAATTTGGTAGTATATTTAGTCATTTTTATTCACTAATTTAACACTGGTCATATATTTAGTCATATTTACTCACTATTCACTGATTTTTGTCAATTGGTAGTATATTTAGTCAATTTAATTATTAATTGATGTCAATTAGTAGTATATTTACTCATTTTGAATCTTGCATTTAGTCATTAGTATATTTAGTAGTATATTTTGAAGCTTGCACAATGAAACAACTTTGAGAAGGTAAAAACAACTTGTTTTATTGATAAAAAATGCTTACAAATAGCATACAAATCTGAAAATAAGTTACAATGCTTTCTCTTTGCTAAAAAACCTTCATGGTTACAATACATAGCTCAAAGAATGAGCAAGAAGCTGATTTTCTAAGTTACAATACATCAAAAGATAGAAAGAATAAAGATAAGAGGCCTTGGTGACTGTACAGAGCTTGGACCAGCAGGAATTCCACCACTTGCAGGCATAAAGCTTGATGTTGCTGGACACCTACTAGTAGAACCTCCTAAAATTTTAGAAGTACCGCTTGCTTTATCTCTTCTCCATTGGAAACTGTAAGTACTACCAAAACGCCTTGATATATACCCTGATCTTCTGTATGTACCTAGAAAGCCCCTTCCATACATAGCTCTTATTGAAGGCCTGGTAAGAAATGGAAAAGGACAATGTAATGGAGGTTGAGCAATGACAGGAGGTTCAACATTCGAATTCAAAGATTTTTTTTGCATAACTTGTGCATAAACAACAAATGAGCACGGATTATAAAGTTGGCCACATAAATCTACAAGAATAAGCACACCAACAATCTTCAAAACCTTGAGAAACCTACCTTCAGCATTCGAGACATGAATGATGTCTTGTTTAAGGTCAAAGCCATTTTGGCCATTTATTTGCTAGCAAATTCAATATAGGTTGACCTGTTATTTATAGTAGTTAGATTACAATTACATTAGCTTTTTCAGTTCTTTGCACTGTCAAATGAGGATAATTCAGAAAAAATAACTTATACATAGCATTGAATTAATTAATTTGATAGAATCAACATCTACCCATTAGGTTGGCTGGTTGCAGCATCTATTTGTATTATAACCTTGACAACTTCACCGTAACGGCTGAAATGTTTGGATAATGACTCTTTAGTTGCAGCAAAGTGAACCTGAAATATCAACAAACAATTAGTGAATAGACACAAACCAGAGATAAATTCTTCTCTATTAAGGACAATTTACGTGCCTTGTCTATGCTTCCACATTTTGCATACATGTCTAACAGGGTAGTTGCAACTACAACATATGACAAAATTCCTCTATCCTTTATGTTTTGATGGATGTCCATACCCTATTCCAAAGCTCCCATTTTGACACAAGCAAGGAGGATGCTAGCAAAGGTTGTGGAATTTGGCTTTACACCAGCCAATTGCATTTGCTTTCAAATTTCTAAAGCCTTTTTAACAAATCCATTTTGTGCATATCCTATAATCATTGTAGACTAAAATTTACACTAGCCTTCAACTCAACTACTACAAGCAAAACCATATTATTCTTCTGTGGCATTGACAAATAACTAAGTATCGCTAATCACATCGGTAACAACTTAACATAAGACATAGAAAGTAATCCTTACAATACTCCCATCACTTCTTTGACAATAGATTGGAATTCATCATCTGTATATTCACGAGTTGGAAAAGGTACAAAACTGATATTTGATGGTCTAAACAATGTCCAAGAAAATCCTGCTCAGAGTTCTCTTCAACCATACCAAACATCTGATGGTTCTCTTCTGTACGATTGTTCTCCAAGTGACTTTGGGTTTGATGAATATCTAAGTCACCTCATTTTTCTATTTTGTCATAGAAAGTAGAGCTTCCATTCTATTGTGCAGCAAATATTATAAATGAATCCAAAACTTGTTGTAGCTATTATGCATACAAACCCATCAAAAAACATGAAATTAGAAATAAAAGAACTCCAGACATTATGAAAAAATCTTTCAATATATTCCAAATGAGAACCTACAAAAACACATTTAACATTTGAGTACAATATAATTTTTAGTGACGATTCAAATGAATTATAATCGTTGATCAAAATGAGAAACCCAAGAAACATGAAAAAACAACAATAAATTAAATATTCATAAGAATACACAGCTAGAACCCTATTTCAAATTAGATCTATGGGACTAAAAATGCAACAAAGGTTGGAACTTCTTGGGATTTTCTAGTCAGATCAAAACTTATTTAAGTATAGACAAAGAAGATCAGTGAATACCGTCAAGAAGCCACTGAATCCATACTGTAAAGTTGGTCTGATGTTGACCCCTAATTGTAAGTCATTTACATAGGGTCCATTTGTATCCATGATAGTCTTCACATCCAGAAAGCTTGAGGGAGCCCATGAATGATTCAAACGGATGCTATAATCATATATATGTGGCCCATGTTTATGAAAAATAATTGCTCCTTTGATTTTGGGATGGGTGACATTCCTGATTGAAAAGAAAAATTATTCACCATGAGAACTTCAACTAGAAAGTATTCTACCATGCTAGAACACCTACAATGTAACAAAGAAAGAAGTTTAAATCTTTAAAACACGTTTTAAAACTTAGTACCAAAATTTATCAGTTGAGACTATAAAACAAACAAGGTTTTCTAAATTTGAAAAGATGGTATGAAATTCTTAATTAAAAAATGTCGTGTATACACTTTTGAGGTGCCTAAGACCACATATTATTTTCCACCTAGATTACATTTCATTTGAGGTGACTAATCCCATCTATTATTTTCCACCTAGATTACATTCCATGCATCATTTTTAACATGTTCTAACCTAGGAAAGAAAAAATATTGCTTAAATGTACAGATATAAAGATTTGAATTTGGATTTCAGCAATTGAAATGTCATTTACTCTTCATCTCTTTTCTTCTTCAAGATGAAACAATAAGATGGTTATTGTCTCTCAAAATGTGATTTTGAGAAAGTATGGACAAGACAAAGGTTGGCACCTTGAGGCCTAGGAAATTTTTGTTTTGACAAAAATAAGAGGACTTGACCTAACCAACATTATAACACAAGAAGGTTATTCTCATAGCTAGGTAGATGCTGAGACCAATCCAGATGAGGCTCCATAGAAAATACTACTCAGGAATCATTTTTCTAATTGGTATAAAAACCAGAGATGTATCAATATAAAATAAATGATAGAAAATACTGCTCAGGCATCATTTTTACAATTAGCATAAAAACCAGACATATATTAATATAAAATATAGGATGCAAAAACAATCCTTATCAAGGTACTCCCTCTAGGTACCCTTATCTAATGAAAGATAATCTTGGTAGGTTCATAGTGGTGGTGGCACTCCCTCTGGGTACCTAGGCAAACCACTATGCCGAAGTTGCGGCTGCCTATCACACTATTGCTCTAGCGCATGCTAAGGGACATAGAAAAGTTTGGGTGGAGGGTGACTCTAATAACATTATAAACTTCCTAAAGAACACCTCTAAACCAAATTGGTCTATAGCAACACTAATTGGAGATGCTATCATGTTGTTGGGAACCTTTGAAGCTACCCACATATCACACATATACCGCGAGGGGAACAAAGTGGCAAATGTTTTCGCCAACCTAGGGGTTAATAGCCATTCTAAATGCATATGGGATGAAATGAATTTAATCCTGAGCAATGTTAAAGAGCTGATTTCTAATGATTGTTCCCATGGTACGAAGCTCGAGATTCATTAAAGAGATCATCATGATCTCGAAAGGTTTGAAGGCCTCTTCTCTCTAGATAGATCAGCTCACATGGATTATGGGTTGGAAAAACAACAAGTTTGTTTTTCTTCTTATCATTCTTGTCTTTGTTTCGATCTGTAGAGAGTAGGGTTTTATCAAGAAATAGAATTCCAGCATGGGGGGAGATAGGAACAGGGTTGAACCATTGTGTTGCGAGGGGACTAGGCAGAAATAGAAGGTCTAGAATATCATGGTGGCTGGGGGGTTCACTCTGTTTATGGAAAAACTTCATGGAGCTAACCCTAATGTGACTGCTCTATTTGTCAAAGGCTACAAGAATAAGGTCATGGCATATGGATGGGATTTAGCCATCACAGAGGACCTTATTTCCATGGTTACGGGGCTATCAACTAGAGTGAAGAAATTCTTCTGCGAGAGGAAACAAAGTGATGAAGCCCTGAACAATTTCTTCAATGGCAATGAAAGGGACAAGCTGGTTAAGATGCAGTTGGGAGGGTATAACCGTCTCTCCATCAAACCCATCTAGGCCGAGGTGGCTAAAGTGATTATAAGATATGTTATGCTGGATGGGAGGTACATAGCCATTTACAGCTACCACTTCAACCTGCTCAATCACTTCTACCACAGTATGGTTGTTTCTTTCCCCTTCTACCTGCTTTTTTCTCTAGAGTTCGGTATAAAGGATAACAACAAAAACCCTAAGCTCCCTATTTTGCATGAGAGTCTCATTTTGCTTATCATGGAATACATGAAGAGTAACACTCCTAAAAAAGGGATAAAAGAAAAATATAGTGCTAAGAAAAAGGGATGTGTGGTGTCGAGTGAGGAGGAGAGCCAATCAAATGATGAGGAGTGGAGAATGGAAGATGAAGAGGAGAAAAATGAAGTGGAGTCCTCTAAAAAAAGGAGAAGAACTCAAAAAAGGGAAGTTAACATCTCTTGGTCTGATGGGTTTAACACAAGTGATGATTCAGATACCTCTGTCAAGGAGATAATAGACAAGAAGGCAATTCCACTGAGAAGGAAATTCCCCACTCCTGTGAAGAAAGGCAAGAAACCTATTGAGAAAGAAAGTGATGATGAGGGAGTTGTTCCAGGTTCTAGTTTTGTCTCTCAGAAATAGGACACCATACCGAAGCAGGGGAAATGGGATAAACCATCTGAGAATGGAGTTGAGAGTGCAGTGGAAACCCAAGGCAAGACAATACAAATCCATGGCCCTAGAGTTGGCCTCAAATTTCTTGAGATCAATGATCCATCAAGCAACCTTCCCAAGGATTTTGACGACCTGCTAGCCTAGGCAAAAAATAGAGACTAGGTTGAGGAGGTATTTGAACTGGTAAAGAATGCTTTTAATTCACAACATAAAATGACAAAATGGTTCTTCCTTGAAATTAATAGAATCAATATCAAGCTCCAACTGATGTAGGAAAGCTTGGGGAGAGGTAACAACACTACTACTGAACATGACACTTTAATTTTCAAAAACTAGGAGGCTATTCCTAAAATGGAGGAAATGGACCGTGAACTAAGCAGGATGAGAGCAGAATTTAACACTAGGATCCAGTACCTGGAGGAGAAACTCATGGAGGCGAACAACAATTTAGAAAAAATTGTGAACATTAGCAAACTTTCCATACAGAACAACCTTAATGGGATGAGAGTGCTCACCAAGAAGCTGAAAGAGCTTAGGAAAGAGCAGTTCAAGGACTTTAGAGCTGAGGATTTCATGCATGTTGAAGAACTAAGTGTTCAGGACAAGGATGAAGGCACTAAAAATATAGGTAAACAGGTGGCTACTAAGGACTTTGGTGGACCCTTGACCCGCACAAGGGGGATTGAAAAGAAGCAGTTTGAAGCTGAAAAAAAGGAGCTCATTGACTTTGCCAAAATGATTGAGTCATTTTATGAACAGGAATTAGAGGCAGCTGAGACACTCAAGAAAATGAACTAGTTTAGTTTGGTCTATTCTCTTTCTTTCTATGCTTTCTATGCTTTAAGTAATTATGGTAGCTTATAGTTGGCTGTCGGTTGGCTTTCTTCTTTTGGTTGGCCTCCTTTTGTAAAGGGTTTCGGGGTCCCCTTCAAAACCTATTTGACCATATTAATAAAAAACAATCCTTATTAGGGCTATAAAAATCTTAGAGTATAGAGTTGTGATATACATGAAAAATATTAGATATCACAAAATCAGGACCAATATGTTGGGGGCAATAGTTTGCCTCTCATACAACTACAAGATTGAGAAAACCCTTGCATGCCTTTAGAGTTGGACAACATATAGCATATCGCCTTCTCCACAATTGTCCTTGGAGGTGGGGAGTGTTCAAGGCTTCTAGATGTTTGTATCCCCAGTTGTAATGGCAAGTGTAGGTTCATCATGGCCAAGGCTCTTCAATCGACTCATGTCCTAGAGAAGAACAAGATGACCATCATTAATCTTGTGGTGTAGATCTACTATTAAGAGGAAATTTCCTTAATGAATGTTACCCTCCATCTAACCAAGATAAGAAAAAATATGTTTAAAATCTCAATACATTTTTTCTTTATGATATGGCCTCAAGATGGAGAAAGTTCAGGTCCTCTAATTTGATTTAATTCAAAAAGGGGACATTACATTAAGTGCAAGTGAATTCCACCTTAGCTAGAAAGCATGGTTCATTCAATGAAAAGCTCTGCCCAATAGTGATAAGTGTCTAATACCCCTCATAAGTGTGCATAAGGTTCAAAAGACTGAGTAACTAGTGGCAAAAACAACTTGTGGGTGCACCTAGGCTGAAAGGAGAATTTTAGTCAAAGGTCTTCATGATGTTCCAGCAGTTCCTATAAATTTTTAGAAGGGATGCATATATTGTGTAGGATTTTCCTTCATTTCTAGCAGGGTTTTACACGATTAAACTCAAAAATTCACATGTTGGTACAATACCTAGGGTTTGAAGGGACTTTCAGCCTTTATTATCATTCATATGCTGTTGTTCTACCTCTTCAAACTACCTAGGGTTTAGTCATCATTTCAGGATATTTTCAGTCTTTGATAACAACTAAATTCAAATATATAATAGTAGTTTGGATGCCTTCTTCATTGCATACTTTTATGATGGCTTCCATATCTTTGTTGCTACATTTCACCAAATTTCATACTAGGGTTTCAATTTTTTCAGTCCTTACAAATCCTATGCTATGGTTTTCCAGTTGGCAAGATAGACACAAGCAATTGGGTTTCATCTCCAAAACCATAGGGAGTGATTTTTGAGTTTGCATGTTTGCTTTAAAATTTCTAAAGCCTTTTCAACAAATCCATTTTGTGCATATCCTACAATCATTGCAGTCCATGAGACCACATTTCTTTGAGGCATTATGCCAAATAGTTCACGTGTCTTGTCTATGCTTTCACATTTTGCATACATGTCTAACAGGGCAGTTGCAACTACAACATCTGACAAAATTCCTCTATCCTTTATGTTTTGATGGATGTCCATACCCTATTCCAAAGCTCCCATTTTGACACAGGCAGGGAAGATGCTAAGAAAGGTTGTGGAATTTGGCTTTACACCTTAGAGAATTGTAGGATATGCACAAAATGGATTTTTTGAAAAAGCTTTAGAAATTTTCAAGCAAATGCAAATGACATGTGTAAAGCAAGACTCCACAACCTTTTCCAGCATCCTCCCTGCTTGTGCCAAAATGGGAACATTGGAACATGGTATGGACCTCTATCAAAGCATAATGAAACGAAGCTTTTTGTCCAACACTGTAGTTTGAAATACTCTAGTAGACATGTATACAAAATGTGGAAGCATAGAAAAAACTCGTGAACTGTTTGACAAAATGCCTCAAAGAGATGTAATCTCATGGAATGTAATAATTGTAGGATATTCACATAATGAATTTGTTGAAAGGGATTCCAAAAATTTCAAGCAAATGCAATTGGCAGTTCTAAAGACAAATTCTACAACCTTTTCCAGCATCCTCCCATCCTGTGACAAAATGGGAGCTTTGCAATAGGGTATAGAAATCTATCAAAGCATAAAGGATAGAGAAATTTTGTCAGATGTTGTAGTGGTAACTGCCCTAGTAGACATGTATGCAAAATGTGGAAACATAGACAAAGCACGTGAATTGTTTGACAAAATGCATCAAAGAAATGTGGTCTCATGGACTGCAATGATTGCAGGATATGTACAAATTGAACTTTTTGAGAAGACTTTAGAAACTTTCAAGTGAATGTAATTGGTAGGTGTAAAGCTAGACTCCACAACCTTTTCTAGCATCCTCCCTGCCTATGCCAAAATGGGAGCTTTGGAACAGGGTAGGGACATCCATCAAAGGATGAAGGATAGAGGAAATTTGTCAGATGTTGTAGTTACAATTGCCCTGGTAGACATGTATGCAAAATGTGGAAGCATTGACAAGGCATGTGAACTGTTTGGAAGAATGCCTCAAAGAGATGTCATCTCATGGAATGCAATGGTTGTGAGATATGCACAAAATGGATTTGTTGAAAAAGCTTTAGAAACTTTCAAACAAATACAATTAGTAGGTGTAAAGCCAAATTTAACAACCTTTGCCAGCATACTCCCTGCCTGTGCCAAAATGGGAGCTTTGGAACAAGGTATGGACATCTATCAAAGCATGAAGGATAGAAAAATTTTGTCATTTGTTGTAGTTGCAACTACCTTGGTAGACATGTATGCAAAATGTGGAAGCATTGACAAGGCATGTGAACTATTTGGTAGAATGCCTCAAAGAGATGTCATCTCATGGAATGCAATGGTTGTAGGATCTGTGTGTTTTTGTCTCTTACCACAATCCTGCAGGTCATTCACAATGCTTTGGCAGTTGTGTGGGAGCAAGAGGAGCATATATCATGTCTACCACAACCCTGTGAGGAACACACAATCGAGTGGTGGCTTGGCAGTATGAAATGTTTAACTTAAGAAGGCCACCGCACTGCCATGGAGGTTTCATAAGTAAATAGAGACAGGTGGTAAGGGTTAATACCATGGTCTCGTGGTGGCTTGGAAGGATATTGGCGGTGTCGCGGTAATAAGGAATAATGATAGAGTTAGTTACCATAGCCCCGCAACAGTTTCAAGGGGTATCTGTAGTAAGGTGGCAAACTGGGAAAGTGAAAGCATATAGCTACTGCAGTCCCACAACGGCTAGATCAAATACCAGTGGGGTATCATTAAAAGGAAGGGGACAAACTAGATGCTTCCCGCAATCTCACAGCTGGTAGGGGCAGGTCCTACGGCAATGCGGTAAAAGAATAAATGGGTGAATCAACTCATTGTGAGGCTACGGTTACTGAGGAATACAATAAATCTTTGTCATCTCATATGGCCGTTTGATCCAATTCAATCAAGGGATTGTATTTGAAATGAATTGAATGATGAGATTTTACAATCTCGTGGCACAAACCAGAGTAATGGTGATATGATGAATTTCTTGGCACAATGCAAATTCAGGATTTCTTGACATTTTCTCATTCCAGTGATTGCAGACTTGACTTGGAGAAGGTGCTATCCAGCTCAGTGTGCTCTTTGTAAGATTCAAATTGATTGGGTAAGTTTATCTTTGCACTCCTTGTAAGAAGTTGGTGAAGATTTTGTGCTCTATTTTTTAGTTGTTGGTGTTGTAAATTGGATTCAAAGCCCTAGTTTGCATAAGTAGCTAAAATGACACCCAAGAAGTCTGAGTCTGCCAGCAAAAGTAATGAACCTCCAGCCCCTAAGAGGAGACCACTTCAACAGTCCGTATTAGAATTGTTGCCCAATTCCATAGACAAAGATTAGAAGAAAAAAATTAGGGATGCAGAAGAAGGGTGTCAGGATGTCGCAATCCCTATCTCTAGGTGGAACTTATTCCGGTACTTCTATGAAAAGAAAGATGGTCTAGGACTAGTAGACAACCCATGGAAACTGGACTTGGCAAAATTGGTGGTCACGAATGTATTTGTAGATGTAGAACTAATTAAGGCTCTGACACATCACTACCATTCTGCCACAAAAACAATTAGGTTGCTAGATGGACAACCATTGGTAGCAGTTGACAAAAATGCCATTGTGAATTATTTTATGTTGAACAAACAAGCTCTCACTCAAGTGGACCTGTGGAAGAGTGAGCAATAATATACAAGCTTGAGAAAAATACTGAGGAGAGATGAATTGCCAATATACATGAGAAGGGGAGCCAACAATAGAAAGATTGACATCCCATCCAATGCTATTGAGCCTTTCCCTGTGGAGGAATTTGCTGTGTACTTCAAGAGAGCCTACTTTGTATTATGCCAAGTTTTGGGAATTGATGCTTAGGGAAGAATACCAATTGGCCTGATGATGATGGCCATGAAAATATAGAACCCAGAAGCAAATATTGAGTATGATTTTGCATCATACATTGAGAAGAAACTACATGAAGGGCTCTTGCATGTAAGGGAGGGTAAGAAACCCTTGGAATTCAGGTTCTATTCTTTGTTGTGCCACCTAATTTTGTATTAGAACAGAAGGAAATGGTCAAGTAGAATGGACAGAAGCATGATTGATAAAGCAGGACAGAGGAAGCCTACTCAGTGTTGGTGTTATAAGTGGGACTCATTTTGTCAGATTGGTGACTACATTGTATTTCATGATGAATTTACCATTAAGATAATGAACTATCTTGGAAATTGGTCTCCCAAGTTGACTAAGGAGGTCATGGTGATGCTGAGGCCACTTGAACATAAACCAAAAAAAGGTCATAAGCATAATTATGTTGATTGGTTCTTTTTACCTGATCACACTATCCTCAAAGTGTATGGTTGTCCCTAACCACCCCATAAATTGCCAAAGTTTGTGTCAGATAGAATTATTGCTCCTAGAATTCATGTGGCAAATGATGTGGATGGAAAAAGAGGTGATGAAAAAGAAGAGAAAAGGGCACATTTTTGCCTAGTACCATAGTATTTAGTGATTGGTCAATTGGCTTAGACACTCTTGAGAACTTGCAGGCGTATTTCAAGGCAAAATATTCTTTAAAATATGGAATTGACAGAGTTTGTGACCCTAAGGGCCACATGAATTTTGTAAGGAAAATAATTTTGACAAAAATGGGGATATCCCATCAAATTCTTTTTGATGAGAATGTGATAAGTAATTTCATAACTTTTGAAGAAGTTTATTCAAGGAAAAGGAAATGGGAAATCTTGAAGAACATTGAAGATGAGAAGAAGAAGTAGAAACCCCATTTTTCTATTTTTTTTGCTGAAGAAAAGGATTCTCTGAAGAGGATCGATATGATAATTGATAATTTTGAGAGTATCTATGGTAAGTCTGAGAAGCAACCTCATAAGGCTACCAAGCTTCTAGTGAAGAGGTATGTAGGAATTGAAATTCATGAGCCTACCTCTGATGTTGTTTTAGTACAAGATCCACAAGTTCCTAGATCCCCTTCATTGAAAAGGCAGAGAACTCAAGGTGAGCCTCCACTTGTTCCTTATGAAATGATTGAAGAAGTTGGGGACACTGAAGATGTGGCCAATATTCTCAGGCACTTGGGTGATGAAGAAGAAGTTGATCAACCACTGGTTGACCAAGAGATAGATGCACACAAGCCTGAGGCTAGAATGGATAAGTAGAGTCAAGGTGAACTAAAATTGGAGGGAGATGAAAAAATTGTGGCATCAATGAGATTTATTGAAGATGATGACTTTATCAATACTCTAGAGTTTAAGGAATTTTGGTTGAAAATGAAAATGAAAGAGTTTGATGAAAGGTAGCAATAAACAAAATGGGTGCTAATGAATCATAGCATAATCAAATTGTCACACAAACTTTTAAAGATTTGAAGATAGATGAAATAAATGTGAGTCAAGAAGAAGCAAGGCAAATGGTCCTAAATAGCAATATGCTAATCATTCCTATCCTTGAGTTAAAAAAAGTCTTTTTGCTCAACCAAGTTAGAAGCCAAGAAGATCCAAAACTTATTTTTGAATTTGATCATGAGGATGGCATTAGTGGGTGTGGTTTCAACCCAAAAACAAAGACTCTTGCAATCTAGACCACACAAAAGAATACAGGCAAACCAAGGTTGCTCGATGTTGTGCAAGAGATGAGGGGTTCAGTTGTGGTGAAAACTTTACAAGTTACATCAAGAATAGAAGCATATGCCCTCACTATTCATACTTCCATATTCACTCATGCTATTGTAAAAATATTAGAACAAAGAGTATAGGATTATGAGAAAACTCAAAAGGAAATAAATGATTAAGTAAATAGATTGTTCCTTGAGAATGTCAATTTGAGAAAGCAATTGCAATATATGAGTTCTTCTCAAAGTTAGGCTATTGTACCATATCAACCCCTTGTACCAAGAACAACAAGTGATGTCACAGTGACAATAGAACAGATTGATGCATTGAAATTGAAATTTGAAAAGGAAATTGAAGATTTGAGAAAACAAAATGAAATGACAAAAGAAGAGGCAAGGTTGAAATTTCTTGAAGTTTTTGAAAAAATATTGGAATACAAAATGAAGCTAGTTGTTGATAAGCTAGGAAATGTGCATGATTTCTATTCCTCCTTATCTTAGGCCATGGAGCATCTCAAAGTGAATTTTTCTAATTTGGACCAAATGTATCAAAGATGGCAACCTTCACACCACACTTTGACCATTCTCTGTAAAGTCTTGCAAACAAATCCTAATGCCTCTGTAGCTTTGAAGCCTATAGAAAGGATGATTAGATTGATCTTGGAGGAGCACCAATAAGCCAATGGTGAAGGCCAGAAGATGCAAGCCAAAATTGATTCTTTTGCCACATTTAAGCATTGATTTATCCCCTCAATTCTGTCAGAAGACAAGAAAATCAAGAGCCTTGATGCATGGAGAGTGGAGTTTGGCCAAATAGTATGTCAAATCATAGACTTTTTGAAGAAGAATGGAGATGACAACATCATCAGCTTCAACATGATTTTGGACAAAGTGATTGCCTTAGATGTTGGGTATGGGAAATTTGTGATGGATGTCAAAGTTCTGCTAGATAAAAGATGGAAGGATCACTAGGCTAACTTTCTCGAGATTCAAAACTACAAATGGCCTAGTGATTTTGCAATTTTTCAATGGAAGAGCATGTATCTTGCAGATTGATAAATAGCACAAGTTTTGGTGCAGAGGAGCAACAAGCTATATGCTGGCATCAAATAGCACCACCACATCTTGGACACTCTCCTTTTTGTCTCTTTATGTTTTTCATGTTTTTATAATGTATTCCAAAATGTGCTAGAAAGTCTAATTTAGACTTATCAAAGTGAAAATATTGTAATGAATGTCAAGGGTTGGGAATACAAAGAGCCATTTTGAATGTGAAAGGTCTGAAGCTTGTTGCTTCTCTTGAATCTATAAAATGGAATCCAAGACCTTATTGGCTTTCTCTGGGAATTTTGATTTTTGAAAGAGACATTGCACAACCTGTTCTTTGAAGCTAATCAATACAAAAGCTACTTTTTTTTGGTGCCAAACTTTTAGTTCTCATTTGTTTGTTGATTTCAATTGTTAACAATTTATTTGGTTGTCTCCAACTTAGTTTTCCTTTGTTATTCAAATCAATATATCAAGTATATTTTTGATTTGTCAGAACACATTTGATGTTACTCATGTGGTTTGTTTATTAGGCTCCTTCGGGAAAGGATTAAAATCCTATAGGTGAATCACAGTAACCTAGGAAGATTAATTAGATTATTAAAGAAGAACCAGATAATTTACATGATTTTTGCATGTCTGTGCAAGTCATAGACCTTGAATTGCCAAACAAATTGAGTTGTGGCTAAAAGGGAAGCACAAATCTTTTTGAATAAAGACTACATAACCCAAGAATAGGCACTGGTTGTTCTCTTGTGAAAATCATTTCCTTGGATATATTTTTGAAAATCCAATTTTAATTTTCTATTTTAGGAATAGGATTTAAATATTATAAAAGAAATTAATCCAAATCATATGCCAGATTGGATTAAGTGAAATGGATGATTTAATTGACAAAATTATATAAATTCCTTAATCTGTTTTGAAGTCACCAACATATTTGAAGCCTAATAATTATTTGGTGAATATAAGGTACACCCACCTAGGCCAAGCAGGGCCCGAAGTGCAGGGAAGTCCAATTAGTTCGATTGCTTCCATTAGTTGGCCAAATTGGCTACTAGACCTGAGCACAAAGTTTGGCATCCTTTGGGGTTTGGTAAACTACAAATTTGAGAACCAACACGGGATATGGACATCCATCAAAGCATGAAGGATAGAGGAATTTTGTCATTTGTTGTAGTTGCAACTACCCTAGTAGACATGTATGCAAAATGTAGAAGCATTGACAAGGCATATGAACTATTTGGAAGAATGCCTCAAAGAGATGTCATCTCATGGAATGCAATGGTTGTGGGATATACACAAAATGCATTTGTTGAAAGGGCTTTAGAAACTTTCACACAAATGCAATTAGCAAGTGTAAAGCTAAATTTGATAACATTTGCAGTATACTCCCTGCTTGTGCCAAAATGGGAGCTTTGGAATGGGGTATGGACATCCATCAAAGCATGAAGGATAGAGGAATTTTGTCATTTGTTGTAGTTACAACTGCCATGGTAGACATGTATGCAAAATGTGGAACCATGGACAAGGCACATGAATTGTTTTTGGGGTCAATGGGAGTAGTATCAAACTTTGACTCTTTATTGACCATTCATCCTCACAAAATGGAGTCCACTACCCAAATTGGAAGGAGTCTATGACACATCAGCATACAAGACTTCAAGCTATGTAGTGGGAAAAGAACAAAGGAGACCCAAAGCCCTAGGATATGAGCAATGAGCAGAGAGCAAAGATTTAAGGAAATGGACTTCAAAGTAAGGCATGACACTTTCCTATAGATTTCCAAAAGGAGATCACAATCATGACTATTCAAATAAACAATGATAGTCCATGGCATAACCAAGAAGGGGGCATTGAAATTAATAATAACAGTGATAGGGTACTATGACAGACTTTAAAAGATACATAAAGACAAGTAACTGAGCAGTCAAGAGGGCTTATAAACATCATAAATCTTGTCAAGGGTTCATTGTCTTCAAAGTAGTATGGTAACCTAATAAATATTTCCATCCCACAAAGTTTCAAAAGAGGAAAACCTGCAAGTGTATTAAGGGATGCATGGACAATATCTCAAGGAGCTACCACAATCAATTTTAAGGTGTTGATCATGGGAAAGAGAGGTTTACATGAAGTGGGTCAATCCTTAAGAATACAGTCAGATGGTAAATAGGATAGTCCATAAAATAATATTCAACCAAATACACAGTATGGACCTGGAGGATAGTCCTTATGGTGTATCTATATAATCACACCTATAGGTCTTATCAAAGATCATGACTCCATTAGGATATGAAAATGAGCACTAAACAAAATACCTCACTATGAGCTAAGTGTGAATGACTTTAAAGACACACAAGATAGTGAGTTGTTAGTAGACAATTCATGATCAACAAGGATAGATTTAAATAAGATGGACTATGATAATCACAAGTGATAGTAGCCATTCATATGACAATGACAAGGGGTTTAATCACAGTCCACAAGACAATCATTAAAGAATAAATTCAGAACTCAATAGATGATAGTTTCAAGGCAATGTTAGAGTCTTCATGAAGAACAATGTTGATGGAAGTGCTTATGACCCAGGGTAAGATTAATTCATGACAATACGGAACTTTTAAAGAGTAGAATGCATGACTGAACCACAATGACAATGCACTATTAGAAGTTTCATGATATAGAGGATAGTAATCTTCAAGCAACAGTAGCACCAAAGGAGAGATCACAATGATAAGAAAGGCACATTGGAAGGTGAAAATTTTCTTCAAAACATACAATTTCATTATTGATTGAGAGGGCGATTTCATCCTAAAGAAGATAGTGTTGAGGATAGTCACAAAGGCTCAATCAACTCTTCTCACACAATAATACTATGTGCATCCTTAGACAAAATCTAATATCAGTTCTTCTCACACAACAATACTGTGTATAAAAAATAAATACTATTGATCTAACTTACTTGTGCTCAAACTCTGTATATGATGTATCCTTAGGGAGCCTGTGAAGATGTTTCTCAGCCTTTACCAAGGCAGCACATAGCTTTGGCAAGCTCTATATCCTTTCATTCAGCATGAGCGATTGCAAATTAAATGGCACAGTTATACCATTTCCTTGCACTGTCTTTGGAATACTATATATACTAAATTGAAAAAGACATAAAAGCTAAACATCTAGTGTCCATGATGCAAAATTACATCTTAGAATTTATTGTGTTGATCTCACAATAGATAGACACATCAAATCATTCAATCCTAATATGCCTTTTAGCATAGTACAAGTATGGATTGTAAAGAGACAACCCGGATAGTTACAATATGTAGAAAAGGGTACAGTTAGCAAAAGAAATAAGACAGTCATGACAAATCTTCAAATGGTCATCATCAAATGAAAAGAGACAAGCAAGATCTTCCTCAAAAATTCAAACAAAACTAAAAACCATAACAACATAGAGTATACCTGGCAAGATGTGAGGATGAAGGCTTCTAAAAAAACCTTGAATATTATCTCAATGTGGGCATGATCTGTCCTCAAAACCTTGGACACTCTCATCATGCATGCAACAGGTCTTCAAACCCTTGTCAATCTCTACAGTGTGGATGAATTCAAAGACAACAAAGAAAGGTTTCTTCAGAGCAAACTCAACATGCCTTTATCCTAGATCTTTTCAACATGGATAGATGATGGTGCAACCAACTGCTGGTTCTACGCCATGCCCAAAAAAAATCTTTGGACTTCTTCCAACCAACAAACTAAAAAGCCCGCTCAATAGACACTTCAACTGAAAATTCATTTTTTCATTGTTTGGTACCCAAGGAAATGAAAATTCTCTTTTAAAATTGTTTAGTGCCCCAAAAAACTAAGTTCTTTTTTATTACTTTCCACTTAATTTTCCACTTATGATCAAATTAGTCACTTATGATGATAAAAAAAACTAAGGCTTTCACTTTCTTTTTTATTACTTTCCACTTAATTTTCCACGTATGATCAAATTAGTCACTTATGATGATCAAATTAGTCATTTATTTAGTCATTTATAGTTGTGTTGTAAAAAATGATTAGAATTTGGTCATTTTTAGTTGTCGTGACTAAAAGTTTTAGTCACCTAGTCATTTATTTGCCAAAATTCTACTAGTGTTAATAATAACCTAAGACTAAAAATAAGCCCTAAGTAAACTTATTAAAGTGTAATTAAATATTTAATTACACCAACACCCCCCCATAAGTACAACTTAGGGAGAAATGAAAACCATGCAACTAATGCAAGAATGGGTCCCAGCTACAAATCCATGTTAGGCACCCATGAACAACAAAAATCTCTCATAAGGTGGAGAAAAACCCTATTGAAAAAACCCCTCTCCAAAAGAGAGAAACAACATGCAAAAAACATGCAAATAAATATGTACAAGTGATGGAAGAAGGGCTCCAACTAATATAGAACACCATCACCCAGCAGGATTCTTATACCCTCATGAAATTCTTGAGTGGAAATGGAAAATTATAAGTATGGACTTTGTGCAAGGGCTTCCTATGTCAAGGAATAGGCACAGTGCTATTTTGATTGTGGTGGGTAGACTCACTAAAGCCACTCATTTTATACATGGAAACTTGACGGATGGGGCACCCGTCATAGCCCGTAAATTTGTTTAAGAAATTTTTAGATTGCATGACATTCCTGAGAAGATTATCTCAGATAGGGATGCACAAATGACATCGAGGTTTTGGTAAACCTTATTCTCTTCACTTGGAACCTAGTTGAACATAAGCTCTGCTTATCATCATGAGATGGATGGTCAAACTGAAAGGGTAAACCAAGTGCTGGAGGATTTGTTACGAATGTATAGCATGGATCAGCAATACAAATGGGAAGATTATCTTCTTTTGGTGGAATTTGTCTATAACAATTCATATCATTCTACAATTAAGATAGCTCCATTTGAAGCATTATATGGAAGAAAGTGTTGAACCCCTATAAGCTGGGACAAGCTAGAAGATAGGGTTAGCCTTGGTCTAGAAATGCTGTCAGAAATGGAAGAGCAAGTCCATATGATTAAAAAAAGGCTAACAGAAGCCAATGATAGGCAAAAGAGTTATGCAGATGCTAAGTGCATTTAAAGGCATTTCTCAGTAGGAGAGAAAGTCCTTTTAAGGGTAAAACCTCAAAAGAGTTCCATTAAATTTGGAAAGACATCCAAACTGGCACCTATATACATGGGTCCCTTTGAAGTTCCTGAAGAAGTCAACCCAGTTGCATACAGAATTGCTCTACTGCCATCTCTTTCCATGATGCATAATGTTTTTCATGTTTCATATTTGAAAAAGTTTAATGCTGGAGATAATCAAATTCCTATTCTTGATTGGAATGCAATACAGGTGAAGGACCTAGGGGTGGTGGTGATCAAACCCATCAAAGTGCTCAAAACACATAAGATATGCTTACGTAACAAAGAGATAACACAATGTAAGGTCTAGTGGGACCAATACGCAAAGGAAAATGCCACTTGGGAAAACTATGAGGATATGCATACGAGATTTTCCCATCTCTTTTGAAAAACTTTTTATTATGCTCACAAAACATTTTTATTATTATGTTGATTGACTCTAAAGACATTTAATCATCAGGGATGATGATTCTTATGGGGGGAGATATGTTACATCCCCAACTTATGATTTAGCTTAATCCTTCTTTTGAGTGGTAATCAGGATAATTAACCATAGCTTAATCATTAGATACTTATGAAAAATATCTGATTTAATTATTGATTATGTGGATACTGACTAATGTTAGTTAGATATGAGATTACATATTGATATCATTATTTAATTATTATAATTTACAAATCAGATGATGATACACTAATCATGATTTTATGGTGATGAGTGTGATCAGGAAAAGAATTATCCTTCGAAGATGGAAGGAGGGTATCATCCGGGAGGAAGAGATAGATGTCAGGAAAAGGGTTAAATTGCCATCTGAGTATCAAACTTTGTCCTTATGAATCCTTGCTATTAGGGTGAGTTGTGTCTCTCCTTGTTAGTCTTTTTCTTTTCCATATTGATTTGACAGATGGATTCTTCTCGACACCTTCAACACCGATTTGACTAAATGACGATGTTTGCAGAACATCCATTTGAGTCATTTGTTGATTTTGGCAAGTTGTTGAGGACTCCCTTGATTCCATGTCTATTTACGTATTATGATTGTGACTATTATATCTTGATATATAAGTCTTACAGTGATCTATGCTCTAAGCGGGAGTGGTACTCGACCCTAAAGTCGCATCATAATAATGTGGCATTTTCTATGTATGTATGTATGTATAAGTTATTAACCTCTTAAGAGGTCAAGCATGTTTTGGTATCAATACTATATCAATATTAAATATTGTTCATGTATTCTTGTGGCACTCGGCCAGCCACCACCCGCGAGGAGTGGGTAGAGGGAGTGGTGGCTGAGTGTTTCCTTAACTAAAGCTTATTCTGCAAACATCCTATCGATGATGGGTGAAGTGGATCCATGGGATCCCACGAGGTGGTGAACACTAAGGCCATGCATAAATTAATTTTCTTACACATGCAAGGTATCAATTGATACCATGTTTTGTAAAAGAGTTTCTTCTTGTTTTCTATTTCTTTTATGTTATGTGATTCTTTCTTGGGAAGAGGTGTCAAATAGGGAGTTCGAGCCAGCGAAAGAGTGAAGGAGTCTTTAACTTCAATAACAGCATGATTGGTGCATAGAGAGCCACCAAAGAGTGCATAAAGTTTTCTCAGAGCCATCTCAACTGTATGTTAAGGTACAAGTATGACTCTTCATTGAAATATGTTTACAATTACTAGGTGATACCACTGTTAAAAATGGTATCGAGTGTCATAATATGGTACAGTAATGTATTCTTGTGTAAGGCCGATAAGGCCATGGATGTTAAAATTTAAATGGTTTTGTTATGGAGCCATCGAGGCAATGCATAATACCCCTATTCAACATCCTTTAAAAACATTGTATTATCATATTATTCTGACCAAGGCCATAAGGCTGAACAATCAATTCAACTATGTGATGGCAAGAATCATGCATGCCTTAATAGGTGAGGTATGTAGACCACTTTGTATATATTTGACATTATCTTGACTGTCCTTCGATTCGTTGAGCTCAAAGTCTTTCTAATATTGATTAATTATGACTGTCCAATTATTAAACAAGATCATTTTGTATTCAGGCCGAGAGCAATGCTCATACCCCATTATCTTTAATGAAAATATTTTCTTTGGGCCTTGACTATGCCTTAGACACTTATTACATTGTGCTAGAGTACTGTAGAAACAGTACTCAATAGTTTACTAAAGATATTATGGAAACCATAGTGCAACCCATATGTAGAAATGTGTATTGTAACAAAGGGTTCAACTATTATGGAAGGTATTAGGATACCTACAAAATATTTGAACAGTGTGGTTCAACTTTATGACCCCTCGTGCTAAGGAGGGAATGATATAAAGGTTTCTAATCATATTTCTCAAGACAGGTTTTAATGCATGTCAAACTATGATGGTCAAAAAATAAAACCCCATCAATACTTATCTTTTATGAGTGTGTAAAGAAAGCTGAGTATGAAACTCTTGTTGAACAAAGGTCATGGATATAAACCCTATTTGAATGGCCACACTTCATGAACCCAATATAGGTTATCATGAATTTCATAAGGAATTATTGGATTGTGGTCTTTTAATAGAACTGACCTATTAGACTATTATGAAATAAGTCTTGATTGTTATAAACTTTGAATGTAACCTAGTGACAAGGTGAATATGAGTTTGGACCCAGCAAGGTCTTGAGTTTGAAAACTTGAATGTCTGAATGACATTATGACAAGATGGGAATAGGGTGACATGGAATCACAAGTTCCCCATTGCAAAAGCAACGTAACACTAATAATTACAGTCCCAAGATAGGAGTCGATTGTCTTAGAATTGGATTAAGAATTAAACTAAACTTATCTTTTTGGCTAGACCTTGAGAGGTCGAAGTAAGCATACTATAGGATGAGACAACTTCTAAGTCAAGTCAAGGTGGTGGACATACGACTGCATTCATTGTGAAATGTATACATGTATGTAAATCTTTGGCCAAAGTAATGCATCTGTCTCTGCATGCATTGTTAGTCCACAGTGCTCCAGATGGCATAATGTCTCCAGTAGTGTCATACATAGTTAGAGTGGATCTATAGTTGTGTGACCATGAGGCATTATGAAGGACACAACACCAGATACTCAGATGGAAAACCTAATGGTTCCTTATATCTATACCTTCTATGAAAGGTAGGGATGCTTCCAGGTAGGAAGTTGTGTGGGGGACCACTAGTGTGTGGTTGGAGGAAAAGCACTTGGATGATGCTCTCCTTCCCAAGCAGAAGACAAGCCGAGACTTATGAAAACAGATGTTAAAAGTTTTAGATGCAGTGCTTTTCTTTATATGACTTGATAGGCAGTTATTGTGTATAATTTGATATTTTATGCCTTGAGCATAGCTTTGTACATGTATAGTGAAGGTTATTCACTAATGAGATATCAATGGATATTGTAATTCTAAGTTTTGTTATATTTTGGTAAAGAATAACATGCTTAATTATTCTAATGATAATGATTCGCTCTTATTTACCTATGCTTTGGATAATCATGATGTATCCTAACTCTTAGTTAAGATGAATTTTTTTGTTTAATTATGAGTATTATGGAATGTGATGTTACACTACAAGGCCTTCAACATCTCATACAACTCCTCCATTCTACTTGTAACATTGATCATACCTTTCCTTTTCCTTAGTAGCATCTCTAGGTCAATAATCTATCCACACTCACCCTTTTGTAAATTACCTCAATCAACTCTTTATCCACAAAACCATGGGCAACCATAATCTAAACTTTATTTAATCCCTACAATGATAAATTCAGTGCATCACCACCACAACTACTATCATGTAACCTATGTTTTATCAAACTCACATGCTCAAAACATGTCTAAGCGTGCTCACATTCCACTAGAAATATTCCCTTGATCCAACCTTTCTCTGATACTAAATGATGTAGTCATAGTAGGAGGGTCCAACAAGGACTATCCAATTGTGCAACCCACAACAATTATTCAACCACAATAACCACAACTCACAAGAATACACACATAGAATAGACTTGTAATAATATCATTGAATTACAACCACAAGTTTCCACAATGGGCCCTCTTACATGCCAGGTCAACCATTTCATTACATTAGATTATCCAATATTACACAAATGAAAAGTTGCCACTAGGGATTCCTACATGTGAAACAATGCACTAAACTATGGAATTACCACTTCCAGACTTGTTACTAATCAATTTGACCCTCAAGGGTGTCATTGATGTAGATGTTATTGTTTTTAGACTTGATGCATTTTTAATATTTTTGTTTGTTTGTTTGTTTTTCATATTATAGAATGTTGTATCCTTGACAAAATAGTTGTAATATAGGTTTAGGAAACAATCATTAAAAAATTATATCATTGTAAAGCTATTTTTATAAGGCAACATACTTGAGGCATGGGTGTATATACATCCTCTAATTAAATGAATGTTTCCACAAATGTAAGATTAAATTGATTGAAATGTTGTTTCTACTAATTTTTTATTTAAAAAACTACTTTCTAGATTCCCCCTATTCAAGGGGCTCATCGGGTTGATCCAAGTGATTCAAAAAAGGGCAAAGGCAAGATGGACACCTCTAGAAAAAGGGTGGAAGAAGCTCAACTTCAATGGTGCTTCAAGGGGCAATCCAGGGTTGGCAAGTGTTGGGCGTGTGATAAGGGATCAAGAGGGGAGATGGATGGGAGCAGCTGTGAAGAAATTGGACACACAGACCAACAATGAGGCTGATATTTAGGACCTCATTATGGGTCTACAATTAGGCCTCTCATTGGGGATTACGAGAATACATATAGAAGGTGAATCTCAACTCACTACCAATGCTATTCAAAGAAGGAACTGCACAAACTACAGACTAAACAGTTTATTATCACAAGGATTAGAACTTCTTGACAAATTCAGTGAGTTTAAGATTAATCATGTTTACTAGGAAGCCAATAGAGTGGCAGACAAGATTACCAATTTGACGTTTGATATTAATGAAAATTTGATGGTTAGTTCCTCCCACAATTTGAATGGAAAAGTCATATTCTTGATATAGAAGCCCTTTTACAATTAGAGATGAAGGAAGCTAGGGTTAGTAATACCATACAAGTCCCTTCAGATGTCTCTTATTGATTGGGAGAGAACTCTTAGACATGATATCATGGATTACCAATGCATCCCACATGACCAATCAAAATGACAAGTGGCAACATATGAAACAACTAAGAGACCAAGTGATGATATAGTTTCCTACACCATTTTCCATTTGGATTGCTTTTTAATTATAGATTTTGGAGGCCAAACAAAGATTGAAGTAATGTGGTTCATGTGGCTTGGTCTAGAGATGTTGGAGGGAGTTAAGGGACACTCATGCCAAGGCATGAGAAGGGTGGATGGTTGATTTATTAATGGTAGCATTGATTTATTTTTTCATGGAAAGATGGAGTTGACGGTGGCATTCGAGAGCAGGAAAAGGAATATGGCTTTTTGTAGGAAAATCACAGATCTCTGGTTGAAGAAGATTTTCAAGGTGAAGTCTCAAGTTGGAATCCACACAATAGGTA
This sequence comes from Cunninghamia lanceolata, assembly GCA_027924645.1. Taxonomy (NCBI): domain Eukaryota; kingdom Viridiplantae; phylum Streptophyta; class Pinopsida; order Cupressales; family Cupressaceae; genus Cunninghamia; species Cunninghamia lanceolata. Next base: position 76,742 of record BSBN01001413.1, on the reverse strand, counting down.
TGGTCTTAGGCTCTACGTTATGAAATTTAAATAGAATTATAGGGTAAATTCTAAAATTGCATCCATGTTCATTGTTGTTTTGCTTGACTTGGATGAGTCCAAGGACATGTTCATGAGTTGGATTCTACTTTAATTAAGTCCACTTGGCAAGGAGGTTACAGAAGGTGTTAGATATGGTGGTGCCTGGTCTAGGAATTAACCCTACATAGGGGATTTGTCCTACTATCCTCTTGGTATACAATGGTCCTTGGATACCATTTGTCATCTTGGTGGTTGGTGCATGTGAAGATCTCAGGAGGAATGAAGCAAGATGGGGAGTTGGGTTCTTGAAGATAATGGATGGTCTTGTAGATTCAGATGGAGTGAACTAGGTTGGAGATGTTGAAACTAATTCTTCAGGAGATAAGAGTGATGTAGAGAAGGGTAAATATGTAGGGACAGGGGTAGGGTGATATGAAAACATGATAATTTATAGTTTATGTATGCACCAAATTATAGTTGGGACTATTTAAAGGTTGGTGGAAACTGACTAATAACTCTTTTATTGGCATGTAGTAGCTATACAAAAATAATATTTATTTAAGGCCCTCATTCTAAGCAGCCTATTTTGATAATTTTTTTGGTTCTGATTCTTTTTTATGGGGTCCAGCTCCCTTAAAGCCTCATTCACAGAGCAAAAAAAACTTTCTAGATTTATTTCAATATATTTACTTGATATTCATTAATGTCCATGGATTATGTTGGATATATGGGAAGCAATATGTGTTGTGAAATGCATTGTACATGAACCCCATTAAAGAAAAAAAATTGTAGTTCTTAAAATGCTTTATCTTTGACACAATAGTTGTAGTATTTATTTAGGAAAGAAATCATATCAAATTTTCATTTCTCTTTAAAGCTATTTTTAAAACCAATATGTGACTAGATTTTAACATACTTGAGCGATGGGTGTATATACATCAAAGGGTTATCCTAGTGCTTTTTTGTTGATCACACATATGCAACATTTAAAATCAACATTTATCTCTCACAAGTCAACCTTGCAATTTTAGTTAGGGACTATGCTACCTTGCAACTCTTGTTATAATAGTTTTTCAATTGGATTTATGATAAATAAGGTTAAATAGTTGTAAAATTTCCAAATATGTAAGTTTAAATATTTATATTTAACATTCAAACAATTTATGTATATATAACCCATTCTTGGGTGTTCTAATCCTACACATTTCGTGGTTGATCATTCACATATCAAATAGAACCCACCACATGCAGAAACATGGAAATTGAAATTTGACAATGTGTCATGGGGTAACTTGGGCCAATCTAGATTGAATCTGTTATCTGTAACTCATCAATTAAGGTGATCAAATCCACTAGAAATAAATTGAGGCTAGGAACAAAGAATTAAGTGGAAGTGGAAGTGTTTCTATTTGGTGTTGGGAAAGGCATGTTGTACACCTTGCATAATGCTTATAATGTAGAATGTAATATTCAATTGTGGTGCAACTTAGAGATGTGAACATCACAATGGGTTAGGCATTCTTGGGGCCACTTGCATGTTGTATGTAACATTGGAATAAATATTTAATGTGGGTTACACATTGGGAAAATATTTAATATTGGGAAAACTTAGTACCAAAAGGGAAAATTTAGTGCCAAAAAATAAGGGGGACATGATTTAGTGAGCTCATTGTTTTGAAGGACATGGTTATGTAATACCACTTGGTGGTCTTGTGAAATCTTATTTCTATAAAGGAAAGCATATGAGTAGTTGTTGAGTGTTGGCTAGAGTTGGATTATTGACTAAGGTTCGATTGGCCATCTCTTGTACGTTACATATGTGAGGAGAGAAAGCATGGATTGGGATGTGTGGTTACATGATTCTCATTTTTTTGTTCACATGGAGTGCAATTAGAGAACTTGATGTTTTAGAAGTATTCACGGAGGCTCTATAAGTGTATTGTAATATTTATCCATGAGATAATATATTGAGTGTGGATGCTTTTGGAGACTAGGTTTTTTCCTCATGATGGTTTTACTAGAGTACATATTGTGTCATCTTGATGGTATGTTTGTCTATTCTTTTGCATTGTGGATTTTGAATACTTATTTGCATAGCTTTCTCTCTTGGGGTTATGTGGAAATAGTTTATTATGCCTACAAATTTTCTTTCATTTCACCTTCAATTGGTCAAATCTTGCAACATAGAAAAATTCAACGTAGAGGGGGACTCAATGTTTGATATCAAAATATTCTCACTAAGTTTGATATTCCATTTTGAAATCCTAGAATTATCTTTTGTGATAACCAAAGTGCAATAGAGATCTCGAGGAATTTAGTCCATCACCAGTAGACCAAACACATTGAGATACACATGCACTAGATTTGGGATTTGATTCATGACCACATCATTGATCTTCAATATCATCTGACATTAGAACAAATCGCAAACATCTTCACTAAACCCTTCACTAAAAGCAAGTTGCTTCATCTATGAGCTTTGCTAAGGATGTGGAAAGTGTCTATTTTGGGGGGCTTCTTAGTACTCTCTCTCTCTCTCTCTCTCTCTCTCTCTCTCTCTCTGGGGGGTCTTTTCTCTCTATTTGGAGGGGGCTTCTACTCATTTTATGGGGGCTTCTTATCCATGGGGTACTTCATTAGGCTTCATTTTGCACTTAAGGGGGGTGTTAATATAGATTTTTATTTCCTTTTCCTAGGTTTTTTCCTACACTTTTATTAAGTTTACTACCTAGCTTGTATTTTTAGTTAATTTTGTAGTCTCACTTTAATGTAGATTTATTTTCTTAGCATTTACACCTCTCTCAAAAATGCTGGTGTATGATTTGTTTATGCATTTACAATTTTATAACTTATTTCTCTCATAAAAAGTTTTTGGATTTAACATCCATTTCTTAGATTCTAAGAGAACATTAGCTCGATAAGACTATGCAAGTGAGTCCTCAATTAAAAAACTAAAATAATCATGTAAGTGGAAGATATGTTTATATGTGTGGGATATATATATCTGAGAATATATATGTATGTGTGTATGAGACAGACAAACAAGTGACTAATGTATATCAGGATGACACCGATGTTGTAGGTCCCCTCTAGGGCTGAGGGTTCTATTGATTTCAATAATGATCGATCTAAATCTGGGTGCATTAATCTTCAATGCACTCACTGGTGAGTAAAATGGGTATCACTTATTACCTTCCTTTCATGCTGGTCAGCTTCTCTACAGGCCACTGAGCTAGGAACACCATTGTCAAATAATGATTTTCCTTTGCACCGTCAAATTACGGGCCATTGTTTTCAATTTTCTTTTCCCTTTGTTGTACATGAGATTTCGTTTACCCGAGCTTTAAAAGAAAAATGAGAAAATGCACCGACTACATACTATAAATTCCTTCTCAAACATGAAATTTTGATGAAAAGAGTTTGAATGAGTTAACAGTCAACTTTCACTCATTGACTGATGATAACAAAAAGCAGAATAATAGAAGCATTCTGCATATGGCATGATCATTGTTTTTGCTTTTTCAATACTGCTAACCCATTGAGTTTAGCAATAAGTAAGTAATGTTTATGTTGTTGTGTTTGAGAAGGTGAGGTTAGATAAACGACTAAAAAAATTTCAAGTTTTATAATAGAAGATTCAACACTACAAAGCCTGCAAATTTTGTGAGGTGAATTAAATAGCTAGTGTTGAGTGGATGAGTTTGTGTGGAACATTTTTACTGCAGTTCTTAGTCTCATAGATTATTTGGTCTCTTTATTAAAATCTTGCATTTCATATTACTCAATATTTTTATTGTTAATGGCTACTATTTTTTAAAATTGCCTTTATGACCCATCTATTTGAATTTTCTGGCCTTAAATTATCCATATGGTAAAGTTGATGAGAAAGTAAATAGTGTCTTAAATTATTCATATCTTAAAGTAAAGTTGACGAGAAAGTAAAATAGACAATTAGGAGGACACAACCACCTTTCTCTTTTTATAAGAATGGCACAAGTACATGGTTATAATTCAAAACTACCCCACTTAAAAATTGGGGACATAAAAATTTTAATGAGTTTTGCTACATCAGTAAGAATTTGTACAAGTTGAAAGCTAAGATTTAGTACACCCTAATAATAGATGATTATCTCATTGACTTATTGTTGGATTCACTAATATTTCAAATCTAAAAATCTTGTTGCATATCATTATAGGAATTGTGGGCTTTGAACACTTTTTTTTAAAAGATATGAGAGCTCCAAAAGGAAATTTAAAATGACACATAATGATAAGAGTTGCCATTTATCATTTAGAGACTTGAGTAACAAAGACTTTCAACTTAAACACTAATATATTTCAAATAATTATCATGATAGGTCATTATCTTGGGTTAAGAGAGATTGTCATCATTTTTTCTATTATAACATAAATTGCCATGACATAATATAAACCTATTTTAAATGCATTGTGAACTTGATATTTTAAAAAAATATAATTTAAACTTATTTAAATTGTGTACTGTTAATCATTGAATTGTTGTTAAAGTGTCGATAAAATAATATAAAAACTCATTAATCAAAATTAAATATAATGTAACAATATGATTTATAGGTTATTAATATTGTATACACCTAAAAATGACACAAATCATCCTAAATAAATATTCTAAATATTTATTCCATTCTTCTACCAATTAAATAAATATTCTAAATTTATTTAATCAATTCACTATCCCATAATTAAATAAATTCTATTTATTTAATTAAAATTCTTCTATTTGTCCTTCACAATTAAAAATCATAAATTATTTAATTAAGCCTAATTCCTCTATCCTGAAGTTCTAAATTTAAAATTCCACATCACCTTTACACCTCACCTTTTCACCTCACCTTGTCCACCTCATCAAGTTGCACATGTAATTAAATATATTTAATATTTAATTGCCTTATTTTCCCTCACCCACATGGCCTATTTCTTCTCCAATCAGAGGTCAATTAACCAATCAATCAAATCTGTTAACTAACCTGTCAGTTGAGTCAAATCCTCAATCAATCCAGTCAGTTCCACAATCCACTCTTCTAATTGATCAGTCAATTCTGTTAACAGACCAGTCAATGGAGTTAACTCTCCAATCAGTTTTGTCACATCCCCCCTTTCATGATGGAGTTGGGACACTTGTCGCATTTCCACTGGTTGCACATTCCTCAACCATCCTCAACCGTTGATCTTCATATCTCCTCTCAACCGTTGATTCCTATTCTTCCAAGTCTATAAATGAAGCTTCATCCCTTCATTCTATTCATCCAGGCTTTTGACATCGTTACTCTGCAGAAATATCACCAGCGCGCCTTTGGCACCCACTTGTCATCCACAAGCTTGAGATCACCATTGTTGCATTGGAGCTCACCTTCATTGCATATCACACCATAGCCGTTCACCATCGACTTCCTCAAACTGCTTTAAAAGATTGCACTCTCTGAGGGCTCATCTCATCTGCAAAAGGACGATTCGTGATAGGCGAACAACAGAAGTTTCGAAATGGAAGAGGTTTGCTGTGTTTGTTCATTGCTTTGTTTACTTGAATCTTCTTTGTTTCACTATTCTGTTGATGTTTGGGTCATCTATTATTCATTTGATTGATCACCATTTTACCCTCACATTTTTGGCGCCCACCGTGGGGCCGTTGCCCCTTTATTTCACCATTTTTGAGCTTTTTTGAAGGCAGGTTCCGTACAGGGCACGCAGTCACGCACAGGTTCTTTTGGCGCATCTGTTTATTTCCACGGCGCATATAAAGACTGTTCCGGCGCATTTATTCTTTTTGCGCATCTGTGTATTTCTGCGGCGCTTTTGCACATTGTTACAACGCATAGGTTATAACTACACATCTGTTGACTGTTACAACGCTTCTAAAGACTATTGCTGCGCATCCATTAAAACTGCGCATATATTCATTTTAACCGCGCATACATTCAATCTTGCAGTGCATTCGTTAGTGCTGCGCTTCTGTTGATCATTTCTGCGCATCTGATCACTGAAGCTGCGCATTTGTAACAGACTCAAGTTTTAATACTTTTCTAGAAGATTTTGCTAACGTTAACCCCTTTGTAGGTGTTTACTGGAGTGGTTTTGCAGGGTAGGCTCGGGTTCAGTTACATGTAGTTGCATCTAATTAGGTCACCTTTCATTTTCTGGGAAAGAGTAAAATGGTTGTTCATTACAAATCTTCATCTAGTCCTAATTAGGGAGGAAGTAACTGGTTTATTTCATGCTTGCATTACAAACACCTTCAAAGTTATTGCTATCTGAGATTTAAAATTGAACTCATCACTGATCTTGAAGGTAAAATGAACCATCGCTATATCATGAGACCTAAATTTCAAAGTTAACAATCTCGTGCTTCGCGGTTTTAAAATTGAACTCATCACTGATCTTGCAGTTAAAATGAACTATTGCTATATCGTGAGACCTAAATTTCAAAGTTAACAATCTCGTGCAATGTGGATTTAAAATTGAACTCACTACTGCTTTCTGGGATTTAAAACTGAACCACTGCAATATTGCTGAAATCACTTCAAAGTTCTGTTTGAGTAGATTAGCCCATTTAGTTTTTATCTTTTAACTAGGGTGGATTAATTAGTGTATTCTGTGCTTGCGAATGACAATAGGCTTATGCTCTCCCCTCTTCTGGGTGATCAGAGTGCCAGACTTGTCATTCTATTTGTTTAACCTTTAGGAGGGGCCTGCCCTTGGATGCACGCTTGTCCAAGCGGGAACGACCCTGAGTGGTAACAGGCTAACGCCAAGCCCTACCGAGCCACTTAAAATAAATTGTGCTTGAGGTGAAAACCTCCTGCAACAAGTGCTGTTATGTTACACCGATGGCCAACCTCCCCCAAAACCCTCTCAGGCGTAACCCTTTGAGGCTGGGAGACTCCATAACGGAGAGTAGTGCCGCCGCACGTGTAACCACTTGAACGGTTGCCCGAATTAAATACCTCTTGTTTTAGTGGCCCAAATCCCTTATAATCCATTTCTCACCTAAGATTTTGTGCTTGCTTTTGTCCAAAATAGAGTAAAAAAACTACAAAAACAATGGAAAACTACAAAATACTCTTTGTGCTTGCTGTGTTTTCTTGCTAAATTAATTCATAATATCAGATCAAGAAGACCTTTTTCCAGCCAAAGAATACCAAAAACAGAGAAAAATCCAAAAAAAAATTGTGCAAAAAATACCAGAACTGCGCATATACACTTTTCTGCTGCGCATACACAGCGACTTGCTGCGCTTTTGCATCGACTGGCTGCGCATACATACCTTTCTGCTGCGCATATACACTTTTTGGCTGTGCTTTTACAGCGACTTGCTGCGCTTATACACCGACTTGCTGTGCATATACTTTTCTGCTACGCATTTACGCACTGTTACTGCGCATACGTGCTTCACCAGAACCGCGCTTTTACAGCGACTTATGGCGCATTTACCCATTCTTGCTGCACATCTGTTTCTGCGCATGTGTGACAGTGAACATCTGCCCTATTTTTGAGAAATTTTCATCAACTGTTCAAAGTACCCATTTCAGCCTAGTTTCATTTTTCGAGGTCAGAATCAACCTTGCAGTCAATTTTCATCCATTTCACCCAATTCTCTCTCTTTCATCGGTCGTCCCAGTCACCTTCTGTCCTAGTCACTCTTGCCCCAACGTCATTCTGTCCCATACCGATTCGACATAGGTCCTTCTTTGTTTCATTAGTGAATTCACGTAAGCCTAGTAGGTCACAGTACCTTTTGCTAGTAGTCTTGTTGAACGACTAAGCCCTACGCAGTAAGACTGGTATCGACTACCCTTGCTAGTGGCTAGAGTCTTGTGTCAACCGTCTTGCCTGAAGTCATTGAGCGAGAGAACCCTTTGTCCAAATCTTGTCCTAGATACCCCATTCATTACAGTCTTAGTCGGCACCTTGCCAAAATTTCTAATCCTAGTCCACTTCATCCCACCCCACCTTGCATGGTTCTTACTCGATCCCAGTACAACAAGCTAATTGAAATGGCCGACTCATCCGATCACATTGCCCCACCACGCGATGATGATGAAGAAATTTCTCGTGAAGAATTAGTAGCACACATGCAAGATAGCAAATTCCAACGCCTAGTGGAGAAAGTGCTCCTTGAGGACCCCACCAAATATTTCCATCATCTTGCTAGTCTCAGAATCAAACTCCCCGCAGACTTTGACATTAGCTCCATCATGGAAAATGCAGACAATGAACATGAGAGAGGCACAAATGACACGGTCCCCCATGCCAATGAGAGAGGAAAACAACCCATAGCTCAAAATGTTCCTATGGCAGATGTGAGACAACAAATTGAGAGTCTAAAGCTAGAAATCTCCAACCTTAAGATCGGCACAAGTTCCAAGAACTACTCCTTGGAAGATATAGCACCATACCCCTTTGACAGAAGTTTGGTCATGAAACCATTCCCCTATCAGTTCAGAATTCTGAAATTTGACAAATACAAAGGGAAGGGAGACCCTAGAGATCATATCAGGGAATTCACTGCAGCATGTCTAGAAGTAGCTCACAATGAGACCTACTTAATGAGACTGTTCCCAAGATCTTTAGGAGGTCAAGCTATGGAGTGGTTCTCGTGTCTCCCACCAGGAATCAAAACTTTTGATGAACTTGTCAATAAATTCATAACGCACTTCTCTTACAACATAGAACACGAGGTATCTATGCTAGACCTATGCAACACCAAACAAAAGGGTGGTGAGTCTTTCGCCACCTTCTTACAACGATGGAGACAGCTAGCTAGTAAGTGTTCTTACGACATGCCTGAGAAACAACTATTGGAAATGTTTGTCCACAATTTGAATCCCGATCTTAGCTATCAGATTCAGATACAATGCCCTACCTCATTCGCCAAAGTCATTGAAATGGGGCTATTCATTGAGAAAGCTATGATCGCTAAAGGAACTCTCAAGCTCTACAAGGACACACCTCCTTCCAATTACACAACTGACAAGTCAAAGTTTTGGACCAAGAACAAGAATGTGGTCAACGATGGAGTAGTGGATGCCAAGGCGGCAGCCCCTAAACAACAACCCATATTCACTCTTAAGGAAGAAGCAAATAACGGTGCACTCAACAAGCCACCCCCTCAGGAACCTAGACCTTGGTTCAATTCAAATCCAAGGAGGAAATTCACACCGTTAGGAGAATCTCAAGAATCGGCCCTCAGAAAGTTGTTGGCTAACAATGAAATTTCTCTACCGCCAACAAGTGACTATGAGCCTATAGTTAAACCTCCCTATTGGAAGGACACAGACTATTGCGAGTATCATCGAGGAAGGGGGCACACAACCAATAATTGCATCCGTCTTAAGAATGTCATACAGGATATACTGGATCAAAATCAAGGAGGAACACAACAGCATACCTCCAATGAATCTCATGTGGCCTACCGGGATCCTCTTCTAAATCACAACAGGCCGTATAACAACAATCACAACAGCGGTCACAACCAGAACAATGGTCACAATGGCAACAACTCCAATGGCAATCCCAATAACGACAACAATCGCAACCGGCCAAATCAGAACAGCGGGTCGAGTAATGCTAACTATGCAAGCGTTCCATTTGAGTACACCATTAACTGCATTTCAGAACATCTTCCGCAGGTCAATGTCATCTCCCCCAACCAACAACCAGGACCTAACAGAACTGGTTGTAGTATAATTACCCGCAGTGGTAAAGTCACGATCAATACCACCCCTCCAAGGTCGTCGCTATCTCCGTCTAACTCCCGTCCATACAATGTCATCGACCAGTTACAGAAAACCCCGGCTCACATTTCTATATTGGAGCTCTTGCGTCTATCTCCTTCTCATAAGGAGATTCTCGAGAAAGCCTTAGTGGAAACTACTGTCCCCACTAACCTGGCCCAAGAGAAGTTTCAAACCATGGTTGGCAATCTGACATCCTCCCCTTCCATATCATTTACTGAGCAAGATGACCTTTCCGTATCTAAACCCCACAACACTCCCCTACACATTGTCGCATTCGTACACAAGCACCGCATCAAGAGGGTTCTCATTGATGTGGGTGCCGGTTTGAATATTTGCACTTTGAAGCTAGTCCTTGCATTGGGGTTCTCTGAATAGGCAGTTGATCCACGGAGGAAGATTACCATAAAGGCCTATGACGAGGAAGAGAGAACCACAAAAGGCACGGTTGTCCTACCTATTCAAGTTGGACCGGTAATCAAAGATGTGGTGTGCCAAGTCCTTGATCGAGAGCTTGCTTATAATATCTTACTAGGGAGACCATGGATCCATGCCATGAAGGCTGTCCCCTCAACCTACCATCAGTGCATTAAATTCCCGCACAACGGCAAGCAGGTTACCATTCAAGGCGACCCTGATCCCTACCAACACTACAATTCTTTCCAAGCAAAACCTGAATGTGTCATACCCAACAATTGAGCCCACATTTCCCCTACCCCGCAACAGGACCATTTCGCTGAAGCCTCCTCCTCACGGCCTAAACCAATGAAAATCACCATAAAAGAAAATGGCGTGGGGGAATACCAGATTGAGCACAGCCTCAACCTTGCAAGAATGCCCTTGTCTCCTCGCTCCTTTGGCCAGCCCAAGCATCAACTCAGGCATTTTCCAAAGCCCTCTGCTCCTCCTATAACTCCCGCAAACCCCTTTGTAAAATGGGGGACCTTATCCGATGAATCAGAGGAGCGAGATCTCTTGCAATGGCTTTATGCCGAAGAAGAAAACACACCCCAAGATTCACCCAGACTCCCTACAGAACTCTATGGATGAGGTGAGACCATCTTGCACAGGATGGGATATGAAGGACAAGGCCCTATCGGCCTCAGAAAAGAAGGGATCATCGAACCTATACAACCTTCTTCCTCCTCTTCGGCTAGAAACACCACTGGCTTGGGATACAAAGGCAAGGGTAAAGCCAAGGAAAATGCCTGTCTTGTGGAGACAATCCAAACACTCCAAGTGGACAGTGACACAGATTCAGATGATTCCAATGAGTATGAGTGGGACGAGCTAACGGAGCACTCCTACGACGACAAAGAGGTTGACACCATCCAAACTCTTAGCCCTTACCATGAGAGACAAACGCAACGGGACAGACCACTGGAGTCTGATTTGCCCCTCCCTGAGAGTATGGCTTTCGAGGAAAGTCTCGATTCCATTGCGATAAACAACTTGGAGGAAAGTACCCCCCAGAACACTACCCCCACCTATGCTCCTAGTATTTCCATCCACACTATCAATGAATCAGGTCTTTCATCCGACTCCCTTCCCCTCTTGCACCCTAAGCTTATTGACTGGAATCTGCAAGGAACCCCCCAATTAGATATGTTCCAGAACGATGATGCCTACATTGACTATATGGGACTTAGAGATCACTTACCAAAAAGGGATCATAAAGCCGGTTTCGCTATCGAACTTAATACTGTAGCTTACTTTGGGGAGGGTGCCAAGCCTTCTAGTCGCAAAAATATAAAGATCAAAAAGGGATCTGATGGTGAAAACCACCGTACGGCAGTGTCAAATCATAAAACAGTAAAAAGAAAAGACGTATCTGAAGGTGAAAACCCAACTGTGGCACCTGACGATGGAATGCTTGACACCCTCCCAAGTGATATGTATCAAGAAAGGTCACAGATCGTGGTGGAGCCAACAGAGCCAGTGAACATTGGAACCGAAGAGCAGCCTAAGATTATCCACTTTGCAAAATCTCTCACGCCGCCTGAGAAAACTAGGTTTGTACCATTCTTTAAAAAGAAGAGAGGCAGCTTTGCTTGGTCATATGCCGACATGCCAGGTTTGGACCCAAACCTGATCCTACATCACTTGCCATTGGATCCAGGGGTGAAGCCCGTAAAGCAAAAACTGAGAAAGATGCATCCTCATATAGCCCTTCTGGTCAAGGAAGAACTCAAGAAATTGCTAGATGTGGGGTTCATCAGAGCCATAGACTATCCTGAATGGATATCAAACATTGTGCCAGTATCTAAACCGGATGGCCGAGTTCGACTATGCAATGATTTTCGAGACTTAAACAAGGCGTGCCGCAAAGATGACTTTCCATTGCCAAACATAGACATCATAGTCGACCTTACAGCAGGACATACAATGTTATCACTCATGGACGGATTCTCCGGGTATAACCAAATCAAAATAGCACCTGAGGATCAACACAAAACAGCTTTCACTTGTCCATGGGGTACCTTTTGCTGGAATGTCATGCCATTTGGGCTGAAAAATGTAGGTGCTACATATCAGCGGACCATGACAACTATATTTCATGACATGATGCATGTGACTATGGAAGACTATGTTGACGATATCTTGGCAAAATCACTCACCAGGGACTCACACCTGGACACATTAGAAAAAGTCTTCCAACGATTGGATCAATTCCAAGTAAAACTGAACCCGAAGAAATGTGTGTTTGGGGTCACATCAGGCAAGCTGCTAGGCTTCATCATGTCAGCAAACGGCATAGAGGTAGACCCGGCCAAGGTCAAAGCAATCATGGACATGCCTCCGCCCAAAACTCTAACACAATTGAGATCCTTACAGGGTAAGCTACAGGCCATCCGTAGGTTCATCTCACAGCTGGCAGACAAGTGCCATCCTTTCAGCCATCTCCTACATAAGAACGTTCCATTTAAATGGGATGAGAAGTGCGAAGAGGCATTCAACAAGCTCCAGGAGTACCTCATGAATCCTCCTATACTCATGCCTCCGATCCAAGGAAAACCTTTGATTCTCTACATATCTGCTACACCTACTGCTCTTGGGGCTCTCCTAGCGCAACAAGACTATGAGAACAAGGAAAGAGCTGTGTACTACATTAGTCGAACCTTAGTGGGCTACGAGTTGCAGTACTCACAGGTGGAACGTTCATGCCTTGCGGTGGTTTTTGCCTCACAAAAACTCTGACACTACATGTTGGCACATCCTGTCAAACTCATTGCCAAGATCGACCCACTAAAATATCTTCTCAACAAAGCAGCTCTCACAGGTCGACTAGCCAAATGGGTTATGCTTCTTAGCGAATATGATATAGAGTATGTGGATAGAAAAGCCATCAAGGGGCAAATCATCGCTGACCAACTAGCTGAGGCACCGTTACAGGACACTTCACCAATGCAGTTTGAGTTCCCCGATGAGTCTTTATTCACTCTGTCAACATCTCCTTGGAAACTCTACTTCGACGGGTCTTACACCAACCATGGATCAGGGGCAAGTATCTTGTTTATCACTGCCCAAGGTGACACAATTCCAAAGTCCTACAGGTTGTTATTTCCATGCACTAACAATATAGCGGAGTATGACGCTTTGGTAATTGGTCTCAAGATGGCCACTGAGTGGAAAATCCAAGCACTATGTGTCTACGGTGATTCTCAGCTTGTCATAAACTAGGTCAACGACGAGTATCAAACCAAAGATGAGAAGCTCATCCCATACAAACGGATGGTCGACGACCTCAAAGCACATTTTGGGACCATCTCGTTTGAGCAAATACCTAGGATAGAGAACACAGCAGCCGATGCAATGGCGACCATAGCCTCTCTTCTTGAGATACCTGAACATGAGTCACGGTATGAGTTCTTAGTAGAAACAATTCGACAACCGGCTTATGATCTCCTCGAAACCCATTCCATTTGCCACCTAGTAGGATCTGATTCGCCTTGGTACGGTAAAACCTACACTTACCTCAAGGACAATATCCTTCCTTTGGACCTCTCTTCCAACCAAAAACAAACTTTCATCCGACAAGCCTCCCGTTACACCATTATCGCCAATACCCTTTACCGACGTGGTCTGGATGGTACTTTACTCTGTTGTCTAGAACAAGAAGAATCTGTAACTGCCTTGCGAGACGTGCACGAAGGGATCTGCGGAACACACTCCAGCGGTCCTTCCTTAGCTAAGAAACTCATGCGTTTGGGTTATTACTGGCCCAATATGGAAATGGATTCATATCAGTTCGTCAAAACGTGCAAACAGTGCCAGATACATGGGAACCTGATTCATGCACCTGCTCAGGAGTTGAGACCTCTAACGACACCCTGGCCCTTTTGCCAGTGGGGATTTGACCTCGTGGGAAAGATTCATCCGCCTTCTTCCAACGGCCATAAATTCATCATAACCTCCACTGAGTACTTTACAAAGTGGATTGAAGCCGTTCCCCTATCAACCGTCACAGGAAAGCAAATTTCCTCTTTCATTCTGAATTACATTATCTACCGATATGGCATCCCTTCATCCATCATAACGGATAACGGGAGACCCTTCAAAAATCAGGATGTCCAAGAACTTTGTGAGCGTTTTAAAATCCAACATCGTTTCTCCACTCCATACTATCCCCAAGGTAACGGCCAAGCTGAGGCATCGAACAAAACCATTCTGAAAATCCTAAAGAAGACTGTCAATGAAGCTGGTCGCGATTGGCACGTCCAACTCAATCCCGCTCTATGGGCCTATAGAACCAACATACGCACTCCCACAGGTGCTACACCCTACGCCCTCGTCTATGGTTCCGAAGCCATCCTTCCCATTGAGGTCGAACTCCCATCCCTTCGGGTGTCGTTGAAAGGTCTCATATCAGACGAAGAGTACAGAGTCTCCAGACTACAAGAGCTAGAACTGCTAGAGGAAAGGCGCCAAAAAGCTTTTGACCATCTCAAAGCCTATCAACAGATGATGTCAAGAAGCTACAACCACAAGGTTAGACCAAGATGCTTCAAGGTTGGGGACCTTGTCCTAAAAGAGAACCCTCGCAATCAGCAGGACAGAGAAAAGAAAGGTAAGTTCGAGCCTAACTGGCTTGGACCCTATGTAATTGTAGCGGCTTACGGATCGGGGGCATATCAGTTGGCCACATCAGAAGGTGAGTTGTTTGATGATCCAATCAACAGCATGCACCTTCGTCGGTTCTATACTTAAGAGAACCCCAATGCAAGGGGGCACAATAAAGTCAAAAATAAAAAAAAATCAAAAAAAAAGTTACAAAGAGAACATACAAAAAAAAAATAAAAAAATAAAAAAAAATAGAAAGCATACAAAAAAAATCGTCCTTTGGTGAAAACCTGGCAAACAGGCGCCTTGGATAGGTATCATGAGGAAAACCTGGCAATCAGGCGTCATGTTACTTTCTAGCTTCTCGTGCAAATAAAAGCAAGTGATGAAAACCTGGTAAACAGGCGTTACTTGTGACAAACCGCATTCTCCATCTTTGGGAATCCAATCACCTTGAGCCCATTCTCCCTCTATTTTCCCCATTCGACCCATATCCATCCCACAATAAACACTTGACAGTTACCTATCGTGGCTTGATACTCACCTTGTGGCCTTGTCGACCAAGGTTTTGTCCCATACCGTCTCCTCAATGTAAGCCTAGTGTAGTGTCTCTCGTCGGTGTCTATGGTCTGAATCTGTGAACTACATCGCCTCTACACCGTCACGTAGGCAAGGCCATTATTCTAATGCGCCCCTGAGGCTTCCATCTCTCCCAAGGTCCCATTCGTCTCCCTTTCTTGTCTTCATCCTTGTCGTCTTTCTTCTAGTCCATCCATGGTCCATTAGGGTTTCCCCCGAACTATGTTGCCTCTGCGTCGTCACGTAGGCAAGGCCATTTAGCAATGAGCCCCTGAGGCACTAGGTCAGTCCCTTAGGGTCCGTCTTCTCAATAAGGATTGTGCAACCTTCTCATCAAGCAGGCAAATGCAAGCAAAAAAAAAAAAATCCGCGCTTCAAGCAGAAATCTTGACTATGAGCATCTTAACCTATCCAATGCAAAGCAAATACCCAAGGTCTTCCAAATGATTTTATGCAAATTAAGGCAAGAAATAAACACATATCAACGCAAATATGCTTTGTAGATTGGAGCCTAGGGTTAAGTTACAGAGTCTTGACTTTTGCTATCATACCTTCCTATGCTACTCAAGGATGCCAAAAGCTAGAGATGCTATGATGGGGGCATGATTACTTTCTTTGTTTGTTGTTTGTGGATTAAACTTTAGTAATGTGAAGCCTTGTCTAAGGACATGATCGGCAAAAGATCATCGAGGACATCAAAGGTCTAACATGAACGGGGGCAATCCTTGCTTGTTGAAACGCAAGAGGTACTTAGGTCATCTAGATTCAAATTTTGACTAGATGCTTGTATTAACTTGCTAAATCACAATCCATGTAAGCAATACTCAGGTCATCTCGGTTCAATTATACCTAGATGCTTGTATTCACTTACAACATTTCAGAAAAGTACCACAAAAAAAAAAATGCCCAATGATGAAATAAAGCACTCCAATAGCAAAGCATCCATCCTATATCCATTTATACATCCATACCATACCCCATGCAATAAAGATCCAACAATGTAGAGTATCAATACAAATAAAAGCTTGTGAATCTTTCTATCGAGTCTTTCTTCTATCAATCAAATTTCTATCTATCATCATATCTTTCATCCTTGACCAGTCAATCTGAGCAATGATCCAAATGCAAGGTCCATCCTTAATCCATACCAATCAAGTCAAGTCAATCTTGCACAAATGATCCACTCACAATCAGTGGTCTTGATCCTTGTCTGGTCGTAAACCAACTCGATCAGTTAGTCAATCAATTGTCTTATATAGGATGTTGCATTGTTGAAATCAGACCAATACACGCGTCTTACACGACATGCTTCATTTCCTAAAACCAGACACTATCCTTCATGTTGCTCTAGGGATCTATCATTCCCCACCATGACAACACGCCTGCCGTGTCGGTCTAGGGATATATTGTTCCCCGCCATGACAACACTATCGTATATCATTATCAGTATATCATTGGTTTACCGCTTGACAGGGGCAATACCTTGTTTGTTCTTGTGTCATTTGTGTATACTTGCTTGCTTGCTTGTGTGTGTCATCATTCCATCTTGCATCGTGTATCATTTGACACTTTCTTCACCCATTTTCTTCAAACTCAACCTTCTTCATCGTGAGATTGTCCGTCTCACGCCTTCTGCCTTCTTCTCGTCCAATCTCCTGAGGGGGCATCTTGTCATTAAACTTGTACCAGGGGCAAACTGGGGCATGTATCATCATTCAGACTATCAAATTCTTTGAAGCAACGCTGTAAACTGCATTGCATCAAAGAGGGGCAAAATGTATACGCCTAAAAATGACACAAATCATCCTAAATAAAGATTCTAAATATTTATTCCATTCTTCTACCAATTAAATAAATATTCTAAATTTATTTAATCAATTCACTATCCCATAATTAAATAAATTCTATTTATTTAATTAAAATTCTTCTATTTGTCCTTCACAATTAAATAATCATAAATTATTTAATTAAGCCTAATTCCTCTATCCTAAAGTTCTAAATTCAAAATTCCACATCACCTTTACACCTCACCTTTTCACCTCACCTTGTCCACCTCATCAGGTTGCACATGTAATTAAATATATTTAATAGTTAATTGCCTTATTTTCCCTCACCCACATGGCCTATTTCTTCTCCAATCAGAGGTCAATTAACCAATCAATCAAATCTGTTAACTAACCTGTCAGTTGAGTCAAATCCTCAATCAATCCAGTCAGTTCCACAATCCACTCTTCTAACTGATCAGTCAATTCTGTTAACAGACCAGTCAATGGAGTTAACTCTCCAATCAGTTTTGTCACATCCCCCCTTTCATGATGGAGCTGGGACACTTGTCGCATTTCCACTGGTTGCACATTCCTTAACCATCCTCAACCGTTGATCTTCATATCTCCTCTCAACCGTTGATTCCTATTCTTCCAAGTCTATAAATGAAGCTTCATCCCTTCATTCTATTCATCCAGGCTTTTGACATCGTTACTCTACAGAAATATCACCAGCGCACCTTTGGCACCCACTTGTCATCCACAAGCTTGAGATCACCATTGTTGCATTGGAGCTCACCTTCATTGCATATCACACCATAGCCGTTCACCATCGAGTTCCTCAAATAGCTTTAAAAGATTGCACTCTCTGAGGGCTCATCTCATCTGCGAAAGGACGATTCGTGATAGGCGAACAACAGAAGTTTCGAAATGGAAGAGGTTTGCTGTGTTTGTTCATTGCTTTGTTTACTTGAATCTTCTTTGTTTCACTATTCTGTTGATGTTTGGGTCATCTATTATTCATTTGATTGATCACCATTTTACCCTCACAAATATTAAGACATTATTTTTATATTTTAATTAAATAGAATCAATCATGCACATGATGAATCGGTCATGTATCATTAATTCACTAAAAGTGTGATTGGGGCCACACGAGCTCTAATTGAACAAGATTGGGTGTAGTGAGATGAACTAAAGCTAATCAATTATCTACCAAAAAGATCACATTTGATTGGTTCATTGGGTGCACGATTGTGGTCAATAATCTCCAACTACACAAATTTGGGTGTGCAACTAACTCATTTGAGCCCACTCATGCATGTGATGAGCCAATCACATACGATTAGTCTGTGGGGTGCAAAATTGGGACAAATCAATTTGTATTTGGATGAGATTAAGTGCGCAAGGATTAATTAACCCTAATCACACATCTAATGATCAATTAACAATATATTGTTTAATCAAGTGTACCATTTGGGTCAACTGAGCCCTAATTAGACAATATTCGGTTTGTGGGTCTCAAGTGGGTTTGATCACATACTTTATATTAGTTAATTGTAACATATAATGGTCTATTTTATATGTAATAGAACCAATCAAAACTCAAATGGAACAAATTAGATGAGTAAGGATTAATTATTTGATTAACAAAAATTATATACTAACTACATGTATTTGGTTCATTAAATCTCTAACTAGGGTCAATAGATCCCTAATTTCAATGAAATTATCTATCCAAATCTTGATCAACCTAATCTCATGTATGAGTGTTTTGTTGGGTGCACAATAAAGGGAAATATAACCCTAACTAGATAAGATTAAGTGTGTAGGTGTAACACCTCAAATAGCCGACTAAAATTCAAACAACATTTTTTTTTATTTATGTTTATTGTTTAAAACACTTGACAAATAAATCAGAATTCATTACATCAATATAACTTGAGTTTTCAAGATATACTTTAAAACTAAACCCAAAGGAAATTTAATTATCTTTACTTCTATTTTGATTCCTTAGGGCTTTAGGGTTATTCAAACAATTTCTATGAATTGGATATCATACTCAAATCCCTACAAAGAGGACACATGGCCACTCTAGTTCATCTAATTTCTCAACTCTTAGGCTCCTTGGTTTCTCAGGCATCACAGACTTCTTAAGTATACTCTCTAGACACTATCAACTCCTATGAACTAAAATAATTCTTTGACTTGGCTAACTTAATCCTCTCATCCCTTAATATTCACTTAGAAAAAACTTTTTAAGGATGCTCCAAACTTGAGAATTCCTGAATTGTGACATACTCAACTTTTTGGTTCTAGGAATTATAATTGAATCCTTTTGGAGAACTTGATCGATGTGAATATTACTTAATATTACCTCATTTAGATTTTTGTTATGGGTTTTATGAGTAAATGCCTCCTCAACATATTATGTTAGCCACTATGTTTTCTCTACTATAAATCTTGCACATTGTGGGATTTCAGAAATACATCCAACAATCAATGTTGCTAAAGGATATTTTAGATTTCTAAAAACACTTGAACTCCTATGGACCTTCTATTTAACTTAAATCCATAACCATGAATACTAGACTTTGCCACTTAAGATCTCAAGGTGAAAGTTCAAAGTTGTGTCCTGATTTTATAAAGGAAATGACTAACACCGATTTAAC
This sequence comes from Cunninghamia lanceolata, assembly GCA_027924645.1. NCBI lineage: Eukaryota > Viridiplantae > Streptophyta > Pinopsida > Cupressales > Cupressaceae > Cunninghamia > Cunninghamia lanceolata. Next base: position 56,876 of record BSBN01001413.1, on the reverse strand, counting down.
TTTTTAACTTGAATCGCTAGAAAGTGACATATATGTTTTGAATATTAAAATGATGTAAACTAATGAAATGTAGATTTTTTAGTTTATTTTATTTTTGTTATTTTTTTAAATAAAAAGATTGATTGAATGTGGCTTTTTTTTAATCAAATTGACACTATAATTTAGTTGTTGATAAATGCTAAAAATGAGGTTAAGGGGGGCTCCACTTTTTTTATAGTAAATTTTATTTTTTTCCTTCAATTTGTTTAAATGCATTTATAACTTGAAACTTTAGTGCATGGATTTTTTACCTCTTTCGATTAAAAAATTAAATAAATCTTGAAAGTCTCATGTTCTAAAAACACAACTACTTCAAGGGACCTCCACTTTTTGCCTTAACTACTTATTTGTGATAGAAAATGATTATATCATTTTGACATGGAATCTCTCCTCTAATGCATCATATTTTTTATTCTTTTAATAGACTTTAGTATTCTCTTGACAAGATAATCAACCTTTTTTATTTTAGTGTTGATGACCTACTTTTAGTAAAAAATAAAAAATAAAAAATAAACATTAATTGATTGTTTTTTTTAAATTATTTTTCTAAAAACAACACTTAGAAATCTACAAAAGAATACTTTCAGATTTTTTTCAATGTTATTTATGTGAGTAGGAGTTGTCAGAGCATTATTTTTTCAATTTTTTTTGTTTGAATCAGCACCTAAGTGATGCTACATATGTATCTAGTGAACACTTTCAACTAGAAAAGTTGTGGCCCAAATCTAATTTAACTAGAATGAATCTAGCTCAAACATATTTTTGACCAAAATTGACTTTTAGTTGGAAATTTATGCTTAATTTCAATTGTACTAATAAATTGGCCTAAAGTGAGACACAACTTTGAACTTCCACCCCTCAATGATAATAGAATTGATGATTGTGTACTAAACAACAAGACTTTGTGGACCTATTGTAGACACCTAAAAATGTCTTCATCATCAAAACCGACTCCCGATATCCCTAAGCATACCAATTTCCCTTCTAATTGATTAATTAAATTTTTATTTAATTAATTATCCCTTCATCACCTAATTTTTCATCATTTTACCCCTACAATTGGATTAATTTAATTAATTCAATAGTTCAACCTTACCCAATTAATTAAATAAATATACAATATTTATTTGGTTGATTTCCCCCTTCTCACTAAGCCCAATTAATTAATTAAATCATGTTTATCTAATTAATTCAGCCTATTAATCAACATATCCCTACCCTAGGTGATTAAATAGTCATTATTTAATTACCTACCCTAACCTACATCAGCCTAGCCTTAAGATTAATTAAGTAAATCATTAATTAATTAATCTTATCACCCACTAATCCATTTGCTAATTTATTCCAGCCATATTAATTAGGTTAATCACCTCAATTAATTTGGTCAAACCCTCATTAACACTTCTTCCCACATCCCATGAATAAAAAATTGATTTCCATGTCAAATAAATCAATTTTTAATACACATTTGTCATAATCTCTATTAAATACCTCTTACACCCCTTACACATGTCATAACTCATTAATATCCACTCTTCCCCAAATGAATTTTAAATTCATTTTACTCTTCCCCATGTGAATTTTTAATTCACAAATAATCCATCTCACCCAACCTCATTTATGGACCCCTCTTCCCAAGATTAATTAAAAATTCATCTTTATTCTCATCCCTTCATTTTTCAAGATTAAATCTAGGCACTCCACATCATCTTCATCCTCCACCATTGATCTCTCAAATCAATCTCCACCCTTGCATCAAAACCTCTCCAAAAATCCTATAAATACACCATCTCTCAAGCCATTTGATCATTCAATTTCTATGCAAAGTTATTATGTCAAAATAGCATTTGAGCTAAGTGAGTCTTGAGTTGCATTTGTGAGCTTGAGAGAATTTCACATACCATCATTCATCTAGGTTATATCTAGGAGTTATTGGGTGCAAGCTCCTTCACCCTATCTTGGATTGGGTATTCACATTAAGGTATAAGTCTTTGTTTTCATGCATTAGATTTTATGTTTTTACCTTGATTTGAATTCACTAATCACATTTGGCACCCCCGGTGGGACCCACAAGGTCTCAATCTAACTTGTTGTGTGAGCTTTTGGCTTGTTTTAGACGTGTTTTTGCAAGATTAGCGCTATCTCCTTGCGCAGTAGCACCATTTTACCTACATTTTGAGGCCATTTTGTGACTATATTAGCACCTTTTTACATGGCCTTTTGCTTGTTATCCGACTCACATTGTTGTCTTTTATTGATCTTTTGGCAGTTGTTTGTGTCGTTTGACCTCAGTTTTTGTAGGATTGATTCAGGGATAAGGGGAGATTATATCAAAATAGCCTTAAAATCCAACTTTTATGCTTTTGTTTTCATTTTGTGTTGGTTTTTATTGACTAGGCTATTTCATTGCTATAATTTGTCTTTTGGACATCACGGAGGACTAACAAGACCCATTGGACTTAATCTAATCCTTTGTTTGCTTGAGAAAACTTATGTTTTGCAGCTTTGACCATTTCAACCCAGTATTAGCACCATTGACACCTAGGGCAGTGCCATAATCCACAGTCGACTAGACAGTTCAGACTTTCGCACAGTAGCGCCTTTCTTTGGCATTTTAGAGCTATCTTGAAACATAGCACTATAGTTGTCTGTATTAGCGTAATTATTAGTTTTAGTGAAATCTTCAATATTGTGTAGTGCTATCTATGTATTCAGCACAATCTGTAGTCTATTGTAGTGCAATCCGCATGTATTTGTAGAGCTATTTTCTAGGGTGGTTAGGTTTTGTCATAGATTCTGTAGTAGCGCCATTTGAGGGGTTTTTGGGTGCCATCTGTCTCTGTTTTAGCACTATTTTTATAGGCTAACCTTGGGTTCTATGTAGGGACTTATATCTATTTTGTAGGTCATCATCATCTATCCAAGACCATTATTTTGAAACCACTAATAGTTTTGTAGGGTTTTTCTTTAGATTAGACAAAACACTTCAATTGGTGCTCATAAAAGGAACCCTTGCATGTTAGTACAAACAACACTTCAATTGGTGCACTAAAATCAATCAATTGGTTTATCAAACAAACAACAAACAAACACTTCAATTCGTACTCATAAAAAGAATCCTTGTGTGCCTGAGTGTAGAAAACATTTGATTTTGGTGCTCTAAAATTTGACAAGTGCTTGCAAACAAACTTAGGAACATTTCGATTTGGGATTACAAAGAACATTAGTAAGTGTTTGTCGTGCTTGGTGCACTTGCACATTGTGTTTCCCAAAGGGTTTAGAATTGAAGTATCCTCTCCCCTTGCCTTGCAAAAGGATCTTGGGTGTAAGAGAAACGGTTCTAACACCCTTTCTTTTTCTAGGCCATGGGCCTGCTTTTGAGACACATCCGAAAGGAGAACTCACTAGTGACCCCAAGTGGTACTTTCATCCGGTCCGCTATATGTAAATTAGGATAAGGCGAAAGCCAAGTCCAAATTGGTATCATCATATACCATTCGATGCTAAGCTTGAAAGGGAGTAGTACCTTGTGTATATGAAACCCCTAGTAGAGCTAGTAAAAACCTTAAGTGGTTTATCGGATGCTTGTATCGTGCCAATCCCCTGGATGTTCCCCCACTACGAACCTTTGTTTTAGTAGCCCAAATCCTTCTACTTGTTGGCACAAAAGGTGGGACCTTTGAAGCTGCCCTGATTCTCATGGTTCTTAGTAGAGATAGTAGGGACAATCCTAAGGTTTGGTGTGGGTACAAGCCTTGGGAAACCCAGATCTTCGTATGTGTGAGAAGTGAGTGCTGTGGAGGGGAGCCAGTGCTACCAAGATCCTAAAGCTATCTGCTTTGAATAGGCATGGCCAGGGGACCCAACAAGTATTGTCCTATCCTCGCCTTAGGTTGTGCAAAAGTTCTTGTTAAAATCTTTACACAAACAAATCTTTGGCTATTATGTTCTATTGTGCTTGAAGTGTTTTCAAAAACTTGCCAAGAAACAACAAACATCATTTGATCAAACTTCCTACCCATAAAAATCCAAATTTGTCATCAAAATCCATCTTTTTTCTAAAGCCTCGACCAACACTGATCTGTTTTAGCACTATCTTTGTCTGTTTTGGCACCATTTTACTTGAGTTTTGGTGCTATTTACGGACTGACCCGCCTAAAACTTTGAAGAATTGTCTTGTGATCTTTAGCGCATGCCTAGCCATAATCCATAATCACCTTCCCAAAATCTGTCAATACCCCATCCATTTTGATCCAAAGTTTCCCAATCATACCTCCATTTTGACCTTAGAGGATTAATCATTATCATTATTGGACCCTTTTATCATACCTTTAAACCCAATCATAATCCATTCATTTCCATAGCTTCTCATCTTCCTTGATTTTTTGCATAACTTGTTGGACCAAATAGCATCCTTCTACAAATCCATTTGTTTCTTCCATCCAAAAACACATCCAAAATCCTTTAAACCAAAAATCAATCAAAACCATCAACCAACATCCAAAAAATCAATCTTGAGCTAAATTTGAATCTAGGTTTCATCCTTCACATCTTATTTTTCTTAATTGGTCATTAGTCTAACTTCAAGTAGAAATAATCATCTCTCTTTGTGTAAGTTTATAAGTCTACCCCAAACAAGGAGACAACATCCATTGTGCAACACCTAAAATCTAGATCTTACTTGAGCTCATTTGTTGACTTCTAAATCCCTTTTCAAAAACATCATCCAAATCTCTCATACCAAACATCTAGTTCACCTAAGGTTCCATCCCCCAAATCAACATCAAAATCTCTTCCATCAAATCATCCTCAAACAAAACCCATTTATCCTCCATCATTTTGGTCCAAATTTTTGTGAAATATCATCCACTCTCACCATCCTTAGGCTGACACCTTTTTTGACACTCATCTCTTAAAAGTGAAAATCTATTTAAACCACGTCCTAATTTTCTTCCACCTTTAGATTGTAAGGATTACACTCTCTTATATCTAAATTCCATTCCATTATCATATCCTCTTTGGGTCCAACAAATTGAACCACATTCTTTAAGGTCTCTACCTTTCATCCATGTCAAAAAATCAAAATCCATACACTTGCATGCCCATAACTAGATCACAACACAAGAAGAATCAAGCAATGGCAAAATTTGGACAATACAAGGGCATAGGGATGCCTCCAACCAACAAAAACATCATACCAACCGACCAACAAACATACAACATACTCTCGGTCTTCCAAATCCCATCATGTAATCCCAATGAGAATCCCTTCCATTTCTTGCAACCACAACCACCCATCCAAAACACCCCCACCATCAACCAAATAGATCAATATGTCCTAAGCTTTACACAAGACTCCGATAGCATGGATATGCTTGACAAAGTCCTAAGGTCGGACCCGAATAGATATCTTGATTTTCTCCTCAAATTTGGTGCCCAACCACCCATCAACACAACATCTTCCCAACCATCCTCGTCCAATCCTACAACATCATCCCAACCATCCACATCAAACACCAATCCACCCATATCTCAAACCTCAACCCCCATCACATATACCAATCCCACAAGCTCTAATGTTGCCACATCCACCACTCCCACAAGTTCTAACATTACCACATCTACAATTCCCACTAACATATCCATCGCATCTAATGTCCCCAATCCTACCATCTCCCAACCCGTTGTCACTTCCACCACCATAACAAACGTAAACCCTTCCATTCCCCAAATTACCTTGGGCATCCAAAGAAACCCCACGCACATGAGTGCTTCCACAACTGTGCCCCAACTCAACCCTCAAACCATAGCCTACATAAGACAACTCTTTTCATAACCATCTCACAACACGATCAACCCATCCAACGCTAATACATCCCATGTCAATCCATCCAACCTCAACCCATCCAATGTCAACCCATCTAATCTCATGCAACACAATCCCAATCCTCAAATACCACCTCATATTCTCCAACAAATCCATGCTTACCAACAATATCTCGCACAACTCAATCAAAACCAAAACACCATCCCACAATATCAACACACGATCCCACAAAATCAAAACGTTATCCCCCAAACTCAAACAAACCAACATCAAATCCTACCAAATCTCCAACATCTCATCAACCAACAAACCTACATCCCACAAACACTGCCAAACCCAAACCTAACAAGTGTGGTACAAACATTGATCCAAAAGGTAGACGATTTGCAGATTGGGGGCAAGTGCAAACATTATTCTTTTGAGGATATTTGTCCCTACCCATTTGATCGAACATTATACATGCCTCCTTTTCCCAAAAACTTTGAAACACCTAAATTCGACAAGTATAAGGGAAAGGGAGACCCTAGGGATCACCTTAGGGAGTTCTACCTTGCTTGCCTTGAAGTCTCAAACAACGACACATATTTAATGAGACTTTTTCCTAGGAGCCTCGGTGGTCAAGCTGCTGAATGGTTTGCACATCTTCCCCCAGGCATTAGGTCTTTTCCTAAGCTCGTAGAGAAATTTGTCAACCACTTCTCCTACAATTTCAAACATGAAATATCCATGATGGACCTTTGCAATACCAAAAAAAAGAGTGGAGAATCCTTCACTTCATTCTTGTAGAGGTGGAGAGGCTTACCAAGAAAACTCCCTTGGCCGATTCCTATGAAGTAATTAGTCACCATGTTCGTGACTAATCTAAACCAAGAAATGGGGTTCCATCTACAAATCCTCTGCGTGTCTACTTTCAAAGAAGTCATTGACAAGGGTACTACCATCGGAAGAGCCCTTATTGCCAGGGGTTTGATCAAACTATACAATAACAAGCCCTACAACAACAACAACAAGGTCAACATAAACGTCCCCAATACAAACAACAACCCACAATCAAATGAGAAATCACGCTTTTGGGGAAAGAACAAAAACACTCTCAATGATGGCATCACCGATGTGAAGGCCATCCAACATGTACAAAACCAAGCACCCTCAAGTGCATACACCGCCAATGTAAATATTCCAAAAGGTCAACCTAAGCAAAACAAACCTCGAAGACAATTTACACCCCTAGGGGAACCAATCGAAGATATCCTCGATAGATGTCTAAAGAATGGTTTAATAACTCTCCCACCCATTAAACCCCACCAAGAAAGTGAACTCAAAGTTGCATGGTACAATGAAAATGACTATTGTGACTACCACCGCATTAGGGCCATAAGACATCCAATTGCATGAAATTAAAATATTGTATACAAGACCTCATAGAGCAAAAGAAAGTCAATCTCGAGCAAGCCACCCAACCATCACCCAATGCCGATTTGGGACCTTACAAGGATCTGTTACCTAATCACAACAAAGCCTCATCTTCTAATCAAGCCTACAATATCACCCCACCTCCTACTTCCTATGATTCCATTGTAGGTTGTATAGAACCGTCATCCAACTATATCAACACAATCACCATTCGGGCCCAAGCACCCGATTGTGCCGTCAGAACCTGTCAAGGCCATGTATCCATCCTCACAGCCCCTACCATCGATCAAATGCCTCCATCCACATCAAACCCTCAACCCAATCATCCATTTGTTCACCCATCACTTGCCAATAAGTACAACCTCCTAAATCATCTAGGAAAGACCCCTACATAGATCTCCATCCTCAAGCTCCTTCGCACGTCACCTCTCCACAAAGAAGTCCTCGAAAAGGCTTTAATGGAAACCTAAGTTCCCACCCACTTGAATGTGGATCAATTTCAAGCCATGGTAGGCCATATCACCTCACCCCATCATCTCAATTTCTCTGAAAAGGACCTTCCCGCCTCTGACAATCTACATAATGATGCCTTACATATCGAAGTCTGTATTCACAAGCATATCATCAAAAGAGTCTTAATAGATGGTGGCTCTGGCCTAAACCTGTGCATTCTAAAATTGTTAAAACACTTGGGATACTTGGAGGTGGTTATGGACGTAAGTGAATGTATAACCATTAAAGGGTATGATGACATTGAATGACTATCTGAGGATACTATCAAACTCCCTATCCAAGTAGGGCAAAAGATATTGGAAACAAAATGTCAGGTTCTTGATCTAGACCTCCCCTACAACATTTTTCTTAGCCGACCATGGATCCATTCCATGCAAGCCGTCCCCTCCACATTCCACCAATGTCTAAAGTTCACTCACAACAGCACAGAAGTAACTATCTATGTTGACCCCCACCCCTTCCGATATTGTAGTTTCTTGGAAGGACACAACCATACTTTCTATCCATACAATAAGGCTATCATGAAGACCACCTTATAAATTGACCCTACAACATCCACCTCATATGTCGACCCTACCAACATTGCTACCACTTCATCCCAAGCACCTCTTCCACCCGAGGTCAAGATCAAGCTTAGTGACATGGGATGTGGGGAATATGACCTGCATGGTACCTTTTGTGTAGGAAATCTACCCAATCCTAAAACATTCAGTGCTCCTAAAGAAGAAGACATCAATACAATTGTCATCAAATGTAAACCATCACCCATCTTGGAAAAGAAGCATCTCCTTGACCAAGATGTGCTTGAAGACATATCCTCCTAGTTATACAAAGAAGAAGAGGTAGAACAGGAAACTCCTACCATACAAGTAGAAATCTATGGCAAAGGGTTAGAAATTGTCAAAAACATGGGCTACAAAGGACAAGGCGTATCGTCCTTCATGAAGACAGGATCATAGAACTAGTTCAAGCAATGAGGAATCCCTACACTCAAGGGTTAGGGTACAGTCAATGACAATGTATCCTCTCTATTGGTGAATGTATCTTAGTTGAGGTCACTATGGTTTCTCCTAAAGTTGATAACATCAACAAAGTAGGCCATCAAGACTCCTTTAGTGACTTCGCTGATTTCTTCAAATCATCCATATGCACCATCTACACCATGACCACCTTATCCTCTGCATCCAACGACTTACCCCTTGTATACCCAGACCTCATTGATTGGGACCAACAAGGACTGCCAGTCTTAGATGTAGCACAAAATGATGAAGCAATTGCTGAAATGATGGGGGTTAGAGATCACTTCCCCCTTGGAGATCATAGAGTTGGGTACATTATGGAACTTGATACAGCTGCCTATTTCAAGGAGACAACCCCTGCTTCTAGTTGTAAAAATATAAAAATAAAAACAACGCCCCCTAGTGAAAACCATTCAGTGGCACTTTTGGGTGATAAAAAAGTAAAAATAGAGGATGTATCTCCTAGTGAAAACCTCCACGAGGCACTAGGAGATGGAAGCATGGGCCTTCCCGAGATAGATAAGGTATATCCCGATAGATCACCCATCCTTGAGGATGCCAGCACAAGAAATGAACCTTGGGACAGAAGAAGAGCCAAAAATCACCTTCAGGGTAGAATCTCTCAACACAACAGAGCAACAAAACTTCTTAGCATTCTTCAAACACAAAAACCACAACTTTGCATGAACATATGCAGATCATGCCAAGGCTAGATCCTACTTTGGTCATCCATCACCTTACAGTGCGGCCTGATGCAAAACTAGAAAAACAGAAGCTGAGAAAGATGAATCCTCAGGTGGCCCTCCTTGTTAAGGCAAAACTAAAGAAACTTCTAGATGTGGGATTCATTAGACCCATTGACTATCTTGAGTGGGTTTCCAACCTGGTGCTAGTAGGAAAACTTGATGGTCGAATCCGTTGTTGTACCGACTTCTGAGACCTTAACAAAGCCTACCCAAAGGATGACTTCCCTCTACCAAACATTGACATGATAGTGGATCTTACGGTAGGACATGAGATGTTATCCCTAATGGATGGATTTTTAGGATATAATCAAATCAAGATCATAGAAGAGGATCAACATAAGACTATCTTTATATGCCCATGGGGGACATACTATTGGGTGGTGATGCCATTCGGCCTGAAAAATGCAGAAGCTACCTATCAACGTGCCATGATTGTCATCTTCCACGACGTTTTCCACGACATCATAGAAGATTATGTGGACGGTCTATTAGGGAAATCTAAGACAAGAGAGGAACACTTGGATGTGCTAGCAAAAATCTTTGATAGGCTAGAGCAATATAATGTGTGGCTAAATCCAAAGAAATGTGTCTTTGGGGTTACCTCCAGAAAGCTTTTGGGATACATAGTCTCTAGAAGGGGAATTGAGGTAGATCCTGCAAAAGTCAAATTTATCACTAAGATGCCTCCGCCAAAGACACTGAAACAGCTATGAAGTCTGCAAGGGAAACTCCAGTCCATTCGTCAGTTTATTGCTCAACTTGCTGATAAGTGTCAACCTTTTCAACACCTACTCAGAAAGAATACATCTTTTGTCTGGGACAATCAGTGTCAGGCTACCTTCGACCAGTCGAAAGAATACTTGGCTAATCCCCCTGTTCTGACTCCGGCAAGGCCAGGAGAGACCCTCCTATTATACATCTTAGCAATGGAAACAACTATAGGAGCCTTATTAGCACAACATGATGAACAAAGGAAGGAAAGAGCTATATATTATATTAGCTGCACCTTGGTAACCTATGAGCTAAATTATACATCCATTGAACAAGTGTGTCTAGCCATGGTCTTTACTTCACAAAAGTTAAGACACTACATGCTCAATCACAAAACTAAGCTCATCGCCAAGATTGATCCGCTAAAATATCTCCTAAATAGAGATGCTCTTACTGGAAGAATGGAAAAATGGGTCATGATCCTTAGCAAATTTGACATTGAATACACAAAGAGAAAGGCTATCAAAGGATAGGTCATTGTCGATCAATTGGTTGAAGCACCTATTCTCGCAAAGCATCCTACACTCGCAGAGTTCCTTGATGAATCCATATTGACAATAGCACCAATAGCTGAAACATGGAAAATGTACTTTGATGGGTCATATACACACAAAGGCTCAGGGGAAGACGTCTTATTTGTTCCCCTCAAGGTGACACCACCCCTAAATCATTCAAAATTACATTTCCATGTACCAACAACATGGCAAAGTATGAGGCCCTCATCACAGGTCTCCGAATGGCAATCAAGTGGAAAATTGAGAAGCTGACAATGTATGGTGATTCCCAATTAGTCATCCGACAAGTAAACAATGAGTACAAAACTAAGGATGATAAACTCCTACCTTACAAAAAGATGGTCAATGACTTCAAAGACTATTTTGATGATATCCACTTTGAACAAATCCCAAGGCTAAACAACAAAACTGTAGATGCTAGGGCAACAATCAGATCTCTAGTTGATATGAAGAAAGATAGCAAGAAGTGCAAATTCCTAATCGAAGAACTCCCTGTTCTAGCATATGATGTTCCCCAATCAGAGCTAGTGTGCAAAATTGTTGTCTCCTTATCCCCGTGGTATCAAGAAACTTATATGTACCTCCATGATAACATCATCCCTCCTAACCTATCCACCTTGCAACAAAAAACCTTCATCCACCGAGCCTCCCACTTCACCATTGTAGGAGATACCCTATACAAAAGGAGTCTTGATGGCACACTTTTACGATGTTTAGACTCTAGGGAAGCTAAAGTGGCCTTGCAAGAGGTACATGAAGGCATCTATGGGGCACATTCAAGTGGACCAACTTTAGCTAAGAAGATCCTAAGAACTGGGTACTATTGGCCAACCATGGAGTGAGACACCTACTGATTTGTAAAGAAGTGTCTGCCATGTCAACAGCATGGAGATCTTATTCATGCACCAACACAAGAATTGCATCCAATTACGATGTTGTGGCCTTTCTCATAGTGGGGGCTTGACCTTGTAGGGAAAATCCATCCACCATCATCGAATGGCCATAAATTCATAATCACTGCTACCGAATACTTCACTAAGTGGGTGGAAGAAATACCACTCACCTTCACCACTGGAACACAGATATCCAAGTTCATCCTCCATTATATCATATTTCGTTATGGCATCCCCCATTCCATCATCACCGACAATGGAAAACCATTCAAGAACCAGGAAGTCCACACCTTGTGCGAGAAATTTCAAATCCAACACCACTTCTCCACTCCATACTACCCTCAAGGTAACGGTCAAGCAGAAGCTTCAAATAAAACCATCCTCCACATTCTAAAGAAAATGGTTAATGAAACTGGCTGTGACTGGCACCTTCAACTCAATCCCGTCCTATGGGCCTATCGCATAAGCTTCCATATACCCACAGGTGCCACTTCGTATTCCCATGTATCCAAATCCAAAGCCATCCTACCTATTGAGGTCAAGCTCCCATCCTTAAGAGTATCTCTGCAAAACATAATCACTGATGAGGAATACCAAGTCACAAGGTTGCATGAGCTAGAATTACTGGATAAAAAATGTCTGGACATATTGAACCATCTGTAGGCCTACCAAAATCACCTCAGAAGAAGCTATCACAAGAAATTCAAGAACCAAAAATTTGAAGTAGGCGACCTTGTCCTTATGGAAAACCAAAAAAAATTTTAGGAGCACCCTAAGAAAGGAAAGTTTGAGCCTAATTGGTTAGGGTCTTATGTTGTCACAACTAGCTACAGATCAGGAGCGTACCAGCTTTCAACACCTGAGGGGAAGCCTCTGGATGAGCCTATGAACATTCTGCATCTGAAAAAGTTTTATACATAACCCATCGAGTATCCCAAGCAAAAAATACAAAAAAATAAAAAAATAACAAACAAAAAAAATCAAAAAGTCAAGAAAAACCCAAGTGCAATAAAGACATCCAATGGTGAAAATCACTTCGGTGATGCCTTGGATTGGTACCATAGTGAAAACTTGTTTCAGGCGCCATGCGTAGTGGCTGGTTCTACCATCTAAAAAGTCCTCTTTCCATCACAATACTCCATACCAAAAAACATCTTCCATGACTTGGAATTCTAACATATCAATCACCCACCCTGCATCAGAGATACCCAAGGCTAATTCGTGATACATAGATCCTTGTAAGCTCCCTTTTGTACAACTAAACTCAAAAAATCCAAAAACATTAGAAAAATCCAAAAACCCAAAAACATCATAAAATCAAAAAATCCAAAAAAATTCAATTTCACTACCATGACACGATTTCTAACATACTCACAATCACCCAAAATCATCATCTCATCTTCAACATCCATCCTAAAACCATTCCCACATCATCAAGTCTTGCCAGAACTACATATTCATCTCACCTGCATCTTGAAAGTACCTTGATCCCATGGACATAGGGTATGTAGGTAGTCTGGAATACAAAGGAAGTATCCAGTACTTAGGTACCTAAGATGCACCCATCCAACCCATTTGGATGGTCCCTATTTTACTAAGCTTGCTAGATCCAATAAGTGATACACACGCTAAGCATACGCTTGAAACATTGTGCATCATGCAAAAATCATCAATCAACATACCAAGTACAATCCAACACATGGCTTGACTATCCTTTTGCCCACCTTTCAAAAATTATCCAACAAAACCCAACCAATTTGCATCCTAGGATATATCATTCCTACAATGGACAAAAAATATGTCATCATATCAACACTTATCTTGGAAAAAGCACACAATAGCTATTTGTATTTTTTTTGTTGGTCTTTTTGGTTATTGATTTTTATCTTCTTGTCCTACTCTAGGTCATTTCCAAAGCTACCTTGATCTCATTATATCGTGGTATGTCGCGGACAACACTTGGAGTGGACATGGTCATTGTTTCTATATGTTGTGCTTGTGGGTTGGTTTTATTACTCCAAGAATAGCATTCATATCTTGAAGCCTAGGTCGGTTCTAGCATGATGTGCCTCATTTGCATATATAGGCACTAATACCTTATATGTACTATGAGCACTCACGACTATGAGTCCCCTTCTTCGGCTAGGCAAGGTTATACTACCTTGGGCATGCATGACATCAACCTATTGTTTGTGGGTCTAGTCCATGCAATTATGGGATATATACATCATCACCTAGGTCATCTCATACCTTTGTGAAGTGTATCCTATATTGCTATAATAAACTAAGAAATGCTCTTAATTAACTTTATGCAATTACTATTACTAGCTCAAATCATCTTCCTATCACTCATCCATCCATACTATCTGGGCCTAGATCTTTTATCCCCCACCATCTAGTTCCCACCCCAATCTTCTCACTAACCCCACCTATCCTGCTTATTCCCACCTAACACATCCTGAACCAAAACAAATCCCCCCTCAATGACGTATTGTATCATGACCTAACAATTCCCTTATCCCCCCATTCCCCTTTCCCAATCTAACCATAACCAATCCTACCCTTACCTAGTCCATAAACCATTCCCCCCTCCCTACCTATCCCCCTACCACCAAGCCCCATCGTCCAGGGTTGTACAAA